>CM057342.1:445382442-445982442 GCA_030015575.1 Agapanthus africanus | reverse complement strand
TATATGTGTGAATTATTGTAATTAGATAATTAGCTAGATAATTGTCATGGTTAATCAAGACATGACCATTATCATTTCATTTTTAATGCAAATTGCAAGGATCAAAGAGCATCTTCCAAATGAAATGATGATGGTCAAAGTGTCAACCAAGATCAACAAGTCAAGGAGGTCAAATGGTCAACAACCATAACCATGCACAATTATTTAAACTAATATCAATTAACCATAATACACAAATAAGCATTAGGGTTAATAAAATGACAATAGTCATTAACCCTAATCAAAGTCCTCTCCCTCTGTCTCAAGCAACTGTGCATACGCACCCGTATTCGTGATCCGAGGAACACGAATACAAAGAGAAAAAACCAATCCCAAATCATATACTAGGATCCGGCTTAAACCAAAGCCCGCTAGTATAAGCTGTCCGGACAGCAAACGTGCACAAGTGCGCGGATGTGAACGAACCCTGTCGCAAAACCATGCGACCTCTACTCATTTTGCCTAAAGGCGAATAGCTCTCTGTGTGGGACTCTAAAGACTCGACACTACGCTGGCAGTGGGTTTAACCACAGACCGCAAGCGGCACTAGCTGTACGTAACGGTCCCCAGGTAGATGCCGATAAGAAGACTGACGAGGTGAACCCTATCTGAACTCCTACTGAGCCTGTATGTGACAGTCTCCGTACAGTCCGGTCTGTTCGTCTGATACATCACATGGCGGGCCTAGAGGGGCGGTGAACGTCAGTCCCCTAATAGCGGTACAAGTCGTGTCGGAGTGTAGCCCAGAACACCCTGAGATAACACTGGAAACCTACCAGTATATCTCTCTTGCCCTGGCCAGGGACTACTCGTGTAATGGCTCTCCTAGACACAGCGCGATGTCAACCCCTAATACCGGGAGAGACGAATCCTGTCTAACCGTCACTGCCTCCAAGTGCTTCGGGACTGCACCCAAAAACTACCTGTTTGCACGACTCCTTTGAGCCGTGGTAGGGTAGCAATCAAAGTGCAGTGGGAACACACTCGAGGCGAAGTGACAGTGTCAAGTCAGCGGACTAAGCTGTACTCATGTCACCTGGGAACTGATAACTGACGATAGGTATAATACCAACCAACAGTTCCCGACGAGTCCTGTCCAGTGTACTCGTAACCTAACGAGCACCTGCATACTATCTCAAGTACGACGTACTGACGGCTGTGGGACAGTCCCACGCTGGGATGAGAAGCGCATACGCTAGTCTACTCCGGAGTATCGATGCCCTGTCTCGATAGTCCAACGACTAGGGACCTGTATAAGGATGTTCTTATAGATCACCCAGCTCCCATGAGTGTGAGCGCCATCACAACGCTGGTAATCAAGCAAAGATCCTAAGGGCTCTACTAATATGTATATCAGCGATATGCTAAAAAGAAACACATGCACATATTAAAGCAGAGACAAACCAAGTAGCATAATACCATTTCGAGCAAGATTGTATATACAACTGTGAATATCCCAAGCTTCCATCAAGTAATATACAAACTAGTATGATACAGTAATGGCCTCTAGGGCATATACACTAACAATCTCCCACTTGCACTAAGGCCATGTACCGGCATATCGAAGACCTATCATCTTGATCAGCCGCTCGAACTGAGTCTGGGGCAAGGCCTTGGTGAATGGATCTGCTGTGTTATCTTCTGAAGCAACCCTCCGAACCTCGATCTCCTGGCGATCCACGATCTCCCTGATCAGGTGATACCGCCTCAAGATGTGTCTAGATTTCTGATGGGACCTGGGTTCCTTCGCTAAAGCTATAGCCCCGTTGTTGTCGCAATACAGAGATATTGGGTCAACAATGGACGGAACCACCTGAAGTTCTTTCAAGAACTTCCTCATCCAGACAGCTTCTTTTGCGGCATCAGATGCAGCGATGTATTCCGCTTCCATAGTCGAGTCAGCAACGATTTCCTGTTTGGAGCTCTTCCAACACACCGCCCCTCCATTGAGGGTAAAGACAAAACCCGACATGGACTTGGAATCATCCTTGTCACTCTGGAAGCTGGAGTCAGCAAAGGCCTCAATCTGGAGGTCTTTTCCGCCATACACCAAGAACATCTCCTTAGTCCTTCTCAGGTACTTGAGAATGTTCTTTACTGCTATCCAATGTTTCTCCCCAGGGTTTGACTGATACCTGCTTACCACACTCAGTGCATAAGCCACATCCGGTCTGGTACACAACAACGCATACATTATAGAGCCTACCGCAGAAGCGTAGGGTATAATAGACATGCGATCCCTCTCCAAATCAGTCTTGGGAGACATCTCTTTGGAGAGGGTGATCCCGTGACAAGCCGGTAGATTACCGCGCTTGGAATCTTCCATACTGAATCTCTTCAGTATGGTGTCGATGTACCTGGACTGTGAAAGTCTTAATATCCTCTTGGATCTGTCACGGTAGATCCGGATACCCAGAATGTATGAGGCATCACCCAGGTCTTTCATGGAGAACCTGTGTGACAAGAACCCCTTGACAGATTGTAGCATAGGAATGTCATTTCCTATTAAGAGAATGTCATCCACGTATAAAACGAGGAATACTACAGTTCTCGCTACAAATATACAATAGATGCATGGTTCATCTGGATTTTTGATAAAGCCAAATTGCTTGACCGTCTCATCAAAACAGATGTTCCAACTCCGCGATGCCTGCTTTAGTCCATAAATGGACTTAAGCAACTTGCACACCTTTCCGCTGCTCCCACTCTGAATGAAACCCTCTGGCTAGTCCATATAGACACACTCCTCTAAATGTCCATTTAGAAAAGCTGTCTTTACGTCCATCTGCCAAATCTCATAATCGTGGAAGGCAGCAATGGCAAGAAGGATCCGAATGTATTTCAGCATAGCTACTGGAGAAAAGGTTTCGTCATAGTCCAAACCAGGTCGCTGACGAAAACCCTTTGCTACCAGTCTAGCTTTATAGGTCTCAACCTGTCCATCTACACCAATCTTCCTTTTGAAGATCCACTTGCATCCTACGGGTTTTACCCCATCTGGAGCAATGTCCAACGTCCATACTTTGTTGGTGTACATGGACTCCATTTCGGTCCGCATTGCATCCAGCCATTTTACCGAGTCGACGCTCTGAATGGCTTGCTGGAAGCTAGTAGGCTCATCACAATCTATGATGCAATCCTCTCTATCCCCATCAATGAGAAAACCGTAGTATCTCTCGGGCGGATGAGACTGCCTACTACTCCTGCGGAGTGGCGTGGGAATGTCTTGATCTTTCGAACCCTCTGGTTCTACTAAGATTTCAGTAATAGCTTGTGGTTCTGGAATTTCTTCCAGTTCTATTGCGCTCCCACTTATTTCTTTTTCTATGAACTGGTGTTCCAGAAAATGGGCATTACGAGAAAAAAGGACTTTTTGTTCCTCTGCGTAATAGAAAAGATACCCCCTGGAGTTCTTTGGGTATCCCACAAACTTGCACAGTACTGAGCGTGCCTCGAGTTTGTCCGCATGCTGCTTTTTGACATAAGCTGGACATCCCCAAATCTTCAAGTATTGAAGATAGGGTTTCTTCCCACTCCATAACTCATATGGTGTGGTAGGCACAGTCTTAGTGGAAACTCGGTTCAAAAGGTATGCAGCTGTTTCTAGCGCATATCCCCAGAACGATCGCAGCAACTCAGCGTTACTCATCATGGACCGTACCATATCCAATATGGTTCGGTTCCGTCTCTCCGACACACCGTTATGTTGCGGAGTGTATGGAGGAGTAAGCTGAGAGAGAATTCCATTCTCTTTTAAGTAACCCAGGAAATCGGCACTCAAGTATTCACCACCTCGATCAGATCTCAGTGCCTTGATACTTTTGCCTGTTTGTTTTTCTACTTCATTCTTATATTCCTGGAACTTTTCAAAAGCCTCGGATTTATGTTTCATCAAGAAGACATGTCCGAACCTTGAGAAATCATCCGTAAAAGTAATGAAGTAAGAATAACCGCTTCGCGCATGTGTAGACATTGGACCGCACACGTCGCTGTGTACGAGTCCCAAGAGCTCGCTCGCTCTTACTCCATGTCCAGTGAACGGAGTCTTTGTCATCTTTCCTTTGAGACGGGATTGACAAGTTGCATACGATTGATATTCGAACGGATCTAAATATCCTTCTGCATGTAACTTAGTCAACCTTCTCTCATTGATGTGACCCAGTCTACAATGCCATAAGAAAGTTTTATTGATTTCTGGAGACTTTCTTTTGTGTGTATTTTGGACATTGAAAATCTGTGGTTGGTTTAATACGTATATTCCGTTGTTCAATGTACCTGACCTAACAAAACTTGATTAAGGTGAATGTTCACTACATTACTTACAAATGCAAATTCATAACCTTCTTTAGATAATAAAGATACAGAAATGATATTACAAGTTGCATTTGGTACATAATAACAACTACGCAAAACCAAAAAGTGTCCATCCGACAATCCCAGGTGATAGTCCCCCACGGCCTCAGCATCCATGCTTAGCACCGTTTGCAACTCTGAGGGTCATGTCACCTACCTTCAAAACTCTACGCGTTCTCAACGCCTGCAAAGAATTACAGATATGAGATCCTGATCCGGTATCCAATACCCAGGATGTAGAGTTTATTGATATACAGTTTTCAATAACATACACACCTGAAGCTGAAGCTGCAACTCGCTTCAAATCCTGTGTTCTGGCCTTCCAAGCCTTGCAATCCTGTTTCCAGTGACCACTTTTGTGACAATAGAAGCATTCTTCCTTCCCCACCAACTTTCCCGCTATCTTTGTTGCTTTTCCTTTTCCCTTCGTATCCACTTTACCGACACCGCCTCTTGGTTTGGCGGGGGCTTTCTTCTTCTTACCCTTGGCTTTCGCCCTGGATCTAGAAGAGGAAGATCCTCCTACAAACAAAGTGGATGTCACCCTACCCTTCTGTAGGGTGCCCTCAGCACTCCTCAACATGTTCAGAAGTTCGGAAAGTTCAACCTCCTTTCCTTACATGTTGAAGTTAAGGATAAACTGGGCGTAAGTGGAAGGAAGGGACTGGAGAATCAAATCAGTATAGAGTTCATTCTCCAACGTGGTCCCAAGGTCCGCGAGCTCCTCTATGTAGCCAATCATCTTAAGCACGTGTTCCACTACCGATGATCCGACGGCCAACCTTGCCGAAAACAACTTCTTCGACACTTCGTATCTTGCGATACGAGACTGCTCTCCATACAGTTCTTTTGTATGAAGAAATATGGACTCTAGGTCCATATTCTCATGCCTCCTCTGATGTTCGTTGTCCATCGAGGCAAGTACGAGGCATTTGGCCTTCGCGCAATCTATTTCCCATGTCTTACGGATTTCCCTATCCGCGACACTGGTTTTGGGACCTTGGACAGGGGGAGCTTTGGTGGTAAGGACATACCCCAACTTGTCGTAAGTGATTGCCATCTTGACATTCCTGAGCCAATCTTTGTAGTTTGGTCCTGTCAATATGTTTTTATCTAGTAATAACTTAAGTCCGGTCATGTTGAATGGTCGCTGCAATTAGGAGAGAGAAAAGAAACACTTTAGCATGATGCTCTTGCAAGTTTAGAGTGGTTTTTAGTTTGTCTAAACAGGATGGCTCCCACTGTCTCTCGAATCCCTTCTCAAACCGTAAAGAAAGGATTAGTCAGGATCAATCTCACCATACAATACTTGCTTAACCGTTCAGCCAGGCCAATGTCGGTACTTCGAGGGAGGTTTTCCAATGCTTTCGCGAAGTTCCTTAATTAAGTAACCTCTTTTCCCTATGGGCGTAGCCCCGCTAACACCTTTCTAGACACCTACTAGGTTTATAGTATTGATCGTTAAGTGAGAGTTTTCCCGAGGAGTAGCATATACTCACAGTAGGATCGGGATCCAAATATCATTGCGTGATAAAACCGAAGGAATCCTACCAGAATCATCACACTCCAAATGGTATGCAGCGCTAGCAAGTTTCAGTACTTATGAAACTCCCGATGTGGATTTTTGCCCCGTGCTCTTATGACCTTGGCGTGAGGTCAAAATGTCATAAGTTACA
Source organism: Agapanthus africanus (assembly GCA_030015575.1). Classification (NCBI taxonomy): domain Eukaryota; kingdom Viridiplantae; phylum Streptophyta; class Magnoliopsida; order Asparagales; family Amaryllidaceae; genus Agapanthus; species Agapanthus africanus. Next base: position 445,976,374 of record CM057342.1, on the reverse strand, counting down.
TGTCAAGTTCTTCCCATCATTATCCCGGTTAATTTGAACCCACCCGTACCTACCCTTGACGTAGGCCAAAATGGCAGTACGACTGTCTCAAACCAACGCATTCTATCTAAGCAACAGATAAATATCCGGCAGCTACCAATCACTATGCCTTGGCGTGAGGTCAAAATACATAGCTTGAATACTACCGAATATTTAACTGAAATGATGGAGGGCTACGGATGGTTTTGGCGAAACCGTGAACGTAGTGAACTTGATATAATCGATGGAACGAGATAGCTTTTAAAAGGAGTGGTTCAAGCTCCACGTTTAAAAGTTTAGTTTTGAAAAGAACCGAGTGGTTTTCAAAGTGTTCCAATCGACTTTTACTTGGTTTATTTTCTTGCATTAGTTCTTTTAATGCGTCCCATCATTTAATCCTACCATTGCAGAAAACAACCAAAATATGACGTACGCTTATGCCATTCGCATTCGCCACGGGGCCCCGTCATCACCCGTTAGGTTACTTAACTAACGACAGAGCGGGGGCTGGGCTAGCGCGGCTGTAAAACATAAGCAACGCCTAAATAGTTATCATATATAAATATATAGCAATGATAGACATTACAGATCACAGATGAATACATTGGATATACTAGGAATCCGCAATCCGTTCGAGCCTGCAACGAAAAGCGGATTACACGGTCGCGGTGAATAGCCAATACCCCACCCAAGACCCCTACGGGTGCGGCAAACTACCCGACAAGTACCCGAAGCGAAGCAACCTCCCTCACCACCGTGAGTAGGCCACTCGGAACTTCGAGATACCCGGTAGTTTGTGCACCCCCTTCATGGGTCTATCTTAGGAGCAAAAACAGTAAAAAGAATTATACAATGACGGCTACAACCCCGAACCGGTTGCGCGGCCATACAAATAATAATATTACATCAATTTACGTATTACAATGAATGAAAGAAAAAGAAACACTCATCTCACATCCACCCCGGCTATTCACCCGCGACAATCCAACACATTCATATACACATACCATCATCAAACACAGATCACAGATATGTATAACCCCGACTAATCGACATATAGCGATTAGCCGACGTTCAATACATATAAACATCACAGATATAACTCTTATAGTCAAAGTGTAGTGAAGTTCGATAAAAAATACGGATTTATAGGCCCCCAAAAACAAATTTCTATTCTGGAAAATCTGGGCACATATAAACCATCTTAAAAATCCCAAAACCAAGCCAGAAAAACACTGCACCAAACTCGACCCAGAGACGAGCCAACTCGGCCGCGGTTGCGCGGCAATAGCTTGCTATTGCCGCGGAACCGCGGCGCCTTGGTCGAGTCACAGGACCGGGTTTGGTGGCTTTCTTCACAAAACCCTGAGACGATTTTTGGAGTATGACAAATTTTATTTTAAGCAGAAAAAAATTTAACAGAAACTTAGGGTTTTGAAAACTCGGTTTTTCGATTTTTCCGATTCGAACTTCCATACACTTTACTACCTACCTAGTTTATGTTTAGTTAGGCTCTGATACCACTGTAAGTCCACTTTGCCCACCCCGGTACTTACGGGGAGGCGGAAAACGGAATAAAAATCAAATTTTTATCAACTTAGGCAACATGGACTAGACAAAGAAGGATCTTTGCTAAACAAAAATAAGCTAAAGCTAACTAGAAACTAGCTAAGTGTTAGAAAGGTTATACCTAGGGCTTTATGTCCTTCTCTCCTTGCTCCTTGGAGTAGTGGAAAGAGGTCGCCTTTGTCGTCTTCTCACGTCGAAGAATGATCCACCCGAAAGCCTCAACCTTTGGCTTCAACTCCAAGCTAGAAGTAACTAGGGTGCAAGAAGTGCTAATCATTGAACCTTAGATGAGAGTAGATATTATCAAGAAGTGGTTTTTCTCAAGCTCAAGTGTTTCTCAACACATGAGAGGGGAGAGCTTGAGGGAGAGGAAGAACAAGAGAGAGAAAGTAAAATAATAGAATGAAAGAAAATATGAAGCATTCTCTAATATATGTGTGAATTATTGTAATTAGATAATTAGCTAGATAATTGTCATGGTTAATCAAGACATGACCATTATCATTTCATTTTTAATGCAAATTGCAAGGATCAAAGTGCATCTTCCAAATGAAATGATGATGGTCAAAGTGTCAACCAAGGTCAACAAATCAAGGAGGTCAATGTAAGTGCACGGCGGCGCCCCGGCCGTCAATCCGACGGCCAAATGTGGAAGCAGTGATAAACTTTAATTTTTTCTTGAACTGGCAAACCGCCGCGCACAAATACCCGGATCGAACCATTAATTAGTCCTAGCTAACTACAAGATGGGGAAGAGAGATATACCGACTGATCCAAGTCCTCCGGTCTTCTCGTCGTCGTCCCGATCTCCTGCGGAATGTCCCGTCTCCTCCTCGTCGCCGGAAGTGCACCACATCGCCTACTTCTTTTACGGGATCCCACCTCAATGCCGAGGCAACTCGGGCACGAAGCTGGCTAGTCGACGTGCCCAAGATTTGCTGTAGAATATCTAGTGAGCAAGTCTCATTTTGGGGTTTGTGGAATTGCCTTTTTAGTGGAGGGATGATACAAGAATAATGTGGAGGAACTTTTGGGGATTTTGGAACATGAAATGAACAAAACCCCACACCCAAAAATGTTGGACAGCCCCCCCTAATGCTTGGGCCGGCCATGACTTCAAGAATGGGAGGAATGAGAGAGAGGAACCATGCATCAAAAGATTACCCATCACATAATGCAAGAGAGAGAGGGAAATGATATCATGAAAGGAAATGATTATCAACAAAGCCATACTCCACCAACCTCATCATCACAACAAAGGTCAAGCCATCATGACACCATCATGAAGCAAAAAGTCAAGCAAGGTCAAGGTATGGTGAGCCATCATGATACAAGGAAATATGCAAAGACCCCCTCCACAATTGCCTATTTGCAACAATGCAAATAAGCCCTCCTCCACCAATCTTCGGCCAATGAACGATACAAAGGAAATCGGCCGAAACGAAAAGCAAACTGGCAACTCCAGAAAACTGGTCCCGTAATAAATTACAGGAAAACCCCGATACTGTGCATACACACCCGCATTTGTATTCCGACCGAAATACAAATGCAATGAGACAAAATCTACAATGTACTATACTAGGATCCGGCTTAAACCAAAACCGGCTAGTAATATCCGTTCGATCCTGATCCGTGCAATACCGCACGTATCTGATCGAATCCTGCCATATATCCATACGGCCTATAGTACAAACTGTCCGATCCTGATCCGTGCAATACCGCACGTATCTGATCGGACCTTGCCATATCTCCATACGGTCTCTACAACCTTTCGCCCGAAAGCTGAGTAACAGAATGTGGGGGACTCTAAAGACTCGTCAACACCTTGGTTGTGGATTTAACCACTAGCACGTCAGAGGTATAAGCCAATACGTAACGGGCTACCGGGTATTGACTACAAGGGACGTCTGTGAGCGAACTCAGCCTGACAACCCTACTGAGCCTGTCAGTGACAATATCCGTACAGTCCGGTCCGTTCGTCTATGAGCATCGCATGGCGGGCCTAGGGGGTTGGTAAAAGTCAGACCCCCAAAAGCGGTACAAGTCGTGTCGGAGTGTAGCCCAGAACACCTTGAGATACTACTGGAATACCTACCAGTAAATCTCCTTGCCTCGGCCGAGGGCTTCGTGTAATGGCTCTCCTAGACACAGCACGACCTCACCCCCAATACCGGGAGAGACGAACCCCTGAAGATACGCTCACTGCCTCTATGTGGCTCGGGACTGTACCCAACTAAAACCTGTTTGCACGACTCCTTTGAGCCGTGGTAGGATAGTAATCAAAGTACAGTGGGAACTCACACGAGACAAATGACGATCCCCAGGTCGATGAACTAACCTGCACACATGTCACCAGGGAACTGCCATCTGACATCTGGTATATGACCAACTAGCATGTTCCCTGCGAGTCCTGTCCGGTGTACTCATAACCCAATGAGCACTGTATACATCTTAGGTGATCCAACTGACACCAGTGGCTTGTGAGACCGGCCACCGCCCCTCGTCGGGGTCTCGACTGTATACACTAGTCTACTCTGGAGTATCGATGCCCTGTCTCGAAACTCACACGACTAGGGACCATTTAAGGATATGCTTATAGACCCCAGCTCCCACTTATATGATCTCCCTCATACTGCTGGTGGTCAAGCAAGAATCCTAGGGGCTCTATCAACGTGTAATAGCGACTTGTCAGGTCACCTGAAGCAGTACACGATGATAAAGGTAAACCAGATAGCATACTATCATCTCGAGTAAGACTGTCCTACCGGGATAGGTCCTCCATCAATCATTGCAATCACGTACCTGTGACCTAATAATTGACTCTGAGGGCACTATCTCCAACAATCTCCCACTTGCACTCAAGGCTAATTATTGCGATGTCGCATACTCACAGCCCGTGTGATACCGAACACCCAACTCCTCTACTAGTCAGTCTCACAAAGCTCGTTTGCGAAACTATTGCGTTCGAGGAATAGCCTCAGTGAGTGGATCCACTTTGTTGTTTCTCTCTATGACTCCCTAAATCTCAAGTTCGCGGAGAAAGCCATCTTCCGAAATGAGCAATACCTGTCTTAGAATGTGTCTGGATGTCAGATGGGACATAGCTCATAAATGAACTCCAAATCCAAACTTCTTAGACTGTATCGTCAACTGAACTTAATCAGTATCCTGCGCCATGCCACCCTCAGTATTGCCTTAGACCACCTGTCCAAAATACTGCCCCTCTTCAGAAGGAAAAACTATAACTCTGACAACCTCCTTGTCGTCCATGTCACCTTGGAAGCCTGGAATGATAACTGTCTCCCGAATGAGGCTGTCGTTATCATATTCCTAGAACATCCACTTATGTTCTAAAACTGCTTCCGACTGTTTCTCCAGGATTGGATCAAATGTCAACTTATTGCATCTAGTGCAAGAACAACATCTGGTGTGGTACTTGACATCTCACGATTGACTCAATTGCCTGAGCAAGTGATCTGCCAACCATGCACATCCCTCTCCCCTTTAGTCTGTAAGACACCTTTAGAGAGGGTGACTCCATCACCTGCAGGTATACTACCGTGCCAGGAGTCGTCCATTCTAAATACTTTTAGAATGCTGTCTAAGTACCCTTAATTGGGAAACCACCCAAATGTAGATCTAAAACCATAGATCTAGTAACCAGTATGTCTGATATAATATCCAAGTCCTGTGTGGAGAAAACACTGTGTGACGACCAAAGTATAACCAATTGTAGTGTAGGAATATCACTTCCTACTCTGTGTATGTCATCCAAATACCAGGATATCACACCCTACTACCTTCTCAACAGATCCATCCCCCATTCTGATGAAGTCAAACCCATGACTGTCACGTCAGAAATAGATGATCTATCTCCGCTACATCTGCTTTAGTCTATAAATAGACATAAGCTACTTGTCCACCAATGCTTCCGCTGCTCCCACTGACTACGACAACCCTCTGGCAGAGTCATATAGACGTACACTTCTAAAGCCGGTTTAGAACGACGCTATACTCATCCTCCTGCCGGGTTTCACAGTCTGGAACAACAGCAATGGAAAGTGTGGGTAAACAAGAACTTCCCTGTCACCGTCCTTGAGGCTACCGTAGTACCTCTCGGGTGCCTGAAGTTACCCACCTTATCTGTGGAGTGGCCAATGGAATGTCAAACCAGATTGAATCTTTAGGTTCCTTATCAAATCTTCAGTAATCGTTTGTGGTTCTGGAATTACTTCCATTTCTACCATACTCCCATTACTGTTTTTCTGAAAAAAAAACCATTTTTAATTTAAAACTGTGGCGAGTCAAGAACAATATCGCTATTGATCTTCCAGATGGTAGAAAGTCAACCCGCGTCATAGCCTGGGTCAACCCACAAACAGCCATTAGAGAAACGTGCCTTGAGTTGTCCAGTGTCTGGTTTTAAGCATAAGCCGGACAACTCCCCGTACCTTAACATCGTTAAGATACGAACTGTTCTATATCCAATACAGGACCAGAGGCACTGATTTAATTGAACCAGATTCAAATCATGCAGCTGTCCCCAGTGCATGTCAACTAAATGGAAGGAGGCCGATCAGCGTTACTCAACTCAGGAATGCTTCCAATTATGAGGACCCTGAAAGAGAAACAAGATCTCTTTATCATTACTATCAACTGAATACCATACACAAGTATCTACATCTTCGATCTCTTTGAAGAATCCCGATACTTGCTATCCCTGGTTCTCTACTCTATTCAAATACCTATAACTTCTCAAAATTCGGACCCTGTGTTTCCAAGAAACACTTGTCCAAAATACTAGAGAAGTCATAAGTAAACCGAATATAGTACGAGGACCAACCCCTCTGTCCTGATGGACCCTGGACAACACACAATACTCTGTATAAGTCCCTTGAGTCTGATAACTCATTCACTGTGTATCGTAGGTTGAAAACTGTACTTATGGTTAAGAAGAATTACACCGCTGCTTAATGCTCCTTACCTAACCATCCACTGATATAGGTAAATGTTCGTAGACATAATTTCATAAAGGTATATCTCACTCTATGAAAATAGACGTACAGATATATCAATTTGAAATTGGTACATAACAGCGGATATTCAAAACCAAATATTTGCCGACCGGCAAACTACCCAGGTGACTTCCTCAAATATCACCGATTACAACGAATCCCGATATAATGAGGATGATCACCCAATTCCCAATAACTTACTCCCACTCATCATCTGTAAAACCATGCAGATATGAGAATCAAACCTGGTAAATACATACCCTGGAGTAAGTATCTAATCGGGAAATCAGTTTTCTTTTAACATTACACAGTGAAACTGAAACATTGAAATGTTTTGATGGGGTATCCCGGTATTCCTAGTAATGCCTCTTCCAGATTCACGACTGTAACCGTATAATCCTTTGCCACCTCTCCAAATCCCTTCATATGTCTTTAGTCATTACCTTCTGCACACCCCTTTAGGCCAAATGGTTTTCTTCCTTCCCTACCGTTCGACACCAGCCTATGGTTTGGAAGAAGACTATCCAATAAGCATAATGGGTGGACTGTCCCAATCCTAGGAACACTCGCAATGCGAGAGAAGGTGAAGATAAAAGACACCTGAATAAATCTTATTCCTATTTCTCCTGAACCAGAATCCATCCCCGAACTGGAACAAGTTCCTTTCGAGTTCGTATATAACCATACGATGGAGCATCCAATAAAGTGTGGATCTTCGTAGTGATACGGAGTGTCCTGGAGAAATACAAAGATGATTTAGGATTGGCGAAGAGATACTTGGTTTGGTCGTGAATCTCAGTCGCAATTTACTTTGCCCTCTTACTAATCCCTTGCTTTGTCTGAACTTAATACCTTCTGTACACCATCGTTAGGCTAATTGGTTTTCTTCTTTCCCTACCGTTCGGCACTTGCCTATGGTTTGGAAGAAGACTATCCAATTTGCGTAATAGGTGTACTATCTCCTAAACCAAGGAGTACTCGTAACCTGAGAGAAGGTAAAAAGAAAAGACAACTGAATAATCCTATCCGTTTTCTCCAGAACCGGAAACCATTCTCAAATAAATTCTTTCGAGTTCGTATCTAACCATACGATGGTTTTGTCCAATGGAAGTGGACGTTCGTAGTAATACGGGGTGTCCTGGAGAAAAGGGTAAAAGTAGGAGTGGCAATGAGGTATGCAACTCTGACAATCCAAAAGCCAGTGTTAAGAAGGTTCGGTTAACTTGGTCGCTGAGTCATAGTCTTAGGGTCGGGTCAATGGTCGCTTCCGAAGAGAGAGAGAAAAGAAACACTCAGCGTGCACTCTAACCTAGATCAGAATGGTTACCAATTTATCTAATCTGGAAACCTCCCACTGTACCTCAAATTCTCCTCCAAACCTGAAAGAAGAATTAGTCGGGGTCACCCGAGGAGTAAACTAACTCATCAGTGGGAATCGGGATCCAACTATCATCGCATGATAACGTGACGGAATCCGCTCACGGTATCACACTCCAGAAGGTATGCGCATATCTGGCAAGTTTCAGTTCTTTTGAAACTCCCGATGTGATTTCTGCCCCATGCTCTTATGACCTTGACTTTGGCCAACAAGTCATAAGTCACATGTCAAGTTCTACCCGTCATTCTCCAGGTTGATTCGAATCCACCCGCACAAGCCCTTGACTTTGGCCAACAAGGCTATACGACTGTTCCAAACCAACGCATCTATCTATGCTGCATATGAATAACCAACAGCTACCAAACACTGTGCCTTGACTTTGGCCAACAAACACAGCTTGAATACTATTGACTACCCATATGAAACGACGGAGGGCTACGAATGGTTTCTGGCGAAAACCTTTAACGTAATGAACTTGATATCGTTGAAGGAACTGATAGCTTTTAAAAATATAGTGACGAAAACCGTTGCTAAAGAGGTCACTCCCGGTGAAGGGATCTCGGCTCTTTCCCCGTAGAATGAGGTGCAGGATATTCAAACTGAATACCACGATGCAAAGCAAAAGCAATCGGCTATAGTGAAGTTAATGCCCTGACGCAAACTTTTTGTCCAAGGGGTCACTCCCGGTGAAGGGATCTCAGCCCTTGCCTCGTCGACTGGGGTGCTGGATATTCATAACCGAATATCACGATGCAAAACAAAAGTGAACGTCCTTGCAATAACAGCTTTTTGAAAAGTGTTCCAACAACATCAGATTAGGTTTGTTTTTAACTTGCATTGATCCGAATCAACGCAGTCCCATCAATTGATCACACCACAAAGAACGAAAATATACTGATGTACGTATATGCCATCCGCATTCGCCACTGGGTCCCGTCATTACCCGTTAGGTTAGCTAACTAACGACAGAGCGGGGACTGGACTAGCGCGGATGTAAAACATATACAACATCTACTAATATATATACCAATATATTATATTCGCTCAAGGCGTGATAAAATGCAACATCACAGAAAATGTACAGCATCACAGAAACAATACAGATATCTGGGATCCCCGGGTTTCACAGAGCCACTACTGAAACCCGACGTTCCCCTGGTCGTGTGGATAGCCTGTGCAATGAAAACCTAGACCCCTACGGGCGCGGCAAGTCACCCGCCAAAACCTGAAGCGAGGCAGCCCCCTTCAGCGACGTGAACGGACCACCCGGCACTTCACGGAATCCGGCAACTTGGGCACCCCTCCTGGGTCAACCTGTACCCCCTACGAGTGCGGCGAATAGCCCGCTAATTCTAGAGTGAAGCCCCCTCCGTCTCAATGCCATGAGATGCGGGCTTGTTGCCCTCCAGAACCCGGCTATCCGTGCACCCCTCCGTGGGGCAATCCTAGTACAGAAAGTAAAATATACATACAACGGGTACATCGACCGCAACCTGGTCGTGCCCCAAAATAATAATACAAACAGGCAGTGACGGCAGTCCACATGTCGGACGCTCGTCCCGCAATATCAAATGTACATAATACAACAACAACTGTACTAGCATTGCATCCAGGCTATCCCCACGACCGATCCGCAACATCACAGCAAAAACAGAACATCAACGTGAAAGTCACGTTCGCAAATCCGTCTAACCGGGCTATAGCAGTTAGACCGGATTTACCGATCGAGTGACATTCACGGTCGCAGATATAATGTAAATACTGTGAAATAATGTGTTTAAAATATCCGATCGATCAAATTTTAACAAGTGGGCCCCCAAGCATTACTGTAGCAGATCAAGAAATTCTGGGCCCAATATTAATATTCCAAAACCCCAATTTTAACCCCATAAGAATACTGTAGAAATTTAGTGCAGAGATCCCAACAGTGTGCGGCGGAACCGCGGCCCAAAAGGGGGTTTGGCCACGGTTCCGCGCTTCCACAGTGGACTCATCCTGTCGAATTTCTACAGTAGCCTTGTAATGTCCAGTAAAACAATTTTATACAACATGAAAAATTTTTGGAGACAAAAAAATTTCAACAGAAAACTGTCGTGAACAAAAATGTAGATTTTGGAATTTTGGTCGATCGGAACTGAAAAACACATTAAACCAAGCTAGACTAAGTTAATGGCGAGGCTCTGATACCACTGTAAGTGCACGGCGGCGCCCCGGCTGTCAATCCGACGGCCAAATGCGGAAGCGGTGATAAACTTTAATTTTTTCTTGAACTGGCAAACCGCCGCGCACAAATACCCGGATCGAACCATTAATTAGTCCTAGCTAACTACAAGATGGGGAAGAGAGATATATCGACTGATCCAAGTCCTCCGGTCTTCTCATCGTCGTCCCGATCTCCTGCGGAATGTCCCGTCTCCTCCTCGTCGCCGGAAGTGCACCACATCGCCTACTTCTTTTACGGGCTCCCACCTCAATGCCGAGGCAACTCGGGCACGAAGCTGGCTAGTCGACGTGCCCAAGATTTGCTGTAGAATATCTAGTGAGCAAGTCTCATTTTGGGGTTTGTGGAATTGCCTTTTTAGTGGAGGGATGATACAAGAATAATGTGGAGGAACTTTTGGGGATTTTGGAACATGAAATGAACAAAACCCCACACCCAAAAATGTTGGACAGCCCCCCCTAATGCTTGGGCCGGCCATGACTTCAAGAATGGGAGGAATGAGAGAGAGGAACCATGCATCAAAAGATTACCCATCACATAATGCAAGAGAGAGAGGGAAATGATATCATGAAAGGAAATGATTATCAACAAAGCCATACTCCACCAACCTCATCATCACAACAAAGGTCAAGCCATCATGACACCATCATGAAGCAAAAAGTCAAGCAAGGTCAAGGTATGGTGAGCCATCATGATACAAGGAAATATGCAAAGACCCCCTCCACAATTGCCTATTTGCAACAATGCAAATAAGCCCTCCTCCACCAATCTTCGGCCAAAGAACGATACAAAGGAAATCGGCCGAAACGAAAAGCAAACTGGCAACTCCAGAAAACTGGTCCCGTAATAAATTACAGGAAAACCCCGATACTGTGCATACACACCCGCATTTGTATTCCGACCGAAATACAAATGCAATGAGACAAAATCTACACTGTACTATACTAGGATCCGGCTTAAACCAAAACCGGCTAGTAATATCCGTTCGATCCTGATCCGTGCAATACCGCACGTATCTGATCGAACCCTGCCATATATCCATACGGCCTATAGTACAAACTGTCCGATCCTGATCCGTGCAATACCGCACGTATCTGATCGGACCTTGCCATATCTCCATACGGTCTCTACAACCTTTCGCCCGAAAGCTGAGTAACAGAATATGGGGGACTCTAAAGACTCGTCAACACCTTGGTTGTGGATTTAACCACTAGCACGTCAGAGGTATAAGCCAATACGTAACGGGCTACCGGGTATTGACTACAAGGGACGTCTGTGAGCGAACTCAGCCTGACAACCCTACTGAGCCTGTCAGTGACAATATCCGTACAGTCCGGTCCGTTCGTCTATGAGCATCGCATGGCGGGCCTAGGGGGTTGGTAAAAGTCAGACCCCCAAAAGCGGTACAAGTCGTGTCGGAGTGTAGCCCAGAACACCCTGAGATACTACTGGAATACCTACCAGTAATTCTCCTTGCCTCGGCCGAGGGCTTCGTGTAATGGCTCTCCTAGACACAGCACGACCTCACCCCCAATACCGGGAGAGACGAACCCCTGAAGATACGCTCACTGCCACCATGTGGCTCGGGACTGTACCCAACTAAAACCTGTTTGCACGACTCCTTTGAGCCGTGGTAGGGTAGTAATCAAAGTACAGTGGGAACTCACACGAGACAAATGACGATCCCCAGGTCGATGAACTAACCTGCACACATGTCACCAGGGAACTGCCATCTGACATCTGGTATATGACCAACTAGCATGTTCCCTGCGAGTCCTGTCCGGTGTACTCATAACCCAATGAGCACTGTATACATCTTAGGTGATCCAACTGACACCAGTGGCTTGTGAGACCGGCCACCGCCCCTCGTCGGGGTCTCGACTGTATACACTAGTCTACTCTGGAGTATCGATGCCCTGTCTCGAAACACACACGACTAGGGACCATTTAAGGATATGCTTATAGACCCCAGCTCCCACTTATATGATCGCCCTCATACTGCTGGTGGTCAAGCAAGAATCCTAGGGGCTCTATCAACGTGTAATAGCGACTTGTCAGGTCACCTGAAGCAGTACACGATGATAAAGGTAAACCAGATAGCATACTATCATCTCGAGTAAGACTGTCCTACCGGGATAGGTCCTCCATCAATCATTGCAATCACGTACCTGTGACCTAATAATTGACTCTGAGGGCACTATCTCCAACAGTCAAATGGTCAACAACCATAACCATGCACAATTATTTAAACTAATATCAATTAACCATAATACACAAATAAGCATTAGGGTTAATAAAATGACAATAGTCATTAACCCTAATCAAAGTCCTCTCCCTCTGTCTCAAGCAACTGTGCATACGCACCCGTATTCGTGATCCGAGGAACACGAATACAAAGAGAAAAAACCAATCCCAAATCATATACTAGGATCCGGCTTAAACCAAAGCCCGCTAGTATAAGTTGTCCGGACAGCAAACGTGCACAAGTGCGCGTATGTGAACGAACCCTGTCGCAAAACCATGCGACCTCTACTCATTTTTCCTAAAGGCGAATAGCTCTCTGTGTGGGACTTTAAAGACTCGACACTACGCTGGCAGTGGGTTTAACCACAGACCGCAAGCGGCACTAGCTGTACGTAACGGTCCCCAGGTAGATGCCGATAAGAAGACTGACGAGGTGAACCCCATCTGAACTCCTACTGAGCCTGTATGTGACAGTCTCCGTACAGTCCGGTCTGTTCGTCTGATACATCGCATGGCGGGCCTAGGGGGGCGGTGAACGTCAGTCCCCTAATAGCGGTATAAGTCGTGTCGGAGTGTAGCCCAGAACACCCTGAGATAACACTCGAAACCTACCAGTATATCTCTCTTGCCCTGGCCAGGGACTACTCGTGTAATGGCTCTCCTAGACACAGCGCGATGTCAACCCCCAATACCGGGAGAGACGAATCCTGTCTAACCGTCACTGCCTCCAAGTGCTTCGGGACTGCACCCAAAAACTACCTGTTTGCACGACTCCTTTGAGCCGTGGTAGGGTAGCAATTAAAGTGCAGTGGGAATACACTCGAGGCGAAGTGACAGTGTCAAGTCAGCGGACTAAGCTGTACTCATGTCACCTGGGAACTGATAACTGACGATAGGTATAATACCAACCAACAGTTCCCGACGAGTCTTGTCCAGTGTACTCGTAACCTAACGAGCACACGTATACTATCTCAAGTATGACGTACTGACGGCTGTGGGACAGACCGTCTCCCACGCTGGAATGAGAAGCACATACGCTAGTCTACTCCGGAGTATCGATGCCCTGTCTCGATAGTCCAACGACTAGGGACCTGTATAAGGATGTGCTTATAGATCACCCAGCTCCCACGAGTGTGAGCGCCATCACAACGCTGGTAATCAAGCAAAGATCTTAAGGGCTCTACTAATATGTATATCAGCGATATGCTAAAAAGAAACACATGCACATATTAAAGCAGAGACAAATCAAGTAGCATACTACCATTTCGAGCAAGATTGTATATACAACTGTGAATATCCCAAGCTTCCATCAAGTAATATACAAACTAGTATGATACAGTAATGGCCTCTAGGGCATATACACTAACACGACGTTCTTTTGGGCATGGATTAGTTAGCTATGTGCTATGCGTTTGTGGACTGGCGCGAGAAGACAGTTAGGTTTTGTTTTCCCGGCGAGTCGGCTTTTGTTGTGCAGGGGGACCATGGTGCCGTCCCTCACAGTTTGATTTCTTCTCTTCGCGCTGGACAGCTGTTGATGGAGGGATGTCAGGGATTTCTAGCCTATGTTTGCGATACTAGAGCTACAGATGTTCCATTGGACCAGGTTCCGATTGTTTGTGAGTTCCCTGATGTTTTCCCTGACGAGCTTCCTGGGCTACTGCCTGAGCATGATATTGTTTTCTGCATTGATTTGATTCCCGGCACGGGGCCTATTTCTATACCGCCTTATCGGATGGCCCCGGCGGAGCTTAGAGAGTTGAAAGGTTAGTTGCAAGATTTGTTGGATAAGGGACTTATTCGACCCAGTGTGTTTCCTTGGGGTGCTCCGGTCCTGTTTGTCAAGAAGAAGAACGGAAGTTTGCGTTTGTGTATCGACTACCGCCAGCTGAACATGGCTACCGTGCGGAATAGATATCCCTTGCCACGCATCGACGACTTGTTCGATAGCTTCAGGGTGCAGGGTATTTTTTAAGGATCGACTTGCAATCAGGCTACTATCAGCTGCGGGTTCGACAGGAGGATATTCCGAGGACAGCTTTCCGCACGCGTTACGGCCATTATGAGTTTTTGGTGATGTCGTTTGCACTCACCAATGCCACAGCAGCATTTATGGACTTGATGAACCGTATTTTCAGGCCGTATCTTGATTTTTTCATCATCGTATTCATTGACGATATTCTGGTGTATTCCTGGAGCCGAGAGGAGCACGAGCAGCACCTGCGGATCACATTGCAGGCCTTGAAGGAGCACCAGCTATTCGCAAAATTCTCCAAGTGCGCATTCTGACTCGACAGCGTAGACTTCTTGGGTCACGTGATTACACGAGATGGTATATGTGTGGACCCAAAGAAGATCGAGGCCGTTCAGCGTTGGCCCAGACCCGCATCGGTTACGGAGATCCGCAGTTTTCTAGGACTGGCCGGCTACTACAGGCGATTTGTACAGGATTTCTCCCGTATTGCTGCACCTTTGACCGGGTTGACCCGGAAGGGAGTTCCTTTCGATTGGACGGAGGAGTGCGAGCATAGCTTTCAGCAGCTACAGACTCGTTTGACTACGGCGCCGGTGTTATCATTGCCTTCTGGATCGGGCGGATTTGTGGTCTATTGTGACGCTTCTCGAGTGGGGCTAGGGTGCGTATTGATGCAGCACGACAGGGTGATCGCGTATGCTTCACGGCAGCTGAAGAAGCATGAACAGAACCACCCCACTCACGATTTGGAGATGGCTGCAGTGGTCTTTGCACTCAAGATCCGGCGACATTACCTATACGGCGAGTCGTGCCAGATATTCACTGATCACAAGAGCTTAAAGTATATATTTCAGCAGCGAGACCTGAATCTTAGACAACGCTTTGGATGGAACTAGTAAAAGACTACGTTTGCGAGATCTTGTATCACCCGGGCAAGGCTAATGTAGTGGCGGATGCTTTGAGCAGGAGGCCTGGGGGTAGTCTATCTTGTTTGAGCGCAGTGCAGAGGCAGTCGTCGGCAGATTGGCAGATTTTATGCGACAGCCGAGTGCAGTGCGAGTTCATGCCGATCGGGGGATAGCTTGTGCATGTTCGTGCACGCCCACAGTTGCTTGACCGTATACATAAGGTATAGTACGGTGATGACCGTTGTTCAGAGATCATGGCACAGATTGGACAGGGAAGATTTTCCGAGTTCGTGATTGATGATCAGGGGATACTGCGATTTTGGACGAGACTGTGCGTACCAGATAATGAGGGACTGCGGCGTGAGATTCTTGAGGAGGCACATCGATCGGTGTATAGTGTTCATCCGGGTTCCAACAAGATGTACCATGATATGAGAGATGTTTACTGGTGGGACGGAATGAAGAGAGACATCACAGACTTCGTATCGAGATGCCTGACTTGTCAGCAAGTCAAGGCCGAGCACCAGAGGCCAACGGGAGAGCTACAACCGTTACCCATTCCGGAGTGGAAATGGGAGTAGATTTTTATGGATTTCGTTGTGGGTCTACCCAGGACTAGGTGAGGGTATGACTCCATTTGGGTGATCATGGATCGTTTGACGAAAGCGGCTCACTTCCTGCCGGTGAAGATGACTTTTGGATTTGCTCACTATGACCAGATATACATCGACAAGATAGTACGACTGCATGGAGTCCCGACATGTATCGTGTCCGACCGAGGCACCCAGTTTGCCAGCCGACAATGGCAGAGGCTTCAGGAGGCTTTGAGCACTCGCTTGAGTTTCAGCACAACATTTCATCCGCAGACTGACGGCTAGTCAGAGCGGACTATTCAGACTCTCGAGGACATGGTCCAAGCATGCGTTTTAGACTTTGGTGGTAGCTGGGATCATCATTTACCATTGGCGGAGTTCTCCCACAACAATAGTTTCCAGGATACTATTCAGATGGCACCTTTCGAGGCCTTGTATGGGAGGAGATGTAGATCGCCCGTCTGGTGGACAGAGCTCAGTGAGAGCAGTATTTTGGGGCCGCAGATCGTACAGGAGACGACCGAGAAGATACAGCTGATTCGAGATAGGATGAGGTCAGCTCAGAGCAGGCAGAAATCGTATGCTGACAGACGCCGCCGCAGATTAGAGTTCACAGTTGGCGATCACGTTTTTCTGAGGGTCTCTCCGATGAAGGGAGTGATGAGGTTTGGGCAGAAGGGGAAGTTTAGCCCCAGATTCATATATAGGTCCTTTCGAGATCCTCGAGCATGTGGGCGCAGTAGCTTATCGTTTGGCTCTTCCACCCGACTTCCCAGATGTTCACCCCGTATTCCACGTGTCGATGCTTCGCAGATACCTATATGACCCTTCTCACATTATTCAGCATCAGACCGTTCAGCTCGAGCGCGATCTTTCGTTCACCGAGCAGCCAGTCGTGATATTGGACCGGCAGGTGAAGAAACTTCGATCGAAGGTCTTGCCATCTGTGAAGGTGCTTTGGCGCAGCCCTAAGGTGAAGAGATCACTTGGGAGGCCGAGAGCGAGATGCGGAAGAAATTTTCTCATCTCTTTGAAAGTACGCGTAGCTATATATTTTTAAATTCGAGAACGAATTTTTTAAGGGGGGAAGATTGTAACACCTTAGGATGTGATTAGTGACTAATTATACTTTAGTATATGGTTTTTAGTAAAAAGTTTACCAAATCGATCTTTAAATATTTTATCAAAATTAATGAATATTTTATTAGAATTTATTAAGGCTTGCACACACATGTGCATGTAAACTAGGGTTAGACCATGATTGGCAACAATGGTGGACTAACCATTTTCATTAAGCTAGTTTAAAATTTTATTAAGTGTTTTGGTTATTGTTTTTTTTTAAATGGAAAATGATTTAGTTGGGTTGACTTGGAGAGAGAGAGAAAGAGAGAATGGGTATCATGGCTGGAGCCATGCTCTCATTTAATGAAGGGAGAGGGGGGGTTGACTCTCTTGTGCTCTCATTCTCTTTTGTTTTCAAACACTCTTTTTCCTCACTTCTCTCTCACTCTCACTCATACACGCAACACCAGCCACAGCAGCAGCAGCAGAAGAAGCAGCAGCAGCAGGAGCTTCAGCAGCAGCAGCAAGAAACAACAACAGCAACAAGCAACAGCAGCAGCCCAAGCAACAACAACATAAGCAGCAACAGCAGCATAAGCAGCAGCAGCAACATGCATCAGCAGCAGCACTCCAGCAGCAGCAGCAGCCCCTTCTCTTCTTCTTCTCCTTCTCCTTTCACCTAGGGTCAAGTGAGGTATACTTCTTAGACTCAACTTCCTAGCTTGTTAAACTTATGTGATAATTAGCATCGGTTAGTGTTAAATATGCGTTTTAGTGCTAAAAATGGTGATTTGTGTGAAGTTTTGGCCAAGTAGTGATATTGATGGTTAACCTAGCTTAACTAAGTGTTGTCAGGGCCACGTAAACCTAGTCTTACCGCAGATTTCACTAAAACACCATAGGGTTTCATTTAGTGCAAAATTTAACATTTTAAGGTAAAACTTAGCCTTTCTGTAATCTGCTTTTGAACCGTATGCTTCAGAGAAAATCTGGGATAACTGGAGCATGTACACTAGATCTAGACCACACACACGAATCACGAGCCTATAATTCCACACCCAGGCATCAATTTTATTCGTTCTGGCTGCAATTTGCGGCCAGATAGGGGAGTTAGGTGCTGGGGTTGGGTTTAGGGTAGTCTGCTGTATATTTTAGTAGTTTGGCATATGCAACCTTTTGAGTTTTCACCCGAGTCAAAATCTGGAGCGATATATTGTTTTTCCAATACATTTAGTTCGCGCGACACGTGTGATACGTGAGTGGGTTTAGTGTTGCTGTGTGTCGCGACGTGTCGAGTTAGTTTTAGACGCGTATGCACATGTTTCAGCGTATCGGACACACGCGCGTTTAGTTCGCGACGCGAGTTTCTCGTTTAGCTTCATTATCGCGTTTTTGTAGGATTTTTCTTATATGGATTCTTTGTTTAAATTCTAGGTTCGCAGGCGGGTACGTCGGACGCCGCAAAGAATGGGAAACAGGTGGTCGGCTACGCTTAGCACGAGACCAAGTGAGTAGATTTAACATCTACGGGGAAATCGCCCGTATGGCGTTAAGCGTCAGGGCGTGATAGGATATTCTAGTCGTATATATTCATATATACTATTGTAGCATCCCCATTCTTTGTTGCATATAGAAATGGTAGTTAGATGACACTGCACTGTCACTAACGGTTTAAGCTGCACGAGCACTATTTGTATGATACACTCACACCGTTAGTGATTGCCATGACACTCGCACTATAGAATTGCTAAGAATCATATATCATTTGATTACCGCATCATTGATGATTAGACATGACTTAGTCACATATATTGATATCTTCATACTTGCGCACATGCACACTATATATTCATATTGGTGCATACAGTTATTGATATATCCCTACTTGCGCACATGCATACTGTATATTCATCTTAGTGCATACATTCATCGATATATCCCTACTTGCGCACATACACACTGTATCTTCATATTAGTGCATACATTTATTGATATATCCCTACTTGCGCACATGCACACTGTATTTTCATATTAGTGCATACATTTATTGATATATCCCTACTTGCGCACATACACACTCTATCTTCATATTAGTGCATACATTTATTGATATATCCCTAATTGCGCACATGCACACTGTATATTCATCTTAGTGCATACATTCATCGATATATCCCTATTTGCGCACATGCATACTGTATATTCATATTAGTGCATACATTTATCGATATATCCCTACTTGCGCACATGCACACTGTATCTTCATATTAGTGCATACATTTATTGATATATCCCTACTTGAGCACATGCACACTATATCTTCATATTAGTACATACATTTATTGATATATCCCTACTTTCGCACATGCACACTATATCTTCATATTAGTGCATACATTTATTGATATATCCCTACTTACGCACATGCACGCTGTATACTCATATTAGAGCATACATTTCTTGATATATCCTACTTGCGCACATGCACACTATATCTTCATATTAGTGCATACATTTATTGATATATCCCTACTTGCATACATGCACGCTGTATACTCATATTAGAGCATACATTTCTTGATATATCCCTACTTGCGCACATACACACTGTGTATCCATATTTGTGCACATATACATTGCTACACTCATATTCGCGTGTATATCCATTTGCACATCTATACCTATATACATACATGGATGATATTGACTTGATTTCTAGAATAATAGGGACCGCATGAGATATTTTCAAAACTGGATCCTTTTTAAAAGAGCGGTTTTCCCTTTTTACTCTTAGTGTTATACGACACATTGTATGGATTTACGCATTGAGTTTTGGATTCATGTGATTTCTTGATTTGAGAACCGTGATATTATTTTAAAGAAAATACGCACTATTTTAAAATCCCGGTTTCTCTTGTTATGATATTTCAGTGCGTCCACCATGCATTTTCTCGGTTCTGAGACATATGACACATGAAACCCGATTCGAGGAGGAGGACGATCCGTTTGCGGGTACATGGTGGACCCGGTATGGTACTCCGGGGCGAGATAGAGATTTCGTGTGGATGACGATAAGTCCGGCGGAGGGACTACTACCTACCGGTGATTGGTTAGACCTGGAGGTTATCCGGAGGATACTGACCAGAGTTGAGAGATGGATACGGGCCAACCTGTACTGCCAGGGCCGATGGCCGATTCCGCAGATGGAGCCCGTGGGCCGATCCGGACTGACGGAGCCCGATACATGAGGATTTGGGTGTCGATGCTGGACATGATTATTTTATGATATTTCAAGTGCCGATGTTCGGCACTCATGATTCCATGAGCATTACAGGATTTGAGGGCCGATTAGAGTGACGGCGCCTGAGTTTTACTGGGATTTGGGTGTATTGAATGGACCCCGGTTATTCTTCCACGTTGACATTCCGTGTAGATGATATTTATTCCCAAGCTCAGCATTCAGTATTATGCATCTCATCCTGTGTCTGTAGTACCTGATAGAGTACTTTTGCATGACTATTGCATACCCTGCTCATCTTATATAGATGTTATTAGATTGCACTTGCTATGCATGACTATTGCATGCCCTGCTCATCCTATATAGATGTTATTAGCTAGCATTTTCTATGCATGATTATTGCATATCCTGCTCATCATGTAGAGATGTTATTAGATCGCACTTGTTGCATGATTATTGCATCCAGCTCATCATATAGATGCTATCTGTTGGCATAGGTTAGAGTATCGCAGTACGTGCATACTCACGATTACCTTTATATGTTATCTACTATTCACGAGTTAGCAACTCACCCCTGTTGTGCCACAGTGTTTGCAGGTTGCCCTTCAGAGTAGCCGCGGCAGGCTGCTCTTTTGCATCTTTTGATACGGATACCACTGCAGTTGGTGCGTGTGACCTTTTGCTGATAGGTGGGTTTTTGCGGTATCCGTTTATTTTCCAGTTGTATACACTGTTGTATCTAGTACTCTCCATCTACTATTCATGTATTGACTTAGAGGCCAGTTGTGAGGACGATGTATATTATTTGTATTCTGGTGTCGAGCTCGTTGTGAGCCGACTTTATTTATGCAGTTTTATCTTTCATGTTGTCTTCACTTATTTTTTTTGCTCTTTCTTCGCTACGGCGTCGTATACTATTATCGTGGTGATTGTTTCCGCCGTTGGGCGTGATTGCTCCCGTTTGGGATGCTTTATTCATATTATATGTCATCTTTATTTATATCTTGTCTTATACCCGATTTCGGGGCTGGTTTTTACAAAAGAGATGCTGCCGAAATTTTTAAAAAAACAACTTAAACTGTAAAGAATTTTACTAAATTACTTAAGGTTTTCTAAATGTTTTAACAAATGTTTCCATTAAATGTTTTAACACTTACTATTTTTAATGGTTTTGATTTCTGGGTTTCGGCTAACTTAGTCGCGTTACGCCTGTAGACGTTACATGGTTAAGTGCCTGTCACAGGCCGAATTTTGGGTCATGACATTTACTAATATATTTATTAACCTAACCTTTAACTCTATCCCATGGTTTAGTCCCTACAAGGGTTAAGCACGACATTCTTAACCCATGGTTGCATTTCTAACCTCAACAATAATTTATTCATCACTTCTTCATCTTCTTATTGCTCTAAAAATGCTTTGCTAGATTTTTCCTTGGTGATGAAAGATTGTGAGAAAATAAAAACTAAAGAGAGCAAAATTCCTACTTCATCATCCTTTTCTATACTAGCCATATAGATTAGTGTGTTAGCTTCACTAATCCCTAATTAGTGAAGAGATCGCTTGGGTTTGTGACTCCTCAAAGTAGATCATCTTGGATAGTGAAGATTTCAAACAATGATGCATCATTCACTTCATGGAGCCTCTCAAGAGTCCGAGAGCTTGATGATCGCAGCGAAGGGACCACAACTTGGAGCTTATGTAGCGAAGGAACGGACTACAAAGGTTGTAATCCCTAATCACTTAGAAGTAAAGTTGTTTGCTTTCGATTCCGTATGATTCTTTAGTTAAGAACCTAGGGTTTGGGTTAGATAGAACGGCAAAAATTTGAAATTGGCTTGGATGATACCTCCCGAAACCTTGCTGCCGTGCTATACAACCCAAAAGAAGTTTCCTGTATCCAAGTGACCTTGACAAGGTCAACAAGTCAAAGGGTCCTAGTCAAGTTCAACCTATCATTATCCTGATTGCATTAGACCCACCCACACAAACCCTTGACAAGGTCAACAAGGTTGAACGACTGTCCTAACCAATCCACATATCCATACGATAGAGAAATATTACAGAGCTACCGCACACTACGCCTTGACAAGGTCAACAAACACAGCACGAATACTAAGCAATATTAATCTGAAATGACGGAGGGCTACGGCTGGTTTTTGGCGAAAAACCTTTAACTTAATGAACTTGATCTCGTTGAAGGAATCTAAGTGGTTTTACAAATATATAGTGGCACAAAGTTTTGCTAAAGAGGTCACTCCCTGTAAAGGGATCTCGGCTCTTTCCTCGTCGAATCAGGTGCAGGATATTCCAAACTGAATACCACTATACAAAACAAAAAAAATCGACTATAGAAAAGTTATTACGAAGACGCAAACTATTGCCCAAGGGGTCACTCCCAATGAAGAGATCTCGGCCCTTGCCTCGTCGAATGAGGTGCAGGATATTCCCAATTGAATACCACTGTGCAAAACAAAAGTAAACGTCTGTAATTTCTTTTTTTTAAAAACTTTGTTCCAACAACATCATATAGGTTTTTTTTTTATCCTTGCATTGATCAGAATCAACGCAGTCCCATCAATGAATCATATCACACCAGATAAAGGAACGAAAATAAAATGTACGTATATGCCATCCGCATTCGCCACTGGGTCCCGTCATCACCCGTTAGGTTACCTAACTAACGGTAGAGCAGGGACTGGACTAGCGCGGGTGTAAAATATATACAACATCTACTAGTATATATATAAATATATATAACAAACATCCCAGGAATGATATAAAGCAATAACACAGAAGCAACACAGAATCTCAGCCTAGCAACACAGAGTGATAGATAATCCTGGAGCCTCAGGTTTCACTTGAGCCGCAAATGAGACTTGACGTTCCCTGTCGTGTGGATAGCCTGTGCAATAAAAACCTAGACCCCTACGAGTGCGGCAAGTTACCCGCCAATCCTAGAAGTGAGGCAACCCCAATCAACAAAGTGAATGGGCTACCTAACGCTTCACGGAATCCGGTAACTTGAGCACCCCATCGTGGGTCAACCTGTACCCCCAATGAGTGCGGCGAATAGCCCGCCAATTATAGAGTGAGTCCCCCTCCGTCTCAACGCCATGAGATGCGGGCCCGTTGCCCTCTAGAATCCGGCTATCGTGCACTCTTCCTTGGGGTAATCCTAGTACAGAAAAGAAAATATATGTACAACGGTGACATCGACATCAACCCGGTCATGCCCCAAACAAATAATATACAAACGGGAAGTGACGGCAGTCCACATGTCGGACGCTCGCCCCGCAATATCAAATGTACAAACGAATCTAAACTGTACTATCATTGCACCACCCGGCTATCCACCATGAGGATCCAACCACAACCACAGCACAACACAGAACATCAACGTGAATGTCATGTTCGCAAACCCGTCTAAAAGACATATAACAATTAGACAAGTTGTACCGCTCTAATGACATTCATGGTCGCAGATAGTAATGCATGTACTGTAACTTACGCATTTAAAATTTCGATCGACAAAAGCTTTCGTATTGGCCCCAAGTGCAAAACAACACTCAAACAAATTTGGGCCAAAAACAAAATATACCAGAAACCACATTTCCAAACAATAGAGCACCACAAGAAAATTTTTGCATAGAAGCCACTATACGACTGTGGAACCGCCGCAAATAGGGACCAAATGCGGTGCTTCCGCGGTGGTTTGAAATGCTCATGTGCCCAATTTTCTTGTGGGCTTCTAAAAAACCCTGCACGTATTTTTAAGCCTCTGGAAATAATTTTTTGACCATGTTTTAAAAATGGCAGAAACATGAATTTTGGAATTGTGTTTTCGGATATTAAACTCGATCGATGTTTTAAGCACGTAAGAACAATCTAGTTAAGGGTTAAAGGGTTTTCTCTGATACCATGTTGGGTTACGGCAGCGCCCTGGCCATCGAACCGTGGCCGGATGCGGAACAAAAATTTTACGAAACCGGCGCTACCGCAACCCCTGAATACAGATTGACCATTAACCCTAAACCTAGCATGCAATAAAAGGGGATTGGAATGTTATACCAAATGATCCGTGTCCTTCGGTATTTAACATGCTTCCCAAGCTCCTAGTGGTCACCACGATCAAGTTTGGTCGCCGGTCTCCCTTTATCGAAGATGGTCCACCAGAGAGTCTATGAATCGAGCTCCTACTTCATAACCGAAGTAACAAGGTATCTAGTTTGCTAAAATAGATAGCTTAGAAGATGTAGAGTCTAATGAGGGATTAATTTGTCTCTAAATACCCTAGCTTTCTCAACACATGAGAGGGTTAGGGTGGAGGATGAAGAAGAAGCCATGGGAGATGAGAGTGTGAAGCTTGAGCAACTCAAGAAAGAAGCTGGCTTGTTGTGTTGTGTGAGTGTGAGCGTGGAATTATCAACTTAAGAAAAATATCTCAAGTCAACCAAAATATCTCAAGTCAAGCTCACAAAAATATCTCACACCACAATTAACCATTTAACCTAAATGTTTAATAAACAAAATATCAAGCATGCTAGAATAGTGTTCCATGAGGCATCCCATGAGTCATCACATGAGCCATCCCATGAGTCACTAAATCAAGCATGCATGAATTAAGCTAAGCACACTCATCTCTCACCTCAATTAACCATTTAAACTAAAATGGTTAATAAACAAAATGAGGTGTTATTCTTCTAGAAACAATTCTTGTAATAAATTACAAGAATGCCCCTCAGCCGTATATACATACCCGTATCCGTATTTCGAAAAATACGAATATAATGAGACGAAAATAATCCAACAATATAATACTAGGATCCAGCTTAAACCTAAGCCTACTAGTATTATCCGTTCGAATCATGATACGCGCATAAGTGCACGTATATGATCGAACCCTATCGTAAAACCATACGGCCTCTACATCGTTTCGCCCAAAGTAAGGAAACCCTCTGTGTGGGACTCTAAAGACCCGTCAATACGCTGGTAGTGGGTTTAACCACCAGCACGTCAGCAGCACTAGCTGTACGTAATGACTACCTAGGTATTGAGCGAAAGGAAGGTCGACGAGCAAACTCATCATGACCCCTACCGAGCTTGTCCTGTGACAATATCCGTATAGTACGGTCTCTTCGTCTAAGAGTATCGCATATCGAGTCTAGGGGGTGGATAAGGTCAAACCCCTAATTGTTAGTTATATGTATGCCCTAGAGGCCATTATTGTACACGTGATGTATATTATAGTGGATGCTTGGATATATATAGAGAGGACTTTCTTGCTCGACATGATAGTATGCTATCTGGTTGCTCTTTGTCTTAACATGTAGACTTGTATTGTGATACTGTCTTGCTCTCAAATGTTGATAAAGCCCTTAAGATGTGTACTTGACTACTAGGACTATGATTGAGATCATACTAGTGGGGCCAGGGTAGTCCACAAGTACATCCTATAATTGTTCCTAGTCGAGGGTGTATCGAGACAGGGCATCGATATTCCAGAGTAGACTAGCGTATATACTTCTTGACCCATATGATAGGCGATGGATGATCCTACATCCATTGGTGTTTGACACCAAAGATGGTATACGGGTGCTCAGTGGAGACTGGATACACTGAACGGACTTGCCGAGAACTCCTAGTTGGTATTATACCTATCTGTCACGACCCAAATGTGGCACGTGACCGGCACTTGAATCCCGTGACATCTAAAGACGTCGACGCGGTTCAAGTAAGCCGAAACCCAGAATCTAAACCCTTTAAAATATTGGAGGTGAGTTTAAAATAGTCATCAGATGAAATTAGTTTAAATAACATTTAAAATTAACTAAGTATGTTTGAAAAGCATCTATGACGTTTTGAAATCTGAAAGCACCTCCTTTGAAAATACTACATAAAAACCCGATACAACTACAACAATAAAATAGCATCCCAACGGGAGCTAACTTCCACGTCCAAACGACGGAACGGCCAAACAAATTATATCAAAGTCGTCTCTAAAGAGTGCGACCTCATAACTTCTAACTCTCGCTTCTAAGGCCACAATATACCATTTCTAAGTTGATGGAGTTTCCACTAGATACAAGAGTATATGAATAATTAAGAGTGAGTACGATACAATAATAACCCACTTACCAATCAATCATCGAAAAGAATGTATGCCCAAGCCGCTGATAATCCTAGCGGTGAAACCTGCAAGAAACTGTTGCACAACGGGGATGAGTTGCCAACTCAGTGAATAAAAGTACATCTAATGGTAGAAATAGAAATGCATGACGATACCTAGGTCATAAGTATAGTACTACCGTAATCTGTACTAATATAATATGATATACATGTGTATGATAATGCAACACTATCTGTCATGCAACCCCAAGTAAAATATATATATATATATAGGTATTGTTCCCTGGATCAGTCCTGGTCGACTACAATAACTGAAATCTAGCTGTGTACCTCATGATAGAAATCATATCAATATAAATGGATGTCCAGTATCGACATCCGAAAATCCGAAATCTCTCGTGTCTAGCATCGACACATAAATGCAGATACGTCGACACCATCTCAACAGATGATCGCTACCCGATATCCCTGGCCAGGTAGGTATCCCCTGGATATCCGCCGTGCCCATCGAACCCCGGGCAGTATTCCCTAAATATCTGCCGTGCTCAGCTCTATCTCCCGAATCGAGTATCCTCGTTAGGCTTCCCGCCTAAAATGCGGCTATCCTGCCCCTGGGTCTCGACCGGGTCCACCATGTATCCAACTGTATGCCCACCGACTCAGTCTGGATAACTTGTAAATCCGCAACCGTATGACCCCCAACTCGGTTCGGAATAAAATCAGAAAAACACAAAACTCATGGTGGACGTTTAACTCATCATATTAAATATCAATTAAGGAATAAGAATACTTGCATAGATTATATTGATGATATATTATATATATATATACATATATAATAGTGTCCCATACCACCGATATATATCATCAGGAGTAAAATATCCAGAAAATCCATAAGAATCAAATACAACATCTATAGTACTAATATTCGTAATTTGCAACAAGAATAAAGAAAGACTACGTAACTATATCACATAGGCATAATGATCTCAATTCTACTTTGTCATGGCACTACTAATGATGTGTAGTGCAGCATACGTGTCTGTGCTCATGCAATATGGCAATCATTAGTATTTGTGCAAGTGTTCTACGGTGTAACAACCTATTTATATTGAACACATATATAACAAAATGGCTCTACAGTGACATGGCAGTATCAATGAGGTGTAGTTAACATATATTTGCGTGCTTGTGCAGCATAGTACTCATTGGTATTTGTGCAGTGTTCTATCAGAGTGTTCGTGTCGCAAAAACGGATAATATCGATCATATAATGCAAACATGTAAAGTAATCTAAGCGTAACTATTGTAATTACTTGCTATGAGCTATACCGTTATCTTTAGAATTGAATCAAAATATTGAGTTTGAAATAAGGAAGCTGCCCTAGATTAAAATAGATATTCATTTTGGAAATTGGCACCACATCCTTGTATTTTATTAAAAGACAAACGAATCGTAGTTTTTAAAAGAATATAGATCACACAAGTATTACACCTAAAACAGAATATAATCTAACTCTACGAGTCAAAGGGTAAATTGGCCATTATTCGGCATACGAATTTCATCATTTCTAATACGTATAATTTCTTGTATAATATCTCATCATATCACTGTATCTGTATCATCTCAAGTATGGCATGATCCCTCATACAAATCCATCAAACTATATCCATATCGTATCACTGTATCTGTATCATCTCAAGTATGGTATGATCCCTCGTACAAATCCACCAAACCATGTTCACATCGTATTACTGTATCTCATCTAAAACCATGAATGAAAGTATATGCAATTGAAGGACATACTAGATGCGATACTATATAATTATCTTGACTAAATACTAAACTAACTAGATATCATAATACTATTTATAAGGTTGCGGGGGTGCTATACGCCATCCACCCGACTTCCCCAGCAGATGTAAATCTACTCACTAACTTAAGGAGCTTGCTGAATTCCACGCTGTTAAGTCATCAACTCCGTCTCGAGATCCTTCGCAATCGCACATATAATCGTATTTACGAAATATCGGCGTAAACATTATATCAAAACTCCAAACAATGAGGTAGGTATCCATAGGTTAAAACCTACAGTATACTTAAACCAAACACGACAATATAAATCTATCATTAACGTATAAACGTTAATGGTTCAGCTGCAGTACGAAAATATGAAAACCAATATTGTAATATCGGAACTTTGATAAAACTTTTACTAATCATTCCCAGATCTCTCTGTAAGAATACTGGAACAAATCAAACAATACCATAGCTTATAAAATACCAAAACAAAGATACAGGAGAAAAACCAACACCAAAAGCCAAGGAATTGCCGGCGAGCTCGGATATTGGGTGCATGTCGCCGGATGGAATAGGGAGTTTAGGGCTGGGGTTCTAAGTGCTGACTCCTAGTGGTCTAATTATACTTTTGGTATTGCTAGTTTTTCTAGTGATTATACCTATTAGTTCCAAATTCAATTACAGTAGCTAAATTATCACAAAATCCTAGTTTATGATACTGCACAACTAAACATGCTACGTATCGTATAAAGAATTTTACTCCAAAACTGATACCAGCCTATAAATTCGACCTACTGATAAAATAACTTAAATAAACAATAACAAACATACCTAAAAACCTACAGAGATATACCCTAAAAATTACAACACCCAACTCCCCCACAAATCCGGCGAGCTCGGATTTTGCCTTTATGTAGCCGGCCAAAATCCGAGGTAAAGGTCTCTTCTTCCTATGGTTTATTCTAGGTCCAATTTACAAGGTTAAGGCACTGTTTAGGTTTTCTAATTTACATCTAAACTATAGCAGATTCAAAACAGAGTCCAAACGTATCAAAATACGATATCCGATTTCTAAAATAAAACGATACTGAACTTAAGTTACTGGGTTGAAATTATACCTACTGAAAGATCACTGAAAAAGCTTCCTCTAAGATGCACAAGTTTAAGGTCCTATCTAGAGGGTGGTGATAGTGACCTTTAGTACTTAGTCTCTCCTTTCTTTTCTTTAATTTGATGAAGGATTTAAATTTGGGGAATGAGGTGTTTGGCTCAGTTTGAGATATAAAGTTTAATATTAGGAGATAACAATAGGTGTGAGTATTTATTGTAGAGAAAGGAGGAGGTGGCATGGAGGAAGGAGGATGTGTCATTAGGATGAACCATGGGGCATTCATGCAAGGAAGAGGTGGAAAGATATGAAGGAGGAGGTGGAAAGAGTTGGGCATGGTGAATATGAGGTGTTTTTGTGAAGGTTAGCATAGAATGTCATATGCCATCCATGATAAAATATAACAATAATTAAAAACCTTTATATTATAAATCCAAATCCATATAACATAAAAGATATGAACTGATAAATCTATCACTTAATTATCATTAGCTCAATGACAATTACAATGTCCTGGTAAAATAATTAAAATATCATTTTCTTGATATTACCCCTTTTATTCATATTTATCAAAATAATTTCATTTTTCGGATATGATTCTGATACCCAATTTCATAAGCGATATCATTTTCGTAAAAATATCAATTTCATTATTTTTATAATAAAAATTATAATTAAATATTCTTAATTTTCCAAGATGTTACACGATCGTCAGATGACAGTTCTCCGGTGACACTGGTACATGTTAGCCTGTAGACCCGAGATCATCATAGAGTCTTGTATGATTCCCACTATGCTTTGATTTCCATCTTACCACGTTCAAGAGAGCGTGCAAAACGGTGGCTTTTGGGTACAGTCCCGAATCACATGGAGGAAATGAGCGATAGGAGGTGATTCGTCTCTCCCGGTATTGGGGGTTGATGTTGCACTGTGCTCGATTGGCTATAACAGGAAGTCCCTGGCCAGGGATGATACGGAGATTTACTGATAAGTGTTATCAGTAGTTTCTCGACCCGTTATGTGCATCACATCGGCACGACTTATCGGTTACCGGGGTCTGACGTTTACCACCCCTAGACTAGATATGCGACATATCAGACGAAGAGACTGGACTGTACGGTAGTGTTACTGACAGGCTTTACAGGAGTAAGAGCGGGCTTGCTTGTTGATCTTTTGATCGCTCAATACCAGGGTAGCCGTTACGTCCAGCTAGTACCGCTGACGGTTTGTGGGTGCTTGATATGATCATCACCTACTGCCGGCATATTGACAAGTCTTTAGAGTCCTACACAGCGGTTTACTGGCTCAGGCAAAACGAAGTAGAACCACATATGTGATATGTGCGGGACCGAAATTAATATGAGTTTGTGATACCATATTCTATTCTCGCGATTTTTGATATCAGTCGGTTATATGAGATATAGCCGGGTTATCGAATCAAGTGTTGATTCGATAAGTTGATACAAATAATATTAGTCGGTCATATGAGATATAACCGGATTATTAAATCAAGTATTGATTTAATGATTTAATGGATAATTATATACTTGATATATTAATTTACATTAACTAATATTAGCTCACTTAAGCATTTCTTTTCTCACTTATGCATTTAATATATATGTGATATATATTAATTGTATTTCTTTTTGTGTCATGCTTGATGCCACATGCTACATGGGTGTATGTGACTTACACCATGCTAATGATAATGTAGGGTTTATTTATTTAGAGTAAATCAAATATTAGTTGGAAATTAGTCACATGGGTTAGCTTAGTGGAAGCTTGTAAAACCATTGACTTAGTCCACTAGTTTTGTCTTGCACTAGATATTTATTAACCCAACCATCATCTAAACCTATGGTTAAGTCTATACATAAGTTTTATGAGATATTTCTCACCCATGGTTGCCATTCACTCTCTCATCTATTATTTGCTTCTTCTTCTTCATCAAGAGCTTAGCTCTCTAAATTTTTGAGAGGTGAAGAAAAATAGTGAGAAAAAGATTTCTAAAGTGAGCAAAAATCCTATTTCATCATCCTCTACTAGATTAGCCATTTAGTTTAGGGTGTTAACTTCACTAATCCCTAATTAGTGAAGAGGTAGCTTGGGTTAGTGTCTCCTCGACGTAGATCATCTTCGGCCTCGAAGACTTCGTGCAAGCTTGTTCCTTTCATCATGTGGAGCCATTCAAGAGTCCGGAAGATCACTACTTGGAGCGAAGGGACCACTACACGGAGCTATTGAAGTGAAGGACCGGTCTACAAAAGTTGTATTCCATATTCACTTAGATGTAAAGTTGTTTACATGTTGTTTCGTATAAATCTCTAGTTAAGATTCTAGGGTTAGGGCTGTTTAGCATGGCAAAATTTTGAAAATGGCATGGACGATGCCTCCCGAAATCTTGCTGTCGTGCTAGGCATTCCTACAGTGGTATCAGAGCCAAACTAAAGAATTAGACGATGTTTGTAGAATTACGAAGTCGAAACAAATCCGGAACACTCGAAACTAAAACCCAGTTTCTGTCAATATGTTTAAGTCGTCGAATTTTTTTAAGCAACTGCAGAATGTTATATGAGATGTAACATGAATACTGAAAAAATACAAACCAATTCCACCGGTTTTGACCCGATGACATGGCCATAAAATCCGGCCTGGACGGCCCCCTCTGCTCTGTTCTGGTTCGTATTTGTTTGGTGTTCTGGTCTCTGGGTTTTGGTGTTTCAGGTGTTGCTTGTTTTTGCTAAAATTGCATGAGATGTTAATTTTCTATAAAGGCAATTCATAGTTTTTCGTAGTCATAATTCTAACTTTATTTCGGGTTATTTATAATAAACGTTGAGATATATAATAAACGTTGCTTATGTTTTGCACCCGAGCAAGCCCCGCCCCGCTATGCCGTTAGTTAAGTAACCTAACAGTGCATAACGGGATACTGTGGTGAATGCGGATGGCACAAGCGTTCGTTGTATTTTCGTTTCTTCTGTAATGCTTAGGAAGCATAAATGATGAGACTTCATTAATGAGATTAATGAAATAGAAAGAAACCTAAAAGATGTTATAGAATCATATTTTCAAAAAGGGTAGCTCTAGTTTTTGCTTTGCATAGCGGTATTCCTTGCAGAATATCCAGCACCTCATTCGATGAGGAAAGAGCCGAGATCCCTTCACCGAGAGTAACCTCTTTAGCGAAACTAGCAGATGCTACAACCCACTCGGTTTTGTCTTTTGATTGCTTTTTTAGTTCTGCTTTGCATAGTGGTATTTGTGAAATATCCTGCACCTTATTCGAAAAGAAAAGAGCCGAGATCCCTTCACCGGGAGTGACCTCTTTAGCAAAACTAGTAAAAAGCCTCAAAAACACTCCTTTTCAAAAATTACTTGTTTCTACAACGATATCAAGTTCATTACGCAAAAGGTTTTCTTAAAAACCTGACGTAGCCCTCCGTCATTTCAGATAAATACTACTTAGTATTCGTGCTACGTTTGATGACTATGTTAAGGCGTAGTGTGTGGTGGCTAATTAGTGTTTGTAAAAAGCCTCAAAAACACTCCTTTTCAAAAATTACTTGTTTCTACAACGATATCAAGTTCATTACGCAAAAGATTTTCTTAAAAACCTGACGTAGCCCTCCGTCATTTCAGATAAGTACTACCTAGTATTCGTGCTACGTTTGTTGACTATGTTAAGGCGTAGTGTGCGGTATCTAATTAGTGCTTATCTTCTAAAGCATGAGATGCGTTTGGAGTGTTATTTAGACGGCGTTAAAAAGTTCGAACGGATATCAAATACTCACTTTAACCCTCGCTGGAAATTTTCCAAGAGTTAGATTTTTCCATGTTAAAGAACATTCAAAAATCATGCAAGCAATGCGATGGACCCTCTAGAAGAATGAAAGCCTAACTCGATTCTATGACCGTAAGAACCACCGCCAAACCCTAGGGTTTGCGGTAGTTCCGCGGCGACATAGGTGAGGCAAGGGTTGTAAGTGCACGGCGGCGCCCCGGCCGTCGATCTGACGCTGGAAACGCGGAAACGAAAAACTTTGCTAAACTTGCAAACCGGCACCACCGCGCACTTTTAACCCGGATCGGGCCATTAACCTAATCCTAGCAAAAGAGAAAAGGGAGTAGAGAAGCTATACCAAGCGATCCGTGTCCTTCGGTCTTCGCCTCCACTCCGATCTCCTCACGGAATCTTCGGTCGTCGCCTCCTCGTCGAAACGGGCACCACATCGCCGGGTTCTTTTACGGGCTCCCACCTCTGGACCGAGGCAATTCGGGCGCGAAGTTGGCTAACCGACGCGTCTAAGGAATGCGGTAGACTAGTGTAGAATCACTTTGTCTCAATGGGGTGAAGTTGCCTTTGGTGATGGAGGAATGAACAAGATATGAACTTGGGAATTTTGGTGGCAAGCTAAAAATGAGATGAATGATAATTTTTCCCACATGAAAAATGAACTCCCTCTTTTTCCTCATAAGTGGCCGGCCCCTCTCTTAGAAATTAATGGTGGAGGAGAGCCAAGAAAAAGCACAAGGGAGGTGAGTGTAGGAAAAGTAGAATGGTGACCATAACCAAATATGATGATAACAATATCATATCAACTTCTAATCCTTTCTAATCTCATTTAATGCAAGTGAGTGGATGGAAAAAGAATCTTATGATTATGAAGCCACATAAACAAATAACCCCTCCACAAATATTATTTGCACACCTGCAAATAACCCCCTCCATCAGAAAGTCCGGCCGCGAAGGAACAAAAGAAAGCTGGCCGGAACGGAATACAAACTGGCAACTTCAGAAAACTGATCCCGTAATAAATTACAGGAAAACCCCGCGACTGCATATACATGCCCGCATTTGTATTCCCACTGAACACAAATGCAAAGAGACAAAATCTACACCGTCAAATACTAGGATCCGGCTTAAACCAAAGCCCGCTAGTAAAATCCGTCCGATCACGATCCGTGCAATACCGCACGTATCTGATTGAACCCTGCCATATCTCCATACGGCCTCTACAGCGTTTCGCCCAAAACCTGAGTAACTGTGTGTGGTGGACTCTAAAGACTCGTCAATACTTTGGTTGTGGATTTAACCACTAGCACGTCAGAGGTATTAGCCAATACGTAACGGGCTACCGGGTACTGACCAAAAGGGACGTCGATGAGCGAACTCATCCCGACACCCTACTGAGCATGTCAGTGACAATATCCGTACAGTCCGGTCCGTTCGTCTATGAGCATCGCATGGCGGGCCTAGGGGGTTGGTAAAAGTCAGACCCCCAATAGCGGTACAAGTCGTGTCGGAGTGTAGCCCAGAACACCCTGAGATACTACTGGAATACCTACCAGTAAATCTCCTGCCTTAGCCAAGGACTTTTCATGTACTGGCTCCCCTAGACATAGCGCGACCTCACCCCCAATACCGGGAGAGACGAACCCCTGCAGATCCGCTCACTGCCTCCATGTGGCTCGGGACTGTACCCAACTAAAACCTGTTTGCACGACTCCTTTGAGCCATGGTAGGGTAGTAATCAAAGCACAGTGGGAACTCACATGAGACAAATGACGATCTCAGGTTGATGAACTAACCTGTACACATGTCACTAGGGAACTGCTATCTGACGTCAGGTATAATACCAACCAGCAGGTTCCCGGCGAGTCCTGTCCGGTGTACTCATAACCCAATGAGCACCTGTATACATCTTAGGTGAACCAACTGACACCAGTGGCTTGTGAGACCGGCCACCGCCCCTCGTCGGGGTCTCGACTGTATACACTAGTCTACTCTGGAGAATCGATGCCCTGTCTCGAAACTCCCACGACTAGGGACGTTTTAAGGGTATGCTTATAGACCCTAGCTCCCACGTATATGATCGCCCTCATACTGCTGGTTGTCAAGCAAGATTCCTAGGGGCTCTATCAACGCGTAATAGTAACCTGTAAGGTCACCTAAAGCAGTACACGATGATAAAGATAAACCAGATAGCATACTATCATCTTGAGTAAGACTGTCCTACCGGGATAGGTTCTCTATCAATCATTACAATCACGTGCCTGTGATCCAATAATTGACTTTGAGGGCACTATCTCCAACAATCTCCCACTTGCACTCAAGGCTAATTATTGCGATGTCGCATACTCACAGCCCGTGTGATACCGAACACTCAACTCCTCTACTAGTCAGTCTCACAAAGCTCGTTTGCGAAACTATTGCGTTCGAGGAATAGCCTCAGTGAGTCGATCCGCTTTGATGTTTCTTTCCATGTCTCTCTATATCTCAAGCTCGTGGAGAAAGCCATCTTCCGAAATGAGCAACACCTGTCTTAGATTGTCTGGATGTTTGATGGGACCTAGTTCATAAATGAACTCCAAATCCAAACTTCTTAGACTGTATCGACAACTGAACTTAATCAGTATCCTGCGCCATCCTTCCCTCAGTATCCTCCTGGACCACCTGTCCAATATACTGCCCCTCGTCAGAGGGAAAACTATAACTCTGACAGCCACTCTGTCATCCAGGTCACCTTGGAAGCCTGGAATGATAACTGTCTCCCAAAGGAGGCTGCCGTTATCATTTCCCTAGAACATCAACTTATGTTCTAAAACTGCTTCCGACTGTTTCTCCAGGATTGGATTAATATCAACTTATTGCATCTACTGCAAGAACAACATCTGGTGTGGTACTTGACATCTCATGATTGACTCAATTTCCTAAGCAAGTGATCTGCCAATCATGCACATCCCTCTCTACTTTAGTCTATAAGACACCTTTAGAGAGGGTGACTCCATCACCTGCAGGTACACTACCGTGCCAGGAGTCGTCCATTCTAAATACTCATAGAATGCTGTCTAAGTACCCAGATTGGGATACTTCCCAAATCTAGATCTAAAACCATAGATCTAGTAACCAGAATGTCTGATATAATATCCAAGTCCTATGTGGAGAAACCACTGTGTGACGACCAAAGTATAACCGATAGTAGTATAGGAATATCACTTCCTACTCTGTGTATGTTATCCAAATACCAGGACATCACACCCTACCACCTTCTTAACAGATCCATCCCGTATTCTGATGAAGTCAAACCTATGACTGTCACATCAGAAATAGATGATCTATCTCCGCTATATCTGCTCTAGTCTATAAATAGACATAAGACACCTGTCCACCAATGCTTCCGCTTCTCCCACTGATCATGAAAACTTTCTGGCAGAGTCATATACACGTGCACTTCTAAAGCCAGTTTAGAACGACGCTATACTCATCCTCCTGCCGGGTCCTACAGTCTGGAACAACAGCAATGACAAGTCTAGGTAAACAAGAACCTCCCTGCTACCGTCCTTGAGGCTACCGGAGTACCTCTCGGGTGCCTGAGGTTACCCACCAAATCTGCTGAGTGGCTAATGGAATGTCAAACCAGATTGAATCTTTAGGTTCTTTATCAAATCTTCAGTAATCGTTTGCGGTTCTGGAATCGCTTCCAGTTCTACCATACTCCCACTACTGTTTTCTGAAAAAAATCCATTTTTATTAAAACTGTGGCGAGTCAAGAACAATATCACTATTGATCTTCCAGATGGTCGAAAATCAACTCTCGTCATAGCCCGGGTCAACCCACAAACAGCCATTACGGAAACGTGCCTTGAGTTATCCAGAGTCTGGTTTTAAGCATAAGCCGGACAACTCCCCGTATCTTAACAATGTCAAGATATGAACTGTTCTATATCCAATACAGAAACAGAGGCACTGATTTAATTGAACCAGATTCAAATCATGCAGCTGTCTCCAGTGCATGTCAAGTAAATGGAGAGAGGCCGATCAGCGTTACTCAACTTAGGAATGCTTCCAATTATGAGTAACCTAAAAGAGAAGCAAGTTATCTTAATCATTACTATCAACTGAATACCATACACAAGTTTCTACATCTTCGATCACCTTGAAGAATCCCGATACTTGCAACACCTGGTTCTCTATTTTACTCTTATACCTATAACTTCTCAAAACTTACACCCTGTGTTTCTACGAAACACCTGTCTAAGAACTAGAGAAGTTACAAGTAAACAGAATATAGTACGAGTACCATCCCCTCTGTCCTAATGGACACTGGACAACATACAATACTCTGTACAAGTCCCTTGAGTCTAATAACTCATTCCCTGTGTGTCGTAGGTTGAAAACTGTACTTATGGTTAAAAAGATTTACACCGCTGTTTAATGCTCCTTACCTAACCATCCACTGATATAGGTAAATGTCATAGACATAATTTCAAAAAGGTATATCTTACTCTATAAAAATTAGATGTACAGATATATCAATTTGAAATTGGTGCATAACAACGGCTTTTCAAAACCAAACATTTACCGTCCGGCAAACAGCCCAGGTGACTTCCTCAAATATCACCAATTATAACGAATTCCAATATAATGAGGATGATCACCTAATTCCCAATAACTTACTCCCACTCATCATCTGTAAAACCATACAGATGTGAGAATCATACCTGGTAAATACATACCTTGGAGTAAGGTCTGATTGGGAAATCAGTTTTCTTTTAACAGTACACAGTGAAACTGAAACATTGAAATGTTTCGATGGGGTATCCGGGTATTCCTAGTAATGCCTCTTCCATTATCCTGATTCACAACTGTAACCGTATATTTCTTTGCCACCTCTCCAAATCCCTTTATATGTCATTAGTCATTACCTTCTGTACACCCCTTTAGGCCAAATGGTATTCTTCCTTCCCTACCGTTCGGCACCAGCCTATGGTCTGGAAGAAGACTATCCAATAAGCATAATGGGTGTACTGCCCTAATCCTAGGAGCACTCGCAATGCGAGAGAAGGTGAAGATAAAAGACAACCGAATAAACCTTATTCCTATTTCTCCTGAGCCAGAATCCATCCCCGAACTGGAACAAGTTCCTTTCGAGTTCGTATATAACCATACAATGGAGTATCCAATAAACTGTGGATCTTCGTAGTGATACGGAGTGTCCTGGAGAAATACAAAGGTGAAGTGGGAGTGGTAACGAAATACTTGGTTTGGTCGTGAATATCAGTTGCAATTTACTTTGCCCTCCTTCTAATCCCTTTCTTTGTCTTAACTTAATACCTTCTGTACACTGTTTAGGCTAATTGGTTCTCTTCATTCCCTACCTGTCGGCACCTACCTATGGTTTGGAAGAAGACTATCTAATTTGCTTAATGGGTATACTATCCCCTAATCTAAGGGGCACTCGCAACCTGAGAGAAGGTAAAAGGAAAAGACAACAGAATAGTCCTATTCGTTTTCTCCAGAACCGGAAACCATCCTCGAATAAATTCCTTCAAGTTCGTATATAACCATACGATGGTTTTGTTCAATGGAAGTGGACGTTCGTAGTAATACGGGGTGTCCTGAAGAAAAGGGTAAAAGTAGGAGTGGAAATGAGGTATGCAACTCTGACAATCCATAAGCCAGTCTTATAAGAAAGTTCGGTCAACTTGGTCACTGAGTCATAGTCTAGGGTCGGGTCAATGGTCGCTGCCAAAGAGAGAGAGAAAAGAAACACTCAGCGTGCACTCTAACCTAGATCAGAATGGTTATCACTTTATCTAATCAGGAAACCTCCCACTGTACCGTCAAATTCTTCTCCAAACCCAAAAGATGAATTAGTCAGGATCACCCGAGGAGTAAACCAACTCATCAGTGGGAATCAGGATCCAACTATCACCGCATGATAACGTGACGGAATCCGCTCACGTTATCACACTCCAGAAGGTATGCGCATATCTGGCAAGTTTCAGTTTCTTTAGAAACTCCCGATGTGATTTTTGCCCCATGCTCTTATGACCTTGACTTTGGCCAACATATCATAAGTCACATGTCAAGTTCTACCCGTCATTCTCCAGGTTAATTTGAACCCATCCGTACATACCCATGACTTTGGCCAAAATAGTAGTACGATTGTCCCAAACCAACGCATCTATCTATGCAGCATATGAATACCCAATAGCTACCAATCACTGTGCCTTGACTTTGGCCAACATACACAGCTTGAATACTTATTGACTATTCATATGAAACGACGGAGGGCTACGAATGGTTTCTGGCGAAAACCTTTAACGTAATGAACATGATATCGTTGAAGGAACCGGATAGCTTTTTAAAAATATAGCAACGAAAACCTTTGCTAAAGAGGTCACTCCCGGTGAAGGGATCTCGGCTCTTTCCCCGTAGAATGAGGTGCAGGATATTCCAACTGAATACCACGATGCAAAGCAAAAGTAATCGGCTATAGTGAAGTTATTGCCCTGACGCAAACTTTTGTCCAAGGGGTCACTCCCGGTGAAGGGATCTCGGCCCTTGCCTCGTCGACTGAGGAGCAGGATATTCCAACTGAATACCACGATGCAAAACAAAAGAGAACGCCCTTGCAATAACAGCTTTTTGAAAAGTGTTCCAACAACATCAGAATAGGTTTGTTTAGCTTGCATTGATCCGAATCAACGCAGTCCCATCAATTGATCACACCACAAAAGAACGAAAATAATGATGTACGTATATGCCATCCGCATTCGCCACTGGGTCCCGTCATCACCCGTTAGGTTACTTAACTAACGACAGAGCGGGGACTGGACTAGCGCGGATGCAAAACATATATAACATCTATTAGTATATATATATATATATCAATATATAATATTCGCTCAAGGCGTGATAAAATGCAACATCACAGAAATGTAATAAGCATCACAGAACAATACAGATATTTGGGATCCCCGGGTTTCATAGAGCCGTTACTGAAACCTAACGTTCCCCTGGTCGTGTGGATACCCTGTGCAATGAAAATCCTAGACCCCTACGGACGCGGCAAGTTACCCGCCAAAACCTGAAGCGAGGCAGTGTCACGACCCGAAAGTACGGAATGTGACCGGCACTTAGATTACGAAGCGTCTAGAGGCGCCACGTAACCTAAGTAAGCCGAAGCCCAGAAATCTAAACCATGAAAAAGAAGAAGAAGAAGTAAAAGAAAACAAGTATAAAATCATCAGCAAATTTTACCAAAAATTTCGGCAGAGTCTCCTCTGTAAAAACTGGCCCCCAAACGGGTACAACAAGTATAATATACATAAACAATAAAAAGCATCCCCAAACAGGAGCTAGCATCAACGCCAACAGGCGGAAACAACCACAGCAAGCACAATAATATACAACGCCAATAGGCGAGGCTCAAAACTCAAAAGAAAACAAAACCACCAGATCTGAATAATACATGCGCGACTCTAAGGTCGAAATAAAAGACTGGTCCTATAACCTTATCAAGTAATACAAATATGGTTGATGGAGCTTACTAGATACAAATGAATGAATAAAAGTACAATGGTGGTTCGGATACAAGTGAACCAACCTACCGTGCAAATCACCCTGAAGAAAAGATGTGCCAACAAGCTGCCACGGAAACCTGTACATCGAACCTGTAAAGAATTTGGCACAACGGGGGTGAGTAGCCAACTCGTGAGTAGAAGACATCTACGAAAAGAAATCGAATGCACGACGCTATCCTAGGTCATAATAATACACTACTATATCCCAAACATCTAGTAATAGCAGGGTAATACTACGTGTAAGTGCAACTACTCCGTGTCGTGTCAGTACCTCATATAATACTATGTCATATGAATGAAATGCATGCACCATGAATGTAAAGTAAAAAATCCTGAAATCGAGATATATATGTATAAGAATCTGAAATCTCAATAATGAAATCCATGGAAATCCGTGTCAAACATCGACACAACACATGTAATCTCAAGTCTCAATATCTTGGGCTCCGTCAGTCCGTATCGGCCCATATCATCAAATCTCACGACAACGGTCGGTATCCTCCGGATATCCGCCGCGCCAGACATCACCGGTAGGTAGCCTTCCCCTGCCAGGCTCATCGTCTACAACTCGATCTTCTTGCCCCGGGGTACCATACCGGGCCCACCATGTACCCGAGACGGTTCATCCACTCCTCGAATCGGGTCTCGAAATCCAACAGAAAACATGAAATCTCATGGTGGACGATACATACATCACGAGAAAACCGCATCTTATTTTAAAAAGAGAAGAGGAGAGAGAGAGAAGTTTTATATGTTTTTGCGGTTTTCCCCAAAAATCCAGAAATCTCATAGAAATCCAAATCTCAAAATCATGAGTAAGCATATGATAAGTGTCGGCATATGCCCATACTACTGCATGATAACATGAAAATATGAATGCATGAATGTCTAAGCAATAAATATCATGTCTGTACTAATGTCAGAGAATAATCACAATATTATAGCGGTCTAGTTGTTAACTGATTCTATCCATAAAAGTCAATATGATCTAAAGTGTACGTTGCATAGCAATTACCGATGATGATGTGTGTGAGCCGGCAAATAAGTGTGCGTGGAATATGCGCATCATCGGTAATAGTGCTGGTGTCCTAACAGGTAAAGTTTATACTGATTATAGCAACATATAAAAGAACATGCACCATGATAATTACAGTATGAATGTAAATACAGATGTGCATTATCCACTCCTCTGCGAGATACGAGTACAACTACCACTATGTGAGTCGAACCTAAACCAGTGTCCATCTAACATCCTAAGGAACTAAACCTAATAGACTAGTCAGTAAGAAACTAGAGTCTACCTAAGGTCTGAATCAATATCTCTAATAGTCGGCGATCCCGCCTCAATAGCCTCACGTACGTAGTACGGCTTCCTCGAATCAAGAGTGCGGATCAATCGTCAAATCTAAACCTCGTACGGTAAAATCCATCGTACGGCATCCCAATATCGGGGTACGGTCAAGTATCTCCTAGGTGTCTCCTCATTCGTATAATGTCATCATCAGCACATCTCATGATCAAGGTGTTAAACTGTGATCGCATACATCAATCATATATCATTGCGATCATGATAAGCATCATTAGTTTATCCTCAGAAATATCATGTCATATGTATCATATTGTGACTAGGTCATACTTATATGATATCGGCATCAGGTCACACCAATATAATGTCGTAATCAAGTTATACATATATCATATCGTGATCAGTCACAAGTTACAGTACGGGTACTATTCTAGCGTCCCATGTACATCAATATCACCACCACTCTTTATAATTTATATATTCATGTTCATTATCTCATTCTCTAATGATCCGCTAACACTTTAATACGACTGTATAGTCAAGAATCACGGCATCAAGTCCAGTTATACTGTTTCATCATGCCTCAAATATCATATCACATCAATGAATCCCATATACGTGTTGTATATATATATACACCTATACCTAGTTTTATATACATATACACATATACGTATACTCCATGTCGAGTTTTAGTGTGTGCGTGTGTGTTTCTATCAGAAACCTACGAACCTTTCCTTAAGTATTCATCCTCAGGTATGGTTTTCCTAAATCAGTCTAGTCCCGCCTAGGGTCATTACTAGGGTCCTGCTCAGTAAGAATCTAGGGTCACATCGGGTTTCCTAATGTCAATAAGTACTATTCCTATTCTACGTTACGGGGGTGCTAAACGCCATCCACCCGACTTCCCCCCGTAGATATGCATCTACTCACCTGGTCCATGTCTGCCGACGACGGTGTCGCCATCCTCCTCTTCATCGCCCACAGTCCACTTGAAGGGTACCTAAACGCAAACATATAAATATTATCGTAAACTGAATCACATACGAAAGTCAAACGATTTAAAGGAGCAAGCATAGGTTAAAACCTATGTCCCGTCCACGCAAAAGAACCAAATACCGCTCGATATCGGCGTACAAACTCCGATGGATCGAGATAACATCATCAAACAACTTGTAGTTTTAAAACACATTACTTATACCATAAAACACGATTAAATCCATCGAAACCCTAAAATCCATCAAACCGTCCAATTTCGTAAAACCCGAAATTGCCAATTTACCGTTTTTCATCAAAACTTGACATTTAAATGAAACCAATAATTATAAAACTCATTATATAGCATAACTAGACTATACAAACAGTTCCTATATTTTTATTACACAAATTTATATTAATTTGAAATTTCTAGTTTGCAACATTTAACAATTTTCAACATTTTTCAAGCAAAGCACCACAATTCCACCACAAAACATGATTTGCATGAATTAATGTATTAAACCACAATTCATAATGATAATGATTCAATGAAACCATAAATTATATTTTTAATCACATTTATTTAGAAATTCCTAAAATCTAGTTTACAAAATAATAGCATTTTATTACTATTTTTCCAATTATCAAAGTAATCTAGTGATCAAACTAAGTTTTTCATTCAATTAATGTGCTAATATTCTCATTAAAACTACCATCTAATGATAGCAACTTAAATTGGAATTTTATATTACCCACAAACACATTTTAGAAAAATCTAGTTAGCTAATTTCCTTATTTAAAACAATTTTAAATGAAAATTTTACAATTTAACAACCATGCAATATTTTCCAATTCTAAAAGTGTTAAACTAACTATTATAACCCTAATTAATTATTAAAAACCCTAACTTGAATTTACAACCCTAACTTGCATTTTTTTTTAAAAAACATAGAATTAATTCATTAAATCTAATTAAGCTTAAATGATCATCTAATAACAATAAATCAAAAGAAAGAAAATTATACCTCCAAAATGTGAAGTCCAAACAAGAAATGAGCCTCCAAAATACATGCTTTCCCACTCCAAAATCCATATAAAAAAAGGGTAGAGAATAAAGGGTATGAAGAGATTAAGATTTTGTGTATTTTTTGTTGAATTTTTGATGTATTTTGATGGATTTTTGTGCAAAAATTGTAAGTCGATGTACAACACCCCAGTACTTGTGGGGAGGCGGAATTTTCAAAAACGAACTTGTTTAGTGAACAAACATCGACTAACCGCTTGAATCGAAGCTAAACGATAACTAACTACAAACATAGAGTTTCTATGCTACTATGTTTAGGGATTATACCTAATGAATCGTGTCCTTCGCCTTTGCGAACTCCACCTCCTCCTCGGCCTTCTAGAAGTAGTAGACGATCCACCCGAGAGCTTTAC
Organism: Agapanthus africanus; assembly: GCA_030015575.1. Lineage (NCBI taxonomy): Eukaryota > Viridiplantae > Streptophyta > Magnoliopsida > Asparagales > Amaryllidaceae > Agapanthus > Agapanthus africanus. The sequence goes on along the minus strand of CM057342.1, from coordinate 445,932,018 downwards.
TCCAAGCTTAGCCTCTAAACTTGAGGCAACTAACCTTCTTTAAGTGCTAATCAAAGAAGCTAGGTGATATAGAGTGAGGGTTATGGTTTAATTAGTCTAACTAATCATTGTACTCAACACATGAGAGGGGAGGATTAGGGTTTGAAGAGGGAGAGCTTGAGGAGAGAGAAGGTGAAGATAATAATGAAGTGAGAATAATGAGTTATCATAATATATATCAAGCATTTCTTTTTATCAAGAAAAAAAAAGAAATGAATTTAACAACCATGCTTGATAATATCTAGTGATGATTCACATCCATGAGTCTTAAGCATTTATGATGCATTAATGACATGGATGAATCATCCATATGACTCACTAATCACATTCATTGTATATGCCACCTAAACCTCCTTAGTCACCATCTTCTAGAAGCTTCTCGCGCAATTACGAGAACGCCCCTCCTTTCCGCAAAAATACGGAAAAACTTTAGACTGTATAAATCCAATAACCGGATACCAGTAACTGGCTTAAACCAAAGCCGACTGGTAAAAACTGTCCGAAAGTCGTACGTGCGTAAACACACGTATGCGTCCGAACCCTTGTCGTAAAACCATACGACCTCTATATCGTTTCGCCTGGAGTAGGGAAACTCACTGTGTGGGACTCTAGAGACTCGACTACTACGCTGGCAGTGGGTTTAACCACAGACCGCAAGCGGCACTAGCTGTACGTAACGGTCCCCAGGTAGATGTCGATAAGAAAGCCGATGAGGAAACCCATCCGAACTCCTACTGAGTCTGATGTGACAATCTCCGTACAGACCGGTCCGTTCGTCTAAGACAATCGCATATCGGGCCTAGGGGGCGACAAGCGTCAGTCCCCTAATAGCGGTATAAGTCGTGTCGGGGTGAAGCCCATTACACCCTGAGAAACTACTGGAACCTACCAGCAAATCTCGCTTGCCCTGGCCAGGGACTTTGTGTAATGGCTCTCTGACACAGCGCGATATCAACCCCCAATACCGGGAGAGACGAATCCTGTCTAACTGCCACTGCCTCTAAGTGCTCGGGACTTCACCCAACTGCTACCTGTTTGCACGACTCCTTTGAGCCGTGGTAGGATAGCAATCTAAGAACAGTGGGACACACTCGAGGCGAAGTAGCAGTGTCAAGTCTGCGGACTATGCTGTACTCATGTCACCTGGGAACTGTTCACTGACGACTGGTATAAAACCAACCAACAGTTCCCTATGAGTCCTGTCCGGTGTACCCGTAACCTAACGAGCACCTGCATACTATCTCCAGTACGACGTACTGACGGCTGTGGGACAGACCATCTCCCCAACTGGGATGAGAAGCGTACACACTAGTCTACTTCGGAGTATCGATGCTTTGTCTCGATAATCCAACGACCAGGGACCTGAATAAGGATGTGCTTGTAGACTACCCAGCCCCCACTAGTGTGACTGCCATCACAACGCTGGTAGTCAAGCAAGATCCTAAGAGCTCTATCAATACGTATACTCACATATTAAGATAGAAAAACCAAGTAGCATACTACCATGTTTAGCAAGACTGTTATATACATGTGAATATCCCAAGCTTCCATTAAGTAATATACAAACTAGTATGATACAGTAATGGCCTTCTAGGGCATAAACACTAACAATCTACCACTTGCACTAGGGCCATGTACTGGCGTATCGAAGACCGATGATCTCGAGTAGCCTCTCGAACTGAATCTGAGGTAGGGCCTTCGTGAATGGATCAGCAATGTTCTCTTCAGAAGCAACTCTCCGAACCTCGATCTCCTGACGATCAATGATCTCCCTGATCAGGTGATACCGCCTTAAGATGTGTCTGGACTTCTGATGGGACCTTGGTTCCTTCGCTAAAGCTATAGCTCCGTTGTTGTCGCAATACAGAGGTATTGGATCAACTATGGTAGGAACCACCTGAAGTTCTGTTAGGAACTTCTTCATCCAGACTGCTTCTTTTGCGGCATCGCAAGCAGCTATATACTCCGCTTCCATCGTTGAGTCAGCAACGGTGTCCTGCTTGGAGCTCTTCCAGCACACCGCCCCTCCATTGAGGGTAAAGACATAACCCGACATGGACTTGGAATCGTCCTTATCACTCTGAAAGTCGGAATCAGCAAAGGCCTCCAACCTGAGGTCTTTTCCGCCGTAAACCAAGAACATCTCCTTAGTCCTTCTCAGGTACTTGAGAATGTTCTTTACTGCTATCCAGTGCTTCTCCCCTGGGTCTGACTGATACCGGCTTACCACGCTCAGTGCGTAAGCTACATCTGGTCTGGTGCACAACATCGCATACATTATAGAGCCTACCGCAGAAGCGTACGGTATAATAGACATGCGTTCCCTTTCCAAATCAGTCTTGGGAGACATCTCTTTGGAGAGGGTGATTCCGTGACAAGCCGGTAGATTACCGCGCTTAGATTCTTCCATACTGAATCTTTTCAGTACAGTGTCGATATACCTGGACTGCGAAAGTCCCAACATCCTCTTGGATCTATCACGATAGATCCGGATCCCCAGAATGTAAGAGGCATCACCCAGGTCTTTCATGGAGAACCTGTGTGACAAGAATCCTTTGACAGATTGTAGCATAGGAATGTCATTTCCTATCAATAGAATGTCATCCACATACAAGACGAGGAATACGACACTTCTGGCTACAACTTTACTATATATGCACGGTTCATCTGGATTTTTGATAAAGTCATATTCTTTGACTGTCTCATCAAAACAGATGTTCCAACTCCACGATGCCTGCTTTAGTCCATAAATGGACTTAAGCAGCTTGCATACTTTCCCGCTGCTCCCACTCTGATTGAAACCCTCTGGCTGATCCATATAGACGCTCTCTTCTAAATTTCCATTCAGAAAAGCCGTCTTTACGTCCATCTGCCAGATTTCATAATCATGGAAGGCAGCAATAGCAAGAAGGACCCGAATGGATTTGAGCATAGCCACTGGAGAAAAAGTTTCGTCATAGTCCAAACCAGGTCTTTGACGAAAACCCTTTGCAACAAGTCTAGCCTTATAGGTTTCCACCTGTCCATCTACACCAATCTTTTTCTTGAAGATCCATTTGCATCCTATGGGTTTTACCCCATCTGGAGCAAAGTCCAAAGTCCATACTTTGTTGGTGTACATGGACTCCATTTCGGTCCGCATTGCATCTAGCCATCGTACCGAGTCGCCGCTCTGGATGGTCTGCTGGAAGTCAGTAGGTTCATCATCATCTATGATGCAATCCTCTCTATCCCCATCTATGAGAAAACCGTAGTATCTCTCAGGCGGATGAGACGGCCTACTACTCCTGCGGAGGGGTACGGGAATGTCCTGTTCTTCTTGAACTCCTGGTTCTACCAAACTTTCAGTAGCAGTTTGTGGTTCTGGATTTTCTTCCAGTTCTATTTCGCTCCCACTTATTTCCTTTTCTAAAAACTGATTTTCCAGAAAATGGGCATTACGAGAAACAAAAACCTTTTGTTCCTCTGCGTAATAGAAATAATATCCCTTGGAGTTCTTTGGATATCCCACAAACATACATTTTACTGATCGTGCCTCGAGCTTGTCCACATGCTGCTTTTTAACAAAAGCTGGACATCCCCAAATCTTCATATGTTGAAGATGGGGTTTCTTCCCAGTCCATATCTGATATGGAGTGGTAGGCACAGTCTTGGTAGGAGCTCTGTTCAAAAGATATGCCGCTGATTCTAGCGCATAACCCCAGAAAGATCGCGGTAACTCAGCATTACTCATCATGGATCGTACCATATCCAATAGGGTTCGATTCCGTCTCTCCGATACACCGTTGTGCTGTGGAGTGTATGGAGGAGTAAGCTGAGAGAGAATTCCTTTCTCTTTAGGTAACCTAGGAACTCGGCACTCAAGTATTCACCACCTCGATCAGATCTAAGTGTCTTGATACTTTTGCCGGTTTGGTTTTCTACTTCATTCTTATACTCTCGGAATTTCTCAAAAGCCTCGGATTTATGTTTCATCAGATAAATGAATCCGTATGTTGAGTAATCATCCGTGAAAGTAATGAAATAGGAAAAACCACCTCTTGCATGTGTAGACATTGGACCGCATACATCGCTGTGTATGAGTCCTAAGAGCTCGCTCGCTCTTACTCCTTGTCCAGTAAATGGAGTCTTTGTCATCTTTCCTTTGAGACAAGATTGACAAGTGTCATAAGTTTGATATTCGAACGAGTCCAAATATCCTTCTCTATGCAACTTAGTCAACCTTCTCTCATTGATGTAACCCAGTCTACAATGCCATAAGAAAGCTTTATTTAAATCTGGAGACTTTCTTTTTAGTGTGTTCTGGACGTTGAAAATTTGGAGTTGGTTTAAAACATATATACCGTTATTTAGTGTACCTGACCCAATCAAACCATGATTAAGGTGGATGTTAACAACATCTCTTACAAACGTGAAATCATAACCTTTATTTGATAACAAGGAAACTGATATGATATTACACGTTAAGCTTGGTACAAAATAACAGTTATGTAAAACCAAAATGTGTCCACTCGTCAATCCTAGGTGATAATCCCCGACGGACGCAGCTCCCACGCTAGCTCCGTTAGCAACCTTTAGGGTCATATCACCTTCCTTCAGCACTCTACGGTTTCTCAGTGCCTGCAATGAATTGCAAATATGAGATCCTGATCCGGTATCCAATACCCAGGAAGTAGAGTTGATCGACAGACAATTCTCAATTACAAACACACCTGAAGTCGAAGCCACAGCTTGCTTCGGTTCCTGGTTCTTGGCGTTCCACGCCTTGCAATCCTTCTTCCAGTGCCCTTTCCTGTAACAATGGAAGCACTCATCCTGGCCCACTACCGGTACCGAAAAATTTTTCTTTCCCTTCCCTCCCACCTTATTAACACCTCCTCTAGGTCTGGGGACGGCCTTCTTCTTCCTTCCTTTGGCCCTAGCCTTGGACCCGGAAGAAGATGCACCGCCAACAAACATAGCGGGTGTTTCCCTTGCCTTCTGCAAGGTGCCCTCTGCACTCCTTAACATGTTCAGGAGTTCCGGAAGTTCAACTTCTTTTCTTTGAAGGTTGAAGTTCAGGATAAACTGGGCGTAGGTGGGAGGAAGGGACTGGAGAATAAGGTCTGTATAGAGCTCATTGTCCAAAGTCGTCCCAAGGTCTGCGAGCTCTTCAATATAGCCGATCATCTTTAGGACATGTTCTCCTACTGATGACCCGACAGCCAACCTCGCTCGAAACAAGTTCTTAGAGATCTCGTATCTTGCTATACGAGATTGCTCTCCATAAAGTTCCTTTGTATGGAGAAATATGCCATCAAGGCCCATATCCTCGTGCCTCCTCTGATGTTCATTGTTCATTGAGTCAAGCATGATGCACTTGGCTTTCGCGCAATCTAAATCCCAGGCTTTGCGGATTTCCTTATCCGCATTGCTGGATTTGGGACCAGGGACAGCAGGTGCCGTAGCGGTGAGGACGTACCCCAATTTGTCATAGGTCAAAGCCATTTTGACATTCCGCAGCCAATCTTTATAGTTTGGCCCTGTCAGTATATTTTTCTCTAAAAGTAACTTAAGTCCAGTCATTTTCAGGGTCGCTGCAATTAGGAGAGAGAGAAGAAAACTCTTTAGCATGATGCTCTTGCAAGTTTAGAGTGGTTTTTAGTTTATCTAAACTGGATGGCTCCCACTGTTTCTTGAATCCTTCCTCAAACCATAAAAGAAGAATTAGCCAGGACTATTCTCACCGTACAATACTTGCTTAACCGTTCAGCCAGACCAGTGTCGATACTTCGAGGGAGGTTTTCCAACGCTTTCGCGAAGTTCCTTAATTAAATAACCTCTTTTCTCTGGGGGCGTAACCCCGCTGACACTTTTCTGGACACCTACTTGGTTTATAGCATTGATCGTTAAGAGACAAATATCCTGATAAGTAGCATATACTCACAGTAGGATCGGGATCCAAATATCATCGTATGATAATGCTGAAGGAATCCTACCAACATTCATCAAACTCAAAATGGTATGCATCTCTTTGCAAATTTCAGTTTCTTTAGAAATTCCCGATATATATTTTTGCCCCATGCTCTTATGACCTTGGCTTTGGTCAAAATGTCATAAGTCACATGTCAAGTTCTACCCGTCATTATCTTGTCAATTTGAACCCATCCGTATATACCCCTGACTTTGGTCAAATGATAATACGACTGTCCCAAACTAACTCATCTATCTTATGCAACAAATGAAAACCCAGCAGCTACCAAACACTATGCCTTGACTTTGGCCAAAATGCATAACTTGAATACTACTAAATACCCAAATGAAATGACGGAGGGCTACGAATGGTTTTGGCGAAACCGTGAACGCAGTGAACTTGATATAACCGAAGGAACCTGATAGCTTTTAAAATGAGTGGTTAAAGCTCCGCATTTAAAAATATCTGTTTTTAAAATTAACCGAGTGGTTTCTTTTAAATTGTTCCAACGATTAACTTTTGGTTTATTTTCTTTGCATTATAAATAATGCGTCCCATCATTAACCTATCATTGCAGAAAACAACGAAAATACAACGTCCTCTTATGCCATCCGCATTCGCCACGGGGTCCCGTCATCACCCGTTAGGTTACTTAACTAACGGCAGAGCGGGGGCTGGGCTAGCGCGGGTGTAAAACATAAGTGACGTCTAAATAGCTATCATATATAGATATTGTACATTCGTCAGACGCAATAATAGGCATTCCAGATCACAGATGAACTTTATTGGATTTGCAAGCAATCCGTGTTTGTTTTGAGCCTGCAACAAAAGACGGATTACACAGTTGTGATGAATAGCCATTACCCCACCCAAGACCCCAACGGGTACGGCAAACTACCCGCCCGGCAGTTTGTGCACCCCACCTTGGGTCTGTCCTAGGAGCAAAAACAGTAAAATGAAATAATACAACGGTGGCTACAACCGCAACCTGGATGTGCCCCGCAAAATAATATTACAACAAATTACATTTACATCAAATGAATTAAATAATAACCCATCACAAAACCCCGGCTATACATCACAACAGTCCAACACAGTTCATATCCACAAATAGTAAAAACCATTACAGAAATGTGCAACCCCCTGCCAACTGACATACTAGCAGTTAGGGGAGGTTTACGAACACATTATACAAACACAGATATAATCCATCGAGCAAATACTGTATAATTTCGATCGATTAAACACTTTTAATTTTGCTCCAATACTTCTCTGTAAATCTGAAACCTGAGCAAAAATAAAATATTCCAGAAAATACCAAATATCACAGAGAAGCAACACAGGAAATTTGGGTTCCTGAATCGCCAACTCGGCGGCGGAAGCACGGCGGATCGGTGCGATCCGCCACGGTTCCGCGGCGCTTTAGACGATTCAGGGGCCCAAATTTCTTGGGTGTTCTTCTACTGTCTTTTTAAACTTTCTGAACCTCCCTGAAAAATTTTTGGACTTCATTTAAAAATCGACAGAAACTTGTGATTTCGGGTTTTTCCGGTTTCGTTTTTTCTGTTCGAAATTCATACAAATTTGCAAGTAAGTTATTTATTGTTTAGCGAGGCTCTGATACCACTGTAAGTCGATGTACAACACCCCAGTACTTGTGGGGAGGCAGAATTTTCAAAAACGAACTCGTTTAGTGAACAAACATCGACTAACCGCTTGAATCGAAGCTAAACGATAACTAACTACAAACATAGAGTTTCAATGCTACTATGTTTAGGGATTATACCTAATGAATCGTGTCCTTCGTCTTTGCGAACTCCACCTCCTCCTCGGCCTTCTCGAAGTAGTAGACGATCCACCCGAGAGCTTTACTCCAAGCTTAGCCTCTAACTTGAGGCAACTAACCTTCTTTAAGTGCTAATCAAAGAAGCTAGATGATATAGAGTGAGGGTTATGGTTTAATTAGTCTAACTAATCCTTGTACTCAACACATGAGAGGGGAGGATTAGGGTTTGAAGAGGGAGAGCTTGAGGAGAGAGAAGGTGAAGATAATAATGAAGTGAGAATAATGAGTTATCATAATATATATCAAGCATTTCTTTTTATCAAGAAAAGAAAAGAAATGAATTTAACAACCATGCTTGATAATATCTAGTGATGATTCACATCCATGAGTCATTAAGCATTTATGATGCATTAATGACATGGATGAATCATCCATATTACTCACTAATCACATTCATTGTATATGCCACCTAAACCTCCTTAGTCACCATCTTCTAGAAGCTTCTCGCGCAATTACGATAACGCCTCTCCTTTCCGCAAAAATACGGAAAAACTTTAGACTGTATAAATCCAATAACCGGATACCAGTAACTGGCTTAAACCAAAGCCGACTGGTAAAAACTGTCCGAAAGTCGTACGTGCGTAAACACACGTATGCGTCCGAACCCTTGTCGTAAAACCATACGACCTCTATATCGTTTCGCCTGGAGTAGGGAAACTCTCTGTGTGGGACTCTAGAGACTCGACTACTACGCTGGCAGTGGGTTTAACCACAGACCGCAAGCGGCACTAGCTGTACGTAACAGTCCCCAGGTAGATGTCGATAAGAAGGCCGATGAGGAAACCCATCCGAACTCCTACTGAGTCTGATGTGACAATCTCCGTACAGTCCGGTCCGTTCGTCTAAGACTATCGCATATCGGGCCTGGGGGGCGGCAAACGTCAGTCCCCTAATAGCGGTATAAGTCGTGTCGGAGCGAAGCCCATTACACCCTGAGAAACTACTGGAACCTACCAGCAAATCTCGCTTGCCCTGGCCAGGGACTTTGTGTAATGGCTCTCTGACACAGCGCGATATCAACCCCCAATACCGGGAGAGACGAATCCTGTCTAACTGCCATTGCCTCCAAGTGCTCGGGACTGCACCCAACTGCTACCTGTTTGCATGACTCCTTTGAGCCGTGGTAGGATAGCAATCTAAGAACAGTGGGACACACTCGAGGCGAAGTAGCAGTGTCAAGTCTGTGGACTATGCTGTACTCATGTCACCTGGGAACTGTTCACTGACGACTGGTATAAAACCAACCAACAGTTCCCTGTGAGTCCTGTCCGGTGTACCCATAACCTAACGAGCACCTGCATACTATCTCCAGTACGACGTACTGACGGCTGTGGGACAGACCATCTCCCCAACTAGGATGAGAAGCGTACACACTAGTCTACTCCGGAGTATCGATGCTCTGTCTCGATAATCCAACGACCAGGGACCTGAATAAGGATGTGCTTGTAGACTACCCAGCCCCCACTAGTGTGACTGCCATCACAACGCTGGTAGTCAAGCAAGATCCTAAGAGCTCTATCAATACGTATACTCACATATTAAGATAGAAAAAACCAAGTAGCATACTACCATGTTTAGCAAGACTGTTATATACATGTGAATATCCCAAGCTTCCATTAAGTAATATACAAACTAGTATGATACAGTAATGGCCTTCTAGGGCATAAACACTAACAAAAATGAGGTGGGAAATGGGGGGGCAGCCATGGGGGGTTGTGGCCGGCCTTGAGGGAGTGAGGGAGAGAAAGAAATGATTAAGGAAAAGTGTAGAAGTTTCAAGAGGAGAAATATCACTTAAAGGTCTTTTCATGGTTTATTTAATTATTTATTTATTTGTTTACTATAGCAACTCAAGAAAGCTCTAGAAAATAGGAAAAATTTGCAAATAAATTTTGCATGATACACACTAATTTCTAACATGCCATGGTTCATTTTTACAAATTAAAACCATTTAAATTTGTAATTTACACTAATTTAGTGTAAAAATAAAGCTTATGTTAATATTTAAAATAATTAATTTAGGAAAAATATTTTATTAAACTAAAAATTTATAAGTGGCTAAATAAACACCATTTACTAGTAATTTCATAATTAAAATAGATATATTAAAAATTATAATGAAAACCATCACGGTTTGGTTTTACGAAAAATACATTTTATTTTACCGAAAATCCTAAAATTCACTTAAACACTTTTATTCATTTAATTATTTATTTAATTATTTATTTAGTTATTTTTAAAACGTTACAGGCAGCCCTCTTCAGTAACGTGAATGGACCACCCAGCACTTCACGGAATCCGGTAACTTAGGCACCCCTCCTGGGTCAACCTGTACCCCCTACGAGTGCGGTGAATAGCCCGCCAATTCTAGAGTAAAGCCCCCTCCGTCTCAATGCCCTGAGATGCGGGCTCGTTGCCCTCTAGAACCCGGCTATCCGTGCACCCCTCCGCGGGGTAATCCTAGTACAGAAAGTAAAATATACATACAACGGGTACATCGACCTCGACCCGGTCGTGCCCCAAAAGAATAATATACAAACAGGCAGTGACAGCAGTCCACATGTCGGACGCTCGCCCCGCAATATCAAATGTACATATAACAAAACTGTACTAACATTGCATCCAGGCTATCCCCACCGACCGATCCGCAACATCACAGCACAACACAGAACATCAACGTGAATGTCACATTCGCAAATCCGTCTAACCGGGCTATAGCAGTTAGATAGGATTTACCGATCAAATGACATTCACGGTCGCAGATATAATGTAAATACTGTGAACTAGCATGTTTAAAAAAAAATCCGATCGATCAAATTTATCAAAGTGGGCCCCAAGCACTACTGTAGCTCTCACAGAAAATCTGGGACCAAAAAGAATATCCCAAAACCCCTATTTCCAACCCAGAAGCCCTCTTTAGAATTTTGATGCACTGAAAAGTAAATACTGCGGCGGAACCGCGGCCCAAGCATGGGTCTGGCCGCGGTTCCGCGGTCGTATACTGCGTTCACATGATCAAATTTCTACAGAGGTCGTAGAATTCTCTGCACATCATTCTGAAACAACCTGAAAAATTTTTGGAGCCCAAAAAATTTCGACAGAAACTCGATGCACAAAAAATACGGTTTTTGGGATTTTGTTCGATCGAAGTTCTAAACATACTAGAGCAAGCTAGACTAGGTTAATGGCGTGGCTCTGATACCAATGTAAGTGCACGGCGGCGCTCCGGCCGTCGATCCGACGCCGGAAACGCGGAAACGAAAAACTTTGCTAAACTTGCAAACCGGCACCACCGCGCACTTTTAACTCGGATCGGGCCATTAACCTAATCCTAGCAAAAGAGAAAAGGGAGTAGAGAAGCTATACCAAGCGATCCGTGTCCTTCGGTCTTCGCCTCCACTCCGATCTCCTCACGGAATCTCCGGTCGTCGCCTCCTCGTCGAAACGGGCACCACATCGCCGGGTTCTTTTACGGGCTCCCACCTCTGGACCGAGGCAACTCGGGCGCTAAGTTGGCTAGCCGACGCATCCAAGGAATGCTGTAGATTAGTGTAGAATCACTTTGTCTCAATGGGGTGAAGTTGCCATTGGTGATGGAGGAATGAACAAGATATGAACTTGGGAATTTTGGTGGCAAGCTAAAAATGAGATGAATGATAATTTTTCCCACATGAAAAATGAACTCCCTCTTTTTCCTCACAAGTGGCCGACCCCTCTCTTGGAAATGAATGGTGGAGGAGAGCAAAGAAAAAGCACAAGGGAGGTGAGTGTAGGAAAAGTAGAATGGTGACCATAACCAAATATGATGATAACAATATCATATCAACTTCTAATCCTTTCTAATCTCATTTAATGCAAGTGAGTGGATGGAAAAAGAATCTCATGATTATGAATCCACATAAACAAATAATCCCTCCACAAATGTTATTTGCACACTTGCAAATAACCCCCTCCATCAGAAAGTCCGGCCGCGAAGGAACAAAAGAAAACTGGCCGGAACGGAATACAAACTGGCAACTTCAGAAAACTGATCCCGTAATAAATTACAGGAAAACCCCGCGACTGCATATACATGCCCGCATTTGAATTCCCACTGAACACAAATGCAAAGAGACAAAATCTACACTGTCAAATACTAGGATCCGGCTTAAACCAAAGCCTGCTAGTAAAATCCGTCCGATCACGATCCGTGCAATACCGCACGTATCTGATCGAACCCTGCCATATCTCCATACGGCCTCTACAGCGTTTCGCCCGAAACCTGAGTAACTGTGTGTGGTGGACTCTAAAGACTCGTCAATACTTTGCTTGTGGATTTAACCACTAGCACGTCAGAGGTATTAGCCAATACGTAACGGGCTACCAGGTACTGACCAAAAGGGACGTCGATGAGCGAACTCATCCCGACACCCTACTGAGCCTGTCAGTGACAATATCCGTACAGTCCGGTCCGTTCGTCTATGAGCATCGCATGGCGGGCCTAGGGGGTTGGTAAAAGTCAGACCCCCAATAGCGGTACAAGTCGTGTCGGAGTGTAGCCCAGAACACCCTGAGATACTACTGGAATACCTACAAGTAAATCTCCTGCCTTGGCCAAGGACTTTTCATGTACTGGCTCTCCTAGACACAGCGCGACCTCACCCCCAATACCGGGAGAGACGATCCCATGCAGATCCGCTCACTGCCTCCATGTGGCTCGGGACTGTACCCAACTAAAACCTGTTTGCACGACTCCTTTGAGCCGTGGTAGGGTAGTAATCAAAGCACAGTGGGAACTCACACAAGGCAAATGACGATCTCAGGTAGATGAACTAACCTGTACACATGTCACCAGGGAACTGCTATCTGACGTCAGGTATAATACCAACCAGCAGGTTCCCGGCGAGTCCTGTCCGATGTACTCATAACCCAATGAGCACCTGTATACATCTTAGATGAACCAACTGACACCAGTGGCTTGTGAGACCGGCCACCGCCCCTCGTCGGGGTCTCGACTGTATACACTAGTCTACTCTGGAGAATCGATGCCCTGTCTCGAAACTCCCACGACTAGGGACCTTTTAAGGATATGCTTATAGACCCCAGCTCCTACGTATATGATCGCCCTCATGCTGCTGGTAGTCAAGCAAGATTCCTAAGGGCTCTATCAACGCGTAATAGTAACCTGTAAGGTCACCTAAAGCAGTACACGATGATAAAGATAAACCAGATAGCATACTATCATCTTGAGTAAGACTGTCCTATCGAGATAGGTCCTCTATCAATCATTACAATCACGTGCCTGTGATCCAATAATTGACTCTGAGGGCACTATCTCCAACAAGGGTTGGCCCTTGTACGGTTGGTCCATAAGTACTGTGGCTTGTTTTGAGTATTTTTAAGCTGTGCTCAAGTGTTGAGCTCTTTGGGAAATTTTGGGTGTTTGTTGATTCGATCGGAATGTTTAAGATCGTCTAGTTATTTGTGGAATGTGATACAATATTTGGAATTCATATCGTTAGGCATGAAATCCGAAGTATGTGATATTTCAGGTTTATGATGTCTAAGGTGATTGTGGATTCCAAATGTTGTAGTTTGACATTTTCTTTTCTGCGACGGTAAGTGTAATATGTGGTGTATCATCGGTTTCATTGCTATATATCAACGATAATTGGGACACGCATATTTGCTTACGTTGATGACATGTGATGTTATGTGTTGCTGTGATATGTTATATTGGATCCTCGTGTTTTGAATAGCCGGGTTTTTTTTTATGTGAGATGAGAGTTTTTTTATTTTCATATGTAAAAGCTTGTATGTAATATTCTTTTATTGGGGTACTTCCAGGTTGAGGATGATGTCTCCATTGTTGTATATTATTTATTTTTCCTCATTAGGATAGACCCAAGGTGGGGAGCACAAGTAACCGGGTTCTAGAGTCCAGTGGGAGACCATCTCGAGGAGTCGAGACCGGGTCTCCTAACTCTAGAATTGGTAGGGTTGTTTGCCGCTCTCGAAGGGGTCTCGGGATGTGGGTTTGGTTATTCATCGCGACCGTGGAATCCGTGTTTTATACTGGCTTAATTTAAAACACGGAATTCCTAGTATATCCTTTATTTCTTATGTCATCTTCTGCTGCTGATATTTTGTGATGTGATCACTTTATATGCCTGAGACGATTGCTTTATTATTATATATATGATATATAATAAACGTTGCTTATGTTTTGCACCCGCGCTAGTCCCGACCCGCTATGCCATTAGTTAAGTAACCTAACGGTGCATAACGGGATACTGTGGCGAATGCGGATGGCATAAGCGTACGTTGTATTTTCATTTCTTCTGTAATGCTTAGGAAGCATAAATGATGGGACTTCATTAATGAGATTAATGAAATAGAAAGAAACCTAAAAGATGTTGTAGAATCATAATTTCAAAAGGGGTAGCTCTAGTTTTTGCTTTGCATAGCGGTATTCCTTGCAGAATATCCAGCACCTCATTCGATGAGGAAAGAGCCGAGATCCCTTCACCGGGAGTGAACTCTTTAGCAAAACTAGAAGATACTACAACCCACTCGGTTTTGTCTTTTGATTGCTTTTTTTAGTTCTTGCTTTGCATAGTGGTATTTGTGAAATATCCTGCACCTTATTCGATAAGAAAAGAGCCGAGATCCCTTCACCGGGAGTGATCCCTTTGGATTAAGTAGTCGTACGACTTTGTTGACTATGTTAAGGGTCGTGTGGGTGGGTTTAATTCAATCAGGAAATGACGGGTTGAACTTGGCTAGCACTTATGATTTGTTGACTATGTTAAGGTCATAAGATGCTAGGGGAAAAGATTATCAGGAATTTTAAGTGTTGAAATTTGCAATGAGATTGCATACCTTCTATGAGATAGATGGATCCAGATACCCACTGCGTGTAAGAGTTACTCCTGGGAGAGTTTTACACATGACAATTAGCCGATCAAGTAGGTGTCTAGAAAGGTGCTAACGGGGTTACGCCTCTGGGAAAACGAGGTTTATTTTAATTAGGTTCGTGCGAAAGCATGGGGAACCTCTCTCAAAGTACCAACACTGGCCTGGCCGAAAGATTGACGAACTTGTAACGTGTAATTAATCCCGACTAGTCTTACCTTTTAGGGTTTGAAGGAAAATTTGATAAAAATAGGAGGAAGCCATCCTGATTAGATAAGATAATAAACCAATCTAATCTTGCAAGAGCATACGCTAAGTGTTTTTTTCTCTGTCTCTCCAGGTAGCGACCATGTCAGGCCTTAATCAAGATAATAATATGGATATATTGACCGAACCCGTTTGTTATACTGAACAGGGGAACGTTGGTTCCGCTCTAACTAATAATTGTTATAAGTCCGAGCAGGAAATAGGAAAATATCTGGATTTCCACGCCACCCAAATGATGAATTAGCATGTTGATGCATCTTTTTCGGGTGTGTTAGTCATCCAAAATTGTTTCTCAGTACACTCTATGTCCTGGGTATTAGATTCTGGATCGGGATCTCACATATGTAATATGTTATATGGGCTAAGGAAAGGTAGAGAACTGAGAATAGGTGATCATTCCGTACTAGTAGGGAATGGTAAAAATGTTGCAGCCAAAACAGTTGGCGAATATCACCTTGTATTACCAAATGGTAATACATTGTTTCTGAACGAATGCTATTACATACCGACCCTGATATGCAATCTTATATCAGTTTCTTTATTATGTAAAGAAGGATATAATTTTGTAATACAGGATAATGTTATGAACATATTCCTAAATCAAAAGTTGATTGGATCAGGCTCGCTAAGTAATGGCATATACATTCTAAATCAAACCACAGTTCTTAACGTACAAAACACACACAAGAGGAAGAGTTCAAAAATGAACGAATCCTTTTTGTGGCATTGTAGACTAGGTCATATCAATGCGACACGACTAACTAAGTTACATAAGGATAGATATTTGAATCCGTTCGAATTATCATCTTATGAAACCTGCCAGTCATGTCTCAAAGGAAAGATGACCAAAACTGCATTTACTGAACACGGAGAAAGAGCTACGGAACTCTTGGGACTGATACATAGTGATGTATGTGGTCCCATGTCTACACATGCTAGGAATGGTTCTTCATACTTCATTACATTCATTGACGATCTTTCAAGATACGAACATGTGTTCCTGTTGAAACACAAGTCTGAAGATTTTGAGAAATTCAAAGAATATAAGTATGAAGTTGAGAACCAAACGGGTAAAAGTATTAAAATCCTACGATCTGATCGGGGAGGAGAATACTTGAGCACGGAATTCCGTGACTATCTAAAAGTGAATGGGATTCTCTCTCAGCTTACTCCTCCGTATACACCATAACACAATGGTGTATCGGAGCGGAGGAATCGCATCCTATTAGATATGGCGCGCTCTTTGTTGAGCACCGCTGAGTTGCCTATATCCTTTTGGGGTTATGCGCTTGAGACAACAACATACTTATTAAATCAAGTTCTATCTAAATCTGTACCTACCACACCATATGAGATATGGAGTGGGAAGAGACCATATCTTAAACGAGTTAAGATATGGGGTTGTCCGGTCTATGTCAAAAGGCATAATCCAAACAAACTCGAGGTACGATCAGTTCTTTGCAAGTTTGTGGGATATCCAAAGAATTCACAAGGATATATTTTCTACCATGCTGAGGAACAAAAGGTGTTTGTTTCTCAATATGCCACCTTTTTAGAAAAGGAATTTCTTGTAAAAGAAATTAGTGGCAAAGAGGTAGAGCTGGAAGAACTTCCAGCGGCACAAACTACAACTGATGATTTATTGAAACCAGAGGATTCGGTAGTCTCTAACGAACCCCAGCCTCTCCGCCGATCTAGTAAGGTTCCTTATCCACCTGAAAGATACTACGGTTTTCTTGTTCCTGGTGGGAGCGAGGATTGCATCATGGAAGATGATGACCCAACTAGCTTCGAGCAGGCCATCAAGAGTGGGGACTCTATGAAATGGCTGGATGCAATGCGATCTGAGATGGAATCCATGTACACCAACAAAGTATGGAATTTGGAAGATGCTCCTGAAGGGTTAAAATCCATCGGGAGCAAGTGGATCTTCAAGAAAAAATTTGGTGTAGATGGAAAAGTTGAGACTTTCAATGCTAAACTTGTTGCAAAAGGTTTTCATCAACGACCAGGTGTGGATTATGTTGAAACCTTTTCTCCAGTGGTTATGCTTAAGTCCATCCGGATCCTACTTGCCATTGCTGCATACCATGTCTACGAAATCTGACAGATGGATGTTAAGACCGCCTTTCTAAATGGTGATTTAGAAGAGAGCGTGTACATGACTCAGCCAGAGGGCTTCGTAGACAGTGGGAGCAGTGGAAAGGTGTGCAAGCTGCTTAAATCCATTTACGGATTAAAGCAGGCATCGCGGAGTTGGAACATCTGTTTTGATGTGGTAGTCAAAGAGTTTGACTTCATCAAAAACGTAGATGGACCTTGTATATACAAGAAAGTGGCGGAGAGTATGGCTGTCTTCCTCGTATTGTACGTGGATGACATACTATTGATAGGAAATGATGTTCCTATGCTGCACTCAGTCAAGCTCTTCTTATCACAAAGTTTCTCAATGAAAAATCTAGGGGATGCCTCCTACATCTTGGGGATTAAGATCTATAGAGATAGATCTTAAAGGATACTGGGATTGTCCCAATCCAGGTACATAGACACCATACTAAAGAGTTTTAGTATGGAAAATTCCAAGTGTGGGAATTTACCCACGATCACATGACTCACTCTCTCCAAAGAGATGTCTCCCAAGACTGATTTGGAGAGAGCTCGCATGCAAGTGATACCCTATGCTTCGGCAGTAGGCTCTATCATGTACGCGATATTATATACCAGACCCGATGTAGCATACTCACTAAGTTTAGTGAATAGGTGTCACGACCCGAAATGGGACATGACTGGCATTTGAATCATATGAAGTCTATAGGACCCCATCTAATTCAAGTAAGCCTAAAACCTAGAAATCTAAACCATTTAAAGGAGAAGGTGAAGGAAAAACTTAGTTTTAAAGTGAGTGGTTTAACAAAATATGCCGAAGTATGCATTTTTAAAACCTCAAGTCTTTTCTGAAAATTTTGGCAGAGTTTCCTTTGTAAATACTGGCCCCAAACGGGTACAACATGCATAATATAAAGGCATCCCTAAGCGGGAGCTAGCTCTTCGCCAATTGGCAGTCACAACCACGCAACTAATATAATATACAATGTCCAAGGGCGAGGATCAAAACTCAAAGGAAAACCAATATCATCAAGAAAACCATAATAATACAAGCGCGACTCTAAGGTCGAAAGAATATACACCGATCTTCTGAGTCTATAAATAATACAAGTCTGGTTGATGGAGTTTACTAGATATAATAGAATGTAAATAAAATATAAGGGTGGTCATGATGCGAGTGAACCCACCTACCAAAGCAATCACCCGGAAAGAAGTAGTGTGCCAACAAGGCCGCCAAAGAAACCTGTACGGCAAAACCTGCAAGAAACTGTGGCACAACAGGGGTGAGTTGCCAACTCGTGAGTAGAAAACATTATCGAGCAGAAATCGCATGTATGACTCAATCATAATTCATACGATAATATATATATCCTCAATATATAAACCGGTACCATCTACACATAAGTGTAGTATCAAGTGCTTGTGTCAGTGCCTCAGGTAGCAACATAATACATATATGATGTATGAATGCATTAAAATGAAAGCAGAATACGTCATGAATGAGAAAAATGTTTTTATTATTTAGTGAGATTTCTGTATTTATAAATCGAGGTATCAGAAATTAAATCAATAGAAAATCAATGTCTAGCATCGACACAAAATATATATCTCGCTATCTCAGGCTCCGGCAATCCGGACTGGCCCGTAACATCAAATCTCAATACCTCAGGCTCCGGCAATCCGGACTGGCCTATACTCCGATCGGTATCCTTCGGATATCCATCGAGTCACAATAAAATCACCGGTCGGTAGTTCTCCCATGCCAGGCTCAACGCCATCATCTGCGATCATCTTGCCCCGGGGTACCGCACCGGGTCCACCATGTACCCACAGACGGTTCCTCCTCCTCCTCGAATCGGGTGTATGATATCGCTCAAGAGCCGAGAAAACTCATGGTGGACTCCTCTCAAATCATATCATGAGAAAACCATAATTTTCTATCTTTAAAATGATAATAAGTTTATAAAATCCTTGCGGTTTCTCCAAATCCAGAAATCTCATGGAAATCCAAAATCCCAATCTCAAAGGCAAATAAACAATGAAATACCGGTAATAAGTTCCATAATATTGCATGACAAATGAAAATACACATGCATGAGATATCACAGTAATAAATGCAATGTCTAAGCTATCATATAAAAGCAAGCGTACTAGTACCATGTGGAAACTATCAGCTAGCAATTTATACTAATGAAATAGTGTTTTCTAATGTGTACGTGACATGGCAATTACCGATGATAAAGTGTGAGCCGGCAAGCAGGTTTACGTGGAGTATATACATCATCGGTAATGGTGCTGGTGTCATGACAGCATGATTTTATAATAACTACGAAAACACTTTTAAGCATGCAACGCGGTGCGAATAGCAAGAACATACGGAAATGAATAGTAAACGCAACAATAAAGAATGTACAATATACATATAAGTCATACAGTTTTGGCATTTGAAATAACACGAATCGTGGTGTTTAGAAAATAGGGGTTACGGTGTTTTTAAGAAAAGGTACGTCCTTTGAAATATCCGTAGACTCCTTTGGCCTGTCTTTAAAATACTCACGATTCGTTATGTCACGACCCAAAGTTTGGCCGGTGACCGGCACTTAACCACGTAACGTCTACAGGCGTAACGCGACTAAGTAAGCTGAAACCCAGAAATCAAAACCATTAAAAATAGCGAGTGTTAAAACATTTAATGGAAACATTTGTTAAAACATTTAGAAAACCATAAGTAATTTAGTAAAATTCTTTAAAGTTTAAGTTGTTTTCTTTAAAAATTTCGGCAGCATCTCTTTTGTAAAAACTAGCCCCGAAATCGAGTACAAGAAAAGATATAAATAAAGATGACTTATAATATGAATAAAGCATCCCAAATGGGAGCAATCATGCCCAACGGCAGAAGCAATCACGCCCAACGGCAGAAACAATCACCATGATAATAGTATACAGCGCCGTAGCGAAGAAAGAGCAAAAATAAGTGAAGACAACATGAAAGATAAAACTGCATAAATAAAGTCGGCTCACAACGAGCTCGACACCAGAGTACAAATAATATACATCGTCCCCACAACTGGTCTCTAAGTCAATACATGAATAGTAGATGGAGAGTACTAGATACAACAGTGTATACAACTGGAAAATAAACGGATACCGCAAAACCCACCTATCAGCAAAATGGCTTACGCGCCAACTGCAGTGGTATCCGTATCAAAAGATGCAAGAAAGCAGCCTGCCGCGACTACTCAGAAGGGCAACTTGCAAACACTGTGGCACAACGGGGGTGAGTTGCCAACTCGTGAAAAGTAGATAACATATAAAGGTAATCGCGAGTATGCACGTATTGCAATACTCTAACCTATGCTAACAGATAACATCTATATGATGTGCTGGATACAATAATCATGCAACAAGTGCGATCTAATAACCTCTCTACATGATGAGCAGGGTATGCAATAATCATGCATAGCAAATGCAATCTAGTAATATCTATATAGGATGAGCAGGGTATGCAATAGTCATGCATAGCAAGTGCAATCTAGTAACATCTATATAGGATGAGCAGGGTATGTAATAGTCATGCAAAAGTACTCTATCAGATACTACAGATACAGGATGAGATGCATAACACTGAAAGCTGAGCATGGGAATAAATAACATCTACACGGAATGTCAACGTGGAAAAATAACCGGTGTCCATCAATGCACCCAAAATCCCAGTAAAACTTAGGCGCCGTCACTCTAATCGGCCCTCAAATCCTGTACAGCTCATGGAATTGTGAGTGCTCAATATCGGCACTCGAAATATCATAAAATAATCGTGTCCAGCATCGACACGCAAATCCTCATGTATCGGGCTCCTTCAGTCCGGATCAGCCCACGGGCTCCGTCTGCGGAATCGGCCCTCGGCCCCGGCAGTATGTGTCGTCCCGTATCCATCTATCGACTCTGATCAGTATCCTCCGGATGACCGCCAGGTCCAACCAATCACCGGTAAGTAGTAGTCCCTCTGCCGGTCTTATCGTCATCAACACGAAATCTCTATCTCACCCCGGGGTACCATACCGGGTCCACCATGTACCCGCAAATGGATCGTCCTCCTCCTAGAATCGGGTTTCATGTTTCATACGTCTCAAAACCGAGAAAACTCATGGTGGACGCACTGAAATATCATAACAAGAGAAACCGGGTTTTTAAAACAGTGCGTATTTTCTTTAAAATAATACCACGGTTCTCAAATCCAGAAATCACATGAATCCAAAACTCAATGCGTAAATCCATGCAATGTGTTGTATGACACTAAGAGTAAAAAGGATAAACCGCTCTTTTAAAAAGGATTCAGTTTTGAAAATATCTCACGCGGTCCCTATTATTCTAGAAATCAAGTCAATATCATCCATGTATGTATATAGGTATGGATGCGCAAATGGATATATACGCGAATATGAGTGTAGCAATGTATATGTGCACTAATATGGATACACCGTGTGTATGTGCGCAAGTAGGGATATATCAATGAATATATGCACTAATATGAGTATACAGTGTGCATGTGCGCAAGTAGGGATATATCGATGAATGTATGCACTAATATAAATATACAGTGTGCATGTGCGCAAGTAGGGAGATATCAATAAATGTATGCATTAATATGAGTATACAGTGTGCAAGTGTGCAAGTAGGGAGATATCAATAAATGTATGCACCAATATGAGTATACAGTGTGCAAGTGCGCAAGTAGGGAGATATCAATAAATGAATGCACTAATATGAGTATACAATGTGCATGTGCGCAAGTAGGGATATATCGATGAATGTATGCACTAATATGAGTATACAATGTGCATGTGCGCAAGTAGGGTTATATCGATGAATGTATGCACTAATATGAATATACAGTGTGCAAGTGCGCAAGTATGGGGATATCAATGTATGTGTGCAAGTAGGAATATATCAATGAATATATGCACTAATATGCGACAAGGTCATGTCTAATCATCAATGATGCAGTAATCAAAACGATATATAATTCGTAGCAATCCTATAGTGCGAGTGTCATGGCAATCACTAACGGTGTGAGTGTAACATACATATAGTGCTCGTGCAGCTTGAACCGTTAGTGACAGTGCAGTGTCATCAAACTACCATTTCTATATGCAACAAGGATAGTATGCTACAATAGTATATGTTAATATATATACAACTAAAATATCCTATCACGCTCCGACGCTTAACGCCATACGAGCGATTTCTCCGTAGATGTTAAATCTGTAATTCCACGTTGCCCACCCCGGTACTTGCGGGGAGGCGGAAAACGGAATAAAAATCAAATTTTTATCAACTTAGGCAATATGGACTAGACAAAGAAGGATATTTGCTAAACAAAAACAAGCTAAAGCTAACTAGAAACTAGCTAAGTGCTAGAAAGGTTATACCTTGGGCTTTATGTCCTCTCTCCTTGCTCCTTGGAGTGGTGGAAGGAGGTCACCTTAGTCGTCTTCTCACGTCGAAGAAAGATCCACCCGAAAGCCTCGACCTTTGGCTTCAACTCCAAGCTAGAAGTAACTAGGGTGCAAGAAGTGCTAATCCTTGAACCCTAGATGAGAGTAGAGATTATCAAGAAAGGGTTTTTCTCAAGCTCAAGTGTTTCTCAACACATGAGAGGGGAGAGCTTGAGGGAGAGGAAGAACAAGAGAGAGAAAGTGAATAATAGAATGAGAGAAAATATGAAGCATTCTCTCATATATGTGTGAATTATTGTAATTAGATAATTAGCTAGATAATTGTCATGGTTAATCAAGACATGACCATTATCATTTCATTTTTAATGCAATTTGCAAGGATCAAAGAGCATCTTCCAAATGAAATGATGATGGTCAAAGTGTCAACCTAGGTCAACAAGTCAAGGAGGTCAAATGGTCAACAACCATAACCATGCACAATTATATTAAACTAATATCAATTAACCATAATACACACATAAGCATTAGGGTTAATAAAATGACAATGGTCATTAACCCTAATCAAAGTCCTCTCCCTCTGTCTCAAGCAACTGTGCATACGCACCCGTATTCGTGATCCGAGGAACACGAATACAAAGAGAAAAAAACCAATCCCAAATCTATACTAGGATCTGGCTTAAACCAAAGCCCGCTAGTATAAGCTGTCCGGACAGCAAACGTGCACAAGTGCGCGGATGTGAACGAACCCTGTCGCAAAACCATGCGACCTCTACTCATTTTGCCTAAAGGCGAATAGCTCTTTGTGTGGGACTCTAAAGACTCGACACTACGCTGGCAGTGGGTTTAACCACAGACCGCAAGCGGCACTAGCTGTACGTAACAGTCCCCAGGTAGATGTCGATAAGAAGACTGACGAGGTGAACCCCATCTGAACTCCTAGTAAGCCAGTATGTGACAGTCTCCGTACAGTCCGGTCTGTTCGTCTGATACATCGCATGGCGGGCCTAGGGGGGCGGTGAACGTCAGTCCCCTAATAGCGGTACAAGTCGTGTCGGAGTGTAGCCCAGAACACCCTGAGATAACACTGGAAACCTACCAGTATATCTCGCTTACCCTGGCCAGGGACTACTCGTGTAATGGCTCTCCTGGACACAGCGCGATGTCAACCCCCAATACCGGGAGAGACGAATCCTGTCTAACCGTCACTGCCTCCAAGTGCTTCGGGACTGCACCCAAAAACTACCTGTTTGCACGACTCCTTTGAGCCGTGGTAGGGTAGCAATCAAAGTGCAGTGGGAACACACTCGAGGCGAAGTGACAGTGTCAAGTCAGCGGACTAAGCTGTACTCATGTCACCTGGGAACTGATAACTGGCGATAGGTATAATACCAACCAACAGTTCCCGACGAGTCCTGTCCAGTGTACTCGTAACCTAACGAGCACCCGCATACTATCTCAAGTATGACGTACTGACGGCTGTGGGACAGACCGTCTCCCACGCTGGGATGAGAAGCGCATACGCTAGTCTACTCAGGAGTATCAATGCCCTGTCTCGATAGTCCAACGACTAGGGACCTGTATAAGGATGTGCTTATGGATCACCCAGCTCCCACGAGTGTGAGCGCCATCACAACGCTGGTAATCAAGCAAAGATCCTAAGGGCTCTACTAATATGTATATCAGCGATATGCTAAAAGAAACACATGCACATATTAAAGCAGAGACAAACCAAGTAGCATACTACCATTTCGAGCAAGATTGTATATACAACTGTGAATATCCTAAGCTTCCATCAAGTAATATACAAACTAGTATGATACAGTAATGGCCTCTAGGGCATATACACTAACAATCTCCCACTTGCACTAAGGCCATGTACTGGCGTATCGAAGACCTATCATCTCGATCAGCCGCTCGAACTGAGTCTGGGGCAAGGCCTTGTTGAATGGATCTGCTGTGTTATCTTCTGAAGCAACCCTCCGAACCTCGATCTCCTGGCGATCCACGATCTCCCTGATCAGGTGATACCGCCTCAAGATGTGTCTAGATTTCTGATGGGACCTGGGTTCCTTCGCTAAAGCTATAGCCCCGTTGTTGTCGCAATACAGAGGTATTGGGTCAACAATGGACGGAACCACCTGAAGTTCTCTCAAGAACTTCTTCATCCAGACAGCTTCTTTTGCGGCATCAGATGCAGCGATGTATTCCGCTTCCATAGTCGAGTCAGCAACGGTTTCCTGTTTGGAGCTCTTCCAACACACCGCCCCTCCATTGAGGGTAAAGACAAAACCCGACATGGACTTAGAATCATCCTTGTCACTCTGGAAGCTGGAGTCAGCAAAGGCCTCAATCTGGAGGTCTTTTCCGCTATACACCAAGAACATCTCCTTAGTCCTTCTCAGGTACTTGAGAATGTTCTTTACTGCTATCTAATGTTTCTCCCCAGGGTTTGACTGATACCTGCTTACCACACTCAGTGCATAAGCCACATCCGGTCTGGTACACAACATCGCATATATTATAGAGCCTACCGCAGAAGCGTAGGGTATAATAGACATGCGATCCCTTTCCAAATCAGTCTTGGGAGACATCTCTTTTGAGAGGGTGATCCCGTGACAAGCCGGTAGATTACCGCGCTTGGAATCTTCCATACTGAATCTCTTCAGTATGGTGTCGATGTACCTGGACTGTGAAAGTCCTAATATCCTCTTGGATCTGTCACGGTAGATCCGGATACCCAGAATGTATGAGGCATCACCCAGGTATTTCATGGAGAACCTGTGTGACAAGAACCCCATGACAGTTTGTAGCATAGGAATATCATTTCCTATTAAGAGAATGTCATCCACGTATAAAACGAGGAATACTACAGTTCTCGCTACAAATCTACAATAGATGCATGGTTCATCTGGATTTTTGATAAAGCCAAATTCTTTGAACGTCTCATCAAAACAGATGTTCCAACTCCGCGATGCCTGCTTTAGTCCATAAATGGACTTAAGCAACTTGCACACCTTTCCGCTGCTCCCACTCTGAATGAAACCCTCTGGCTGGTCCATATAGACACACTCCTCTAAATGTCCATTTAGAAAAGCTGTCTTTACGTCCATCTGCCAAATCTCATAATCGTGGAAGGCAGCAATGGCAAGAAGGATCCGAATGGATTTCAGCATAGCTACTGGAGAAAAGGTTTCGTCATAGTCCAAACCAGGTCTTTGACGAAAACCCTTTGCAACCAGTATAGCTTTATAGGTCTCAACCTGTCCATCTACACCAATCTTCCTTTGAAGATCCACTTGCATCCTACGGGTTTTACCCCATCTGGAGCAATGTCCAACGTCCATACTTTGTTGGTGTACATGGACTCCATTTCGGTCCGCATTGCATCCAGCCATTTAACCGAGTCGACGCTCTGAATGGCTTGCTGGAAGCTAGTAGGCTCATCAAAGTCTATGATGCAATCCTCTCTATCCCCGTCAATGAGAAAACCGTAGTATCTCTCGGGCGGATGAGACTGCCTACTACTCCTGCGGAGTGGCGTGGGAATGTCCTGATCTTTCGAACCCTCTGGTTCTACTAAGCTTTCAGTAATAGCTCGTGGTTCTGGAATTTCTTCCAGTTCTATTACGCTCCCACTTAATTCTTTTTCTATGAACTGGTGTTCTAGAAAATGGGCATGGCGAGAAACAAACACACCTTTTGTTCCTCTTCGCAATAGAAGAAATATCCTTTGGAGTTCTTTGGATATCCCACAAACTTGCACTGTACTGAGCGTGCCTCGAGCTTGTCCGCATGCTGCTTTTTTACAAAAGCTGGACATCCCCGTGTCTTAATGTGATTAAGATAGGGTCTCTTCCCACACCACATCTGATATGGTGTAGTAGGCACAGTCTTAGTTGGAACTCGGTTCAAAAGGTATGCAGCTGATTCTAGCGCATATCCCCAGAACGATCGCGGCAACTCAGCATTACTCATCATGGACCGTACCATATCCAATAGGGTTCGGTTCCGTCTCTCCGATACACCGTTATGTTGCGGAGTGTATGGAGGAGTAAGCTGAGAGAGAATTCCATTCTCTTTTAAGTAACCCAGGAACTCGGCACTCAAGTATTCACCACCTCGATCAGATCTCAGTGCCTTGATACTTTTGCCTGTTTGTTTTTCTACTTCATTCTTATATTCCTGGAATTTTTCAAAAGCCTCGGATTTATGTTTCATTAAGAAGACATAACCGTACCTTGAAAAGTCATCCGTAAAAGTAATGAAGGAAGAATAACCGCTTCGTGCATGTGTAGACATTGGACCGCACACGTCGCTGTGTACGAGTCCCAAGAGCTCGCTCGCTCTTACTCCGTGTCCAGTGAACGGAGTCTTTGTCATCTATCCCTTGAGACAGGATTGACAAGTTGCATACGATTGATATTTGAACGGATCCAAATATCCTTCTGTATGTAACTTAGTCAACCTTCTCTCATTGATGTGACCCAGTCTACAATGCCATAAGAAAGTTTTATTGATTTCTGGAGACTTTCTTTTGTGTGTATTCTGGACATTGAAAATCTGTGGCTGGTTTAATACGTATATACCGTTGTTCAATGTACCTGACCCAATCAAAACTTGATTAAGGTGAATGTTCACTTCATTACTTACAAATGCAAATTCATAACCTTCTTTAGATAATAAAGATACAGAAATGATATTACAGGTTGCATTTGGTACATAATAACAACTACGTAAAACCAAAAGGTGTCCATCCGACAATCCCAGGTGATAGTCCCCCACGGCCTCAGCATCCATGCTAGCACCGTTTGCAACTCTGAGGGTCATGTCACCTGCCTTCAAAACTCTACGCTTTCTCAACGCCTGCAAAGAATTACAGATATGAGATCCTGATCCGGTATCCAATACCCAGGATGTAGTGTTTATTGATAGACAGTTTTCAATAACATACACACCTGAAGCTGAAGCTGCAACTCGCTTCAAATCCTGTGTTCTGGCCTTCCAAGCCTTGCAATCCTGTTTCCAGTGACCACTTTTGTGACAATAGAAGCATTCTTCCTTCCCCACCAGCTTTCCCGCTATCTTTGTTTCTTTTCCTTTTCCCTTCGTATCCACTTTACCGACACCGCCTCTTGGTTTGGCGGGGGCTTTCTTCTTCTTACCCTTGGCTTTCGCCCTGGATCTAGAAGAGGAAGATCCTCCTACAAACAAAGTGGATGTCTCCCTACCCTTCTGTAGGGTGCCCTCAGCACTCCTCAACATGTTCAGAAGTTCGGAAAGTTCAACCTCCTTTCCTTGCATGTTGAAGTTAAGGATAAACTGGGCGTAAGTGGAAGGAAGGGACTGGAGAATCAAATCAGTATAGAGTTCATTCTCCAACGTGGTCCCAAGGTCCGCGAGCTCCTCTATGTAGCCAATCATCTTAAGCACGTGTTCCGCTATCGATGATCCGACGGCCAACCTTGCCGAAAACAACTTCTTCGACACTTCGTATCTTGCGATACGAGACTGCTCTCCATACAGTTCTTTTGTATGAAGAAATATGGACGCTAGGTCCACATTCTCGTGCCTCCTCTGATGTTCGTTGTCCATCGAGGCTAGTACGAGGCATCTGGCCTTCGCGCAATCTATTTCCCAGGTCTTGTAGATTTCCCTATCTACGACACTGGTTTTGGGACCTGGGACAGGGGGAGCTTTGGTGGTAAGGACATACCCCAACTTGTCGTAAGTGATTGCCATCTTGACATTCCTGAGCCAATCTTTGTAGTTTGGCCCTGTCAATATATTTTTATCTAGTAATAACTTAAGTCCGGTCATGTTGAATGGTCGCTGCAATTAGGAGAGAGAAAAGAAACACTTTAGCATGATGCTCTTGCAAGTTTAGAGTGGTTTTTAGTTTGTCTAAACTGGATGGCTCCCACTGTCTCTCGAATCCCTTCTCAAACCGTAAAGAAAGGATTAGTCAGGATCAATCTCACCGTACAATACTTGCTTAACCGTTCAGCCATGCCAGTGTCGGTACTTCGAGGTAGGTTTTCCAACGCTTTCGCGAAGTTCCTTAATTAAGTAACCTCTTTTCCCTGTGGGCGTAGCCCCGCTAACACCTTTCTAGACACCTACTAAGTTTATAGCATTGATCGTTAAGTGAGAGTTTTCCCGAGGAGTAGCATATACTCACAGTAGGATCGGGATCCAAATATCATCGCGTGATAAAACCGAAGGAATCCTACCAGAATTATCACACTCCAAATGGTATGCAGCGCTAGCAAGTTTCAGTACTTATGAAACTCCCGATGTGGATTTCTGCCCCATGCTCTTATGATCTTGACTTTGGCCAAAATATCATAAGTCACATGTCAAGTTCTACCCGTCATTCTCCTGGTTAATTTGGACCCACCCATACCTACCCTTGACTTTGGCCAAAATGGCAGCACGACTGTCCCAAACTAACGCATCTATCTATGCTGCACATGAATACCCAATAGCTACCAATCACTATGCCTTGACTTTGACCAAAATACATAGCTTGAATACTTTTTGACCATTCATGTGGAATGACGGAGGGCTACGAATGGTTTTGGCGAAACCGTGAACGTAGTGAACTTGATATAATCGATGGAACGAGATAGCTTTTAAAAGGAGTGGTTCAAGCTCCGCGTTTAAAAGTTTAGTTTTGAAAAGAACCGAGTGGTTTTCAAAGTGTTCCAATTGACTTTTACTTGGTTTATTTTCTTGCATTAGTTCTTTTAATGCGTCCCATCATTTAATCCTACCATTGCAGAAAACAACCAAAATATGACGTACGCTTATGCCATTCGCATTCGCCACGGGGCCCCGTCATCACCCGTTAGGTTACTTAACTAACGACAGAGCGGAGGCTGGGCTAGCGCGGCTGTAAAACATAAGCAAAGTCTAAATAGTTATCATATATAAATATATAGCAATGATAGACATTACAGATCACAGATGAATACATTGGATATACTAGGAATCCGCAATCCGTTCGAGCCTGCAACGAAAAGCGGATTACACGGTCGCGGTGAATAGCCAATACCCCACCAAAGACCCCTACGGATGCGGCAAACTAGCCGCCAAGTACCCGAAGCGAAGCAACCTCCCTCACCACCGTGAGTAGGCCACTCGGCACTTCGAGATACTCGGTAGTTTGTGCACCCCCTCCATGGGTCTATCCTAGGAGCGAAAACAGTAAAAAGAATTATACAATGACGGCTACAACCCCGACCCGGTTGTGCGGCCAAACAAATAATAATATTACATCAATTTACATATTACAATGAATGAAAGAAAAAGCAACACTCATCTCATATCCACCTTGGCTATTCATCTGCGACAATCCAACCCATTCATATACACATACCATCATCAATCACAGATCACAGATATGTATAACCCAGACTAATCGACATATAGCGATTAGCCGACGTTCAATACATATAAACATCTCAGATATAACCTTTTAGTCAAAGTGTATTGAAGTTCGGAAAAAATACGGATTTATAGGCCCCCAAAAACAAATTTCTATTCTGGAAAATCTGGGCACATATAAACCATCTTAAAAATCCTAAAACCAAGCCAGAAATACACTGCACCAAACTCGACCCAGTGAAGAGCCAAGACGGCCGCGGTTGCACGGCAATAGCTTGCTATTGCCGCGGAACCGCGGCTCTTTGGTCGAATCACTGGATCGTTTTTTGTGGCTTTCTTCACAAAACCCTGAGATGATTTTTGGAGTATAATTTATTTTTTTTTGAACAGAAAAAAATTTAACAGAAACTTAGAGTTTTGAAAACTCGGTTTTTCAATTTTTCCGATTCGAACTTCGATACACTCTACTATCTAGCTAGTTTATGTTTAGTTAGGCTCTGATACCACTGTAAGTCCACGTTGCCCACCCCGGTACTTGCGGGGAGGCGGAAAACGGAATAAAAATCAAATTTTTATCAACTCAGGCAACATGGACTAGACAAAGAAGGATCTTTGCTAAACAAAAACAAGCTAAAGCTAACTAGAAACTAGCTAAGTGCTAGAAAGGTTATACCTTGGGCTTTATGTCCTTCTCTCCTTTCTCCTTGGAGTGGTGGAAGGAGGTCACCTTAGTCGTCTTCCCACGCCGAAGAAAGATCCACCCGAAAGCCTCGACCTTTGGCTTCAACTCCAAGTAAGAAGTAACTAGGGTGCAAGAAATGCTAATCCTTGAACCCTAGATGAGAGTAGAGATTATCAAGAAAAGGCTTTTCTCAAGCTCAAGTGTTTCTCAACACATGAGAGGGGAGAGCTTGAGGGAGAGGAAGAACAAGAGAGAGAAAGTGAATAATAGAATGAGAGAAAATATGAAGCATTCTCTCATATATGTGTGAATTATTGTAATTAGATAATTAGCTAGATAATTGTCATGGTTAATCAAGACATGACCATTATCATTTCATTTTTAATGCAATTTGTAAGGATCAAAGAGCATCTTCCAAATGAAATGATGATGGTCAAAGTGTCAACCTAGGTCAACAAGTCAAGGAGGTCAAATGGTCAACAACCATAACCATGCACAATTATATTAAACTAATATCAATTAACCATAATACACACATAAGCATTAGGGTTAATAAAATGACAATGGTCATTAACCCTAATCAAAGTCCTCTCCCTCTGTCTCAAGCAACTGTGCATACGCACCCGTATTCGTGATCCGAGGAACACGAATACAAAGAGAAAAAAACCAATCCCAAATCTATACTAGGATCTGGCTTAAACCAAAGCCCGCTAGTATAAGCTGTCCGGACAGCAAACGTGCACAAGTGCGCGGATGTGAACGAACCCTGTCGCAAAACCATGCGACCTCTACTCATTTTGCCTAAAGGCGAATAGCTCTCTGTGTGGGACTCTAAAGACTCGACACTACGCTGGCAGTGGGTTTAACCATAGACCGCAAGCGGCACTAGCTATACGTAACGGTCCCCAGGTAGATGTCGATAAGAAGACTGACGAGGTGAACCCCATGTGAACTCCTACTGAGCCTGTATGTGACAGTCTCCATACAGTCCGGTCTGTTCGTCTGATACATCGCATGGCGGGCCTAGGGGGGCGATGAACGTTAGTCCCCTAATAGCGGTACAAGTCGTGTCGGAGTGTAGCCCAGAACACCCTGAGATAACACTGGAAACCTACCAGTATATCTTGCTTGCCCTGGCCAGGGACTACTCGTGTAATGGCTCTCCTGGACACAGCGCGATGTCAACCCCCAATACCGGGAGAGACGAATCCTGTCTAACCGTCACTGCCTCCAAGTGCTTCGGGACTACACCCAAAAACTACCTGTTTGCACGACTCCTTTGAGCCGTGGTAGGGTAGCAATCAAAGTGCAGTGGGAACACACTCGAGGCGAAGTGACAGTGTCAAGTCAGCGGACTAAGCTGTACTCATGTCACCTGGGAACTGATAACTGACGATAGGTATAATACCAACCAACAGTTCCCGACGAGTCCTGTCCAGTGTACTCATAACCTAACGAGCACCCGCATACTATCTCAAGTATGACGTACTGACGGTTGTGGGACAGACCGTCTCCCACGCTGGGATGAGAAGCGCATACGCTAGTCTACTCCGGAGTATCGATGCCCTATCTTGATAGTCCAACGACTAGGGACCTGTATAAGGATGTGCTTATAGATCACCCAGCTCCCACGAGTGTGAGCGCCATCACAACGCTGGTAATCAAGCAAAGATCCTAAGGGCTCTACTAATATGTATATCAGCGATATGCTAAAAGAAACACATGCACATATTAATGCAGAGACAAACCAAGTAGCATACTACCATTTCGAGCAAGATTGTATATACAACTGTGAATATCCCAAGCTTCCATCAAGTAATATACAAACTAGTATGATACAGTAATGGCCTCTAGGGCATATACACTAACAAAATCTACTCATCTGGTCTCGTGCTAGGCGTAGCCGACCACTTATTTCCCTTTCTTTGTGGCGTCCGACGTACCCGCCTGCGAACCTAAAATTTACACAAAGAACACACTTAATCAAATATCCCGCAAAAACGCGATATCGAAACCAAACGAGAAACTCGCGTCGCGAACTAAACGTGCGTGTGTCCGATACGCTAAAACGTGTGAATACGAGTCTGAAACTACCCCGACACGTCGCGACACGCAGTAACGCTAAACCTACTCACGTATCACACGTGTCGCGCGAACTAAACGCATTGGAAAAACGATAACTCGCTCCAGATTCTGACTCGGGCACAAAAGTGAAAAGTTGCATATGCCAAACTACTTAAATACACAGCAGACTACCCTAGACCCAACCCCAGCACCTAACTCCCCTATCTGGCCGCAAATTGCGGCCAGAACGAATAAAATTGCGTCCTGGGTGTGGAATTATGGGCTCGTGCTTCGTTTGTGTGGTCTAGATCTAGTGTACATGCCCCAGTTTTCTCAGTTTTCATCTGAAGTAACCGGGTCAAAAGCAGATCACAGAAAGGATAAATTTCGCTTTAAAACGTTAAATTTTGCACTAAATGAAACCCTATGGTATTTTAGTGAAATCTGGGGTAAGATTAGGTTTACGTGGCCCTAACAACACTTAGTTAAGCTAGGCTAACCATCAAAATCACCACTTGGCCAAAACTTCACACAGATCACCATTTTTAGCACTAAAACGCATATTTAACACTAACCGATGCTAATTATCACATAAGTTTAGCAACAAAGGAGTTGAGTTCAGAACTTATACCTTACTTGACCCTAGGTGCAAGTGTCACGACCCGAAATAGCACGTGACTGGCACTTGAATCATATGAAGTCTATACGACCCCATCTAATTCAAGTAAGCCAAAAGCCCAGAAATCTAAAACCATTTTAAGGAGTAAATAAAGAAAACTAGTTTTTAAGAAGTAAGGAAAACATGTTTTAAAAACAAGGTTTTTAAATAAGTAAACCGAATATGCATTTTTAAAATCTAAAGTCTTTTCTGAAAATTTCAACAGAGTTTCCTTTGTAAATACTGGCCCCAAACGGGGTACAACATGAATAGTATATATGCAATGATAAAAGGCATTCCAAGCGGGAGCTAGCTCTTCGTCAATCGACGGTCACAACTACGCAAGCAGTATAATATACAACGCCGAAGGGCGAGGATCAAAACTCAAAAGAAACTAAAGAATCAGCATGAAAACTATAGTACTACAACACGCGGCTCTAAGGTCGAAATAATACATAACTGGTTTTCTAAGTCTGAAACAATATACAAGTTTGGTTGATGGAATTTCTAGATACAACTGAATAATACATATATAATGGTGGTTCTGATGCAAAGAATCCACCTACCAAAGCAAGTCACCCGTAAGGAAAGCAGTGTGCCAGAAAAGCCGCAATGGAATTGTACGGCAAAACCTACAAGAAACTGTGGCACAACGGGGGTGAGTTGCCAACTCGTGAATAGAAAATATCACAGAGCAGAAATCGTATGTATGACACAATCCTAGGTCAATACGAACAGATAAAAACCTCAGATGAATAAGTCTGAAGTATGATAAGGTGGCAAAGTAACCTCTATACATGAGTGTAGTGCCAAGTGCTCGTGCCAGTGCCTCAAGTAATAACATATCATAAATATGAGGTATGATCAATGTCGACTATATTATGAAGTCTATGAATATGTGGATATCATCCAACTGTGTGATCAATATCATCAATGTCAATATACGTAGGTGGAAATCGTCCACGTGTCACCCAATGACAATAAGCGTCATGCATGTAAATATCATAAAACATATGCATGGAAGTATGAGGATGTAAATCAGCATATGTCGCTCGCGACATATCAAAATCATGGAACCTGAGTGTCAAGCATCGACACTCGAAAACATCATGAAACCTGTGCTTAGCATCGACATGTAAATCCTCATATATATAGGGCTCCGTCAGTCCGGATCGGCCCGTCTCATCTCTCAACTCCGGTCGGTATCCCCCAGATATCCGCCGAGCTCAACACAATCACCGGTAGGTAGTAGCCCCTGCCGGGCTCACCGTCTAACATATACGAGTCTTCTTGCCTCTTGGTACCTCACCGGGTCCACCATGTACCCGCAATCAGTGCCTATCACTCCTCGAATCGGGTGTACTCACACAAGCTTTCAGAAACCAAGAAAACTCATGGTAGACATACTGAAATATCATATCAAGAGAAACTGAGTTTTTAAAACAGTGCGTATTTTCTTAAAATAATACCATGGTTCTCAAATCTAGAAATCCTATAAATCCAAACTCAATGCGTAAACCCATGCAATGTGTCGTATGACGCTAAGAGTAAAAAAAGTGGAAACCGCTCTTTTAAAAGAATCCAGTTTTGAAAATATCTTATGCGGTCCCTACCCTCTTGAAACCAAGTCAATATCATCCATGTATGTAACATGTGTATGTATGTAGGTATGGATGTGCAAATGGATATATACGCGAATATGAGTGTAGCACTACTATGAAAATACAGTGTGCATGTGCGCAAGTATGAAGATATCAATATATGTGTGCACTGGTATGAATATACAGTGTGCATGTGCGCAAGTATGAAGATATCAATATATGTGTGCTTTGGTATGAATATACAGTGTGCATGTGCGCAAGTATGAAGATATCAATATATGTGTGCACTGGTATGAATATACAGTGTGCATGTGCGCAAGTATGAGTGTACAATATGTAAGTATACGAGTATGCCATGCAAGGGTCATATCCTGAATGCAACAGTACTATAGTGTAGTGGCATGGCAATTATCGATGATGAAGTGTGTGTGCCGGCAAGCAGGTGTACGTGGAACATATGCATCATCGATAATAGTGCTGGTGTCTTAACAGCATGGTTTTAATATAGCGATAACATATTTAACATGCAATGTGATGCGAATAGCGAGAATATGCGGTAAATGAAAAATAAACACAACAGGGCAGAATCTACATCAATGTATCTATGTCATACTGTTTTGCCATTTGAAAGAAGACGAATCGGGGTTTTTAGGAAAATAAGGGCTACGGTGTTTTTTAAGAAAAGATGCGTCTTTTGAAAATATCCGTAGTATCCCTTTTCCTGTCTTTAAAATACTCCCGATTCGTTAGTTTTTGAAATAGGTATGACATCAGCCTAGCCTAACATCTACTAGAAAAACTATAGCTGTAACTAACAAGTCAATCGGGAGGGGCATGGAAACCACCTAAATCTGAGTCGATATATATATAAATATATAAATATAATAGTCGGTGGTCCCGCCTCAAGGTAACGCGTACGATACAATATCATATGACATCCTTGAGTCATTGGTGCGGATCTTATCATCAAATAAAGCTCGTACGGTAAATCATCATACGACATCCCAAAAGCTGGGTACGGGTCAATATCACATTCATCTCATCAATTATCGGGTATCCTTATCATCATATCACATGATCTGGGGTACTAATCTAAGTCTAGTACAAATCGATACCATCTATATAAATATAAATGCGTGTGTGAAACACACACCCAAAGGCCCGCTACAATCTCATGTCGTATCCCAAATACGAATCATAATATATCACCGATCTCATGGCACCATGCCCAATATCATCGACTCATCTCCAAATATCATCCAATATCCTCATCATCCAGGTATAAGTATAACAGATAAGCAGGTGTGTGCGTGTGGGTGTAAACCTATTCTAGGGTTCGCAACTAGGAACTATATTAGTTTACCTCTACGCCCTAATCCAACCATAGTATACCTAATCTCATCTCAAATATCCATGACATACAATAAGCTATCATATATAGTATATATATGCTATACTAAATATCGAATTACGGGGGTGCTATACGCCATCCACCCGACTTCCCCCATAGATATAATCTATTCACCTGCATCCTGCGTGTCGGTGTCGATGTTGCCTTCATCTTCTTCATCGTATGAAGACCTCGAGAAGGTACCTACAAGATAACACAATCGCAAATGCACATTAAAATCATATCGGAAAACCAAAACGACACGCTAAGGCCTATAGGATAGAACCTATGGACTACGCTTTCAAAACCATCAAACAAGCCTCGATATCGTCGTACAAACGTCAAGTGATCGAGGTAAAACACAAATACGCAAATCCAGAATTTAAAATACGCAAAACGAAACTCCGAATCAAAACAGCAACTTAGGAAAAAGGTCCCAGATTCTACCCTAGGTCAAATCAGACAATTTTGTATATACCAAGGGTCTATTTTACTGATGAAGGGACCGCAAAACCAACACGAACCAAAACCTCACTAATCTGGCCGCAATTTGCGGCCAGAATGGATTTAATTGCGACCAAGTTTGAGGGTTAGGGGTCAGGGCTTTGGTGGTAGCTTCCTAGGTGCCTGCATGTATCACTGTCCTTACAAAATAATTTTCAGAGTCTCGGGGTGATAGCAGATTCCATTTTACATCCATAGAATTCATAATTTCCCGATATCGGCTTTTCTAAATCCGTATTCTGGGGTTCTAGTATCTAGTTTAGGTCTTAATTCTAGCACTATGGAGTTTGTGAGGCCTCTACTGAGCTCAATTGCCCATCACAACTTTCAATTTCCAATAACCCTAACTAGAGTTTTCAAACTTCACCCAAACCACACGATATCGGTTCTAATCTAACATGGGGGTAAAAGTAATGGAAACACTAAGCTTATGGTTCAGAAAATACCTCATTTGGCAACTCAAGAAAATTCTTGAGTTGCCCCAAGTGGCTAAAATCCTTACTTTCTTGGTCCAATGTGTTTCCCTTGAGCTTGTGCTTCTTTTTTGTGAAAAGGGTAATGGGTTTTGGGTTGATTTTCATGGTATTTTGGGGGATTTTGTGGAGAGGGAGAGAGGGTGTTGAAGCAGCAGCAGCAACAAAGAGAAGAGAGGGGAGAGAAATGAGTGAGGAAAATGATGGGGCATGGCTCAAGACAAAGGGCTGACCCTCACCTACTCTTTCACTCTCTTGCTCACTCCTCACTATCCTAATCTTATCCTTTTCTTTTCTTTTCTTTTCCTTTCCTAATAAATCAACAACCATGCTATAAAACATGTAGGAAAGCCATGAAAAAAGTAACAAGTGTAAAAATGATACGGTGCATGTTTTGCACAAAACAAGCTTAAAACGCGATTAGCGATTTTTAATCACGATTAGCACTATATTAGCATATAATTACTCATAAAAACTTAAAATTTACATAATTTACATAAAACACCCTCTTTTAAATAATTTCTATTATTTTTCAAAATTTTCCCCATTTATCGGTATTTAATTATACCGCCTTATTAAAATATTCAATATTTTATTATTAATTTATAAAAATTCCCCAAAAATAATATTTTATTTTTTTGAAATGTTACAATCTTTCCCCCTTAAAGAAATTCGGTCCCCGAATTTAAATTTTAAACCCCTCAAATCCTAAAACATTTCAATAAAAGTCTAAGTCGTCGGGATTCCGAAATCATCAATATATAGACGCATCATAGCGCAATGCATGCGCATGAACAATGAGCAGATAACTCAAAATCAATTCTCCGTCAAGCATCCCGCAATCATCGGAGTCATGGTAGAGACACAAATGTCAAATCCAAAAAAAAAACCAATATGATATAAATCAGAACTATACATGTAAATATCAAATCTGTACTTGTAAATAACTGAAGGAAATGCATGCCAAACCCCTTTTTTTTAAGTCGCAGTGTGATGCGCATAACACTGCACAGTGGCAGACGTCTATTGTACGAAAATAACCATATATGTATATATCTGTTGTTT
Source organism: Agapanthus africanus (assembly GCA_030015575.1). Lineage (NCBI taxonomy): Eukaryota > Viridiplantae > Streptophyta > Magnoliopsida > Asparagales > Amaryllidaceae > Agapanthus > Agapanthus africanus. The sequence goes on along the minus strand of CM057342.1, from coordinate 445,893,634 downwards.
AATATGTACGTTCCGCCGTTTTGAAAACAATTTAGAAGGGTTTCCTTGTTTTAAACGTGCCGTGTCATACCAGGCACGTAGGCAAATACTGAGACTATAGCTCACCTTTTGGAAATCCCTTCGATAACTATCAATTCATGCAAAATATATCCAGGTACTGTCCTCTGACTAGTCCTGCTCAATACGAAAACATATAGCAAATATCATAAAAACGTACTGCTCCATAGGGAATCAAAATCCAAAATGTATATAAGAATACCATGTGCGTCTGGTGCGCACGGAAATCAAAATCCATATATGTGCCATACATGTGTACAAAAACAACATCAAGGTGCAACGGGTGTGCACGAAACATCTGTCATAGGCAACGTGTGTGCCTGACAGCAAAATCAGGTGCACCTGTTATGCACGAAGAATATCGATTTAGTGCATCTGGTGTGCACCAAAATCGTATCTCAAAACATGCGCTCAACACGCGTGAAAATCCAAATCAGGTGCATTCATCATGCACGAATAAAATCTAAATCCTGCGCACTCAACATGCACGAAATCACGAAATCCAATATCAAGCGTCGAACATGCGCAAGTCCAATCAAATGCACGGAGTGCAGAAAATCGACATCAATATCAGAATCAAAATTGGCGGTACACAATACTGCTCAATCAAAATTAGGTATACCGTGGTACATAAGGTCACAACCATGTGCATCAACATGCACAAATCAAATCTAAGCACAAAAGTGCATGAAAACTATGCTAAAAGCATAAATCAAATAGCTTGCATAATATAGGCATAAAATCAAAATCAACATATCGAATGACATCAAATCAGAGTCAGGTGCAACTGTGGTGCACAAAATATAAATCCGGTGCAACAAAGGCACAAAATATAAATCTGGTGCGATAAACACACGAAGTATAAAACTGGTGCATCCTATGCAAGAAATACAAATACAGTGCATCCTGTGCACAAAACCTAAACAATAACTCAAATGCATATATAGCAACACCGAGTGTACCAAGGTGTGAAAATCATAAACGTGTGGAACTGCGTGCACAAAATACATATCAATGCACTACAAGCACATATAATCTATACTGAGTGCAAAAAGCCAAATCGTGTGCATACCACGTGCACAAAATCAACCCGACAGTATGAAATCCATGAAGTCATAAGCATGTGCAACCAAGGCACAAAAACGATATCAGGTGCAATAACTGTGCACAAATATGAATATCCAGTAGGTGCAACTATGGTGCACGAAAACAAATATCATGGAACTCAGCCATCAAGACTAAATCATGTGAATAGATCGCCCAAAATACCGAAATCCAAGGTGACGGATACGTGATAATCGAATCACCAAATCACAAATCATAAATCCCGTCGTCGATATATTCTCCTTCGCAGTCGAGAAGGTGTCGTTGCATCCAATGCTAGCAGCACAAGATATCTACTTGCCTCCTGCTCACGGTCTGGTGTCCTCTGTCTCTGGGCCCTTATCTTCTCTGTGGATTGCCAATCTCGCGATCCATCGGCTCATCGGCCCTGTCAGGTGTGCTAACGGGGACGATTCCGTCCTGGCACTTCTCTGGTCACCTATCGGTCAATCCTTACAGCCACTCATAAAGCAGCACGTCACTGACGCCGACCTCTGGTCCTCTGAATACACATTACACATCTGATCCTGGGTGCAAATCTTATCGCAGCAGTGTCCTGGAAGGAATTCTACTCAAGGTCTCTTCCGATCTCGCCTATGCCGAACTGTAAGGAGGCTGGTACTCTTGCATAATCTTTTCTCGCTCTCTGGACATCTGCCTCTTCAGCACAGCATTTTCTCGGAAGCTGGTCGCGTCCCAATGCCTCTGTAGACATATCCGACCTTTAATCTTAACGGGGAGTAACAATAGCTCATCAGCATCTCGCACGAACCTCTTGCCCCGCTTGTCTGTATCATTGTCTGCTTCGATGTCACGTCTCTATCTGCGTACTGCAATTGTTCTTGGCTACGGTCCATCCAAAGTCTCTCACACGGACTCGAAATCACGAACTTGGTATCTTCATCACTCTGTGGAAGATATCTAGCTGAACACATCCTCAGGAACTCGTCCCAATCTGCGGAGGTATACTCCATACACGTCCATTCTTGATCAATTCACAACACATCTGGGTGAGGCCCTCTATCCGAACCTGGTCAACTATCTCGTCGACGATGCCGAACTCTGGCTTGCTAGGTGTGCGCAATATGACCACTCCTGGGTCCAAGTCTTCTCGTATAGTATTCCAGAAAGGTCCTGTCGAGGTCTCTCTCTAATCTCGTTTCTGCCGCTTTGCCCGGAAGTTATCATCTTTCACTATATCTGTTTCTTGTTCCGGAATGGCTGCATACTCATCGCGACTCCTTCTGAAAGATGTATCTATATACAACGCCTCTGCATGCGTATCGCATCTCTGATGTCAGCGGAGTGGAACGTCATCTCGTCGAATTCTCGTGCGAACTCTTTACTCCACTCTGTTCTAATGTCGACTGATTCGGACTCGTCTTCTCGTGGCTACATGGACTGCGCTCTAACGGCTATACTCGTATTTGGAGTCTCTCAAGCAAGGTGTCCCATCACATGATATCCGAAAGATGTCCAACCATCCGATCGATTTGTCAGAACCTCATAATCCCCCAAGAGATCAATATCTTGAATACAGTTTAAAAGTATTCCAGTACATACCACAGCACCTGTGGACCAACCGTAGAAAGGCAAACCCAAGCCTCACAAATGGCACCGCTAAACTGCCACAAACCCTAAGGTTCAGAGGCGTTCCATGGTCATTACGTCGAGTTAGGGTTTCATTCTTCTAGAGGGTCCATAGCATTACTTGCACCGTCTTCCGAATACTTTAAACTTGGAAATGGGTTCCTGACATTCGATCGTCTCTATCGACTCTCAACGAATCTGCGTGAAGTCATCTCTAGCTGGAATCAATCTATCTGATGACCTCGCATCGAGGTAAGCGAACGAACCACATGTCCTAGTCATTCACCCTTGGGTGGCTAGCGACTCGCCATCATATCTCTAAGTATAAACTCATGCTGCAGTAGCTCTAACGTCTGGGCGATATCTCGTCATTCGCAGCAGCAACTGGCCCATTCGTCTGTACGCTGAACAGCGCCTCAATCATCATGAATAAGCGATATACATTGGTCATCACATCCTGGCTGGCCTCTAGCAGTAGCCTAATCCTTTGGTGCTGACTTGTACGTCCGAGAAATCTCGTAAAAGTGATCTGTCAACGCTCATGGCGCGAAAACACAATAAAACGAAGCCTCTATGCAATCGTACATCTCTGGAATCATGCCTTAGTCAGTCCTCGTCCATGACGAGCTCATGCTGATGCAACTCTAGCCGTAGCTCTCTCTGCCCGTGTAATCGTGGCAGCAAAATCATAACCAGTATCGATGAGGATAGATCATAGGAATGAATATAATACTGTGCAAGGAAATGTACATCCTAAGGTTTCTTAAGCGGAGTAGCGTATCGCAAGTATGCCATGGAACATACGTACGGTACGTCACTCTACTCAAGCTACCTACTCTATCAACCAAGGGTCATCCTACGCGGCGAAAATTCGGGTATAATACCCCCTCGACTAAGTCTAAGTTCCGTAAGGTCAAGCCTAAGTTCCGTATATATATAATGCTCTAGGCTCCGCATAGTCAAACATAGACTCAACCCAAGGTTAACCTAGCGCTCTGATACCAACTTTGTCACGACCCGAAATAGCACGTGACTGGAACTTGAATCATATGAAGTCTATAGGACCCCATCTAATTCAAGTAAGCCAAAAGCCCAGAAATCTAAAACCATTTTAAGGAGTAAATAAAGAAAACTAGTTTTTAAGAAGTAAGGAAAACATGTTATAAAAACAAGGTTTTTAAATAAGTAAGCCGAATATGCATTTTTAAAATCTAAAATCTTTTCTGAAAATTTCGGTAGAGTTTCCTTTGTAAATACTGGCCCCAAACGGGGTACAACACGAATAGTATATATACAATGATAAAAGGCATCCCCAAGTGGGAGCTATCTCTTCGTCAATCGACGGTCACAATCACGCAAGCAGTATAATATACAACGCCGAAGGGCGAGGATCAAAACTCAAAAGAAACTCAAGAATCAACATGAAAACCATAATACTATAATGTTAGTTATATGTATGCCCTAGAGGCCATTACTGTACATACGATGTATATTGTAGTGGATGCTTAGACATATATAGGGAGGACTTTCTTGCTCGACATGATAGTACGCTATCTGGTTGCTATTTATCTTAACATGTACTCTGAATGTCTCTATATTACATATTGATAAAGCCCTTAGGATATGTACTCGACTACTGGGACTATGATGAGATCATACTAGTGGGGCCACGGTAGTCGACGAGTACATCCTATAATAGTTCCTAGTCGAGGGTGTATCGAGACATGGCATCGATACACCAGAGTAGACTAGCATATACGCATCTTGACCCATATGATGGGCAATGGATGATCCCATATCCATCGGTGTTTGACACCAAGAATGGTGTACGGGTGCTCAGTAGAGACTGGGTACACTGGACGGACTCTCCGAGAACTCCCAGATGGTATTATACCTCACGTCAGATGGTAGTTCTCCGGTGACACTGGTACAGGTTAGTCTGTAGACCCGAGATCGTCATAGAGTCTTGTGTGATTCCCACTGTGATTTGATTTCCATCATACCACGTCCAAGAGGGCGTGCAAAAAGGTGGCTTTTGGGTACAGTCCCGAATCACATGGAGGCAATGAACGATAGGAGGGGATTCGTCTCTCCCGGTATAGGGAGTTGATGTTGTGCTGTTTTCGATTGGCTATAACTAGAAATCCCTGGCCAGGGTTGCTAAGATTTACTGGTAAGTATTATCAGTAGTTTCTTGAACTATTATGGACCTCATAACGACACGACTTATCAAGCTACTGCGGTCTGACGTTTACCACCCCTAGGCGAGATATGAGACATATCAGACGAAGAGACCGGACTATACGGGAGTGTTACTGATTGGATTCGCAGGAGAATGTATTGGCTTGCTTGTTGATCTTCTAATCGCTCAATACCTGGGGGGCTGCTACGTTTAGCTGACCGCTTGCAGCTTGTGGATGTTTGATATGATCATCACCTACTTCCGGCTTATTGACGATACTTTAGAGTCCTACACAGAGGTTTCTTGACTAAGGCAAAACGGAGTAGGACCACATATATGATATGTGCGGGACCGAGAACAATACGTGTATGTGATACCGTATTAGATTCTCGCGATATGAGATATCGGCCGGGTATATGTGATATAGCCGGGTCATCGGATCAAGTGTTGATTCGATGAACTGATGCAGATTATATTAGTCGGTTATTTGTGAAATAGCCGGATTATCGGATCAAGTGTTGATTTGGTAATTTAATGTATAATAATATATTTGATATATTAAATTACATTAATGGATATAAGCTCACTAAAAGATTCTTTTTCTCACTCGGGTAATACATTGATATATATGCGATATATGTTAATTGTATTATTTTATTTTGTTACAATAAATATTGTATATGTGATATATAATATTGTAACAAGTTATGATTACTAATGCAACATGATTAGTAGAGATTAAACATGATTAGGGTTTGATTTGGGTTAATCTTTTCTAGAAGCTTCTAGAAGCTTTTATTTTGTTTCTTGCAAAGATATTTCATTTAGATATTTTGCAAGATATTTCCAAACCCAACCCACACCTTTTAACCCTAGTTAAGTCTCTACAATGGTTATCCTTTCATCTTTAACCATGATTGCATTTGTAATTATAACAACAATTCATTATTCATCACAGAAGGATGATTATTCATTCTTCTTCTTCCTCCTTGAAAAGCTTTCTAGCTTTGGGTTTTGTGATGGATTAGTGTGAGATTATGATAATAAATGAGAGCTAAAATCCTACTTCATCATCCTAATCTATCCTAGCTATTTAGATTAGGGTGTTCACTTTATTTGTGAGTGAGAGCTTGTGATAAAGAAACTTCAAGGTACATCATCTTTGTTATCGAAGATCGGAAGCAAGCTTGCATCTTTCTCTTCATGGAGCCTCTCTTTAGTCCGGGTACTTGATGATCGCAGCGAAGGGACCTCAACATGGAGCTTTAGAAGTGAAGGACCGGACTACAAAGGTTGTAATCCCAAACTCTTAAATGTAAAATTGTTTACATGCTTTGTTTCACCTAATCTTTAGTTTAAAGTTCTTGGTTAGGCTTGTTCGGCACATCTAAATTTTAAATCGGGCATGGTTGATGCCTTATAGACCCCTGTGAGAGTGCCTAGTAACCCTACATACAACACACGACTCTAAGGTCCAAATAATACATAACTGGTTTTCTAAGTCTGAAACAATATACAAGTTTGGTTGATGGAATTTCTAGATACAACTGATTAATACATATACAATGGTGGTTCTGATGCAAAAGAATCCACCTACCAAAGCAAGTCACCCGTAAGGAAAGCAGTATGCCAGAAAAGCCGTAATAGAACCTGTATGGCCAAACCTGCAAGAAACTGTGGCACAACGGGGATGAGTTGCCAACTCGTGAATAGAAAACATCACAGAGTAGAAATCGTATGTATGACACAATCCTAGGTCAATACGATCAGATCTATATAAACCTCAAATGAATAAGCCTGAAGCATGATAAGGTGGCAAAGTAACCTCTATACATGAGTGTAGTGCCACGTGCTCATGCCAGTGCCTCAGGTAATAACATATCATAAATATGAGGTATGATCAATGTCGACTATATTATGAAGTCTATGAATATGTGGATATCATCCAACTGTGTGATCAATATCATCAATGTCAATATACGTAGGTGGAAATCGTCCATGTGTCACCAAATGACAGTAAGTGTCATGTATGTAAATATCATAAAACATATGCATGGAAGTATGAGGATGTAAATCAGCATGTGTCGCTCGCGACATATCAAAATCATGGAACCTGAGTGTCAAGCGTCGACGCTCGAAAACATCATGAAATCTGTGCCTAGCATCGACACGTAAATCCTCATATACATAGGGCTCCGTCAGTCCGGATCGGCCCGTCTCATCTCTCAACTCCGGTCGGTATCCTCCAGATATCCGCCGAGCTCAACACAATCACCGGTAGGTAGTACTCCCTTGCCGGGCTCACCGTCTAAAATATACAAGTCTTCTTGCCCCGGGGTGCCTCACCGGGTCCACCATGTACCTGCAATCGGTGCTTACCACTCCTCGAATCGGGTGTACTCACAAAAGTTCTCAGGAACTAAGAAAACTCATGGTGGACGCACTGAAATATCATATCAAGAGAAACCGGGTTTTTAAAACAGTGCGTATTTTCTTAAAATAATACCACGGTTCTCAAATCCAGAAATCCCATAAATCCAAACTCAATGCGTAAACCCATGCAATGTGTCGTATGACACTAAGAGTAAAAAAAGGGGAAACCGCTCTTTTAAAAGAATCCAGTTTTGAAAATATCTTATGCGGTCCCTACCCTCTTGAAACCAAGTCAATATCATCCATGTATGTAACATGTATATGTATGTAGGTATGGATGTGCAAATGGATATATACGCAAATATGAGTGTAGCACTACTATGAAAATACAGTATGTATGTGCGCAAGTATGGATATATCAATATATATGTGCAATGGTATAAATATACAGTGTGCATGTGTAAGTCCACGTTGCCCACCCCAGTACTTACGGGGAGGCGGAAAACGGAATAAAAATCAAATTTTTATCAACTTAAGCAACATGGACTAGACAAAGAAGGATCTTTGCTAAACAAAAACAAGCTAAAGCTAACTAGAAACTAGCTAAGTGTTAGAAAGGTTATACCTAGGGCTTTATGTCCTTCTCTCCTTGCTCCTTGGAGTAGTGGAAAGAGGTCACCTTTGTCGTCTTCTCACGTCGAAGAAAGATCCACCCGAAAGCCTCAACCTTTGACTTCAACTCCAAGCAATAAGTAACTAGGGTGCAAGAAGTGCTAATCCTTGAACCCTAGATGAGAGTAGAGATTATCAAGAAGGGGTTTTTCTCAAGCTCAAGTGTTTCTGAACACATGAGAGGGAAGAGCTTGAGGGAGAGGAAGAACAAGAGAGAGAAAGGAAATAATAGAATGAGAGAAAATATTAAGCATTCTCTTATATATGTGTGAATTATTGTAATTAGATAATTAGCTAGATAATTGTCATGGTTAATCAAGACATGACCATTATCATTTCATTTTTAATGCAATTTGCAAGGATCGAAGAGTATCTTTCAAATGAAATGATGATGGTCACAGTGTCAACCTAGGTCAACAAGTCAAGGAGGTCAAATGGTCAACAACCATAACCATGCACAATTATATTAAACTAATATCAATTAACCATAATACACACATAAGTATTAGGGTTAATAAAATGACAATGGTCATTAACCCTAATCAAAGTCCTCTCCCTCTGTCTCAAGCAACTGTGCATACGCACCCGTATTCGTGATCCGAGGAACACGAATACAAAGAGAAAAAGCCAATCCCAAATCATATACTAGGATCTGGCTTAAACCAAAGCCCGCTAGTATAAGCTGTCCGGACAGCAAACGTGCACAAGTATGTGGATGTGAACGAACCCTGTCGCAAAACCATGCGACCTCTACTCATTTTGCCTAAAGGTGAATAGCTCTCTATGTGGGACTCTAAAGACTCGACACTACGCTGGCAGTGGGTTTAACCACAGACCGCAAGCGGCACTAGCTGTACGTAACGGTCCCCAGGTAGATATCGATAAGAAGACTGACGAGGTGAACCCCATCTGAACTCCTACTGAGCCTGTATGTGACAGTCTCCGTATAGTCCGGTCTGTTCGTCTGATACATCGCATGGCGGGCCTAGGGGGCGGTGAACGTGAGTCCCCAAATAGCGGTACAAGTCGTGTAGGAGTGTAGCCCAGAACACCCTGAGATAACACTGGAAACCTACCAGTATATCTCACTTGCCCTGGCCAGGGACTACTCGTGTAATGGCTCTCCTGGACACAGCGCGATGTCAACCCCCAATACCGGAAGAGACGAATCCTGTCTAACCGTCACTGCCTCCAAGTGCTTCGGGACTGCACCCAAAAACTACCTGTTTGCACGACTCCTTTGAGCCGTGGTAGGGTAGTAATCAAAGTGCAGTGGGAACACACTCGAGGCGAAGTGACAGTGTCAAGTCAGCGGACTAAGCTGTACTCATGTCACCTGGGAACTGATAACTGACGATAGGTATAATACCAACCAACAGTTCCCGACGAGTCCTGTCCAGTGTACTCGTAACCTAACGAGCACCCGTATACTATCTCAAGTACGACGTACTGACGGCTGTGGGACAGACCGTCTCCCACACTGGGATGAGAAGCGCATACGCTAGTCTACTCCGGAGTATCGATGCCCTGTCTCGATAGTCCAACGACTAGGGACCTGTATAAGGATGTGCTTATAGATCACCCAGCTCCCACGAGTGTGAGCGCCATCACAACGCTGGTAATCAAGCAAAGATCCTAAGGGCTCTACTAATATGTATATCAGCGATATGCTAAAAGAAACACATGTACATATTAAAGCAGAGACAAACCAAGTAGCATACTACAATTTCGAGCAAGATTGTATATACAACTGTGAATATCCCAAGCTTCCATCAAGTAATATACAAACTAGTATGATACAGTAATGGCCTCTAGGGCATATACACTAACAATCTCCCACTTGCACTAAGGCCATGTACTGGAGTATCGAAGACCTATCATCTCGATCAGCCGCTCGAACTGAGTCTGGGGTAAGGCCTTGGTGAATGGATCTGCTGTGTTATCTTCTGAAGCAACCCTCCGAACCTCGATCTCCTGGCGATCCACGATCTCCCTGATCAGGTGATACCGCCTCAAGATGTGTCTGGATTTCTGATGGGACCTGGGTTCCTTCTCTAAAGCTATAGCCCCGTTGTTGTCGCAATACAGAGGTATTGGGTCAACAATGGACGGAACCACCTGAAGTTCTCTCAAGAACTTCCTCATCCAGACAGCTTCTTTTGCGGCATCAGATGCAGCGATGTATTCCGCTTCCATAGTCGAGTCAGCAACGGTTTCTTGTTTGGAGCTCTTCCAACACACCGCCCCTCCATTGAGGGTAAAGACAAAACCCGACATGGACTTGGAATCATCCTTGTCACTCTGGAAGCTGGAGTCAGCAAAGGCCTCAATCTGGAGGTCTTTTCCGCCATACACCAAGAACATCTCCTTAGTCCTTCTCAGGTACTTGAGAATGTTCTTTACTGCTATCCAATGTTTCTCTCCAGGGTTTGACTGATACCTGCTTACCACACTCAGTGCATAAGCCACATCCGGTCTTGTACACAACATCGCATACATTATAGAGCCTACCGCAGAAGCGTAGGGTATAATAGACATGCGATCCCTCTCCAAATCAGTCTTGGGAGACATCTCTTTGGAGAGGGTGATCCCGTGACAAGCCGGTAGATTACCGCGCTTGGAATCTTCCATGCTGAATCTCTTCAGTATAGTGTCGATGTACCTGGACTGCGAAAGTCCTAATATCCTCTTGGATCTGTCACGGTAGATCCGGATACCCAGAATGTATGAGGCATCACCCAGGTCTTTCATGGAGAACCTGTGTGACAAGAACCCCTTGACAGATTGTAGCATTGGAATGTCATTTCCTATTAAGAGAATGTCATCCACGTATAAAACGAGGAATACTACAGTTCTCGCTACAAATCTACAATAGATGCATGGTTCATCTGGATTTTTGATAAAGCCAAATTCTTTGACCGTCTCATCAAAACAGATGTTCCAACTCCGCGATGCCTGCTTTAGTCCATAAATGGACTTAAGCAACTTGCACACCTTTCCGCTGCTCCCACTCTGAATGAAACCCTCCGGCTGGTCCATATAGACACACTCCTCTAAATGTCCATTTAGAAAAGCTGTCTTTACGTCCATCTGCCAAATCTCATAATCGTGGAAGGCAGCAATGGCAAGAAGGATCCGAATGGATTTCAGCATAGCTACTGGAGAAAAGGTTTCGTCATAGTCCAAACCAGGTCTTTGACGAAAACCCTTTGCAAGCAGTCTAGCTTTATAGGTCTCAACCTGTCCATCTACATCAATCTTCCTTTTGAAGATCCACTTGCATCCTACGGGTTTTACCCCATCTGGAGCAATGTCCAACGTCCATACTTTATTGGTGTACATGGACTCCATTTCGGTCCGCATTGCATCCAGCCACTGGAAACTAGTAGGCTCATCACAATGTATGATGCAATCCTCTCTATCCCCGTCAATGAGAAAACCGTAGTATCTCTCGGGCGGATGAGACTGCCTACTACTCCTACGGAGTGGCGTGGAAATGTCCTGATCTTTCGAACCCTCTGGTTCTACTAAGCTTTCAGTAATAGCTCGTGGTTCTGGAATTTCTTCCAGTTCTATTGCGCTCCCACTTAATTCTTTTTCTATGAACTGGTGTTCTAGAAAGTGGGCATGGCGAGAAACAAACACCTTTTGTTCCTCTTCGCAATAGAAGAAATATCCCTTGGAGTTCTTTGGATATCCCACAAACTTGCACTGTACTGAGCGTGCCTCGAGCTTGTCCGCATGCTGCTTTTTTACAAAAGCTGGACATCCCCATGTTTTAATGTGATTAAGATAGGGTCTCTTCCCACACCACATCTGATATGGTGTAGTAGGCACAGTCTTAGTTGGAACTCGGTTCAAAAGGTATGCAGCTGATTCTAGCGCATATCCCCAGAACGATCGCGGTAACTCAGCGTTACTCTTCATGGACCGTACCATATCCAATAGGGTTCGGTTCCGTCTCTCCGATACACCGTTATGTTGCGGAGTCTATGGAGGAGTAAGCTGAGAGAGAATTCCATTCTCTTTTAAGTAACCCAGGAACTCGGCACTCAAGTATTCACCACCTCAATCAGATCTCAGTGCCTTGATACTTTTGCCTGTTTGTTTTTCTATTTCATTCTTATATTCCTGGAATTTTTCAAAAGCCTCGGATTTATGTTTCATTAAGAAGACATAACCGTACCTTGAAAAGCCATCCGTAAAAGTAATGAAGTAAGAATAACCGCTTCGCGCATGTATAGACATTGGACCGCACACGTCGCTGTGTACGAGTCCTAAGAGTTCGCTCACTCTTACTCCATGTCCAGTGAACGGAGTCTTTGTCATCTTTCCTTTGAGACAGGATTGACAAGTTGCATACGATTGATATTCGAACGGATCCAAATATCCTTCTGCATGTAACTTAGTCAACCTTCTCTCATCAATGTGACGCAGTCTACAATGCCATAAGAAAGTTTTATTGATTTCTGGAGACTTTCTTTTGTGTGTATTCTGGACATTGAAAATCTGTGGCTGGTTTAATACGTATATACCGTTGTTCAATGTACCTGACCCAATCAAAACTAGATTAAGGTGAATGTTCACTACATTACTTACAAATGCAAATTCATAACCTTCTTTAGATAATAAAGATACAGAAATGATATTACAGGTTGCATTTGGTACATAATAACAACTACGCAAAACCAAAAAATGTCCAGCCGACAATCCCAGGTGATAGTCCCCCACGGCCTCAGCATCCATGCTAGCACCGTTTGCAACTCTGAGGGTCATGTCACCTGCCTTCAAAACTCTACGCTTTCTCAACGCCTGCAAAGAATTACAGATATGAGATCCTGATCCGGTATCCAATACCCAGGATGTAGAGTTTATTGATAGACAGTTTTCAATAACATACACACCTGAAGCTGAAGCTGCAACTCGCTTCAAATCCTGTGTTCTGGCCTTCCAAGCCTTGCAATCCTGTTTCCAGTGACCACTTTTGTGACAATAGAAGCATTCTTCTTTCCCCACCAGCTTTCCCGCTATCTTTGTTGCTTTTCCTTTTCCCTTCGTATCCACTTTACTGACACCGCCTCTTGGTTTGGCGGGGGCTTTCTTCTTCTTACCCTTGGCTTTCGCCCTGGATCTAGAAGAGGAAGATCCTCCTACAAACAAAGTGGATGTCTCCCTACCCTTCTGTAGGGTGCCCTCAGCACTCCTCAACATGTTCAGAAGTTCGGAAAGTTCAACCTCCTTTCCTTGCATGTTGAAGTTAAGGATAAACTGGGCGTAAGTGGAAGGAAGGGACTGGAGAATCAAATCAGTATAGAGTTCATTCTCCAACGTGGTCCTAAGGTCCACGAGCTCCTCTATGTAGCCAATCATCTTAAGCACGTGTTACGCTACCGATGATCTGACGGCAAACCTTGCCGAAAACAACTTCTTCGACACTTCGTATCTGGCGATACGAGACTGCTCTCCATACAGTTCTTTTGTATGAAGAAATATGGATTCTAGGTCCATATTCTCGTGCCTCCTCTGATGTTCGTTGTCCATCGAGGCAAGTACCAGGCATTTGGCCTTCGCGCAATCTATTTCCCATGTCTTACGGATTTCCCTATCCGCGACACTGGTTTTGGGACCTGGGACAGGGGGAGCTTTGGTGGTAAGGACATACCCCAACTTGTCGTAAGTGATTGCCATCTTGACATTCCTGAGCCAATCTTTGTAGTTTGGCCCTGTCAATATGTTTTTATCTAGTAATAACTTAAGTCCGTTCATGTTGAATGGTCGCTGCAATTAGGAGAGAGAAAAGAAACACTTTAGCATGATGCTCTTGCAAGTTTAGAGTGGTTTTTAGTTTGTCTAAACTGGATGGCTCCCACTGTCTCTCGAATCCCTTCTCAAACCGTAAAGAAAGGATTAGTCAGGATCAATCTCACCGTACAATACTTGCTTAACCGTTCAGCAAGGCCAGTTTCGGTACTTCGAGGGAGGTTTTCCAACGCTTTCGCGAAGTTCCTTAATTAAGTAACCTCTTTTCCCTGTGGGCGTAGCCCCGCTAACACCTTTCTAGACACCTACTAAGTTTATAGCATTGATCGTTAAGTGAGAGTTTTCCCGAGGAGTAGCATATACTCACAGTAGGATCGGGATCCAAATATTATCGCGTGATAAAACCGAAGGAATCCTACCAGAATTATCACACTCCAAATGGTATGCAGCGCTAGCAAGTTTCAGTACTTATGAAACTCCCGATGTGGATTTTTGCCCCATGCTCTTATGACCTTGACTTTGGCCAAAATATCATAAGTCACATGTCAAGTTCTACCCGTCATTCTCCTGGTTAATTTGGACCCACCCGTACCTACCCTTGACTTTGGCCAAAATGGCAGCACGACTGTCCCAAACCAACGCATCTATCTATGCTGCACATGAATACCCAATAGCTACCAATCACTATGCCTTGACTTTGGCCAAAATACATAGCTTGAATACTTTTTGACCATTCATGTGGAATGACGGAGGGCTACGAATGGTTTTGGCGAAACCGTGAACGTAGTGAACTTGATATAATCGATGGAACGAGATAGCTTTTAAAAGGAGTGGTTCAAGCTCCGCGTTTGAAAGTTTAGTTTTGAAAAGAACCGAGTGGTTTTCAAAGTGTTCCAATCGACTTTTACTTGGTTTATTTTCTTGCATTAGTTCTTTTAATGCGTCCCATCATTTAATCCTACCATTGTAGAAAACAACCAAAATATGACATACGCTTATGCCATTCGCATTCTCCACGGGGCCCCGTCATCACCCGTTAGGTTACTTAACTAACGACAGAGCGGGGGATGGGCTAGCGCGGCTGTAAAACATAAGCAACGCCTAAATAGTTATCATATATAAATATATAGCAATGATAGACATTACAGATCACAGATGAATACATTGGATATACTAGGAATCCGCAATCCGTTCGAGCCTGCAACGAAAAGCGGATTACACGGTCGCGGTGAATAGCCAAATACCCCACCCAAGTCCCCTACGGGTGCGGCAAACTACCCGCCAAGTACCCGAAGCGAAGCAACCTCCCTCACCACCGTGAGTAGGCCACTCGGCACTTCGAGATACCCGGTAGTTTGTGCACCCCTCCATGGGTCTATCCTAGGAGCAAAAACAGTAAAAAGAATTATACAATGACGGCTACAACCCCGACCCAGTTGTGCGGCCATACAAATAATAATATTACATCAATTTACATATTACAATGAATGAAAGAAAAAGAAACACTCATCTCACATCCACCCCGGCTATTCACCCGCGACAATCCAACACATTCATATACACATACCATCATCAAACACAGATCACAGATATGTATAACCCCGACTAATCGACATATAGCGATTAGCCGACGTTCAATACATATAAACATCACAGATATAACCTTTATAGTCAAAGTGCAGTGAAGTTCGATAAAAATACGGATTTATAGGCCCCCAAAAACAAATTTCTATTCTGGAAAATCTGGGCACATATAAACCATCTTAAAAATCCCAAAACCAAGCCAGAAAGACACTGCACCAAACTCGACCCAGAACCGAGTCAACTCGGCTGCGGTTGCGCGGCAATAGCTTGCTATTGCTGTGGAACCGCGGCGCTTTGGTCGATTCACTGGACCGAGTTTGGTGGTTTTCTTCACAAAACCCTGAGACGATTTTTGGAGTATGATAAATTTTATTTTGAGCAGGAAAAAATTTAACAGAAAGTTAGGGTTTTGAAAACTCGGTTTTTCGATTTTTCCGATTCGAACTTCCATACACTTTACTACCTAGCTAGTTTATGTTTAGTTAGGCTCTGATACCACTGTAAGTCCACGTTGCCCACCCCGGTACTTACGGGGAGGCGGAAAACGGAATAAAAATCAAATTTTTATCAACTTAGGCAACATGGACTAGATAAAGAAGGATCTTTGCTAAACAAAAACAAGCTAAAGCTAACTAGAAACTAGCTAAGTGTTAGAAAGGTTATACCTAGGGATTTATGTCCTTCCCTCCTTGCTCCTTGGAGTAGTGGAAAGAGGTCACCTTTGTCGTCTTCTCACGTCGAAGAAAGATCCACCCGAAAGCCTCAACCTTTGGCTTCAACTCCTAGCTAGAAGTAACTAGGGTGCAAGAAGTGCTAATCCTTGAACCCTAGATGAGAGTAGAGATTATCAAGAAGGAGTTTTTCTCAAGCTCAAGTGTTTCTCAACACATGAGAGGGGAGAGCTTGAGGGAGAGGAAGAACAAGAGAGAGAAAGGAAATAATAGAATGAGAGAAAATATTAAGCATTCTCTCATATATGTGTGAATTATTGTAATTAGATAATTAGCTAGATAATTATCATGGTTAATCAAGACATGACCATTATCATTTTATTTTTAATGCAATTTACAAGGATCAAAGAGCATCTTCCAAATGAAATGATGATGGTCAAACTGTCAACCTAGGTCAACAAGTCAAGGAGGTCAAATGGTCAACAACCATAACCATGCACAATTATATTAAACTAATATCAATTAACCATAATACACACATAAGTATTAGGGTTAATAAAATGACAATGGTCATTAACCCTAATCAAAGTCCTCTCCCTCTGTCTCAAGCAACTGTGCATACGCACCCGTATTCGTGATCCGAGGAACACGAATACAAAGAGAAAAAGCCAATCCCAAATCATATACTAGGATCTGGCTTAAACCAAAGCCCGCTAGTATAAGCTGTCCGGACAGCAAACGTGCACAAGTGGGCGGATGTGAACGAACCCTGTCGCAAAACCATGCGACCTCTACTCATTTTGCCTAAAGGCGAATAGCTCTCTGTGTGGGACTCTAAAGACTCGACACTACACTGGCAGTGGGTTTAACAACAGACCGCAAGCGGCACTAGCTGTACGTAACGGTCCCCAGGTAGATGTCGATAAGAAGACTGACGAGGTGAACCCTATCTGAACTCCTACTGAGCCTGTATGTGACAGTCTCCGTATAGTCCGGTCTGTTCGTCTGATACATCGCATGGCGGGCCTAGGGGGCGGTGAACGTCAGTCCCCTAATAGCGGTACAAGTCGTGTCGGAGTGTAGCCCAGAACACCCTGAGATAACACTGGAAACCTACCAGTATATCTCACTTGCCCTGGCCAGGGACTACTCGTGTAATGGCTCTCCTGGACACAGCGCGATGTCAACCCCCAATACCGGGAGAGACGAATCCTGTCTAACCGTCACTGCCTCCAAGTGCTTCGGGACTGCACCCAAAAACTACCTGTTTGCACGACTCCTTTGAGCCGTGGTAGGGTAGTAATCAAAGTGCAGTGGGAACACACTCGAGGCGAAGTGACAGTGTCAATTCAGCGGACTAAGCTGTACTCATGTCACCTGGGAACTGATAACTGATGATAGGTATAATACCAACCAACAGTTCCCGACGAGTCCTGTCCAGTGTACTCGTAACCTAACGAGCACCCGCATAATTTCTCAAGTACGACGTACTGACGGCTGTGGGACAGACCGTCTCCCATACTGGGATGAGAAGCGCATACGCTAGTCTACTCCGGAGTATCGATGCCCTGTCTCGATAGTCCAGCGACTAGGGACCTGTATAAGGATGTGCTTATAGATCACCCAGCTCCCACGAGTGTGAGCGCCATCACAACGCTGGTAATCAAGCAAAGATCCTACGGGCTCTACAAATATGTATATCAGCGATATGCTAAAAGAAACACATGCACATATTAAAGCAGAGACAAACCAAGTAGCATACTACCATTTCGAGCAAGATTGTATATACAACTGTGAATATCCCAAGCTTCCATCAAATAATATACAAACTAGTATGATACAGTAATGGCCTCTAGGACATATACACTAACAGCATGTGCGCAAGTATGAAGATATCAATATATGTGAGGACTGGTATGAATATACAGTGTGCATGTGCGCAAGTATGAAGATATCAATATATGTGTGCACCGGTATGAATATACAGTGTGCATGTGCGCAAGTATGAAGATATCAATATATGTGTGCACTGGTATGAATATACAGTGTGCATGTGCGCAAATATGAAGATATCAATATATGTGTGCACTGGTATGAATATAGAGTGTGCATGTGCGCAAGTATGAGTGTACAATATGTAAGTATACGAGTATGAATGTACAATACATGTGTGCACAAGTATGAGTGTACATTATGTAAGTACACGAGTATGCCATGCAAGGGTCATATCCTGAATGCAAAGTACTACAGTGTAGTGGCATGGCAATTATCGATGATGAAGTGTGTGAGCTGGAAAGCAGGTGTACGTGGAACATATGCATCATCGATAATGGTGCTGGTGTCCTAACAACATGGTTTTAATATAGCGATAACATATTTAACATGCAATGCGATGCGAACAGCGAGAATATGCGGCAAATGAATAATAGACACAACAGTGCAGAATCTACATCAATGTATCTATGTCATACTGTTTTGCCATTTGAAAGAAGACGAATCGGGGTTTTTAGGAAAATAAGGGATACGGTGTTTTTTTAAGAAAAGATGCGTCTTTTGAAAATATCTGAAGAATCCCTTTGCCTGTCTTTAAAATACTCCCGATTCGTTAGTTTTTGAAATATGTATGACATCAGCCTAGCCTAACATCTATTAGAAGAACTACAGTTCTAACTAACAAGTCAATCGGGAGGGGTATGGAACCACCTAAATCTGAGTCGATATATATATAAATATATAAATATAATAGTCGGTGATCCCGCCTCAAGGTACCGCGTACGATACAATATCATATGACATCCTCGAGTCATGAGTGCGGATCTTATTATAAAAAAAAAGCTCTTACGGTAAATCATCGTACGGCATCCCAAAAGCTGGGTACGGGTCAATATCACATTAATCTCATCAATTATCGGATATCCTTATCACAATATCATATGATCTGGGGTACTGATCTAAGTCTAGTAATCGATACCATCTATATAAATATAAATGCGTATGTGAAACACACGCCCAAAGGCCCATTACAATCTCAGTCGTATCCCAAATACGAATCACAATATATCACCGATCTCATGGCACCATGCCCAATATCATCGACCCATCTCCAAATATCATCCACTATCCTCATCATCCAGGTATAAGTATAACAGATAAGTAGGTGTGTGCATGTGGGTGTAAACCTACTCTAGGGTTCGCAACTAGGAACTATACTAGTTTACCTCTACGCCCTAATCCAACCACAGTACACCTAATCTCATCTCAAATATCCACGATACACAATAAGCTATCATATATAGTATATATATGCTATACTAAACATCGAACTGCAGGGGTGCTATACGCCATCCACCCGACTTTCCCCATAGATATAATCTATTCACCTGCATCCTATATGTCGGTGTCGATGTCGCCTTCATCTTCTTCATCGTATGAAGCCCTCGAGAAGGTACCTACAAGATAATACAATCGCAAATGCACATTAAAATCACATCGGAAAACCAAAACGACACGCTAAGGCCTATAGGTTAGAACCTATGGACTACGCCTTCAAAACCATCAAACAACCCTCGATATCGTCGTACAAACGTCAAGTGATCGAGGTAAAACACAAATACGCAAATCCAGAATTTAAAATACGCAAAACGAAACTCCGAATCAAAACAGCAACTTAGGAAAAAGGTCCCAGATTCTACCCTAGGTCAAATCAGACAATTTTACATATATACCAAGGGTCTATTTTACTGATGAGGGGACCACAAAACCAACACGAACCAAAACCTCACTGATCTGGCCGCAATTTGCTGCCAGAATGGATTTAATTGCGGCCAATTTTGAGGGTTAGGGGTCAGGGCTTTGGTGGTAGCTTCCTAGGTGCCTGCATGTATCACTGTCCTTACAAAAAAATTTCAGAGTCTCGGGATGATAGCAGATTCCATTTTACATCTACAAAATTCACAATTTCCCAATGATGGGGGATGGCTTAAGACAAAGGGTTGACCCTCACCCACTCTTTCTCTCTCTTTCCCACTCCTCACTATCCTAATCATATCCTTTTCTTTTCTTTTCTTTTCCTTTCCTAATAAATCAACAACCATGCTATAAAACATGTAGGAAAGTCATGAAAAAAGTAACAAGTGTAAAAATGATACGGTGCATGTTTTGCATAAAACAAGCTTAAAACGCGATTAGCGATTTTTAATCGCGATTAGCATTATATTAGCATATAATTACTCATAAAAACTTAAAATTTGCATAATTTACATAAAACAGCCTCTTTTAAATAATTTCCATAATTTTCCAAATTTTTTCCCATTTATCGGTATTTAATTATACCGCCTTATTAAAATATTCAATATTTTATTATTAATTTGCATACTGCTGCTGCTGATTGCTCCTGCTGTTGCTGCATGTCGCTGTTGCTACTGCCTGGAGTTGTTGTTGCTGTTGGATGCTGCTGGTGCTGCTATGCTGATGCTGCTGGTGCTGCTGATGTTGCTGGTGGTGGTGGTGGTGCTGCTATGGTGTTGTGTGTGTGAGTGAGAGAGAGAAGTGAGAAAATGAGTGTTTGCAAACAAAAGAGAAAGAGATGAGTGATATGAGAGAGTCAAACCCCCCTCTCTCTCACCTCATTAAATGCAAGCATGGGCTCAAGCCATCATGCACTCTCTCTCTCTCTTTCTCTCCAAGTCAACCCAAAACAATGATTCATTTTCCTTTTAAAAAAAATACCCTTAATTAAAATCAATTTAGCTTAATAAGAATGGGTTAGTTCACCATGGTTACTAACATGGTTTAACCCTAGTTTACATGCACAAGTGTGTGCAAGCTCAAATAAATTCTAATAAAATATTTATTAAATATGATAAAATATTTGAAAATCGTTTTAGTAAACTTTTTACTAAAAACCATATACTAAAGTATAATTAGCCACTAATCACATCCTAAGGTGTTACAATCTTCCCCCTTAAAGAAATTCGTCCCCGAATTTAAAAATATATAGCTACACGTACTTTCTAAGAGATGAGGGAATTTCTTCCGCATCTCGCCCTCGGCCTCCCAAGTGATCTCTTCACCATTTGGGCTGCGCCAAAGCACCTTCACAGATGGCAAGACCTTCGATCGAAGTTTCTTCACCTGCCGGTCCAATATCATGACTGGTTGCTCGGTGAACGAAAGATCGCGCTCGAGCTGAACGGTCTGTTGCTGGATCATGTGAGAAGGGTCATGTAGGTATCTGCGAAGCATCGACACATGGAATACGGGGTGAACATCTGGGAATTCGGGTGGAAGAGCCAAACGATATGCTACTGCGCCCACACGCTCGAGGATCTCGAAGGGACCTATGAATCTGGGGGTAAGCTTCCCCTTCCGACCAAACCTCATCACTCCCTTCATCGGAGAGACCCTCAAAAAAACGTGATCGCCAACTGCGAACTCTAATCTGCGGCGGCGTCTGTCAGCATACGATTTCTGCCTGCTCTGAGCTGTCCTCATCCTATCTCGAATCAGCTGTATCTTCTCGGTTGTCTCCTGTACGATCTGTGGCCCCAAAACACTGCTCTCACTGAGCTCTGTCCAACAGACGGGCGATCTACATCTCCTCCCATACAAGGCCTCGAAAGGTGCCATCTGAATAGTATCCTGGAAGCTATTGTTGTAGGAGAACTCCACCATGGGTAAATGATGATCCCAGCTACCACCAAAGCCTAAAACGCATGCTCGGAGCATGTCCTCGAGAGTCTGAATAGTCCGCTCTGATTGGCCGTCGGTCTGCGGATGAAATGCTGCACTGAAACTCAAGCGGGTGCCCAAGGCCTCCTGAAGCATCTGCCATAGTCAGCTGGTAAAGTGGGTGCCTCGGTTGGACACGATACAAGTCGGGACTCCATGCAGTCGTACTATTTCGTCAATGTATATCTTGGCATACTGAGCAAATCCGAAAGTCGTCTTTACCGGCAGGAAGTGAGCTGCTTTCGTCAAACGATCCACGATCACCCAAATGGAGTCATACCCTCGCCTAGTCCTGGGTAGACCCAGAACAAAATCCATAAAAATCTGCTCCCATTTCCACTCCGGAATGGGTAACGGCTGTAGCTCTCCCGCTGGCCTATGGTGCTCGGCCTTGACTTGCTGACAAGTCAGGCATCTCGACACGAACTCTGTGATGTCCCTCTTCATTCCGTCCCACTAGTAAGCGTCTCTCATATCATGGTACATCTTGGTGGAACCCGGATGAACACTATACACAGATCGATGTGCCTCCTCAAGTATCTCACGCCGCAGTCCCTCAGCATTTGGTACGCACAGTCTAGTACCAAATCGCAGTATCCCCTGATCATCAATCACAAACTCGAAAAATCTGTCCTGTCCAATCTGTGCCATGATCTTCGAACAACGGTCATCACTGTACTGTGCCTCATGTATACGGTCAAACAACTGTTGGCGTGCACGAACATGCGTAAGCTGTCCCCCGATCGACGTGAACTCGAACTGCACTCGTCTGTCGCATAAAATCTGCCAATCTACCGATGACTACCTCTGCACTGCGCTCAAACATGATAGACTACCTCCTGGCCTCCAGCTCAAAGCATCCGCCACTACATTAGCCTTGCCCGGGTGATACAAGATCTCGCAATCGTAGTCCTTTACTAGTTCCATCCAACGGCGCTGTCTAAGATTCAGGTCTCGCTGCTGAAATATATACTTCAAGCTCTTGTGATCAGTGAATATCTGGCACAACTCGCCGTATAGGTAATGTCGCCAGATCTTGAGTGCAAAGACCACTGCAGCCATCTCCAAATCGTAAGTGGGGTAGTTCTGTTCATGTCTCTTCAACTGCCGTGAAGCATACGTGATCAGTCGAAAATACTGCACTTTTAACACGGTAATTTCCCTACCTTTTGCAGTCAAGTTAAGCTATCCGGTATTCATATCACTCATATTTGCAAAACATATGTAAAATATTGGATTACTTGTACTGTATACTAAAACCAGCACTTTTAGGGAAATTAACTGTGTTTCATGGCATCGCATCATCCTTGTATTGCGCAACTCTTGTCTTGGAATCTATGCAGGAAAATCCGGAAGCACGGCCAAAATTGGGGGAAAGACTGATAAAATATACGCCAACTAAAAGATGTATGATCTGGTAATGATTCAGAAGGCCAAATAAAAATACAAACATCAGAAAGAGGCCCACCAGTCAGCCCAAGTATTACCATGTAAAGAGAAACCTCCAAGCCCATTAAAGGACCGCGGATCCGCGGCCCAAGCCCCATTGGCGCGGCGGATCCGCGGCCAATTAAAGAGATCAATGCATAAAATTTTGTCACATGCCTAATTCTAACGGCCAAAGCTTCCAGAAGACCCCGAAAGCTCCACGTGGCACATCTAGAAGGCTCGGCTCAACAAACTCTTGGAGGGAAATTCAAAATTTAAAGCTTAACTAACTTTTTGGAGGGAAATTTAAATCTTTTGGTTAACTAACTTGTGGAGGGAATTCAAATTTCAATCCTAGATCTAGAGGTCTATAAAAAGGAGCCTAGAGCTAGGGTGCAAAATGTTCAAGAATCACCACCATCTTCAACCCACAAGTTTAGTGACAAAAGCTTGTGCCAAATTCAATCCCCATCCCCAATTCAAAATCAAGATCAAGATTCCGAGATCAATTTGAGCAAGAGAGCTTTCAACCTTTAGCAAGCGACGCCGGATTCCAACGGAGCAAGAGATCCACGCCGATCCGCGACTCAAGGAGCCGAGCGAAGCCGAAATCGACGATCTAGTTCCTTCCTTTTGTAAATTCAAGAGAGTTGTAACGAAATTTGTTGATAAATAAAGGTGAATTTTCTATACTCTTGCTTATCTTTTAATTCAAGCATAATGATTAGAATTCAATTTGTGATTGTGTTTGTGATCATGATGTTTGAGTAATCTCCGCTCGTGTAGGAGTTGTGACGATCTTTAGATGATGATGATTTAGATATTTTTACAATTCTTAAATCCTATAATGTTTGGAAATTCTAGTGAATCAAATGATTAATGACCTAGTTTCGAGATGATACTTTCTTGATCGTGTTCACTCGAAACTAGGGAACAACTATTAAACATTTGATTAACTAGAAGCTAGAATTTGAATGCGATCCATCGAAAGGACAAAGGATTATTTGCGAAATCCCTAATTTTCCCGCATGATCCTTAAACCTCGATGAATTTTCCATCGATCTAGTATCAATTCATTAATGGATAAGAATTAGTAATCTTTAGATCTCATCACATCTATAGATCCGATCTACTCCTACGAGCCATACTTCTAATCTTGATTGTTGGTTGGAAATTATCACACATCTCAATTCTTGTTTTTAATGTCTTTTCTAGATCTAGATTTTTCTTATTTCTTGATCTTCAAATGCAAATCATGAATTGTTTTCTTTTCTTTGCCCTAAATTTTCAACTCATCTAATTCGGAAATTGAACGGAACTCACTTTCCCTGTGGACGATCCGCACTTACTAACGCGCTACATCCGACACCGTTATTGATTGCGGTCAAATAATTTTTGGTTGTGATTTCTAAATACAATTTTCTCAAATATACACAACGAGAAATTCTTTTCAATCAAATGGCGCCGTTGCTGGGGATCGTGTGCTATTTGTTCGGTTTTTGAAATTTGAGTTGAAAATTTTATTCCATCAATATTTTTTTTAGATCAAAACTTGCATAAAATACTAATACGTGTTGTTGTGGTTAATTGCAAGGAGATCTGGAGCTTGCTGGAAAATTGGAAAATTATTTGGTGAATTCCAGAGGATTAAGGAAGAGATCAGGAGCTTGCTGAAGAATTTTTGTGCAGAGACCCCACCATCCCGCCGCGTTTCCACGGCCAATAACCCCATTACGCGGCGGTTCCGCGGCCCATTAAGGAGTTCTCTGGAAAATTTTTGGCAGGTAATTTCTAACTTTCTTATCTCCTTCCTAAAATCTGCTCCAACTAACAATTTGCTGCAGGTTTCTTTGCAAATATTCGCAGCGCGCAAAAAGCAAAATAAAGTCTGCTTGTTTTTGATTTTGTGGTTGTTTGCATAATTAATACGGACATTAAGGGGCACGGCCAAATCCAGATTAGGTGGGGAGTTCATTACCCTTCCTAGGCCCCAAAAATCACAAACCTGCATCCGCATTACCCTCATTAATTAAAAAATATCTAAAGATGACTCTAAGGACCGTCGCGCTCACTTAGGACAGAAGAAGGCCGTGGGTAATTCATTGCTTATCCGCGTTTCTCTTGTGGTGCCTAGGCAAGTGTGTCGAAGGCTTGTGGTTACATAATTAGGCCCACTACTTACGTAGTGGAGAACCTCCCACTTACCTGGCACTTACCTGGCCACAGGAGGGACAAAGAGGCAGTGGAGGATTCTATCCTGCGTCTTGTCTTCTGGCAGTTAGGAGCGGTCTAGAGATTGGACCTAGGTGACCATAAATTTTAGGGTATTGCTTGTTGCATCATATTTTCAAAATCCGTATCATTTTTCAAAACAAACACCGCACTCACTTCATTCCCCTAATTATAAATCACGCTGCCACTTGTACTAACCCCTTTTAGTGCAAGATAGGCTGGACACGGGATTCTAGTGCCCGTCTTGTCCGTGTCCCCTCGATCGACTCCGAAGTCGGTATTTCTCCATTTACCTTTCTTTTACCCCCCCACCACTCCTACACCGATGGATCAGTCTCCATCAAACCTCTTTACCGCTACTCTGCCGCCGTCCGTTGGTGCGCAGAATTCTCCTCGCATCTCTCTCCAAGAGAGGTGTTACTCTTTGCGAGGTCCTCTCTCGACCTGCTTATCCATTCCACCAGCCAACGGGGATAACTTTGAGATTAAGCCCCAGTACATCAACCTTCTACCCAAATTCCACGGTCTCGAGACTGAAGACGCGTACGTTTTTATTACCAAATTTGAAAACGTATACGCAATGATGGGTACATCACAACTTTCTGTAGATGCCATGCGTCTACGACTTCTTCCATTTACCTTGTGCGATATAGCCGAGAAGTGGCTGTATAACACCACCGCACATTCCATCACAAATTGGGAAGAATTCGTTGCGGCATTCATTAAAAAATTCTACCCTATGCAAAAGACAGCTCGAATCCGTAGCGAACTCTATCAATTCTCCCAGCTTCCGGCTGAACCATTTTCAAAATACTTTGACCGATTCAAGGATCTTTTGGTTCAATGCCCACATCACGGCATCCCGAAATGGGTACTTTGCCGAATCATATATGAGGGCAGTAACCCTACCACTAAACAAAACCTTGAAACATGTGTCAAGGCACCTTTATGACCAAGGATGATGGGGAAGCGTGGAAATTTTTAGAAGAGTTCGCTGAAAAGTCATTACAGTGGGAGACTGGAACCCAGCCATCGAGTAGGGGTGGCGTACACCAAATAGACGTGTCCATAGGTGTTCGAGCTGAGATGGCAGCAATGCAAAAGAAGCTCGACGCTATGGAACACAAATTCCTAGCAGCCTCCCTAAACCCAATGTCGCTCCCCAAAACCGTTTGTGGGTGCTGTTCTGACCCTTCTCACTTGACGGAAGAATGTCCATTAAACTCCCAGTTTCGAGGTCTCGAGCATACCAATGCCGCATTTCAAAGACCTGGAAACGACCCTTTTTCTTCCACATATAATCAGGGTTGGAGGAATCACCCGAATTTTGCCTGGAACCAATCCCAAAACACGGTTCCAAACCCTAATCAATTCCAACGGGCTCTTCCTCCACAACAGCAACCACTTCACCTCACCCAGCACCCTTACCAGTCACAAAATTTCCAAAACCAGGTCAACACTCCTGCACCTCCTAATCCTATGCATTCGACCTGTCCTGACGAATTCTCTCAATTAGCTCAAACCATGAAATCACTCATGTCAAATTTCATGGAAGTGTCGGCCGAGGTTAAGTCTTCCGTCGGTGAGATAAAGAAAAACTCAGCGTCCCAAGCTGAGAGTATCAGAACGATGGAAGCTGAAATTGCACGACTTAAGGCTGAAATGAGTGCGAGAGAAAAAGGGAAACTCCCAGCTCAACCTGTACCCAATCCTGGGTATTCACATCATGTAAATGCAATCACCACGTTGAGATCTGGGAGAGTGCTGGATAACCATATTGGGGAAGAAGTTGATGATATTGAGAATCCTATCAACGCCCCGGCTGAGACCTTTCCTCACATACACACTTCTACGTCTGATTCTTGTTCTTCTACCCCACCGCCTTCTCGCGAGCCTATTCTCCATTTCCCACTAGGCTCGACACCTCAGCCCACCTCTTTTACTCCTCCACAGACGATCCCCACTTCTATTTTGGGATCGGGGCCACACACACTTCCTTCTCCTATGATGGACCCAGCGCTTATTGCTAAAGCACCTTATCCAACCCGGTTAAGGGCTAACACATCGAGTCCACATATGGAGAAGATTATGGACATGTTCAAGCAAGTTAACATCAACATCCCTCTCCTAGATGCGATTCAACAAGTCCCCGCTTATGCGAAAATTCTTAAGGACTTGTGCACTAGGAAGAGGAAGACTCAAGTGCCAAAGAAGGTCTTCATGTCTAATAGCATTAGCACTGCTTTTATCCCTCCGCTACCAAAGAAACGTAAGGACCCAGGATGTCCTACGATATCGATTTCTATTGGGGATAAACACATCAATCGTGCTCTTTTAGACCTTGGCGCCAGTGTTAACCTGCTTCCTTTCTCAGTCTATGATCAACTAGGGATCGGAGAGTTGAAACCAGCCCATTGCACTCTCCAGATGGCTGACCGATCAATCACCAAACCTAGGGGTGAACTGGAGGATGTGTTAATAAAGATCGGGGAATTCGTATTCCCTGTGGATTTTATTGTACTTGATACACAGCCTGTAGCGAACCCCCGGAATCAAATTCCGGTGATTTTAGGTCGCCCCTTTTTGGCCACTTCCAATGCTATCATCAACTGTCGTAATGGCTCTATGACCCTATCCTTCGGGAATAGGTCAATAGAGCTGAACATTTACAAGATTGGAAGTGTACCCTCCGAACCTACTGCTCATGTCTGTTCTGTCGACTTAATGGATGTCGACAGCAGCAAATTTGATGATCCTCCTGATACCGATCTTGACTCTTTTCATACGTTGTTGTTTGACCCAACAATGTATCATACACATACGGACTCTTCCACCGAGATGCCCGGGTCAACAACTAACATCGATTATGAAGTGCTTTTAGAGTCTGAAGATCACCCCGCACTTTGTGATGACATTATTCTTCGGGGTATTGATGAAACTTTTGAGGAGATCTTCGCTGATGAACTCGCATTTCTGAATAACACGGGTGTTGAGATGAACCATGTCCCAATCATTGAAATTGAACCTCCACCCCCTCTTCTGAACTATAAAAAGAATGCGAGTAATCCATCACATTCACTGCTTCGTCTCTCCAAAATGAGACGCACACACTCTCTCTTCCACCCCTTACCCTTTCCCCACTTCTTCTTCCACCAACCCGAGCACTGCATTGATAAAATCTTCGAATGGTTGGTGTTGATCTTCGGTCTTTGCAAAGCTTGGCATCGACCAATGTTTCTTGACCCCCTCATGTGATTTTCAAAAGCTTAACATTGCATAACTCAAGTTTGGGGGGGGAACAATTTTTCTAGCTCTTGAAAAGAAAATTTTTTACAAAAATTGCGAGTCAAAAATAAGTTTGGGGGAGGATCTTCACTTATATATTTTGCCCCCACTAATAAATTCCTCCCAAGCTTACAGGATTTTCGAGTTTTAGCGGATGGCAACAGTGAGGACACTGTTGAAAACAAGTTTGGGGGAGGTTTGTGCTTAGTTTTGCATCATGTGCATATCATTTGCATAAGCACAAAACATTTCTTTAAAAAATCATAAAAATTTAAAAAATTTCAAAACCCATAAAAAAATTTTGTGTAAATATTTTTTGTAAATAATTTTTCAAAAACCATTAAAACCTATAAATATTTAAAAAATTTCAAAATCCATAAAAATTCAAAAATTTTCAAAATATAAAAACTTAAAAATTTCCATAATATAAAAATATTTAATATTTATAATAATGAAAGATTAGATAGTGAACAATTACATCCATGAGATTAGAAAAATTTAAGAAAACCAAGAAAATTAGAAGTTTTCTTATACGAACTAGTAATAAGTAGTTATGAGCCGTTGTCCCAAGGGTTAGTAAGATGAAAGACGTCACTAATCTGAGGATAAAAATAAGTTTGAAAAATAGTTTCTATTCTGGAAGCCAAACATTTTGAACGTTGATACCCTGCTATTCGCACTTACACACGTCTTGAAGCCTGGGATAGTAGAGGATACCTTGAAATGCTCTTGTCTTAAAGCTGATGTATGAAGGAAAAATTGAAGAAAATGGTGAGAAAAAAAATGGACACTGGTTTTGTTATCACCAAGGGCAATAAAAAAAAATCTATAGCGAGGGTGCCTCTTCACCTAGTGCCCTAAGGCCAACTGGTCTGGGAGTCACTGATATGCCTAAGGTGGTGCAAGACGAGGAAAATACACCAAATAAGCAAGCACATGAGTAATCGGTCGGTTAGTATCTCAAGAAGTATTAACGGTCGCATGAAAGTGTGTGAGCACATCTAGATATTCATTAATTAAAAAGTACTGAGGCTGATGGGCAAGAGTATGATAGCTTGAATTGAATTCTCCGGGTGTAGGGATGTTCTTTACACACACGCAGGGTGATATGATCGACGTTTGGAATAAAGATAGGAATGAAGAATAAGACGATGTTTTATTGAGGGAGGGCATGATTTCTAACATCTTTTCATGACCATTAAGATAGGGCTCATGACAACCGAAAAGCTAGCTTAGTTGGAAACCCTAATTTTCAAAGCTTTTCTTTTACAATTCTTTTCTTTAAATGTAATATTCATGATCTTTCTTTTATTATTGGATTTTGTGGGTGCAATCCGCTGAAAACCCTCAGGAGACAACACTCCTCCTACTAGGGACACCTAGAGGTTTAAAGGCTTGTTGCACGTGCTCAGTGCAATCGTGTCGCCTACGAAAGTGTGCTTTTCTCTTTTTTTTTATTTTCTCCTTCTCTTTTTAATAAAACAGTTCGATCGAGACGATCGAAAATAAGTTTGGGGGAATTTGATCAGTCGAAAATACTGCACTTTTAACGCGGTAATTTCCCTACCTTTTGTAGTCAAGTTAAGCTATCCGGTATTCATATCACTCATATTTGCAAAACATATGTAAAATATTGGATTACTTGTACTGTATACTAAAACCAGCACTTTTAGGGAAATTAACTGTGTTTCATGGCATCGCATCATCCTTGTATTGCGCAACTCTTGTCTTGGAATCTATGCAGGAAATTCCGGAAGCACGGCCAAAATTGGGGGAAAGACTGATAAAATATACGCCAACTAAAAGATGTATGATCTGGTAATGATTCAGAAGGCCAAATAAAAATACAAACATCAGAAAGAGGCCCACCAGTCAGCCCAAGTATTACCATGTAAAGAGAAACCTCCAAGCCCATTAAAGGACCGCGGATCCGCGGCCCAAGCCCCATTGGCGCGGCGGATCCGCGGCCAATTAAAGAGATCAATGCATAAAATTTTGTCACATGCCTAATTCTAACGGCCAAAGCTTCCAGAAGACCCCAGAAGCTCCACGTGGCACATCTAGAAGGCTCGGCTCAACAAACTCTTGGAGGGAAATTCAAAATTTAAAGCTTAACTAACTTTTTGGAGGGAAATTTAAATCTTTTGGTTAACTAACTTGTGGAGGGAATTCAAATTTCAATCCTAGATCTAGAGGTCTATAAAAAGGAGCCTAGAGCTAGGGTGCAAAATGTTCAAGAATCACCACCATCTTCAACCCACAAGTTTAGTGACAAAAGCTTGTGCCAAATTCAATCCCCATCCCCAATTCAAAATCAAGATCAAGATTCCGAGATCAATTTGAGCAAGAGAGCTTTCAACCTTTAGCAAGCGACGCCGGATTCCAACGGAGCAAGAGATCCACGCCGATCCGCGACTCAAGGAGCCGAGCGAAGCCGAAATCGACGATCTAGTTCCTTCCTTTTGTAAATTCAAGAGAGTTGTAACGAAATTTGTTGATAAATAAAGGTGAATTTTCTATACTCTTGCTTATCTTTTAATTCAAGCATAATGATTAGAATTCAATTTGTGATTGTGTTTGTGATCATGATGTTTGAGTAATCTCCGCTCGTGTAGGAGTTGTGACGATCTTAGATGATGATGATTTAGATATTTTTACAATTCTTAAATCCTATAATGTTTGGAAATTCTAGTGAATCAAATGATTAATGACCCAGTTTCGAGATGATACTTTCTTGATCGTGTTCACTCGAAACTAGGGAACAACTATTAAACATTTGATTAACTAGAAGCTAGAATTTGAATGCGATCCATCGAAAGGACAAAGGATTATTTGCGAAATCCCTAATTTTCCCGCATGATCCTTAAACCTCGATGAATTTTGCATCGATCTAGTATCAATTCATTAATGGATAAGAATTAGTAATCTTTAGATCTCATCACATCTATAGATCCGATCATGTCACGACCCGCAGGGGTACGGAACGTGACTGGCACTTAAGTTATGAAACGTCTCAAGACATCCGTAATATAAGTAAGCCAAAGCCCAGAAATCAAAACCAAATAAGCAGAAGAGTGAAGAAAAACCAATCAATTGAAAACGAGTTTATCAAATAAGTCATATAAAACCTTTTTCAAAAACAATATCAATTTTTCCGAAAATTTCGGCAGAGTCTCCTTTGTAAATACTGGCCCCCAAAATGGGTACAACAAGAATATATATGAATCCAACAAATAAGGCATCCCCAAGCGGGAGCTAGCTCTTCGCCACAAGGCGGTCACAAATCCCACGCAATATAAAGCAACAACATGCGAAATAATCATAATGAAGCATGAGAAAAACAGCATGTCGACTCAAGTGAGTTCGACCCTAAAATACAGCATAAAAGTCCACAAACCTCACAGTCTCATCTCTAGGTCAATAAACAATAATACTGGTAGATACAGTAGATGGAGTACTCTAGATACAAAGAATATACAAGGTGGTGCAAAAATAATCATATAACCCACCTAAGAGCAAAACCTCGAGTCCAGGCAAAGAGGCAAAAGAAGCAAGCACACCCGCCGCTACTGTACTGACGGAGCGGACCTGCAAAAGGCTATGGCACAACGGGGGTGAGTTGCCAACTCGTGAGTAATAAATAACATCTACACAGGCTATCGAATGCATGCACACAAGCATCCTAGCATCTAAATACAGGTAAGGAAGGACATAATGGCAAGTATGTATGCAATATGGATATACTAGCAGGTATGAATGCAATGCGAATCAACTCGTGATCTGAATGTGTAAGTATAAGAAATCATGTTTTTCCCTTTAAGAATCTCTTTTGAAATACCAGCACAATACCAATAGAATCAACAAGAACCTGTGTCCAGCAACGACACCTCAAAACTATCTCAAATCTCATATATCCATATCATAGTATCTCTGGCCTCAGCCATCCGGCTGACCCAGCTCAATATCAAAATCTCATCATCTCGCGGTCACGGTCGGTATCCTCTGGATATCCGCCGTGCCAAACAGTCACCGGTAGGTAATCCGCCCCCTGCCAGGCTCAACGTCAACACCACATTCATCTTGCCCCGGGGTACCATACCGGGCCCACCATGTACCCGTGACGGTTCCTCCACTCCTCGACACGGATCTCGAAAACCACAGAAAACTCATGGTGGACGACACTTACATCACTAGAAAACCGCAATTTACATATTTTTAAAAAAGTAATAAGTTTAGAAATTTTGCGGCTTTCCCCCAAAATCCAGAAATATCATAAAATCTCAAGAAGTCCTCGAAAGTGCATATGTCAATGATAATGAATGCATATGGTATCAATAATCAAGTTGCGATGTATGATTAATAGACTAGGCATGAACAAATAATATGATGAAGCACATGCACATGAATAGCAATCCTACGATTTCATTTTAAGGAATTAAAGCAATAGCGCGAGTTTAAGTATCAATTATAGTAAAAGGTTTCAATTTAAAGGTTATCTAGTGTGGTGGCATGGCAATTACCAGGGTGTGTGTAAGCATGAATAGTGCTCGTGCTGCATATAAAAACCCTTGCAATGGTGCAGGTGTCCTATAAAATGGTTTCGTATATGTATGTCAATATAGGGCATGAATGTAGCAAATAATCATACAAGTATTACACCCCTAATTACTAACATTACTAAGAATCTTTTAAGTTACTAAAACTATCGGGCGACTTGCACCATCCAACGATAGTCCCCCGTAGATGTTACATCTACTCACCGGAATCCCTAGCTAGCTGCGTCCAATCACCGCTTTCCCTTTTCGAGCCGCGTCTGACGTCTCCGCGACCGAACCTGGAATTAATATCAATACAAACATAAGGTTACAAATCAAGAACGATGCAATTCCCTAACGAAAATACCAACGTTCACTAGCTAGGTACAACGTGCACAAGGTGCGCGGAACACACGCGAAAATCGCAAAAACTGCAAAAATCGCCGATTTGGTCGCCCGGCAAATCGAAAACCCGATTACTCAAAAATCCGCACTCATGCATCCTAAATGTCATAGGATACGCTAAAAAATGTCATCAGGACATAGCAATTAATTCATCACA
Organism: Agapanthus africanus; assembly: GCA_030015575.1. Lineage (NCBI taxonomy): Eukaryota > Viridiplantae > Streptophyta > Magnoliopsida > Asparagales > Amaryllidaceae > Agapanthus > Agapanthus africanus. The sequence continues at coordinate 445,859,869 of CM057342.1, read as the reverse complement.
ATATTTTAATAAAAACTAGTAAGCATTTACATTCCAAAAATCGGTGCAAAAATCGCCGATTTGCGACAAAAAGACTACAACCTAGCATAAACATCCAACCGCATAACTAGTTAGCCACAACACTAAAATTACAACACAATAACCATGCTTCAAACCTATTTCCATACACAAAACCCCTTTCTTGATTTTCATAATTAGCAAACACAATCAAAATTTCATGCTAAAATAACTTAGATTAGCAAAAATTGAAGCCACTTAAGCAAAGTGACCTCATTAACTTAGGTTAGCAACCAACTAGATAGCAAAATAGATTTAATTAACTAATTAATGGTTTGCTAAAACCCAAGTTCATATCAAACTACCCTCTTTAAAACAAACTAGATTAGAAATTAACAAAAGATTTAACACTAAACAATTTTCAAAGTCCTAATTAGCATACTTTAAACTACAATGTAACCATTTGATTAGAAGTTATACCTCAAAAGTTCAAACCCTATGTTGCTAAAGCCTCCCAAGATGCCATCTTTCTCCAAGATTTGAGCCAATTTGGGTTTGAGAAGAGAGGGAATAAGGTTTTGCTTTGAAATTGTAAAGGAAATTGTTGATTTTTGTTGAATTTTAATGGATTTTGATGGAAATTTTGATGATGAAAAGAGATGGGGAAATGGAGAGGGAGTGGCTGCTGATTTTCAGCAGGAGAAGATGGGAGGAATGGTGTGGGTGTTGGGGGGAAAAAGTCCAAGTCAGCCCCTCTCATTTCACTTTAAACCCATACCCAAAATAACATATTTTATTCCCTTTCCAAAACAATTTCCTCACATGAGTTAAAGTAAAAAGGAGGCAAGGGATTTCTGGACCTGATGGTGGTGGGGCCGGCCTAGAGGGAGTGGGGGTGAGTGTGAGTGGATACAAAAAGGTTTTATGCAAAAAGACCCCCCACAAGTCCAAAATTGCAAGTTTTAGCTTAAAATTCAATAAATTTCGTTTTCCATAATAAAAATTAGTTAAAACTTAAAATAAAATACTAAAAATTTATGTTACAACTAGATTTTAATTAACATGATTTTAAAGCTTAATTTTAGCCCATTTAAATTTGTATTTATCGCTAATTTAATGTATTTTCTTACCGGCTTAAAATAATATTAAAAATTGAAAAATTAAGGAAAATTTTTAAACGACCAGAATTTCATAAGTAACTCATTAGCTACTAAAACCAAGCAATTACCTATCCATTTTAGGTATAATTAGCCCTAAACTGCAAAATAACAAAAAAGACGGTTTTCGGAAAAATACCGAATTTTCACCGATTTTCAGGAAAACACCAAAACGACTTTTCAAGGCGTTACAATCTTCCCACCTTAAAGAAATTCGGTCCCCGAATTTAAAAAATATAACTACGCGTACCTTCAAAGAGATGGGGATATTTCTTCCTCATCTCGCCCTCGGTCTCCCAGGTAACCTCCTCGCTGCTCTGGCTACGCCAAAGGACCTTGACGGTTGGTATAATCTTCGATCTCAACTTCTTCACCTGCCGATCCAGGATGGCCACCGGCTGCTCTGCAAACGAAAGGTCGCGCTCTAGCTGGACTGTCGGGTGCTGAATCGCATGCGAAGGGTCGTGAAGGTACTTGCGGAGCATCGAAACATGGAAGACGGGGTGAACATCGGGAAAGCTGGGTGGAAAGGCCAAACGATATGCAACAGCGCCGACACGCTCGAGGATCTCGAAGGGACCTACGAATCTAGGGCTAAGCTTCCCTTTTCGCCCAAAACGCATCACGCCCTTCATCGGAGAGACTCTCAAAAAAACATGATCGCCAACTGCGAACTCTAATCTGCGACGGCGCCTATTTGCATAGGATTTCTGTCTGCTCTGAGCTGCCCTCATCCGGTCTCGAATCAACTGTATCTTCGCTGTCGTCTCCCCAACAAGCTGCGGCCCCAAAAGGCTGCTCTCGCTGAGCTCTGTCCAACAGACGGGCGATCTGCATCTCCTCCCATACAATGCCTTAAAAGGTGCCATCTGAATAGTATCCTGGAAGCTGTTGTTGTAGGAGAACTCCACTAGAGGTAAATGACGATCCCAGCTACCACCAAAGTCTAAAATGCATGCTTGGAGCATGTCCTCAAGAGTCTGAATGGTCCGCTCTGACTGTCCGTCGGTCTGCGGATGAAACGCTGTGCTGAAACTCAAACGAGTGCCCAAAGCCTCCTGAAGTCTCTGCCAAAGTCGGCTGGTGAACTGGGTGCCTCGATCTGACACGATACAAGTCGGTACGCCATGTAGTCGCACGATCTCGTCAATGTAGAGCTGAGCATACTGAGCGAAGCTGAAAGTGGTCTTCACTGGTAGGAAGTGAGCCGCTTTCGTCAATCTATCCACGATCACCCAGATGGAGTCGTACCCTCGACTGGTCTTGGGTAGACCCACAACGAAGTCCATCAAAATCTGCTCCCATTTCCACTCCGGAATGGGTAACGGCTGTAGTTCTCCTGCGGGCCTCTGGTGCTCGGCCTTGACTTGCTGACAAGTCAGGCATCTCGATACAAACCCCGCAATGTCCCTCTTCATCCCGTCCCACCAGTAGGTCTCTCTCATATCCTGGTACATCTTGGTGGAACCGGGGTGGACACTACACACTGATCGGTGTGCCTCCTCAAGAATGTCGCGCCGTAATCCATCAGCATCTGGTATGCACAGTCTAGATCCATAGCGTAAAATCCCCTGATTGTCAATCACGAACTCGGAAAATCTGCCCTGTCCCATCTGTGCCATGATCTCTGAGCAACGGTCGTCACTGCGCTGTGCCTCATATATACGGTCAAGCAACTGTGGGCGTGCACGAACATGCGCGAGCTGTCCCCCTGTCTGAGTGAACTCGAACTCAACTCGGCTGTCGCATAACATCTGCCAATCTGCTGACGACTTCCTCTGCACTGCGCGCAAATAGGATAGACTACCCCCGGGCCTCCTACTCAACGCATCCGCCACTACATTCGCCTTGCCTGGGTGATATAAGATCTCGCAGTCGTAGTCTTTCACCAACTCCATCCAACGACGCTGTCTAAGGTTCAGGTCTCGCTGCTGAAATATGTACTTTAAGCTCTTGTGATCAGTAAATATCTGACACGACTCGCCGTATAGGTAATATCGCCAAATCTTCAGTGCAAAGACCACTGCAGCCATCTCCAAATCATGAGTGGGGTAGTTCTGTTCATGCTTCTTCAACTACCGAGAAGCATAAGCGATCACCCGGCCATGCTGCATCAATACGCATCCTAACCCCACTCGCGAAGCATCACAGTAGACCACAAATCCGCCTGATCCCGAAGGCAAAGATAATACCGGCGCCGTAGTCAAACATGTCCGCAGCTGCTGAAAACTGCGCTCGCACTCTTACGTCCAGACGAAAGGAACTCCCTTCTGGGTCAAACCGGTCAAGGGTGCAGCTATACGGGAGAAATCCTGAACAAAACGCCTGTAGTAGCCTGCCAGGCCTAGAAAACTACGGATCTCAGTAACCGATGTAGGTCGGGGCCACTGCTGAACAGCCTCAATCTTCTTCGGGTCCACACATATGCCGTCTCTCGTAACCACGTGACCCAAGAATCCGACGCTGTCCAGCCAGAATGCACACTTGGAGAACTTTGCGAACAGCTGGTGCTCGCTCAGAGTCTGTAACGTAATCCGCAAGTGCTGCTCGTGCTCCTCTCTACTCCGGGAGTACACCAAGATATCGTCGATAAACACGATGATGAACAAGTCAAGATACGGCCTGAATGTACGGTTCATCAAATCCATGAATGCTGCGGGGGCGTTGGTGAGTCCGAACGACATCACCAAAAACTCATAGTGGCCATAGCGTGTACAGAAGGCTGTCTTCGGTATATCCTCCTGTCGGACTCGCAGCTGGTGGTATCCTGATCGCAAGTTGATTCTCGAAAAATATCCCGCACCCTGAAGCTGGTCGAACAAATCATCAATGCGTGGCAACGGATATCTGTTCCTCACGGTAACCTTGTTCAACTGGCGGTAGTCGATACATAAATGCAAACTTCCATCCTTCTTCTTGACAAACAGGACCGGAGCACCCCACGGAGAAACACTAGGTCGAATAAGCCCCTTATCTAACAAATCCTGCAACTGATCCTTCAGCTCTCGAAGCTCTGCCGGGGCCATCCGATAAGGCGGTATAGAAATAGGCCCCGAGCCGGGAATCAAGTCAATGCAGAACTCAACATCGCGCTCAGGCGGTAGCCCAGGTAGCTCATCAGGGAAAACATCAGGGAACTCATAAACAACCGGGACCCGGTCCAACGGAACCTCTGCAGCTCGAGTATCACAAACATACGCCAAGAATCCCTGACATCCCTTCCGCAAGAGCTGACCAGCGCGAAGAGACGAAATTAAGCTGGGAAGGGTGACACTGCGGTCTCCCTGAATAACATGGACTGGCTCTCCCGGAAAGCTAAATATGACTGCCTTCTCACGGCAGTCCACCGAAGCATAACAAGTGGCTAGCCAATCCATGCCCAGAAGCACATCAAAGTCCAACATATCGAGGAGAATCAAATCAACCGATGAATCCCTCTCCCCGATACGAACGGAACACAAACGAAATACAAAACGAGCGACAAACGACTCGCCTACCGGAGTAACAACAACAAGCGGATGATCTAATGACGACGACTCACGGCCCAACATCGGTGCAAAGTGTGTAGAGACGTACGAATGTGTGGAACCTGGGTCGGATAATACCTGTGCGTCGAAAGAACAAACTGGCAAGGTACCTGTCACAACGGCATTGGATGCCTGCGCATCCTGCGGTGTCAAAGCAAATACTCGGGCCTGTCCTCCACCGATTGCGGGATGACCTCGACCTCGACCTCTGCCTCCTCGTCCTGTCTGAACAGGACCGCCGCGTCCACGGCCTCTGGGTGCACCTAACTGGCGTGGAGCATCGCCTGTGGTAGGAAGTAGGGCTCTCTGAGGAGGGGGTAGTGATGGTGGTAGGGTCACATGCGGAACTGTCGCTACTCCCTGTCGTCTCGCCGGACAGTCTCTGACAAGATGGTGCGGACTCCCGCACCCAAAACACCCTGGCGACGGCTGCTGTCCCTGGGGATAAGAACCATATAACTGTCCCCGTCCAAATCCTCTGCCAGGCCTATCTCTCGGAAAGAATCTGGCGCGCTGCCTCTGAGACGGTACATTGGTGCGAATCCTCTTCGGCCCAGAAATGGCCGAAGTCTGTGATATGCGTGCCTCCATCCGTAATGCCGTATCCATAGCAGCTGAATAAGTGTCGTAGTGCTGGGCGCCAATGGCAAGATATAGCTGGGCATCAAGTCCCTGTACGAACCTCTTCACCATCTTCTCTTCGGTATCCACCAAATACGGAGCATATCGGGATAATTGTGTAAACTGGATGTCATACTCAGACACCGTCATCCCAGGTGTCTTGACTAAGGCCTCGAAGCTACGAGCTCTGGCATCACGAACGCTCTCTGGGAGGAAACGAGCTAGAAAGACCGCTGTAAACTCGGCCCACGTCATAGACGGTAGACCTGCAGCTCGACCTCTCAAGACTGACTCCCACCATGTCTGCGCGAGACCCTCTAGTCGGAAACTCGCAAGCTCTACCCATCGATCATCCGAACATCTCAGCGAACGGCAGATCCTGGCTAAACTGTCAAGGAACGTCTGTGGGTCCTCCGCTGCCTCGGTGCCGGTGAATACTGGAGGTCTCAACCTCATGAAATCCTGTAGTGAAACCGGGATGGTCACGGTGGTAGTAGTAGGAGCAGGTATCATGGTCGTCTGTGATGTAGTAGGTACGTCATCCGGCCTCGGTGTACGACTGGCTGCAACTAGGGATCCTATCATCTGACGTAGCTCCTGCATGCCCCCCATCATCTGTCGCAACTCCTCCATACCAGTCTCGAGCCTATCCATATGGCCTGGGGAAGGTGGATCGGTCTGTCCCTGCGGCGTAGGCATACCACCCTGCTCAGTCCTAGTCTCGGACGAGCCAGCTCGAATCTCGTCTCGGGCGGCAGCCCTCTGTGCCCTCGTAGCCTTCGGCGGCATAGTGGCTGTTACAGGAAAACGGATAGTAAGAACAGTGCAGTAGAATCATAGGATACACGGAATTGAAGAAGGAATTTTCAAGCAAGTATATCCTAAAGTCACTTAGGCGGAGTACCGTACGCAAGTATGTCGCGGACATACGCACGCTACGTTACCCTGCTTAAGTCACTTACTCCATCCACCAAGGGTCATCCAACACTCAAAAAGGTAAAACCTATCGCTCTGATACCAACTTTGTCACGACCCGCAGGGGTACGGAACGTGACTGGCACTTAAGTTACGAAACGTCTCAAGACATCCGTAATATAAGTAAGCCAAAGCCCAGAAATCAAAACCAAATAAGCAGAAGAGTGAAGAAAAACCAATCAATTGAAAACGAGTTTATCAAATAAGTCATATAAAACCTTTTTCAAAAACAATATCAATTTTTCCGAAAATTTCGGCAGAGTCTCCTTTGTAAATACTGGCCCCCAAAATGGGTACAACAAGAATATATATGAATCCAACAAATAAGGCATCCCCAAGCGGGAGCTAGCTCTTTGCCATAAGGCGGTCATAAATCCCACGCAATATAAAGCAACAACATGCGAAATAATCATAATGAAGCATGAGAAAAACAGCATGTCGACTCAAGTGAGTTCGACCCCAAAATACAGCATAAAAGTCCACAAACCTCACAGTCTCATCTCTAGGTCAATAAACAATAATACTGGTAGATACAGTAGATGGAGTACTCTAGATACAAAGAATATACAAGGTGGTACAAAAATAATCATATAACCCACCTAAGAGCAAAACCTCGAGTCCAGGCAAAGAGGCAAAAGAAGCAAGCGCACCCGCCGCTACTGTACTGACGGAGCGGACCTGCAAAAGGCTATGGCACAACGGGGGTGAGTTGCCAACCCGTGAGTAATAAATAACATCTACACAGGCTATCGAATGCATGCACACAAGCATCCTAGCATCTAAATACAGGTAAGGAAGGACATAATGGCAAGTATGTATGCAATATGGATATACTAGCAGGTATGAATGCAATGCGAATCAACTCGTGATCTGAATGTGTAATTATAAGAAATCATGTTTTTCCCTTTAAGAATCTCTTTTGAAATACCAGCACAATACCAATAGAATCAACAAGAACCTGTGTCCAGCAACGACACCTCAAAACTATCTCAAATCTCATATATCCATATCATAGTATCTCTGGCCTCAGCCATCCGGCTGACCCAGCTCAATATCAAAATCTCATCATCTCACGGTCACGGTCGGTATCCTCTGGATATCCGCCGTGCCAAACAGTCACCGGTAGGTAATCCGCCCCCTGCCAGGCTCAACGTCAACACCACATTCATCTTGCCCCGGGGTACCATACCGGGCCCACCATGTACCCGTGACGGTTCCTCCAATCCTCGACACGGATCTCGAAAACCACAGCAAACTCATGGTGGACGACACTTACATCACTAGAAAACCGCAATTTACATATTTTTAAAAAAGTAATAAGTTTAGAAATTTTGCGGCTTTCCCCCAAAATCCTGAAATATCATAAAATCTCAAGAAGTCCTCGCAAGTGCATATGTCAATGATAATGAATGCATATGGTATCAATAATCAAGTTGCGATGTATGATTAATAGACTAGGCATGAACAAATAATAAGATGAAGCACATGCACATGAATAGCAATCCTACGATTTCATTTTAAGGAATTAAAGCAATAGCGCAAGTTTAAGTATCAATTATAGTAAAAGGTTTCAATTTAAAGGTTATCTAGTGTGGTGGCATGGCAATTACCAGGGTGTGTGTAAGCATGAATAGTGCTCGTGCTGCATATAAAAACCCTGGCAATGGTGCAGGTGTCCTATAAAATGGTTTCGTATATGTATGTCAATAAAGGGCATGAATATAGCAAATAATCATACAAGTATTACACCCCTAATTACTAACATTACTAAGAATCTTTTAAGTTACTAAAACTATCGGGCGACTTGCGCCATCCAACGATAGTCCCCCGTAGATGTTACATCTACTCACCGGAATCCCTAGCTAGCTGCGTCCAATCACCGCTTTCCCTTTTCGAGCCGCGTCTGACGTCTCCGCGACCGAACCTGGAATTAACATCAATACAAACATAAGGTTACAAATCAAGAACGACGCAATTCCCTAACGAAAATACCAACGTTCACTAGCTAGGTACAACGTGCACAAGGTGCGCGGAACACACGCGAAAATCGCAAAAACTGCAAAAATCGCCGATTTGGTCGCCCGGCAAATCGAAAACCCGATTACTCAAAAATCCGCACTCATGCATCCTAAATGTCATAGGATACGCTAAAAAATGTCATCAGGACATAGCAATTAATTCATCACAATATTTTAATAAAAACTAGTAAGCATTTACATTCCAAAAATCGGTGCAAAAATCGCCGATTTGCGACAAAAAGACTACAACCTAGCATAAACATCCAACCGCATAACTAGTTAGCCACAACACTAAAATTACAACACAATAACCATGCTTCAAACCTATTTCCATACACAAAACCCCTTTCTTGATTTTCATAATTAGCAAACACAATCAAAATTTCATGCTAAAATAACTTAGATTAGCAAAAATTGAAGCCACTTAAGCAAAGTGACCTCATTAACTTAGGTTAGCAACCAACTAGATAGCAAAATAGATTTAATTAACTAATTAATGGTTTGCTAAAACCCAAGTTCATATCAAACTACCCTCTTTAAAACAAACTAGATTAGAAATTAACAAAAGATTTAACACTAAACAATTTTCAAAGTCCTAATTAGCATACTTTAAACTACAATGTAACCATTTGATTAGAAGTTATACCTCAAAAGTTCAAACCCTATGTTGCTAAAGCCTCCCAAGATGCCATCTTTGTCCAAGATTTGAGCCAATTTGGGTTTGAGAAGAGAGGGAATAAGGTTTTGCTTTGAAATTGTAAAGGAAATTGTTGATTTTTGTTGAATTTTAATGGATTTTGATGGAAATTTTGATGATGAAAAGAGATGGGGAAATGGAGAGGGAGTGGCTGCTGATTTTCAGCAGGAGAAGATGGGAGGAATGGTGTGGGTGTTGGGGGGAAAAAGTCCAAGTCAACCCCTCTCATTTCACTTTAAACCCATACCCAAAATAACATATTTTATTCCCTTTCCAAAACAATTTCCTCACATGAGTTAAAGTAAAAAGGAGGCAAGGGATTTCTGGACCTGATGGTGGTGGGGCCGGCCTAGAGGGAGTGGGGGTGAGTGTGAGTGGATACAAAAAGGTTTTATGAAAAAAGACCCCCCACAAGTCCAAAATTGCAAGTTTTAGCTTAAAATTCAATAAATTTCGTTTTCCATAATAAAAATTAGTTAAAACTTAAAATAAAATACTAAAAATTTATGTTACAACTAGATTTTAATTAACATGATTTTAAAGCTTAATTTTAGCCCATTAAATTTGTATTTATCGCTAATTTAATGTATTTTCTTACCGGCTTAAAATAATATTAAAAATTGAAAAATTAGGGAAAATTTTTAAACGACCAGAATTTCATAAGTAACTCATTAGCTACTAAAAACAAGCAATTACCTATCCATTTTAGGTATAATTATCCCTAAACTGCAAAATAACAAAAAAGACGATTTTCGGAAAAATACCGAATTTTCACCGATTTTCAGGAAAACACCAAAACGAGTTTTCAAGGCGTTACAGATCTACTCCTACGAGCCATACTTCTAATCTTGATTGTTGGTTGGAAATTATCACACATGTCAATTCTTGTTTTTAATGTCTTTTCTAGATCTAGATTTTTCTTATTTCTTGATCTTCAAATGCAAATCATGAATTGTTTTCTTTTCTTTGCCCTAAATTTTCAACTCATCTAATTCGGAAATTGAACGGAACTCACTTTCCCTGTGGACGATCCGCACTTACTAACACGCTACATCCGACACCGTTATTGATTGCGGTCAAATAATTTTTGGTTGTGATTTCTAAAATCTATTTTCTAAAAACCGACACAATCGGAAAATCATCCAATCAATACGCGATCACCCTGTCATGCTGCATCAATACGCACCACCTGAGCCCCACTCGATCACCCTAGCCCCACTCGAGAAGCATCACAATAGACCACAAATCCGCCCCATCCTGAAGGCAATGATAACACCGGCGCCGTCGTCAAACGAGTCCGTAGCTGCTGAAAGCTATGCTCGCACTCCTCCGTCCAATCGAATGGAACTCCCTTCCGGGTCAACCCGGTCAAAGGTGCAGCAATACGGGAGAAATCCTGTACAAATCTCCTGTAGTATCCGGCCAGTCCTAGAAAGTTGCGGATCTCAGTAACTGACGCGGGTCTGGGCCAACGCTGAACGACCTCGATCTTCTTCGGGTCCACATATATACCATTTCGTGTAATCACGTGAACCAAGAAGTCTACGCTGTCAAGCCAGAAAGCGCACTTGGAGAATTTCGCGAATAGATGGTGCTCCCTCAAAGTCTGCAGTGTGATCCGCAGGTGCTGCTCATGCTCCTCTCGGCTCCGGGAATACACCAAAATATCGTCAATGAATATGTTGATGAACAAATCAAGATACGGCCTGAATATACGGTTCATCAAGTCCATAAATGCTGCTGGGGCATTGGTGAGTCCGAACGACATCACCAAAAACTCATAATAGCCGTAACGTGTGCGGAAAGCCGTCCTCGGAATATCCTCCTGTCGAACTCGCAGCTGATGGTAGCCTGATCGCAAATCGATCCTCGAAAAGTATCTTGCCCCCTGAAGCTGGTCGAACAAGTCGTCGATGAGTGGCAAAGGATATCTGTTCCGCACGGTAACCCTGTTCAGCTGGCAGTAGTCGATACACAAACACAAGCTGCCGTCCTTCTTCTTGACAAACAGGACCGGAGCACCCCAAGGAGACACACTGGGTCGAATAAGTCCCTTATCCAGCAAATCTTGCAACTGACCTTTCAACTCTCTAAGCTCCGCAGGGGCCATCCGATAAGGCGGTATAGAAATAGGCCCCGTGCCGGGAACAAATCAATGCAGAAAACAATCTCGCGCTCAGGCGGTAGCCAAGGAAGCTCTTCAGGGAAGACATCAGGGAACTCGCGAACAATCGGAACCTGGTCCAACGGAACATCTGTAGCTCTAGTATCGCAAACATAGGCTAGAAATCCCTGACATCCCTTCTTCAAAAGCTGTCCAGCGCAAAGAGAAGAAATCAAACTGTGAGGGGTGGCACCACAGTCCCCCTGCACAACAAAAGCCGACTCGCCAGGAAAACAAAACCTAACTGTCTTCTCATGGCAGTCCACAGACGCATAGCACGTGGCTAACCAATCCATGCCCAAAAGAACGTCGAAGTCCAACATCTCAAGAAGGATCAAGTCGACAGGCAACTCTCTCTCGCCAATCCGGACAACACAGGATAGGAACACCTGCCTCGCAACAAACGGCTCGCCTACAGGAGTGGTCACAACAAGCGGTTGATCAAGCAAATCGGACTCTCTACCCAAACTCGGCACGAAGTGTATGGAAACGTACGAGTGCGTGGATCCGGGATCAAACAACACGTGTGCATCAACAGAACATACGAATAGGGTACCTGAGGCCACCGCATTGGATGCCTGCACTTCCTGATGCGTCAACGCGAAAACCCATGCCTGTCCTCCACCTGCGATTGGCGGTCCCCTACTAGCAACTGGCCGTACTATGCCGGCAGCTGGCTATCCTCTGCCTCGGCCACCTCGTCCTCTATAAGCAAATCCTCCGTGACCACGGCCTCTCTGTGCATGAATCTGACGTGGAGCAACAGTAGGTACAACAGGCAATGCCCTCTGGGGTGGGGAAGGTGGAAGTGTGACATGTGGTACGGCAGTCTTGCCCTCACGTGGCTCGGGGCAATCTTGAACATGATGATAAGTACTCCCGCATCGGAAACATCTAGATGGTGTCGGCCGACCCTATGGATAGGTGCTATATAACTGTCCTCGTCTCGAACCTCTGTCGTCATCACGTCCTGGAGGGGGTCTGCCTCAGCGCCTACCCATCTGCCTCTGAGAAGACACGTCAGCGCAGACTCTCTTCGGTCCCGGAACTACCGAAGTCTCGGCAAGGCGCTCTTCTACTAATAGGGCTGCATTTACAGCTGCTGCATAAGTCTCGCAATGCTGTGCGCTGATCGCAAGAAACAATGGGGTAAGTAAGCCTCGAACAAATCTCTTGACTCGCATCTCCTCAGTAGCCACTAGGTATGAGGCATAAACAGATAGCTCGGTGAACAGTACATCGTACTCTGCCACTGTCATCTCCGGCGTCTGACGTAAAGACTCGAACCTGCGTGCTCGGGCATCCCTGACACTCTGGGGAAGGAAACGGGCTAGAAATACCGTCATAAACTCGGTCCAGGTCATGGGAGGAAGACCTGCTGCTCTGCCCTTCTCGACCGATTCGCACCATTTCTGCGCAAGACCTTCCAGGCGAAAGCTCGCGAACTCTACCCATCTCGTATCTGAGCATCTGAGTGAACGACATATCTGGGCCATCCTGTCAATAAAAGACTGTGGGTCTTCGGCTGCATCGGTGCCTGTGAAGACCGGAGGCTTCAGCCTCATGAACTCTGATAGCGATACTGTGATGACCTCTGTGGCTGCAGGGGCAACTGCCTATACTGTAGGTACCATCGCTGTCCCCGTAATGGGTGGAACTACCTCTGGTCGCTGCGCTCGAAGCGTCTTGACTAATGACCGTATCATCTGGCGCATCTCCTGCATACCGGCCCCTAGCATGGCGATCTGATCTGTCGTAGGAGGAACAATATACTCTGGTACGACTGGTGTACTGCCCAGGTCAGTCCTCGTCTCAGACGAGTCAACTCTAATCTCGGCTCTCGCGGCCGCTCTCTGCGCCCTCGTAGTCTTTGGCGGCATAATGGCTGACAAGAAAGTAGGATTCGATAAGGATACGGAAATCGAATCGCAATAATGTATATAACCATGAAGGAATTTCAATCAATAAGTCCTAAGGTCGCTTAGGCGGAGTACCGTGTCGTGAGTATGCCGTGGAACATGCACACGCTACGCCACTCTGCTTTAGCTACCTACTCCATCATACCAGGGTCATCCTACACTCCAAAGGTAAAACCTACGCTCTGATACCAACTTTGTCACGACCTAAAGTTTGGCCCGTGACCGGCACTTAACCACGTAACGTCTACAGGCGTAACGTGACTAAGTAAGCCGAAACCTAGAAATCAAAACCATTAAAAATAGTGAGTGTTAAAACATTTAATGGAAACATTTGTTAAAACATTTATAAAACCTTAAGTAATTTAGTAAAATTCTTTAATGTTTAAGTTGTTTTCTTTAAAAATTTCGGCTGCATCTCTTTTGTAAAAACTAGCCCCGAAATCGGGTACAAGACAAGATATAAATAAAGATAACATATAATATGAATAAAGCATCCCAAACGGGAGCAATCACGCCTAATAGTGGAAACAATAACCACGATAATAGTATACGACGCCGTAGCGAAGAAAGAGCAAAAATAAGTGAAGACAACATGAAAGATAAAACTGCATAAACAAAGTCGGCTCACAACGAGCTCGACACCAGAGTATAAATAATATATATCGTCCTCTTAACTGGTCTCTAAGTCAGTACATGAATAGTAGATGGAGAGTACTAGATACAACAGTGTATACAACTGAAAAATAAATGGATACTGCAAAACCAACCTATCAGCAAAAGGGCTTACGCGCCAACTGCAGTGGTATCCGTATCAAAAGATGCAAGAAAGCAGCCTGCCGCGAATACTCAGAGGGGAAACCTGCAAACACTGTGGCACAATGGGGGTGAGTTTCCACCTCATGAATAGTAGATAACATATAAAGGTAATCGTGAGTATGCACGTACTGCGATACTCTAACCTATGCCAAAAGATAACATCTATATGATGAGCTGGATACAATAATCATGCAACAAGTGCGATCTAATAATATCTCTACATGATGAGCAGGGTATGCAATAATCATGCATAGCAAATGCAATCTAGTAACATCTATATAGGATGAGCAGAGTATGCAATAGTCATGCATAGCAAGTGCAATCTAGTAACATCTATATAGGATGAGCAGGGTATGCAATAGTCATGCAAAAGTACTCTATCAGATACTACAGATACAGGATGAGATGCATAACACTGAAAGCTGAGCATGGGAATAAATAACATCTACACGGAATGTCAACGTGGAAAAATAACCGGTGTCCATCAATGCACCCAAAATCCCAGTAAAACTCAGGCGCCGTCACTCTAATCGGCTCTCAAATCCTGTACAGCTCATGGAATTGTGAGTGCTCAATATCGGCACTCGAAATATCATAAAATAATCGTGTCCAGCATCGACATGCAAATCCTTATGTATCGGGCTCCGTCAGTCCGGATCGGCCCACGGGCACCGTCTGCGGAATCGGCCCTCGGCCTCGGCAGTACGTGTCGTCCCGTATCCATCTATCGACTCTGGTCAGTATCCTCCGGATGACCGCCAGGTCCAACCAATCACCGGTAGGTAGTAGTCCCTCTGCCGGGCTCATCGTCATCCACACGAAATCTCTATCTCGCCCCGGGGTACCATACCGGGTCTACCATGTACCCGCAAACGGATCGTCCTCCTCCTCGAATCGGGTTTCATGTGTCATACGTCTCAGAACCGAGAAAACGCATGGTGGACGCACTGAAATATCATAACAAGAGAAACCGGGTTTTTAAAACAGTGCGTGTTTTCTTTAAAATAATACCACGGTTCTCAAATCCAGAAATCACATGAATCAAAAACTCAATGCGTAAATCCATGCAATGTGTCGTATGACACTAAGAGTAAAAAGGGAAAACCGCTCTTTTAAAAAGGCTCCAGTTTTGAAAATATCTCACGCGGTCCCTATTATTCTAGAAATCAAGTCAATATCATCCATGTATGTATATAGGTATGGATGTGCAATTGGATATATACGCGAATATGAGTGTAGCAATGTATATGTGCACTAATATGGATACACCGTGTGTATGTGCGCAAGTAGGGATATATCAATGAATATATGCACTAATATGAGTATACAGTATGCATGTGCGCAAGTAGGGATATATCGATGAATGTATGCACTAATATGAATATACAGTGTGCATGTGCGCAAGTAGGGAGATATGAATAAATGTATGCACTAATATGAGTATACAGTGTGCAAGTTCGCAAGTAGGGAGATATCAATATGTAAGTCCATATTGCGACCCCCGGTTCTTACGGGGAGGCGGAAACGGTATAAAAAACGAATTTTTATCGCAAGAGGCAACATGGACTAAACTATGGTCGGGATCGTTGTCTAAACTAAAACTAGCAAACTATGCTAAAGAGAGTTAGCTACTCGGATGAAGATGGTTATACCTAAACTTGAACTCCTTCTCTTCAAGCTCCGATGGTGGTTCGATGGCTCCTTCTCGTTGTCTCCGTACGCCGAAGATAGATCCACTTGAAAGCTCCAACCTTTAGCTCCTTCTTCGTTCTTTGAAGAAACTAGTTCACTTGGTTTGCCAAACCTAGTGAACTAGAATGAGTAGAGATGATTTAGAATGGGATTTTATCTATGGTTCTTGATTCTCAACTCATGAGACAAGAGAACCATAGATCAAGAGAGGGAGCAAGAGGTTGAGGATGAGAGCAAGAGGAGAGCTCAAGAACAAGAGAGAGAATGAGCAAGAAAGAATGAGCAAGTATTTTGTCTCTCACCCTCTCATAATCCAAAGCAATGATAACTCATCATATCAACAAAAGTCTTATGTGATGGTTGAAGTAACCATAACCTTATCA
The DNA here is from genome assembly GCA_030015575.1 of Agapanthus africanus. Classification (NCBI taxonomy): domain Eukaryota; kingdom Viridiplantae; phylum Streptophyta; class Magnoliopsida; order Asparagales; family Amaryllidaceae; genus Agapanthus; species Agapanthus africanus. Next base: position 445,843,903 of record CM057342.1, on the reverse strand, counting down.
TGTCATGCACTCATTTTACTCAAATGAACAAGCAAGAAAAAGTCTTTGGCATGAAATGATAACCATGGTTATCATGATGGTCAACTAGTCAAGCCTAGTCAACCGGTCAACAAGTCAACAAAAGTCAACAAGTCACCAAAGTCAACAAGTCAACAAAAGTCAACAAGTCAACAACCATATCACCATAATACTTAATTAATATAATAGTTAATCACATATCATATTCTCATTAGGGTTGAGCATAAAGTCAAAAAGTCAACGGTCAACTGTCAACAACCCTAATGAGAATCCGCTGCCTCTGCCTCCCTGTCAACTGTGCATACACACCCGCATCCGCGTTCCGAGGAACACGAATGCAAACTGGATAAATCCAATCCCATAAGGTACACTAGGATCTGGCTTAAACCAAAGCCCGCTAGTGTAAACTGTCCGGACACTGTACGTGCACAAGTGCACGGATGTGACCGAACCCTGTCGCAAAACCATGCGACCTGTCGCAATACCATGCGACCTCTACTCTTTTGCCTAAAGGCGAAAAGCTATCTGTGTGGGACTCTAAAGACTCGACACTACGCTGGCAGTGGGTTTAACCACAGACCGCAAGCGGCACTAGCTGTGCGTAACGGTCCCCAGGTAATGCCGACAAGAAGACCGACGAGGCGAAACCCATCTGAACTCCTACTGAACCTGAGCGTGACATTCTCCGTACAGTCCGGTCTGTTCGTCTGATACATCGCATGGCGGGCCTAGGGGGCGGTAAACGTCAGTCCCCCAATAGCGGTACAAGTCGTGCCGGAGTGAAGCCCAATACACCCTGAGATAACACTGGAAACCTACCAGTATATCTCGTTTGCCCTGGCCAGGGACTACTCGTGTAATGGCTCTCCTAGACACAGCGCGATGTCAACCCCCAATACCGGGAGAGACGAATCCTGTCTAACCGTCACTGCCTCCAAGTGCTTCGGGACTGCACCCAACTACCACCTGTTTGCACGACTCCTTTGAGCCGTGGTAGGGTAGTGATCAAAGTACAGTGGGAACACACCCGAGGCGAAGTGACAGTGTCAAGTCAGCGGACTAAGCTGTATTCATGTCACCTGGGAACTGATAACTGACGATAGGTATAATACCAACTAGTCAGTTCCCGACGAGTCCTGTCCAGTGTACCCGTAACCTAACGAGCACCCGCATACTATCTCAAGTACGACGTACTGACGGCTGTGGGACAGACCGTCTCCCACACTGGGATGAGAAGCGCATGCGCTGGTCTACTCCGGAGTATCGATGCCCTATCTCGATAGTCCTGCGACCAGGGACCTGAATAAGGATGTGCTTATAGATTACCCAGCCCCCACTAGTGTGACTGCTATCACAACGCTGGTAATCAAGCAAAGATCCTAAGGGCTCCACTAATGCGTATAAGTGATATACTGAAATAAACACAAGTACACATTGAAGTAGAAACAAACCAAGTAGCATACTACTATTTTGAGCAAGATTGTATATACAAGGTGAATATCCCAAGCATCCATTAAGTAATATACAAACTAGTATGATACAGTAATGGCCTCTAGGGCATATACACTAACAATCTCCCACTTGCACTAAGGCCATGTACTGGCGTATCGAAGACCTATCATCTCGATCAGCCGCTCGAACTGAGTCTGGGGCAAGGCCTTGGTGAATGGATCTGCAGTGTTATCTTCTGAAACGACTCTCCGAACCTCGGATCTCCTGGCGATCCACGATCTCCCTGATCAGGTGATACCGCCTCAAGATGTGCCTGGATCTCTGATGGGACCTGGGTTCCTTCGCTAAAGCTATAGCCCCGTTGTTGTCGCAATACAGAGGTATTGGGTCAACAATGGACGGAACCACCTGAAGTTCTTTCAAGAACTTCCTCATCCAGACAGCTTCTTTTGCGGCATCAGATGCAGCGATGTATTCCGCTTCCATCGTCGAGTCTGCAACGGTTTCTTGTTTGGAACTCTTCCAACACACCGCCCCTCCATTGAGGGTAAAGACAAAACCCGACATGGACTTGGAATCATCCTTGTCACTCTGGAAGCTGGAGTCAGCAAAGGCCTCAATCTGGAGGTCTTTTCCGCCATACACCAAAACATCTCCTTAGTCCTCCTCAGGTACTTGAGAATGTTCTTTACCGCTATCCAATGTTTCTCCCCAGGGTTTGACTGATACCGGCTTACTACACTCAGTGCATAAGCTACATCCGGTCTGGTACACAACATCGCATACATTATAGAGCCTACCGCAGAAGCGTAGGGTATAATAGACATGCGATCCCTCTCCAAATCAGTCTTGGGAGACATCTCTTTAGAGAGGGTGATCCCGTGACAAGCCGGTAGGTTACCGCGCTTGGAATCTCCCATACTGAATCTTTTCAGTACGGTGTCGATGTACCTGGACTGAGAAAGTCCCAATATCCTCTTGGATCTATCACGATGGATCCGGATCCCCAGGATGTATGAGGCATCACCCAGGTCTTTCATGGAGAACCTTTGTGACAAGAACCCCTTGACAGATTGTAGCATAGGAATATCATTTCCTATTAAGAGAATGTCATCCACGTATAAAACGAGGAATACTACAGTTCTCGCTACAAATCTACTATAGATGCATGGTTCATCTGGATTTTTGATAAAGCCAAATTCCTTGACCGTCTCATCAAAACAGATGTTCCAACTCCGCGATGCCTGCTTTAGTCCATAGATGGACTTAAGCAACTTGCACACCTTTCCGCTGCTCCCACTCTGAATGAAACCCTCTGGCTGATCCATATAGACACACTCCTCTAAATTTCCATTTAGAAAAGCGGTTTTTACGTCCATCTGCCAAATCTCATAATCGTGGAAGGCAGCAATGGCAAGAAGGATCCGAATGGATTTCAGCATGGCTACTGGAGAAAAGGTTTCGTCGTAGTCCAAGCCAGGTCTTTGACGAAAACCCTTTGCTACCAGCCTAGCTTTATAGGTCTCAACCTGTCCATCTACACCAATCTTCCTTTTGAAGATCCACTTGCATCCTACGGGTTTTACCCCGTCTGGAGCAATGTCCAACGTCCATACCTTGTTGGTGTACATGGACTCCATTTCGGTCCGCATTGCATCCAGCCATTTCACTGAGTCAACGCTCTGAACGGCCTGCTGGAAGCTAGTAGGCTCATCATAATCTATGATGCAATCCTCTCTATCCCCGTCTATGAGAAAACCGTAGTATCTCTCGGGCGGATGAGACTGCCTACTACTTCTGCGGAGCGGCGTAGGAATGTCCTGTTCTGTTGAACCCTCTGGTTCTACCAAGCTTTCAGTAACAGTCTGTGGTTCCGGAATTTCTTCCAGTTCCACTGCGCTCCCACTAATTTCCTTTTCCAAGAACCGGTGTTCTAGAAAGTGGGCATTACGAGAAACAAGGACTTTTTGTTCCTCTGCGTAGTAGAAAAGATACCCCCTGGTGTTCTTTGGGTATCCCACAAACTTGCACAGTACTGAGCGTGCCTCGAGTTTGTCCGCATGCTGCTTTTTGACAAAAGCTGGACATCCCCAGATCTTCAGATATTGAAGATAGGGTTTCTTCCCACTCCACATTTCATATGGGGTGGTAGGCACAGTCTTAGTCGGAACTCGGTTCAAAAGGTATGCTGCTGATTCTAGCGCATATCCCCAGAATGATCGCGGCAACTCAGCGTTACTCATCATGGACCGCACCATATCCAATAGGGTGCGGTTCCGTCTCTCCGATACACCGTTATGTTGCGGGGTGTATGGAGGAGTAAGCTGAGAGAGAATTCCGTTCTCTTTTAAATAGTCCAGGAATTCGGCACTTAAGTATTCTCCACCTCGATCCGATCTTAGAATCTTAATACTTTTGCCGGTCTGTTTCTCTACTTCATTCTTATACTCCTGGAATTTTCCAAAGGCCTCGGACTTATGTTTCATTAAGAAGACATAACCGTACCTTGAGAAGTCATCCGTAAAAGTAATGAAGTAAGAATGTCCGCTTCGGGCATGTGTAGACATTGGACCGCACACGTCACTATGTACGAGTCCCAAGAGCTCGCTCGCTCTTACTCCTTGTCCAGTAAATGGAGTCTTTGTCATCTTTCCTTTAAGACAAGATTGACAAGTGGCATACGATTGATATTCGAACGCATTCAAATATCCTTCTGTATGTAACTTAGTCAACCTTCTCTCATTGATGTGACCCAATCTACAATGCCATAAGAAAGTCTGATTTATTTCTGGAGACTTTCTTTTGTGTGTATTCTGGACGTTGAAAATCTGTGGTTGGTTTAACACGTATATACCATTACTCAATGTACCTGACCCAATCAAAACTTGATTAAGGTGAATGTTTACAACATTACTTACAAACGCAAATTCATAACCTTCTTTAGAAACTAAAGATACAGAAATGATATTACAAGTTGCGTTGGGTACAAAAAAGCAATTACGCAAAACCAAAACATGTCCATCTGACATTCCCAGGTGATAGTCCCCCACGGCTTTAGCATCCATGCTAGCTCCGTTTGCAACTCTGAGGGTCATGTCACCTGCCTTCAAAACCCTACGGTTTCTCAACGCCTGCAAAGAATTACAGATATGAGATCCTGATCCGGTATCCAATACCCAGGAAGTAGAGTTTATTGAAAGACAATTTTCAATAACATACACACCTGAAGCTGAAGCTGCAACCTGCTTCAATTCCTGTGTTCTGGCCTTCCAGGCCCTGCAATCATTCTTCCAGTGTCCTTTCTTATGACAATAGAAGCATTCTTCCTTATCCACAAGCTTTCCCGCTAACTTTGTTGCTTTGCCTTTTCCCTTCGTATCCACTTTACCAACACCGCCCCTTGGTTTGGCGGGGGCCTTCTTCTTCTTTCCCTTGGCTTTCGCCTTGGACCTAGAAGAAGATGATCCTCCTACAAACAAAGTGGATGTTTCCCTACCTTTCTGTAGGGTGCCCTCTGCGCTCCTCAGCATGTTGAGGAGCTCTGATAGTTCAACCTCTTTTTCTTGTAGGTTGAAGTTCAGTATAAACTGGGCGTAAGTGGAAGGAAGGGACTGGAGAACTATATCCGTATATAGCTCACTCTCCAATGTGATCCCTAGGTCAGCGAGCTCCTCAATGAAGCCGATCATCTTTAGCACATGCTCGGCTACTGATGATCCGACGGCCATTCTTGTCGAAAATAACTTTTTCGACGCTTCGTATCTTGCGATACGTGATTGCTCTCCATACAGTTCTTTTGTATGGAGCAATATGGACTCCATGTCCATATTCTCATGCCTCCTCTGATGTTCGTTGTCCATCGAGGCAAGCAGGAGGCACTTGGCCTTCGCGCTATCAATCTCCCAAGTCTTGCGGATTTCCTTATCCGCGACACTGGAAGTTGGACCAGGGACAGGGGGAGCTTTGGTGGTAAGAAGATACCCCAGCTTGTCATAAGTGATTGCTATCGTGACATTCCTGAGCCAATCTTTGTAGTTTGGCCCTGTCAGTTTGTTTTTATCTAGGAGTAACTTAAGTCCAGTCATGTTGATTGGTCGCTGCAATTAGGAGAGAGAAGAAGAAACACTCAGCATGATGCTCTTGCAAGTTTAGAGTGGTTTTTAGTTTGTCTAAACAGGATGGCTCCCACTGTTTCTCGAATCCCTCCTCAAACCATAAAGGAAGAATTAGTCAGGATCAATCCCACCGTACAATACTTGCTTAACCGTTCAGCCAGGCCGGTGTCGGTACTTCGAGGGAGGTTTTCCAACGCTTTCGCGAAGTTCCTTAATTAGAGAACCTCTTTTCCCTGGGGGCGTAGCCCCGCTAACACCTTTCTAGGCACCTACTAGGTTTATAGCATTGATCGTTAAGTGAGAAATTTCCCGAGGAGTAGCATATACTCACAGTAGGATCGGGATCCAAATATCATCGCGTGACGAAACTGAAGGAATCCTACCAGAATCATCACACTCCAAATGGTATGCAAATCTAGCAAGTTTCAGTACTTATGAAACTCCCGATGTGGATTTTTGCCCCATGCTCTTATGACCTTGGCGTGAGGTCAAAATGTCATAAGTCACATGTCAAGTTCGTCCCATCATTATCCAGGTTAATTTGAATCCACCCGTACATACCCTTGACGTAGGCCAAAATGGCAGTACGACTGTCTCAAACCAACGCATTCTATCTATGCAACAGATAAATATCCGGCAGCTACCAATCACTATGCCTTGGCGTGAGGTCAAAATACATAGCTTGAATACTACCGAATATTTAACTGAAATGATGGAGGGCTACGGATGGTTTTGGCAAAACCGTGAACGTAGTGAACTTGATTTGGTTGATGGAACGAGATAGCTTTTAAATGGAGTGGCTCAAACTCCGTATTTTAAAAGTTTGTTTTGAAAAGAACCGAGTGGTTTTTCGAAAGTGTTCCAACGACTTTAACTTGGTTTATTATCTTGCATTAGTTCTTTTAATGCGTGATATTCTTGCATTAGTTCTTTTAATGCGTCCCATCATTTAATCCTACCATTGCAGAAAACAACCAAAATATGACGTACGCTTATGCCATTCGCATTCGCCACGGGGCCCCGTCATTACCCGTTAGGTTACTTAACTAACGACAGAGCGGGGGCTGGGCTAGCGCGTCTGTAAAACATAAGCAACGCCTAAATAGTTAGCAATGATAGACATTACAGATCACAGATGAATGCATTGGATATACTAGCAATCCGCAATCCTTTCGAGCCTGAAACGAAAAGCGGATAACACGGTCGCGGTGAATAGCCAAATACCCCACCCAAGACCCCTACGGGTGCGGCAAACTACCCGCCAAGTACTCGGTAGTTTGTGCACCCCTCCATGGGTCTATCCTAGGAGCAAAAACAGTAAAAAGAATTATACAATGACGGCTACAACCCCGACCCGGTTGTGCGGCCAAACAAATAATATTATTACATCAATTTACATTTACAATGAATGAAAGAAAAACAAAAGCTCATCTCACATCCACCCCGGCTATTCACCCGCGACAGTCCAACACATTCATATACACATTCCAGCACATTACAGATCATGTATAACCCCGACTAATCGACTTATAGCGATTAGCCGACGTTCAATACATGCAAGCATCACAGATATAACCATCATAGTCAAAGTGCAGTGAAGTTCGGAAAAAATACGGAATTATAGGACCCCAAAAGGAAATTTCTTTTCTGGACAATCTGGGCACATATAATATATTTTAAAAATCCCAAAACCAACACACAAACACACTGCACGAAAAACGATGCAGAGAAGACACCAAGTCGCGGCGGTTCCGCGGCGGCTAAGAAGGATCACGCGGCGGAAGCGCGGCACTTTAGGCGAATCACTGTATCGTTTTTCTTGGGTGTTCACACAAAACCCTGAGCCGAATTTACAAGTGTAAAGTTTTTCATTTTGAGCAGAAAAAATTTCAACAGAAACTCAGTTTTTGTGAAGTTTGGTTTTTGGATTTTTCCGGTTCCGAACTTCGTTACACTTCACTACCAAGCTAGTTTAAGTTTAGTTAGGCTCTGATACCACTGTAAGTCCATATTGCGACCCCCGGTTCTTACGGGGAGGCGGAAACGGTATAAAAAACGAATTTTTATCGCAAGAGGCAACATGGACTAAACTATGGTCGGGATCGTTGTCTAAACTAAAACTAGCAAACTATGCTAAAGAGAGTTAGCTACTCGGATGAAGATGGTTATACCTAAACTTGAACTCCTTCTCTTCAAGCTCCGATGGTGGTTCGATGGCTCCTTCTCGTTGTCTCCGTACGCCGAAGATAGATCCACTTGAAAGCTCCAACCTTTAGCTCCTTCTTCGTTCTTTGAAGAAACTAGTTCACTTGGTTTGCCAAACCTAGTGAACTAGAATGAGTAGAGATGATTTAGAATGGGATTTTATCTATGGTTCTTGATTCTCAACTCATGAGACAAGAGAACCATAGATCAAGAGAGGGAGCAAGAGGTTGAGGATGAGAGCAAGAGGAGAGCTCAAGAACAAGAGAGAGAATGAGCAAGAAAGAATGAGCAAGTATTTTGTCTCTCACCCTCTCATAATCCAAAGCAATGATAACTCATCATATCAACAAAAGTCTTATGTGATGGTTGAAGTAACCATAACCTTATCATGTCATGCACTCATTTTACTCAAATGAACAAGCAAGAAAAAGTCTTTGGCATGAAATGATAACCATGGTTATCATGATGGTCAACTAGTCAAGCCTAGTCAACCGGTCAACAAGTCAACAAAAGTCAACAAGTCACCAAAGTCAACAAGTCAACAAAAGTCAACAAGTCAACAACCATATCACCATAATACTTAATTAATATAATAGTTAATCACATATCATATTCTCATTAGGGTTGAGCATAAAGTCAAAAAGTCAACGGTCAACTGTCAACAACCCTAATGAGAATCCGCTGCCTCTGCCTCCCTGTCAACTGTGCATACACACCCGCATCCGCGTTCCGAGGAACACGAATGCAAACTGGATAAATCCAATCCCATAAGGTACACTAGGATCTGGCTTAAACCAAAGCCCGCTAGTGTAAACTGTCCGGACACTGTACGTGCACAAGTGCACGGATGTGACCGAACCCTGTCGCAAAACCATGCGACCTGTCGCAATACCATGCGACCTCTACTCTTTTGCCTAAAGGCGAAAAGCTATCTGTGTGGGACTCTAAAGACTCGACACTACGCTGGCAGTGGGTTTAACCACAGACCGCAAGCGGCACTAGCTGTGCGTAACGGTCCCCAGGTAATGCCGACAAGAAGACCGACGAGGCGAAACCCATCTGAACTCCTACTGAGCCTGAGCGTGACATTCTCCGTACAGTCCGGTCTGTTCGTCTGATACATCGCATGGCGGGCCTAGGGGGCGGTAAACGTCAGTCCCCCAATAGCGGTACAAGTCGTGCCGGAGTGAAGCCCAATACACCCTGAGATAACACTGGAAACCTACCAGTATATCTCGTTTGCCCTGGCCAGGGACTACTCGTGTAATGGCTCTCCTAGACACAGCGCGATGTCAACCCCCAATACCGGGAGAGACGAATCCTGTCTAACCGTCACTGCCTCCAAGTGCTTCGGGACTGCACCCAACTACCACCTGTTTGCACGACTCCTTTGAGCCGTGGTAGGGTAGTGATCAAAGTACAGTGGGAACACACCCGAGGCGAAGTGACAGTGTCAAGTCAGCGGACTAAGCTGTACTCATGTCACCTGGGAACTGATAACTGACGATAGGTATAATACCAACTAGTCAGTTCCCGACGAGTCCTGTCTAGTGTACCCGTAACCTAACGAGCACCCGCATACTATCTCAAGTACGATGTACTGACGGCTGTGGGACAGACCGTCTCCCACACTGGGATGAGAAGCGCATGCGCTGGTCTACTCCGGAGTATCGATGCCCTGTCTCGATAGTCCTGCGACCAGGGACCTGAATAAGGATGTGCTTATAGATTACCCAGCCCCCACTAGTGTGACTGCCATCACAATGCTGGTAATCAAGCAAAGATCCTAAGGGCTCCACTAATGCGTATAAGTGATATACTGAAATAAACACAAGTACACATTGAAGTAGAAACAAACCAAGTAGCATACTACTATTTTGAGCAAGATTGTATATACAAGGTAATATCCCAAGCATCCATTAAGTAATATACAAACTAGTATGATACAGTAATGGCCTCTAGGGCATATACACTAACACAATAAATGTATGCACTAATATGAGTATACAATGTGCATGTGCGCAAGTAGGGATATATCGATGAATGTATGCACTAATATGAGTATACAATGTGCATGTGCGCAAGTAGGGATATATCGATGAATGTATGCACTAATATGAATATACAGTGTGCAAGTGCGCAAGTATGGGGATATCAATGTATGTGTGCAAGTAGGAATATATCAATGAATATATGCACTAATATGCGACAAGGTCATGTCTAATCATCAATAATGCAGTAATCAAAACGATATATAATTCGTAGCAATCCTATAGTGCGAGTGTCATGGCAATCACTAACGGTGTGAGTGTAACATACATATAGTGCTCGTGCAGCATGAACCGTTAGTGACAGTGCAGTGTCATCTAACTACCATTTCTATATGCAACAAGGATGGTATGCTACAATAGTATATGTGAATATATATACAACTAAAATATCCTATCACGCCCTGACGCTTAACGCCATACGGGCGATTTCCCTGTAAATGTTAAATCTACTCACCTGGTCTTGTGCTAGGCATAGCCGACCACTTGTTTCCCTTTCTTTACGGCGTCCGACGTACCCGCCTATGAACCTAAAATTTACACAAAGAACACACATAAGCAAATATCCTGCAAAAACGCGATATCGAAACCAAACGAGAAAGTCGCGTCGCGAACTAAACGCGCGTGTGTCCGAAATGCTAAAACTTGTGAATACAAGTCTGAAACTACCCCGACACGTCGCGACACGCAGTAATGCTAAACCCACTCATGTATCACACGTGTTGCACGAACTAAACGCATTGGAAAAACGATAACTCGCTCCAGATTTTGACTCGGGCACAAAAGTGAAAAGTTGCATATGCAAAACTACTTAAATACACAGCAGACTACCCTAGACCCAACCCCAGCACCTAACTCCCCTATCTGGCCGCAAATTGCGGCCAGAACGAATAAAATTGCGGCCTGGGTGTGGAATTATAGGCTCGTGCTTCGTGTGTGTGGTCTAGATCTAGTGTACATGCCCCAGTTTTCTCAGTTTTCATTTGAAGTAACCCGGTCAAAAGCAGATCACAGAAAGGCTAAATTTCGCTTTAAAACGTTAAATTTTGCACTAAATGAAACCCTATGGTATTTTACTAAAATCTGGGGTAAGACTAGGTTTACGTGGCCCTAACAACACTTAGTTAAGCTAGGCTAACCATCAAAATCACCACTTGGCCAAAACTTCACACAAATCACCATTTTTAGCACTAAAACGCATATTTAACACTAACCGATGCTAATTATAACAAAAGTTGAGCAACAAAGGAGTTGAGTTCAAAACTTATACCTCACTTGACCATAGGTGCAAGGGAGAAGGAAGAGGAGAAGAAGATAAGGGGTTGTGCTTGTTGCTGCTGCTGCTGATTGCTACTGCTGTTGCTGCATGTTGCTGTTGCTGCTGCATGGAGCTGCTGTTGCTGTTGGATGCTGCTGGTGCTGCTGTGCTGATGCTGCTGGTGCTGCTGATGTTGCTGCTGGTGGTGGTGCTGCTGCTATGGTGTTGTGTGTGTGAGTGAGAGAGAGAAGTGAGAAAATGAGTGTTTGCAAACAAAAGAGAAAGAAATGAGTGATATGAGAGAGTCAAACCCCCCTCTCTCACCTCATTAAATGCAAGCATGGGCTCAAGCCATCATGCACTCTCTCTCTCTTTCTCTCCAAGTCAACCCAAAACAATAATTCATTTTCCTTTTAAAAAAATACCCTTAATTAAAATCAATATAGCTTAATAAGAATGGGTTAGTTCACCATGGTTACTAACATGGTTTAACCCTAATTTAACCCTAGTTTACATGTACAAGTGTGTACAAGCCAAAATAAATTCTAATAAAATATTCATTAAATCTGATAAAATATTTGAAAATCGTTTTACTAAAAACCATATACTAAAGTATAATTAGCCACTAATCACATCCTAAGGTGTTACACGTTTGTTTTGAAATAAGTATGACTCGTGTCCAGTCTAACATCTACTAAGTAAACTACAGGACTAAACTAACAGACTAGTCGAAAAGGTAAGAAAAACCACCTTGTAAGTCGACGTTAGACACCCCACGAGTTGCGGGGAGGCGGAATAGGTAAAACAATCATTTTGGTTAAAACAAACATCGACTAACTTACAGATCTTTGCCAAACCTTAACTAACAACATCATAGGAGGGATTAGCTACTATGAAAGAAGATTATACCTAATGAACTAAATCCTTCTTGTTCTCGATGACCACCTCCTCGTCGGCCTCCTCTTTGTGATAGAAGATCCACCCGAGAGCTACTCCTCCAAGCTTGACCTCTAACTTGAGATAACTAGGTTAATAAAAGTGCCAATCAAAGCAAACTAGGGGATATAGAGTGGGATTATGGATCAATTAGTCTTGCTAACCCTTGATCTCAACACATGAGAGGTTAGGGTTAGGGTTTGAAGAGAGAGAGCTTGAGGAAAGAGAATGTGAGAATGAGAATTCTTTTTCGAATAATGAAATCATTGTGAATATATATGAAGCATTAGATATTTATTAAATGAATAAAAAATAAAAAAATATCTTCATGCTTCATTAACTCACATAGTGATTCATCTCATGAGTCATTTAAATCATAAATGCATCATTAACTCCATGGATGAATCACACCATGACTCATTAATCCAATAAATGCAAATGCCACCTTAACCTCCATGTCATCATCTTTCTAGAAGCTTCTCGACAATTTACGAGAACGCCCCTCATATCCGTGAAAACACGAAAATACTTTAGACTGTATAAATCCAATAATCCGATACTAGAATCTGACTTAAACCAAAACCCGCTAGTAAAAACTGTCCGAACATCGTATGTGCATAAATGCACGTGCGTGTCCGAACCCTGTAGTAAAACCATACGACCTCTATATCGTTTCGCCCGAAGCAGGGAAACTCTCTGTGTGGGACTCTAAAGACTCGACTACTATGCTGGCGGTGGGTTTAACCACAGATCGCAAGCGACACTAGCTGTACGTAACGGTCCCCAAGTAGATGTCGATAAGAAGGCTAATGAGAAAACCCATCTGAACTCCTACTGAGCCTGATGTGACAATCTCCGTACAGTCCGGTCTATTCGTTTAGGACTATCGCATATCGGGCCTAGGGTGGCGGCAAGTGTCAGTCCCCTAAAAGCGGTATAAGTCGTGTCGGAGCGAAACCCATTACACTTTGAGAAACTACTGGAAAACCTACCAGTAAATCTCGCTTGCCCTGGCCAGGGACTTTGCGTAATGGCTCTCCAGACACAGTTCGATATCAGCTCCCAATACAGGGAGAGACGAATCCTGTCTAACTGCCACTCCCTCCAAGTACTTCGGGACTGCACATAACTGCTACCTGTTTGCACGACTCCTTTGAGCCGTGGTAGGGTAGCAATCTAAGAACAGTGGGAACACACTCGAGGTAAAGAAGCAGTGTCAAGTCTGCGGACTATGCTGTACTCATGTCACCTGGGAACTGTTAACTAACGACGGGTATAATACCAACCAACAGTTCCCTTCGAGTCCTATCCGGTGTACCCGTAACCCAACGAGCACCTGTATACTATCTCGAGTACGACATACTGATGGCTGTGGGACAGACTATCTCCCCAACTGGGATGAGAAGCGTACATACTAGTCTACTCCGGAGTATCGCTGCCCTGTCTCGATAATCCTACGACTAGAGACATGAAAAAGGATGTGCTTGTAGACTACCCAGCCCCCACTAGTCTGACTGCCATCACAACGCTGGTAGTCAAGCAAGATCCTAAGGGCTCTATAAAATACGTACACACATATTAAGATAGATATAAACCAAGTAGCATACTACCATGTTTAGCAAGACTGTTAATATAACTATGAATATCCCAAGCTTCCATTAAGTAATATACAAGGTAGTATGATACAATAATGGCTCCTAGGGCATATACACTAACAATCTCCCACTTGCACTAGGGCCATGTACTGGCGTATCGAAGACCGATCATCTTGAGTAGCCTCTCGAACTGAATTTAAGGTAAGGCCTTTGTGAATGGATCAGCAGTGTTCTCTTCTGTAGCAACTCTCCGGACCTCGATCTCCCGGCGATCTATGATCTCCCTGATCAGGTGATACCGCCTTAAGATGTGTCTGGACTTCTGATGGGACCTGGGTTCCTTTGCTAAAGCTAAAGCTCCGTTGTTGTTGCAATATAGAGGTATTGGATCAACAATGGTAGGAACCACCTGAAGTTCTGTTAGGAACTTCTTCATCCAGACCACTTCTTTTGCGGCCTCGCAAGCAGCAATATACTCCGCTTCCATCGTCGAGTCAGCAACGGTGTCCTACTTGGAACTCTTCCAGCACACTGCCCCTTCATTGAGGGTAAAGACATAACCTGATATGGACTTGGAGTCATCCTTATCACTCTGGAAGATGGAATCAGCAAAGGCCTCGATCTTGAGGTCTTTTCCGCCGTAAACCAAAAACATCTCCTTAGTCCTTCTTAGGTACTTGAGAATGTTCTTTACTGCTATCCAGTGCTTCTCCCCTGGGTCTGACTGATACCGGCTTACCACGCTCAGTGCGTAAGCTACATCTGGTCTGGTGCACAACATCGCATACATTATAGAGCCTACCGCAGAAGCGTAGGGTATAATAGACATGTGTTCCCTTTCCAAATCAGTCTTAGGAGACATCTCTTTGGAGAGGGTGATTCCGTGACAAGCCGGTAGATTACCGCGCTTAGAATCTTCCATACTGAATCTTTTCAGTATAGTGTTGATATACCTGGACTGCGAAAGTCCCAACATCCTCTTGGATCAATCATGATAGATCCGGATCCCCAGAATGTAAGAGGCATCACCCAGGTCTTTCATAGAGAACCTGTGTGACAAGAATCCTTTGACAGATTGTAGCATAGGAATGTCATTTCCTATCAATAGAATGTCATTCACATACAAGACGAGGAATACGACAGTTCATGCTACAACTTTACTATATATACATGGTTCATCTGGATTTTTGATAAAGTCATATTCTTTGACCGTTTCATCAAAACAGATGTTCCAACTCCGCGATGCCTGCTTTAGTCCATAAATGGACTTAGGTAACTTGCACACTTTCCCGCTGCTCCCACTCTGATTGAAGCCTTCTGGCTGATCCAGATAGACGCACTCTTCCAAATTACCATTTAGAAAAGCCGTCTTTACGTCCATCTGCCAGATTTCATAATCTTGGAAGGCGAAAATATCAAGAAGGGCCTGAATGGATTTGAGCATAGCCACTGGAGAAAAAGTTTCGTCATAATCCAAACCAGGTCTTTGACGAAAACCCTTTGCAACAAGTCTAGCCTTATAGGTTTCCACCTGTCCATCTACACCAATCTTTTTCTTGAAGATCCATTTGCATCCTATGTGTTTTACCCCATCTGGAGCAAAGTCCAATGTCCATACTTTGTTGGTGTACATGGACTCCATCTCAGTCCGGATTGCATCTAGCCATCGTACCGAGTCGCCACTCTGGATGGCCTGCTGGAAGCTAGTACGTTCATCACCATCAATGATGCAATCCTCTCTATCCCCATCTATGAGAAAACCGTAGTATCTCTCGGGCGGACGAGACGGCCTACTTCTCCTGCGGAGGGGTGCGGGAATGTCCTGTTCTTCTTGAACTACTAGTTCTACCAAACTTTCAGTAGTAGTTTGTGGTTCTGGAATTTCTTCCAGTTCGATTTCACTCCCACTTGTTTCCTTTTCTATAAACTGCTGTTCTAGAAAATGGGCATTACGAGAAACAAAAACCTTTTGTTCCTCTACGTAATAGAAGTAATACCCCTTGGAGTTCTTTGAATATCCCATAAACTTACATTGCACTGATCGTGCCTCGAGTTTGTCCGTATGCTGCTTTTTAACAAAAGATGGACATCCCCATATCTTCATATGCTGAAGATGGGGTTTCTTCCCACTTCACATCTGATATGGAGTGGTAGGCACAGTCTTGGTAGGAGCCCTGTTCAAAAGATATGCCACTGATTCTAGCGCATAACCCCAGAAAGATCGCGGTAACTCAGCATTACTCATCATGGAACGTACCATATCCAATAGGGTTCAATTTCGTCTCTCTGATACACCGTTATGTTGTGGAGTGTATGGAGGAGTAAGCTGAGAGAGAATTCCTTTCTCTTTTAGGTAACCTAGGAACTCGGCACTTAAGTATTCACCACCTCGATCAGATCTTAGTGTCTTGATACTTTTGCCGGTTTGATTTTCTACTTCATTCTTATACTCTTGGAATTTCTCAAAAGCCTCAGATTTATGTTTCATCAAGAAAATGAATCCGTACTTAGAGTAATCATCCGTAAAAGTAATGAAATAGGAAAAATCATCTCTTGCATGTATAGACATTGGACCACATACATCGCTGTGTATGAGTCCTAAGAGCTCGCTCGCTCTTACTCCATGTCCAGTGAATGGAGTCTTTGTCATCTTTCCTTTGAGACATGATTGACAAGTGGCATAAGTTTGATATTCGAACGAATCCAAATATCCTTCTCTATGTAACTTAGTTAACCTTGTCTCATTGATGTGACCCAGTCTACAATGCCATAAGAAAGCCTTATTTATATCTGGAGACTTTCTTTTTAGTGTGTTCTGGACATTGAAAATCTGTAATTGGTTTAAAACATATATACCGTTATCTAGTGTACCGGACCCAATCCAACCATGATTAAGGTGGATATAAACAACATCGCTTACAAACGTGAAATCATAACCTTCTTTTGATAACAACGAAACCAATATGATATTACACGTTAAACTGGGTACACAAAAACAGTTATGCAAAACCAAAATATGTCCACTCGTCAATCCAAGGTGATAATCCCCTACGGATACAGCACCCACGCTAGCTCCGTTAGCAACCTGGAGGGTCATATCACCAACCTTCAGCTCTCTACGGTCTCTCAGTGCCTACAATGAATTGCATATATGGGATCCTGATCCGGTATCCAATACCCAGGAAGTAGAGTTGATTGACAGACATTTTTCAATTACAAACACACCTGAAGTCGAAGCCACAGCTTGCTTCGGTTCCTGGTTCTTGGCATTCCAAGCTTTGCAATCTTTCTTCCAATGCCCTTACCTACGACAGTGGAAGCACTCGTCCTTTGCCACTGCTGGCACTGCAATCTTTGTCTTTCCCTTAGCTCCCACCTTACTAACACCACCTCTTGGTTTGGTAGCGGCCTTTATCTTCCTTCCTTTGGCCCAAGCCTTGGACCTGGAAGAAGAAGCACCGCGAACAAACATAGCGGGTGTTTCCCTTGCCTTCTGCAAGGTGCCCTCTGCACTCCTCAACATGTTAAAGAGTTCTGGAAGTTCAACTTCTTTTCTTTAAATGTTGAAATTCAGAATAAATTAGGCGTAGGTGGAACGAAGGGACTGGAGAATCAAGTTTGTATAGAGCTCGTTCTCCAAAGTCGTCCCGAGGTCTGCGAGCTCTTTTATATAGCCAATCATCTTTAGGACATGGTCTCCTACAGATGATATGACGGACAACTTCGACTGAAATAAGTTCTTCGAGGTCTCGTATCTTGCTATACAAGATTGCTCTCTATACAGATCCTTTGTATGGAGAAATATGGATTCAAGATCCATATCCTCGTGCCTCCTCTGATGATCATTATTTATAGAGGCAAGTACGATGCATTTGGCCTTCGCGCAATCTAACTCCCAGGTCTTGTGGATTTCCTTATCCGCAATACTGGATTTTGGACCAGGGACAGCAGGTACCTTAGCAGTAAGGACATACCTCAATTTGTCATAAGTCAAAGCCATCTTGATATTCCGCAGCCAATCTTTATAGTTTGGCCCTGTCAATATATTTTTTTCTAATAGTAACTTAAGGCCTGTCATGTTCTGGGTCGCTGCAATTAGGAGAGAGAGGGAACACTTTAGCATGATGCTCTTGCAAGTTTAGAGTGGTTTTTTAGTATATTTAAACTGGATGGCTCCCACTGTTTCTCGAATCCCTCCTCAAACCAAAAAGGAAGAACTAGCCAGGACGATTCTCACCATACAATACTTGCTTAACCGTTCAGCCAGGCCGGTGTCGGTACTTCGAGGGAGGTTTTCCAACGCTTTCGCGAAGTTCCTTAATTAAATAACCTCTTTTCTCTGGGGGCGTAGCCCTGCTGACACCTTTCTCGGCACCTACTTGGTTTATAGCATTAATCGTTAAGTGACGAATCTCCTGATGAATAGCGGATACTCACAGTAGGATCGGGATCCAAATATCATCGTGTGATAATGTTGAAGGAATCCTACCAATATTCATCAAACTCCAAATGGTATGCATCTCTTTGCAAATTTCAGTTTCTTTAGAAATTCCCGATATAAATTTCTGCCCCATGCTCTTATGACCTTGGCTTTGGTCAAAATGTCATAAGTCACATGTCAAGTTCTACCCATCATTATCTTGTTAATTTGAACCCATCCGTACATACCCCTGACTTTGGTCAAATGATAATACGACTGCCCCAAACTAACTCATCTATCTATGCAACAAATGAATACCCAGCAGCTACCAAACATTATGCCTTGGCTTTGCTCAAAATACATAGCTTGAATACTACTGAATACCCAAATGAAATGACGGAGGGCTACGAATGGTTTTGGCGAAACCGTGAACGTAGTGAACTTGATATGATCGAAGGAACCTGATAGCTTTTAAAAGGAGTGGTTAAAGCTCCGCAATTTTAAAAAATATCCTCTGTTTTAAAGTAACCGAGTGGTTTCTTTTAAACTGTTCCAACGATTCAACTTTGGTTTATTTTCTTTGCATTAATATAATGCGTCCCATCAATTAACCTATCATTGCAGAAAACAACGAAAATACAACGTTCTCTTATGCCATCCGCATTCGCCACTGGGTCCCGTCATCACCCGTTAGGTTAATTAACTAACGACAGAGCGGGGGCTGGGCTAGCGCGGGTGTAAAGCATAAGTGACGTCTAAATAGCTATCATATATAGATATTGTACATTCGTCAAACGCAATAATAGTCAATCCAGATCACAGATGAACATATTGGATTTTCTACGAATCCGCATTTCTTTTGAGACTGCAAAGAAATACGGATCACACAGTCACGATGAATAGCAAAAAACCCCACCCTTGACCCCTACGGGTACGGCAAACTACCCGCCAAGTACCCGAAGTGAAGCGGTCTCCCTCAACAACGTGAGTAGGCCACTAAACACTTCAAAGTACCCGGTAGTTTGTGCACCCCACCTTGGGTCTATCCTAGGAGCAAAAATCAGTAAATGAAATAATACAACGGTGGCTACAATCGTAACCTGGATGTGTCCCGAAAAAGAATATTACAACAATTTACAAATTACATTTGAATGAAAGAAACACTCGTCTCACATCCCCGGCTATCCATTCACAACAATCCAACAAGTCCACAAACACAAACAGTAAAAACATTACAGAAATGTGCAACCCCCTGCCAACCGACATACTAGCAGTTAGGGGAGGTTTACGAACACATTATACAAATCACAGATATAATCTAATTAGCCAAACATCATAGAATTTTGATCGAGCTAACACAATTGATTCTACTCCAAAAACTTCTCTGTGCACCTGAGACTTGAGCAGAAAACAAATATCCCAGAAAAACCAAAATTAACACAGAAGAGTTACTGGGGAATTTTGGGGTGACTCGGCTTCAACTCGGCCGAGTCAGGAACCCAAATTTCTACAGTATTCTTATATTTTCCTGCATGTAATTTTAAGGGTGCCTGAAAAAATTTTAGACCCCGTTTTAAAAACGACAGAAACTTGGTGAAAAAGTCGTGTTTTCGGGATTTTTTCGCGATCGAATTTCTAACGACTTTGCTAATAAGTTAGTTATGGTTTAGCGAGGCTCTGATACCACTGTAAGTCGACGTTAGACACCCCACGAGTTGCGGGGAGGCGGAATAGGTAAAACAATCATTTTGTTTAAAACAAACATCAACTAACTTACGGATCTTTGCCAAACCTTAACTAACAACATCATAGGAGGGATTAGCTACTATGAAAGAAGATTATACTTAATGAACTAAGTCCTTCTTGTTCTCAATGACCACCTCCTCGTCGGCCTCCTCTTTGTGATAGAAGATCCACCCGAGAGCTACTCCTCCAAGCTTCACCTCTAACTTGAGGTAACTAGGT
The DNA here is from genome assembly GCA_030015575.1 of Agapanthus africanus. Taxonomy (NCBI): domain Eukaryota; kingdom Viridiplantae; phylum Streptophyta; class Magnoliopsida; order Asparagales; family Amaryllidaceae; genus Agapanthus; species Agapanthus africanus. The sequence continues at coordinate 445,823,891 of CM057342.1, read as the reverse complement.
TACTAAAAGTGCTAATCAAAGCAACCTAGGGGATATAGAGTGGGATTATGGATCAATTAGTCTTGCTAACCCTTGATCTCAACACATGAGAGGTTAGGGTTAGGGTTTGAAAAGAGAGAGAGCTTGAGGAGAGAGAAGGCGAGAATGAGAATTCTTTTTGGAATAATGAAATCATTGTGAATATATATGAAGCATTAGATATTTATTAAATGAATAACAAATAAAAAATATCTTCATGCTTCATTAACTCACATAGTGATTCATCTCATGAGTCATTTAAATCATAAATGCATCATTAACTCTATGGATGAATCACACCATGACTCATTAATCCAATAAATGCAAATGCCACCTTAGCCTCCTTGTCATCATCCTTCAAGAAGCTTCTCGACAATTCACGAGAACGCTCATCCTATCCGTGAAAACACGTAAATACTTTAGACTGTATAAAACTAATAATTCGATACTAGAATCTGGCTTAAACCAAAGCACGCTAGTAAAAACTGTCCGAACATCGTACGTGCATAAATGCACGTGCGTGTCCGAACCCTGTCGTAAAACCATACGACCTCTATATCGTTTCGTCCGAAGCAGGGAAACTCTCTGTGTGGGACTCTAAAGACTCGACTACTACGCTGGCAGTGGGTTTAACCACAGACCGCAAGCGATACTAGCTGTACGTAACGGTCCCCAGGTAGATGTCGATAAGAAGGCCGATGAGAAAACCCATCCGAACTCCTACTGAGCCTGATGTGACAATCTCCATACAGTCCGGTCTGTACGTCTAGGACTATCGCATATCGGGCTTAGGGGCGGCAAGCGTCAGTCCCCTAAAAGCGGTATAAGTCGTGTCGGAGCGAAGCCCATTACACCTTGAGAAACTACTGGAAAACCTACCAGTAAATCTCGCTTGCCCTGACCAGGGACTTTGCGTAATGGCTCTCCAGACACTGCGTGATATCAACTCCCAATACCGGGAGAGACGAATTCTGTCTAACCGCCACTGCCTCCAAGTGCTTCGGGACTGCACCCAACAGCTACCTGTTTGCACGACTCCTTTGAGCCGTGGTAGGGTAGCAATCTAAGAACAGTGGGAACACACTCGAGGCGAAGCCGCAGTGTCAAGTCTGCGGACTATGCTATACTCATGTCACCTGGGAACTGTTAACTGACGACGGGTATAATACCAACCAACAGTTCCCTGCGAGTCCTGTCCGGTGTACCCGTAACCTAACGAGCACCTGCATACTATCTCCAGTACAACGTACTGATGGCTGTGGGACAGACCATCTTCCCAACTGGGATGAGAAGCGTACACACTAGTCTACTCCGGAGTATCGATGCCCTGTCTCGATAATCCTACGACTAGGGACCTGAAAAAGGATGTGCTTGTAGACTACCCAGCCCCTACTAGTGTGACTGCCATCACAACGCTGGTAGTCAAGCAAGATCCTAAGGGCTCTATCAATACGTACACACATATTAAGATAGATATAAACCAAGTAGCATACTACTATGTTTAGCAAGACTGTTAATATAACTGTGAATATCCCAAGCTTCCATTAAGTAATATACAAGCTAGTATGATACAATAATGGCTCCTAGGGCATATACACTAACACACCTAAGTCTGAATCGATAAATATATCTAGTAGTCGGTGATCCCACCTCAATAGTATCATGTACGATACAATATATAATATGACACCTCGAGTCAAGGGTGCGGATCAATCATCATAATTATATCTCGTACGGTAAATCCATCGTACGATATCCCAAATCTGGGTACGGGTCGAATATCACGTTTATCTCATTATTCATCTGGTATCCTTATCATCATATCCTAAAATAGGGGTACTGATCTAAAGTCTAGTACACTCTGATACCATCAATATATATATATGCGTGTGTATGAAAACACATCGCCTAAAGATCCGCTATAATATCATGCCGTATCTCATAATACGAACCAAGTCACATCACCAATCTCGTGGCATCATGCTCAATCACATCGACTCATCTCCAAGTACCATATGTTAGTTATATGTATGCCCTAGAGGCCATTACTATACATACGATGTATATTGTAGTGGATGCTTGGACATATATAGGGAGGACTTTCTTGCTCGACATGATAGTACGCTATCTGGTTACTCTTTATCTTAACATGTACTCTGATTGTCTCTATGTTACATGTTGATAAAGACTATAGGATGAGTACTTGAATACCAGGACTATGATGCAGATCATACTAGTGAGGACAGTGTAGTCGCCAAGTACATCCTTCAAATGTTCCTAGTCGTGGGAGTACCGAGACATGGCATTGATACTCCAGAGTAGACCAGCGTATGCGCTTCTTGACCCATATGATGGGCAATGGATGATCTCATATCCATTGGTGTTTGACATCAAAGAAGGTATACGGGTGCTCAGTGGAGACTGGGTATACTGGACGGACTCGCCGAGAACTCTCAGATGGTATTATACCTCACGTCAGATGGCAGTTCTCTGGTGACACTGGTACAGGTTAGTCTGTAGACCCGAGATCGTCATAGAGTCTTGTGTGATTCCCACTGTGCTTTGATTTCCATCATACCACGTCCAAGAGGGCGTGCAAAAAGGTGGCTTTTGGGTACAGTCCCGAATCACATGGAGGCAATGAGCGATAGGAGGGGATTCGTCTCTCCCGGTATAGGGAGTTGATATTGCGCTGTGTTCGATTGGCTATAACTGGAAATCCCTGGCCAAGATTGTTGAGATTTACTGGTAAGTGTTATCAGTAGTTTCTCGAACTGTTATAGACCTCATATCGACACGACTTATCAAGCTGCTGGGGTCTGACGTTTACCACCCCAAGGCGAGATATGCGACATATCAGACGAAGAGACCGGACTGTACGAGAGTGTTACTGATTGGATTCGCGGGAGAATGTACAGGCTTGTTTGTTGATCTTCTGATCGTTCAATACCTGGGTGGCTGTTACGTTTAGCTGACCGCTTGCAGCTTGTGGGTGTTTGATATGATCGTCACCTTCTGCCGGCGTATTGACGATTCTTTAGAGTCCTACACAGAGGTTTCTTGGCTCAGGAAAAACGGAGTAGGAGCATATATATGATATGTGCGGGACCGAGAACAATACGTGTATGTGATACCGTATTAGATTCTCACGATATGAGATATCGGCCGGGTATATATGATATAGCCGGGTCATCGGATCAAATGTTGATTCGATGAACTGATACAGATTATATTAGTCGGTTATTTGTGAAATAGCCGGATTATCGGATCAAGTGTTGATTCGATAATTAAATGTATAATTATATATTTGATATATTAAATTACATTAACTGATATAAGCTCACTAAAAGATTCTTTTTCTCACTCGGGTAATACATTGATATATATGCGATATATGTTAATTGTATTATTTTATTTTGTTACAAAAATATATTATATATGTGATATATAATATTGTAACATGTTATAATTACTAATGCAACATGATTAGTGGAGATTAAACGAGATTAGCGTTTGATTTGGGTTAAACTTTTCTGGAAGCTTCTAGAAGCTTTCTTTTTGTTTTTGCAAAGATATTTTGCAAGATATTTCCAAACCCAACCCACACCCTTTAACCCAAGTTAAGTCTCTACAATGGTTAGCCTATCATCTTTAACCATGGTTGCATAAGTAATTAAAAACACAATTCATTATTCATCACAAAAGGATTGATTGTTCTTCTTCTTCCTTCTTCTTTTCTTTAATGAAAAGTTTTCTAGCTTTTTATGAAGTGATGAAAATGAGTGAGTTAATGAAAATAAATGAGAGCTAAAATCCTACTTCATCATCCTAATCTATCCTAGCAATTTAGATTAGGATGTTCACTTCATTTGTGAGTGAGAGCTTGTGTTAAAGAAACTTCAAGGTAGATTATCTTTGTTATCGAAGATCGGAAGCAAGTTTGCATCATTCTCTTCGTGGAGCCTCTCTGGAGTCCGGAAACTTGATGATCGTAGCGAAGAGACCTCAACACGGAGCTTTAGAAGTGAAAGACCGGACTACAAATGTTGTAATCCCAAACTCTTAGTGTTAAAGTGTTTAGCATGCTTTGTTTCGCCTAATCTCTAGTTTAAAGATCTTGGTTAGGGTTGTTCGGCACGTCTAAATTTTAAATCGGGCATGGTTGATGCCTTATAGACCCTTGTGAGAGTGCCTAGTAACCCTACACCATATACTATTCTCATCATCCATGTATATGTATACATACATACATACATACATACATATATATATATATATATATATATATATATACATACTCACATACATATATGTATATATATATATGTATATATCCCCATATACGCACAAGTAAAACAATGTATGCGTGTGTGCGTGCGTGTGTGCAGTTATTTACTCTAGGGTTTCACGACTAAGAAGCTAACTAAGTTACTTCTAATTACACTAAAACTAACCCAAAATCACCTAAGCATTATCATGATAATCATCTAGTCTCACAATAAACATATATATATACATATTCGTATATTACACTACGATATTGTGGGGGTGCTATACGCCATCCACCCGACTTCCCCCGTAGATATATATCTACTCACCTTGATCCTTGCTTGCTGAAATCGATGTCGCCATGCTCTTGCTCGTCGTCCGAAGTTCACGCGGAGGTACCTACACATATCACACATAGCGTATCGCATTAAAATCCGTTTCGAAACCAATACGACGCGCGAGGTGCATACAGGTTAAAGCCTATAGCCTACACATGTAAGAATAACCAAACAACTCTCGACGATTGACGTACAAACGTGAATCAACCGATAAAAACACGAATATCAAGTCTCATGTTATTAAAAACCGTAAAACGAAAACAACAACTTGGGAAAACTCTTCCAGATTTTACCCTAGATGAAATTAGTCAATTTTGCATATGGGTTAGGTCTAATTTATAGATAAAGGGACCACAGACCAAGCATGAGGCCATGCACACCTAACCCGGCCGCAATTTGTGGCCAGAAAGAATTTATTTGCGGCCAGGGTGAAGGGGTTGGGCTCATGTCTTCAGGGTAGCTTCCAGTTCACTTGCTCACATCTCTGTAATCGCTAAATATTTTTCAGGTGCCCCGGCTCGTAGCAGTTCACTAATTATCATCACAATTTCCACAAAATACGATATCGGGGATTTTTAAGTTTGTGAATTGGGGTTATAGTCTCAAGTTAGGTCCAGGTTTATGACACTAGAGGGTTATAATCCACAATTACACTCAATTACAGCTTCCCAAGTCTAGGAAAACCCTAACCCTCGTCTTGGAATTTTCAAACCTCACTAAACCTCACTTAAACACTTATAAACTAATATGGATGCTAAAGCAAAAGAATTACTACACTAATGGTGAAGGAAATACCTCATTTGGTAACTCAAGAATTTTCTTGAGTTGCCCCAAGTCTCCAAAATCCAATTTTTCTTGGTCCAAAATGCTTGTAGTGAGCTTGTGCACATTTTTAATGAAAGGGAGATGATGTTTTGATATGGGATTGAGGGGGTTTGTCAGGGTTTACAGGAGGTGGAGATGAGGGCAGCCATGGTGAGAGGAGGAGGGAAAATGATGAAGGAAATAATGGAGGGAAACAAATGGGAGAATGTTCAAAGACCCCTCACCTCTCTCTCTCTTCTCTCTCTTGCCCATACCCAATATTCTAATCTTTTCCCTTTTCTTTTCTATTATCCTTTTTCTTTTAAAACCCAAACACAAATAAAACCATATATATAAAAAGAAACAAGATGTCATGGTTAAAAATGAAACAAGTTTTGTTGCATGTCATGATGCAAAAATCAAGCTTAATGCAAGATTAGTGAAATTTAATCGAGTTTAGCATTAAAATAGAATATAATTAATCATAAAGAATTTATAATTTTCTTAAATCATATAAAACACCATCATTTCCGTAACTCCTATAATTTTCCAAATATTTCCCAATTTATTGGTATTTAATTAAAACATATCATTAATAATATTCATAATATTTATTATTTTAATTATATAAATTCCCAAAAATAATATTTTATTTTTATGAAATGTTACAATCTTCCCCCTTAAAGAAATTCGGTCCCCGAATTTAAATTTAAACCCCTCAAATACTAAAACATTGTAGTAGATAATGTTGCACGAGCACTGATTTGTATGCCACACACACCGTCACTAATTGCCATGACACGCACAACCCACTTATAAATATGATATTATTTGGTTAGGGACATTAAGACATTGATTCATATTTCTTTACGCATATGACATATAGCATACCTGTATACCTACATGCTTACACATAGGCCTTGACATGATTACATGTTAGTTACCTATATACCTATAGGGTATTGTACCATTACAGATAGGTACATATACATAATGACATAGCTACATGTATACCTTGCATACATATTTCACTTATACCCGGAGGGTATATTACATCATTACTGATAGGTAGATATCTATATCTTGCTATACATTTATGTTTGCACATATATCAGTTATAGCTACATGTTTACCTTTACTTGATATTATTTAGAATTGGAGAAATTAGGAACCGCATGATATATTATATTAACTTATTGCAGTTAAATAGCGGCTTTTCCTTTATATGCTTACATTGCAGTTTTATGTTGCATATGTTATATTCATGGATTTTCGCATTGAGATATGGATTTTTCATGATGTTTTCTGGATTTGAGGACCGTGGTAGTTTCATGAAATTATGCATTATTTGAAAAACCCGGTTTCTCTTGATATGATATTTCAGCATCCACCATGAGATTTATCAGTTCTGATATATATATATACCCCACGCGAGGAACGGAGGGAGCCGTGTGCGGGTACATAGTGGGGCCCGGAGGTACCCCGGGGCAAGAGTCGTGGAGTAGACGATGAGTTAGTGGGGGAACCATACCATCCGGTGACAGTACCAATGACTCGGCGGTTATCATGTGGATACCGACGGGAGTCATGTACGTATGGATACTGTAGGGTTCCTAGGCACACTAATGAGGTCTCACAAGGCATCGACCATGCCAAATTCAAAATTTTCCAGTGCCGAGAAACCCTAATACGGATCGTTAACTAGAGATTAGGCGAAACTGCAAGCAAGTTAACAACTTAACTACTAAGTGAACGGAAATACAACCTTTGTAGATCCGGTCCTCCACCTCCATAGCTCCGCGTTGACGTTCCTCCGCTGCAATCATCGAATCCCGGACTCTAGTAATGGTTTCGTCGAAGAAATGATCGGGCTAGGTCGTCGACTTCGATGCCGAAGATGATCTACGTCGAGGCAACTCAAACTCAAGCTCCACCTTCACCAAGTCAAGAAACTTGTGAAGAAAACACCCTATAGTACTTGGCAAGTGGTAGAGGATGAAGAAATAGGAAGTGGGTTCACTTTAGAATTGGATTTCTCACTCTTTTTCTCATTTCACCATTGAAGCTAGCAAGCTTTCATGAAGCTTGATGAAGATGATAGAATAAAAAGGATTATCTTTAAAAAGAAAATCCCATTCATTCTTATCATAATGCAACCTTGGTTAAGTGTAGAGAATAAACTAGGGTTAGGTGAATGGTTAAGTTTAGGAAAGAGACAAGAATGGTCAAAGCTTCTTGAAGCTTCAAGGAAACAAACAAAAAAAGCAACCAATTCTTTTCTTGCCCTAAAATGAATAAATAAAATAAATAGTTAAGAAAAGATAACAAAACCCTAACCATTCACTTAAACATGGTTTAAAGTAAACATACACCCAAGCTTGCATGTATCATCAAACATGATACAATCAAGTGCACAAAAATATATCACATATACAATGTGCACATCAAGTGAGAAAATCCATTTTAAATGAACCAATATTAGTTAATGCAAAGTAATATATCAAATATATAATTATACATTAAATCATTAAATCAACACTTGATTTAATGATCCGGTCATATTGCATATAACCGACTAATATCAAGTGTATCAATGTATCGAATCAACACTTGATTCGGTAACCCGGCTATATCACATATAACCTGCGATGATACAAATCGCGAGAATAGAATACGGTATCACATAAACGCATTATTCTCGGTCCCGCACATATCTCATAAGCGCTCCTATTTCGTTTCGCTTGAGCCAGGAAACCTCTGTGTAGGACTCTAAAGACTCGTCAATATGCCGGCAGCAGGTGATGATCATATCAAGCACCCACAAGCCGTAAGCGGTCTGCTAAACGTAACGACCACCCGGGTATTGAGCGATCAGAAGATCGACGAGCAAGCCCGCTCACACTCCTGTGAATCCAACCAGTAACACTTACCGTACAGTCCGGTCTGTTCGTCTGATATGTCGCATATCTCGCCCAGGGGTGGTAAACGTCAGACCCCAATAGCTCGATAAGTCATGTCGATATGAGGTCTATAACAGTTTGAGAAACTACTGGTAACACTTACCAGTAAATCTCAGCAACCCTGGTCAGGGATTTCCGGTTATAGCCAATCGAACACAACGCAACATCAACTCCCTATACCGGGAGAGACGAATCCCCTCCTATCGCTCATTGCCTCCATGTGATTCGGGACTGTGCCCAAAAACCACCATTTTGCACGCCCTCTTGGACGTGGCAAGGTGGAAATCAAAGCACAGTGGGAATCACACAAGACTCTATGATGATCTCGGGTCAACAGACTACTCTGTACCAGTGTCACCAGAGAACTGCCATCTGACGTAAGGTATAATACCATCTGGGAGTTCTCGGCAAGTCCGTCCAGTGTACCCAGTCTCACTGAGCACCCGTATATCATCTCTGATGTCAAACACCAATGGATATGGGATCATCCATCGCCCATCTGTATGGGTTGAGAAAGTATACGCTAGTCTACTCTGGTATATCGATGCCCCGTCTCGATACACCCACGACTAGGGACCTTGAAGGATGTACTTATGGACTACCATGTCCGCACTAGTATGATCCACCTCATAGTCCAGGTAGTCAAGTACACATCCTAAGGGATTTACCAACATGTAGCTGAGAGACAATCAGTGTACATGTTAAGGTAAAGAGCAATCAGATAGCATACTATCATGTCGAGCAAGAAAGTCCTCCCTATATATGTCCAAGCATCCACTACAATATACATCCTATGTATAGTAATGGCCTGTAAGGCATACATATAACTAACAATCTCCCACTTGCACTAGGTCCATCTGATAGCAGTGGTTGTAGTATCTCATACTCAACCATCCCATAAAAGTCTCTCTCTGGGAAAAGGCCTTTGTGAGTGGATCCGCCGTGTTGTCCTCTGAGTCTACTCTTCTAACCTCGATCTCCTTGGAAATCAACCATCTCCATGATCAGGTGATACTGCCTTAGAATATGTCTGGATCACTGATGGGACGGACGTTCCTTGGCATACGCCACAACTCCATTGTCACACAATGGGAGGAACTAAGTTCATCTCATGAACAAATATACATCCAGACTGCCTCTTTGGTAGCATCTTAAGTAGCGATGTATCCAGCCTTTATCGTCTAGTATGCCACGGTATCTAGCTTGGAACTCTTCCAACATACCGTCCCTTTACTGAGGGTAAAGACAATGCCTGTGACTGACTTTCAGTCATCCTTATCACCCTGGAACCCTTCCAGTGATTCTCCCCAGGATCATCTGATACCATCTCACTACAACTAGTGAGTATCCTAACATCCATTTAGATCTATCTCATAGATCTCAAAACCCAGGATTTTAGGAGGTATCGCTTTGATCCTGTATGGAGAATCCTTGTGATAAGCGGAGATTGACTGAGCGTAGTATAGGAAACACTTTCCCTATCAAGAGTATGTCATCCACGTACTCTACGAGGATCGCCACCATACTCCCTACTACCTTTTTGTTTATACATGGTTCATCTACCATTTTGATGATGTCAAACTCTTTGACTAATCCATCAAAACAGATGTTCCAACTCCGCGATGCCTGCTTTATCACATAAAACATCTTGCACACGTTTCCGCTGCTCCCACTGTCTACGAAACCCTCTGACTGTGTACTTACAGACTCTCTTTTCTGAAACAACATTTTAGAAAAGCAGTCATGACACCCAACCGCCAGATATCGTAGTCATGGTATGTAGCCGTGGTAAGTAGGATCTGGATGGACTTAAGCATAGCCACTGGAAAAAGGTTTCATCATTATCCAAGCCTGGTCAATGACGAAAACCTTTAACAAGTCTAGCTTTGAAAGTCTCAACTTTTCCATCTACACCAAATAATCTTCTCAAGATATACTTGCTCCTGATGGGGATTTAACCCTTCAGATATAGCAACTAAAGTCCATACTTTGTTGGTGTACATGGATTCCATCTCAGATCGCTAAGCATCCAGCCATTCTTACAGAGTCCCACTCCTGATGGCCAGCTCGAAAATAGTTGGGTCATCATCTTATGATCCAATCCTCGCTCCCACTGTCATAGAGAAACCGTAGTAACTCTCAGGTGGGTGAGGAACCCTACTAGATCGGCGGAGAGGCTGAGGTTCGTTGGAAACAATTGAATCCTTTGGTTCTATCAAATCATCAGCTGCAGTTTGTATAGCTGGAACCTTTCCAGTTCTACATAACAGATCTTGCCTCGAGCTTGTCCGGATTTTGCTTTTAGACATAGGCCGGACAACCCCAAATCTTAACTAACTTAAGATATGAGCTCTTCCCTTTCCATATCATATATGAAGTGGTAGGCAACTGATTTGATTTGAACCCTATTCAATAGGTATGCAGCTTCTTAAGTGCATAACTCCCAAAAGGAAATAGGAAACTCAGTAGTACTCATCATAGAGCGCACCATATCATATAGGGTGTGATTGCTCCGCTTCGATACACCATTGTGCTGTGGTGTATCCAGAGGAGTAACACTGAGAGAGAATCTCATTCTCCTGAAGAATAATCCAAGAATTCCATGCACAAGTATTCTCCTCCCTGATCTCATCATAGGGCATAATACTTATACCCGTATTTTGGTTCTCTACTTCTAACTTATATTCTGTGAATATCTCAAAAGGTTCGGACTTGTGTTTCAACAGGAACATATGTCTGAATCTAAAGAGATCATCAGAGAATGTAATGTAGTACAAAGAACCGGTCTTGGCATGTGTAGACAGGGGACCTACATACATCAACATGTATCATCCCAAGAGTTCACTAACTCTTTCTCTGTTTCCAGTAAATAGAGCTATGGTCATCTTATCTCTGTGACATGACTGGCAAGTTTCACAAGATGTAAATTCAAACAAATTTAAATATGCATCTATGTGCAACTTAGCTAGTCGGGTCGCATTGATATGACCTAATCTACAATACCTCAAGAAGGATCCGTTCATTTCTGAACTCTTCCTCTTGTGTGTGTTCCGTATACTAAGAACTGTAGTTTGATTTAGAACATCAATACTTTTAGATAACGTGCCTGAACCGATAACTTTTGATATAGGAAATGTTCAAAACATTATCCAACAATACAAAATTTTATCATTTCTTTACTAATAAAGAGACTGATATGATTTTGTATATCAGGTTCGGTATCTAATAACATTCGTTCAGAATCAATGTATTTGGAATACAGGGTGACAGTGACCAACAGACTTGGCTGCAACACTTGCACGGTTTTCTGTCTCATGAAACTTATCACCCGTTCTCAGTTCTCTACCTTTCTGTAGCCCTATATAACAGATTACATATCTGGGATCCTGATCCGGTATCAAATACCCAGGACGTAGAGGATACAGAGAAACAGTTCTTTATAATGAACACACCCGAAGGAGATGCATCATATGCACTTTCTTCGTTTGAGCGGCATAGGAATTCTGGTATTCCTCTATTTCCTGCTCTGTCTTATAACAATTATAAGTTGGAACGGGACCAATGTTCCCCAGCTCAGTATAACAAGCGGGTTCGGTCAATATATCCGTTTTATTATCTTGATTAAGGCGTGATATGGTCGCTACCTGGAGAGAGAGAGAAAAAAACACTCAGCGTATGCTCTTGCAAGATCAGATTGGTTATTATTTTATCTAATCAGGATGGCTCCCACTGTTTTTATCAAATCTTCCTTCAAACCCTAAAAGGAAAAACTAGCCGGGATTAATTACACGCTACAAGTTCGCCAATTTTTCAGCCAGGCCAGTGTCGGTACTTTGAGGGAGGTCCCCCGTGCTTTCGTACGAAACTAATTAATGTAAACCTCTTTTTCCCAGAGGCATAACCCCGTTGACACCTTTCTAGACACTTACTTGATCGGCTAATTGTAATGTGTAAAACTCTCCCAGGAGTAACAATTACTCGCAGTGGGTATTGGGATCCAACTATCTCATAGAAGGTATGTAATCTCATTTCAAATTTCAACACTTGAAATTCTCGATAATTTTGCCCCTAACGTGCTATGACCTTGACGAAAGCCAACAAACCATAGCCCGCTAGTCAAGTTCAACCCGTCATTTCTTGATTGAATTAAACCCACCCGCACGACCCTTGACGAAAGCCAACAAAGCCGTATGACTACCCTAATCCAATCGCATCATATGCAGCAGATAAGCAGCATATAGCTACCGCACACTACACCTTGACGAAATCCAACAAATGTAGCACGAATACTATATACAACTTATCTGAAATGACGGAGGGCTACGATAGGTTTTTCTGAAAACCCATTGCGTAATGAACTTGATATCGTTGTAGAATCAAATGATTTTTAAAATGGAGTGTTTTTTAGGCTTTTCTAGTTTTGCTAAAGGGGTCACTCCCGGTGAAGGGATCGTCGGCCCTTTCCTCGTCGAATGAGGTGCGGGATATATCATATATATCGCTGTGCAAAGCAGAAACTATAGAAGCAATCAAAGGACAAACCGAGGGTTGTAGCATCTGCCAGTTATTGCTAAAGGAGTCACTCCTGGTGAAGGGATCTCGGTCCTTTCCTTATCGAATAAGGTGCAGGATGTTCTACAAGGAACATCGCGATGCAAAGCAAGAACTGTAGCTACCTGTTTTTGAAAATTCGATTCCACGACATCTTTTAGGTTTCTTTTTCTTTCATTAATCATATTAATGAAGTCCCATCATTTAAGTTACCTAAACATCACAGATAAATACGACGTACACTTATGCCATCCGCATTCGCCTCGATGTCCTCTCATGCACCGTTAGGTTAGGTAACTAACGCCAGAGCGGGGCAGGGCTAGTGCGGGTGTAAAACATAAGTAACGTCTATATAATATATCATATATACTATATACAGTATCCATCACAGCATATCAAATGATCACATCACAAATATCGCAGCAGAAGAAACATATGAAACATTGGATATATTAGGATGTCCGTGTTTTCAATACGAGCCAGTATAAAACATGGATTCCACGGTCGCGATGAATAGCCAAACCCACACCCCTAGACCCCTACGAGAGCGGCAAGCAACCCTACCAATTCTAGAGTTAGGAGACCCGGACTCGACTCCTCGAGTTGGTCTCCCACTGGACTCCAGAACCCGGTTACTTGTGCTCCCCTCCTTGGGTCTATCCTAGTGCGGAAAAGTAAATAATATACAAAAGGTGACATCTTCCGAAACCTGGAAGTGCCCCAATAAAAGAATATTACATACAAGTTTTTACATGAATGAAAATGAAAAACACTCATCTCACATAAAAAACCCCCGGCTATTCAAACACGACGATCCAATATAACATATCCAGCAACACATAACATCATATGTCATCAACGTAAGTAAATATGCCCATCCCAATTGTCGTTGACATATAGCAACGAAACCGGCGATATCACATATTACACTTACGGTCACAGAAAAGAAAGTGTAAAACTACAACAGTTGGAATCCGTAACCTCCTCAGACATCGCATGCCTGACCAAATGAATTCCTTAGACATCGCATGCCTAACAATTATAAACCCCGCATTTTAGTCTCATTATCGAAAACGCTTTTCAATATCAAGTCGGGCAATTCAACAAGATTTCCGACATTTTGATCGAATGCTCGTCGCAAACTTTATTAGGCGGCCACACCCCCGATGCCGTCGACGAAGTGCACCAAGGCGGAACACCGCTGCCGCGAGCACCCGAACGGATGCTTTCGGCGACGGGGTTCTCCTACAGTCACTTGGTTGGGGATATGGGGTGTAGCTGTCTATTAAGTTTACCCGGCGAGTATCCGCGTACGCTACGTGATTGCGACGGACTTTTGATCGCATCAAAATTCCGTGGCAACCGATCAAGTGAGACTAAAGTGCTATGTTTATAACATTCATTCAGTTATCTCATAACTATTTATGGATTCCAAATATTGTATTACATTCCAGATAAACAGAAAATATTAAACTTTCCGATCGAACAGTCAAACACCCAAGTTTTCCCGAAACAGCTCAGCAGATGAAATAAGTTTAAGAACATTCACTTCGTGCCACAGTACCAACGGTCCAGCCGTAGAAGGGTCAAGCCAACGCCTCACATGTGGCACGCCGTACTGCCCCAAACCCTAAGGTTCAAAGGGCAGTTCAAGACGGTCACATAATCGAGTTAAGGTTTGTTGTCTTTTAGAGGGACCATCGCGTTACTTGCACTACTTAGAACGTCATTAAACTACGAAAAAAATCCAACACTTGGAAATTTTCCGGCAGGGGAAAAATTGGGTATTTATATCCGGTCAAACTTTTTAACATATTCTAAATATCCGGAAAACATTACGAAATTAAAAATTCCGATCGAAACAACGACTACAAAATAAACCCCAAAATACTCAACACTTGAGTCAGATAAAAATACCCATAAAATATCAGGGAATTAAAAAGAAACATTACTGTGCAAATTTAAGAGGGCGACGTCACAAAATGGCGGCGGAACCGCCGCACGAGCCATGCTCGTGCCGCGGTTCCGCGGCGGTTTGAGCTCCAAACAGTGTCGTTTTTGCACAGTAATTCTTACAATTCCCTGCTGATTTTTTTAGGCATTTTTAATTCGGAAAAATCCCAGATTTTAAAAATGGACCAGAGAGGGGGTGTATTTCGTCGTATTTGGGTTCGATCGGGGTTTTAACTTCGTTAACGCATCGTCTAAGGCTCTAGCTAGGCTCTGATACCACTGTAGGGTTCCTAGGCACACTAATGAGGTCTCACAAGGCATCGACCATGCCAAATTCAAAATTTTCCTGATATTTAGAATATGTTAAAAAGTTTGACCGGATATAAATACCCAATTTTTCATGTGAATCCCCTCTTATCGCTCATTGCCTCCATGTGATTCGAGCTAGGCTCTGAATCCCCTCCTATCGCTCATTGCCTCCATGTGATTCAGGACTGTACCCAAAAACCACCGTTTTGCACGCCCTCTTGGATGTGGTAAGGTGGAAATCAAAGCACAGTGGGAATCACACAAAACTCTATGACAATCTCGGGTCAACAGACTACTCTGTACCAGTGTCACCAGAGAACTGCCATCTGAAGTAAGGTATAATACCATCTGGGAGTTCTCGGCGAGTCCGTCCAGTATACCCAGTCTCCACTGAGCACCCGTATATCATCTCTTATGTCAAACACCAATGGATATGGGATCATCCATCGCCCATCCGTATAGGTCGAGAAGGTATACGCTAGTCTACTCTGGTATATCGATGCCCCGTCTCGATACACCCACGACTAGGGACCTTGAAGGATGTACTTATGGACTACCATGTCCCTACTAGTATGATCGACATCATAGTCCAGGTAGTCAAGTACACATCCTAAGGGCTTTACCAACATGTAGCTGAGAGACAATCAGTGTGTTAGTGTATATGCCCTAGAGGCCATTACTGTATCATACTAGTTTGTATATTACTTGATGGAAGCGTGGGATATTCACAGTTGTATATACAATCTTGCTCTAAATGGTAGTATGCTACTTGGTTTGTCTCTTCTTTAATATGTGCATGTGTTTCTTTTAGCATATCGCTGATATACATATTAGTAGAGCCCTTATGATCTTTGCTTGATTACCAGCGTTATGATGGCGCTCACACTCGTGGGAGCTGGGTGATCTATAAGCACATCCTTATACAGGTCCCTAGTCGTTGGACTATCGAGACAGGGCATCGATACTCCGGAGTAGACTAGCGTATGCGCTTCTCATCCCAGCATGGGAGACGGTCTGTTCCACAGCCGTCAGTACGTCGTACTTGAGATAGTATGCGGGTGCTCGTTAGGTTACGAGTACACTGGACAGGACTCCTCGGGAACTGTTGGTTGTTATTATACCTATCGTCAGTTATCAGTTCCCAGGTGACATGAGTACAGCTTAGTCCGCTGACTTGACACAGTCACTTCGCCTCGAGTGTGTTCCCACTGCACTTTGATTGCTACCCTACCACGGCTCAAAGGAGTCGTGCAAACATGTAGTTTTTGGGTGCAGTCCCGAAGCACTTGGAGGCAGTGACGGTTAGACAGGATTCGTCTCTCCCGGTATTGGGGGTTGACATCGCGCTGTGTCCAGGTGAGCCATTACACGAGTAGTCCCTGGCCAGGGTAAGCGAGATATACTGGTAGGTTTCCAGTGTTATCTCAGGGTGTTCTGGGCTACACTCCGACACGACTTGTACCGCTATTAGGGGACTGACGTTCACCGCCCCCGTAGGCCCTCCATGCGATGTATCAAACGAACAGACCGGACTGTACGGAGATTGTCACATACAGGCTCAGTAGGAGTTCAGATGGGGTTCACCTCGTCAGTCTTCTTATCGGCATCTACCTGGGGACCGTTACGTACAGCTAGTGCCGCTTGCGGTCTGTGGTTAAACCCACTGCCAGCGTAGTGTCGAGTCTTTAGAGTCCCACACAGAGAGCTATTCGCCTTTAGGCAAAATGAGTAGAGGTCGCATGGTTTTGCGACAGGGTTCGTTCACATCCGCGCACTTGTGCACGTTTGCTGTCTGGACAGCTTATACTAGCGGGCTTTGGTTTAAGCCGGATCCTAGTATATGATTTGGGATTGGTTTTTCTCATTGTATTCGTGTTCCTCGGATCACGAATACGGGTGCGTATGCACAGTTGCTTGAGACATAGGGAGAGGGCTTTGATTAGGGTTAATGACTATTGTCATTTTATTAACCCTAATGCTTATGTGTGTATTATTGTTAATTGATATTAGTTTAATAATTGTACATGGTTATGCTTGTTGACCATTTGACCTTCTTGACTTGTTGACCTTGGTTGACACTTTGACCATCATCATTTCATTTGGAAGATGCTCTTTGATCCTTGCAAATTGCATTAAAAATGAAATGATAATGGTCATGTCTTGATTAACCATGACAATTATCTAGCTAATTATCTAACTACAATAATTCACACATATATGTGAGAATGGTTATTATTCTCTCATTCTATCATTTTATTTTCTCTCTCTTGTTCTTCCTCTCCCTCAAGCTCTCCCCTCTTATGTGTTGAGAAACACTTGTGCTTGAGAAAAACCCTCTCTTGATAATCTCTACTCTCATCTAGGGTTCAAGGATTAGCACTTCTTGCACCCTAGTTACTTCTAGCTTGGAGTTGAAGCCAAAGGTCGAGGCTTTCGGGTGGATCTTTCTTCGACGTGAGAAGACGACTAAGGTGACCTCCTTCCACCACTCCAAGGAGCAAGGAGAGAAGGACATAAAGCCCAAGGTATAACCTTTCTAGCACTTAGCTAGTTTCTAGTTAGCTTTAGCTTGTTTTTGTTTAGCAAAGATCCTTCATAGTCTATTCCTTGTTGCCTAAGCTCATAAAAATTCGATTTTTATTCCGTTTTCCGCCTCCCCGCAAGTACCGGGGTGGGCAACGTGAACTTACAGTGGTATCAGAGCCTAACTAAACATAAACTAGCTAGGTAGTAGAGTGTATTGAAGTTCGAATCGGAAAAATCGAAAAAACGAGTTTTCAAAACCCTAAGTTTCTGTTAAATTTTTTTCTGTTCAAAATAAAATTTGTTATACTCCAAAAATCATCTCAGGGTTTTGTGAAGAAAGCCACCAAAAACGATCCAGTGAGTCGACCAAAGAGCCGCGTATCCGCGGCAATAGCAAGCTATTGCCGCGCAACCGCGGCCGTCTTGGCTCTTCACTGGGTCGAGTTTGGTGCAGTGTATTTCTGGCTTGGTTTTAGGATTTTTAAGATGGTTTATATGTGCCCAGATTTTCCAGAATAGAAATTTGTTTTTGGGGGCCTATAAATCCGTATTTTTTCCGAACTTCAATACACTTTGACTAAAAGGTTATATCTGTGATGTTTATATGTATTGAACGTCGGCTAATCGCTATATGTCGATTAGTCGGGGTTATACATATCAGTGATCTGTGATTGATGATGGTATGTGTATATGAATGGGTTGGATTGTCGCGGATGAATAACCGGGGTGGATGTGAGATGAGTGTTGCTTTTTCTTTCATTCATTGTAATATGTAAATTGATGTAATATTATTATTTGTTTGGCCGCACAACCGGGTCGGGGTTGTAGCCGTCATTGTATAATTCTTTTTACTGTTTTTGCTCCTAGGATAGACCCATGGAGGGGGTGCACAAACTACCGTGTATCTCGAAGTGCCGAGTAGCCTACTCACGGTGGTGAGGGAGGTTGCTTCGCTTCGGGTACTTGGCGGGTAGTTTGCCGCACCCGTAGGGGTCTTGGGTGGGGTATTGGCTATTCACCGCGACCGTGTAATCCGTTTTTCATTGCAGGCTCGAACGGATTGCGGATTCCTAGTATATCCAATATATTCATCTGTGATCTGTAATGTCTATCATTGCTATATATTTATATATGATAGCTATTTAGGCGTTGCTTATGTTTTACAGCCGCGCTAGCCCAGCCCCCGCTCTGTCGTTAGTTAAGTAACCTAACGGGTGATGATGGGGCCCCGTGGCGAATGCGAATGACATAAGCGTACGTCATATTTTGGTTGTTTTCTGCAATGGTAGGATTAAATGATGGGACGCATTAAAAGAACTAATGCAAGAAAATAAATCAAGTACTAGTCGATTGGAACACTTTGAAAACCACTCGGTTCTTTTCAAAACTAAACTTTTAAAACGCGGAGGTTGAACCACTCCTTTTAAAAGCTATCTCGTTCCATCGATTATATCAAGTTCACTACGTTCACGATTTCGCCAAAACTATCCGTAGCCCTCCATCATTTCAGTTAAATATTCGGTAGTATTCAAGCTATGTATTTTGACCTCACGCCAAGGCATAGTGATTGGTAGCTGCCGGATATTTATCTGTTGCATAGATAGAATGCGTTGGTTTGAGACAGTCGTACTGCCATTTTGGCCTACGTCAAGGGTAGGTACGGGTGGGTTCAAATTAACCAGGATAATGATGGGAAGAACTTGACATGTGACTTATGACATTTTGACCTCACGCCAAGGTCATAAGAGCATGGGGCAAAAATCCACATCGGGAGTTTCATAAGTACTGAAACTTGCTAGCGCTGCATACCATTTGGAGTGTGATGATTCTGGTAGGATTCCTTCGGTTTTATCACGCGATGATATTTGGATCCCGATCCTACTGTGAGTATATGCTACTCCTCGGGAAAACTCTCACTTAACGATCAATGCTATAAACTTAGTAGGTGTCTAGAAAGGTGTTAGCGGGGCTACGCCCACA
Source organism: Agapanthus africanus (assembly GCA_030015575.1). Lineage (NCBI taxonomy): Eukaryota > Viridiplantae > Streptophyta > Magnoliopsida > Asparagales > Amaryllidaceae > Agapanthus > Agapanthus africanus. The sequence continues at coordinate 445,804,183 of CM057342.1, read as the reverse complement.
GGGAAAAGAGGTTACTTAATTAAGGAACTTCGCGAAAGCGTTGGAAAACCTCCCTCGAAGTACCGACACTGGCCTGGCTGAACGGTTAAGCAAGTATTGTACGGTGAGATTGATCCTGACTAATCCTTTCTTTACGGTTTGAGAAGGGATTCGAGAGACAGTGGGAGACATCCAGTTTAGACAAACTAAAAACCACTCTAAACTTGCAAGAGCATCATGCTAAAGTGTTTCTTTGCTCTCTCCTAATTGCAGCGACCATTCAACATGACCGGACTTAAGTTATTACTAGATAAAAACATATTGACAGGGCCAAACTACAAAGATTGGCTCAGGAATGTCAAGATGGCAATCACTTACGACAAGTTGGGGTATGTCCTTACCACCAAAGCTCCCCCTGTCCCAGGTCCCAAAACCAGTGTCATAGATAGGGAAATCTACAAGACCTGGGAAATAGATTGCGCGAAGGCCAGATGCCTCGTACTAGCCTCGATGGACAACGAACATCAGAGGAGGCACGAGAATATGGACCTAGAGTCCATATTTCTTCATACAAAAGAACTGTATGGAGAGCAGTCTCGTATCGCAAGATACGAAGTATCGAAGAAGTTATTTTCGGCAAGGTTGGCCGTCGGATCATCGGTAGCGGAACACGTGCTTAAGATGATTGGCTACATTGAGGAGCTCGCGGACCTTGGGACCACGTTGGAGAATGAACTCTATACTGATTTGATTCTCCAGTCCCTTCCTTCCACTTACGCCCAGTTTATTCTTAACTTCAACATGCAAGGAAAGGAGGTTGAACTTTCCGAGCTTCTGAACATGTTGAGGAGTGCTGAGGGCACCCTATAGAAGGGTAGGGAGACATCCACTTTGTTTGTAGGAGGATCTTCCTCTTCTAGGTCCAGGGCGAAAGCCAAGGGCAAGAAGAAGAAAGCCCCCGCCAAACCAAGAGGCGGTGTCGGTAAAGTGGATACGAAGGGAAAAGGAAAAGCAACAAAGATAGCGGGAAAGCTGGTGGGGAAGGAAGAATGCTTCTATTGTCACAAAAGTGGCCACTGGAAACAGGATTGCAAGGCTTGGAAAGCCAGAACACAGGATTTGAAGCGAGTTGCAGCTTCAGCTTCAGGTGTGTATGTTATTGAAAACTGTCTATCAATAAACTCTACATCCTGGGTATTGGATACCGGATCAGGATCTCATATCTGTAATTCTTTGCAGGCGTTGAGAAAGCGTAGAGTTTTGAAGGCAGGTGACATGACCCTCAGAGTTGCAAACGGTGCTAGCATGGATGCTGAGGTCATGGGGGACTATCACCCGGGATTGTCGGATGGACACTTTTTGGTTTTGCGTAGTTGTTATTATGTACCAAATGCAACTTGTAATATCATTTCTGTATCTTTATTATCTAAAGAAGGTTATGAATTTGCATTTGTAAGTAATGTAGTGAACATTCACCTTAATCAAGTTTTGATTGGGTCAGGTACATTGAACAACGGTATATACGTATTAAACCAGCCACAGATTTTCAATGTCCAGAATACACACAAAAGAAAGTCTCCAGAAATCGATAAAACTTTCTTATGGCATTGTAGACTGGGTCACATCAATGAGAGAAGGTTGACTAAGTTACATGCAGAAGGATATTTGGATTCGTTCGAATATCAATCGTATGCAACTTGTCAATCCTGTCTTAAGGGAAAGATGACAAAGACTCCGTTCACTGGACACCGAGTAAGAGCGAGCGAGCTCTTGGGACTCGTACACAGCGACGTGTGCGGTCCAATGTCTACACATGTGATCGATAGAATTTCCGTTGTGTTTGTAGAGAATGGTAAAGAAATCACAACCAAAAATTATTTTGACCGCAATCAAACTACGGTGTCAATTGTAGTTCATGAGTGAGTGCGGATCGTCCACAGGTATTGCACGATTCATTTCAATGTTTAATTTGTTTGAATCGAAAAGTTAAGTAACGATAAAAGAAAACATGATTCAAGAATGATTCATATTCAAGTGTCACTATTCTATTCAAGAATCAAGAATCGATGTATTGATAATATTTCCAATCAAAAGTCAAGAATCTAAAAGAGGCTCGTAGGAATCGATCGGGTCTATAGACGTGATGTAATCTCTAGATTTCGTGTTCTTGTCCTTCGAAGGATTGATACTAGATCGATGATGATCGACGAGAGTTAGGGCTTTCTTGATGAAACTAGGGTTTCATCTTCTAACCCTTGTTCTTTCGTCGATATCATTCCTTTTCTAGCCTCTACCAAATTCAAGAAACGATCGTAACTTCCCAATTTCGATCGATGTCAATCAAGAAAGCATCGAAACGAAATGGGTCGTCGTTTCTTGAACTTGCTAGGGTTTACAAAACTCGTAGGACTCAAGAATCGATTAAAGCTATGTTACATCATCATTCTATTAACCGTCTCGACTCCTCGACGAGCGGAGTTTTATTCACACATCACCACACAGAAAAGATTCACAAATTGTAAAGATATCATGATGCGGAATTTAAAGAAAACAAGATAAAAGAATATCACCTTTATTTATCTCAACAATTTTGATTACATTCGCTTCAAGAACTACAAGAGGAAGAATCTAAATCGTTGATCGGGCGTCGCTCGGCTTCGTGAGTCGTGGATCGGCTTCGGATCGCTTGCTCCGTTGAAGATCGGCTCTGCTCCTAAAGGTTGTAAGGCTTCTTGCTTAATGGGTACTCGGGATCTTGATCTTTAATTGGAATTAGGGTTAGGGTTTCCTACAAGCTCTCTCACTAAACTTGAGGAGGAAGGAGATGAAGAAAGGGATAGATTCACTAATTGGATGAATAATTCCCAAGGTTGAATTCTTTGGAATAATGAGCCTAGGGTCTTATTTATAGAGCTCCCAAACCCTAGGATTAGGTTTGAATTAGAAGTTTCCCTCCCAAAGTTTGTTGAAAGAGTTTGTTAGACTTTAGCTTAGGGTTTAAGCTAGGGTTTTGGGAAAGTTCTAGAATGATTAGGCTAGTTTAGTGAAGCTCAAGGTGTTTGCTGATCTGGTAGTAGTCTCTGGAGTCTTCTGGAAGTAGGAGTGCATTTCTGAACTGTAGGAGCTGATACAGGAATTTTGCACCAAAAATGAGGAGATGATCCCCTGTATCCGCCGCGGATCCGCGGCCTAAGCAAGCCCATGCCGCGGATCCGCGGCCATGTTGAAGGCTTGGACTTTGGGTCTTCTGCTGTGTACTTAGACTGCTGTTTATAGCTTCCTTTGATATGTTGATTTGCAATTGCTCCTTTGTAATGATACCAGATTTGAATTTAGTGATTTTACGTATCTTTCGAGCGGTGTAATGATCGAGCAAGCTTCTCTTTTCCTGCACAGACTTCGAAACACGGGTTGCAAGATATAGAAAATATGCCATGTAATGAAATGCAGTCAATTTCCCTAGAAATGCCGGTTTTAAGGTCGAATACATGTAATCTGATATTTTGCGACCGATTTGCTAATATGTGAATTATGAATACCATACACTTCTATATGAATGTAAATGATGAGGAAATTGCCTGTTAAAATTTGCAATATTTTCGACTGATCAAATACCCCCAAACTTAATTTCGATCGTCTCGAGCGAATGTTTTATTAAAAAGAGAAGGAGAAAATAAAGAAAGAGAAAAACTAACTAGCACACTTTCGTAGGCAACACGATTGCACTGAGCACGTGCAACAAGCCTTTAAACCTCTAGGTGTCCCTAGTAGGAGGAGTGTTGTCTCCTGAGGGTTTTCAGCGGATTGCACCCACAAAATCCAATAATAAAAGGAAGATCATGAATATTACATTTAAAGAAAAGAATCGTAAAAGAAAAGCCTTGAAAATTAGGGTTTCCAACTAAGCTAGCTTTTCGGTTGTCATGAGCCCTATCTTAATGGTCATGAAAAAATGTCAGAAATCACGTCCTCCCTCAATAAAACATCGTCTTATTCTTCATTCCTATCTTTCTTCCAAACATCGATCATATCACCCTGCGTGTGTGTAAAGGACATCCCTACACCCGGAGAATTCAATTCAAGCTATCATACTCTTGCCCATCAGCCTCAGTATATATATATATATATATATATATATAATTTTTTTTTTTTCGATGAGCTCACACACTTTCATGCGACCGTTAATACTTCTTGAGGTACTAACCGACCGATTACTCATGTGCTTGCTTATTTGGTGTATTTTCCTAATCTTGCACCACCTTAGGTATAGCAGTGACTCCCAGACCAGTTGGCCTTAGAGCACTAGATGAAGAGGCACCCTCGCTATATATTTTTTTATTTCCCTCGGTGATAACAAAACCAGTGTCCATTTTTCTCACCATATTTTTTCATTTTTTTTTTTATACTTTTGGCTTTAAGACAAGAGCATTTCAAGGTATCCTCTACTATCCCAGGCTTCAAGACGTGTGTAAGTGCGAATAGCAGGGTAGCAACGTTCAAAATGTTTGGCTTCCAGAATAGAAACTATTTTTCAGACTTATTTTTATCCTCAGATTAGTGACGTCTTTCATCTTACTAACCCTTGGGAGAACGGCTCATAACTACTTATTACTAGTTCGTATAAGAAAACTTCTAATTTTCTTGGTTTTCTAAAATTTTTCTAATCTCATGGATGTAACTTTTCACTATCTAAACTTTCATTATCTTTATTTATATACAAAAAAGTGTAAATATTAAAATTATTTTTATATTTGAAAATTTGAAAATTTTTATGGGTTTTGAAATTTTTTCAATTTTTATAGATTTTTAAAGAAATGTTTTGTGCTTATGCAGATGATATGCAAATGATGCAAAAATGAGAACAAACCTCCCCCAAACTTGTTTTCAACAGTGTCCTCACTGTTGCCAAACGCTATACCTACAAAACTGTAAATCTGGGGGGAATTATTAGTGGGGGCAAAATATATAAGTGAAGAACTTCCCCCAAACTTATCTTTTACTCACCTTCATTCAAAAGATGATGCAATGATATACTGGATATGAAGGTGAGACAGAGGAATTTTAATCCAAATAAACTGGCTCTTGTAAGAACAAGAGCTCCTCGGTGGGGTCAGTGGAAAAATACGGCTTTAATCTATGTCCATTTACTTTGAAAACAGTGCCGTTTTTAACATTTTCAACTTCTACTGCCCCGTGCGGGAATACAGACCGCACAACAAAAGGTCCCTTCCATCGAGATCGGAGCTTACCCGCGTGAAGGTGTAATCGTGAATCATAAAGAAGGACTTGTTGACCAGGTAAAAATGTTTTCCTCAAAATGTTTTTATCGTGAAAAACCTTAGTCCTATTCTTAGTGATTACAGCATTATCATAAGCTTCATCGTGGAGTTCGCTTAGCTCGTCTAGTTGCAGCTTCCGAAAGTTGCAAGCAAGGTTTAGATCAAAATTTATTTCCTTTATAGCCCACAATGCTTTATGCTCTATCTCGACAGGTAAATGACATGCTTTTCCAAACACTATCCTATATGGAGACATTCCTAGGTCGGTCTTATATGCAGTTCTGAATGCCCAAAGAGCATCCGTCAATTTGGTCGACCAGTCTTTTCTATTTTTAGCAACAGTTTTCTCCAGGATAAGTTTGATTTGTCTGTTTGAGATTTCAGCCTGCCCGCTTGTTTGAGGATGATAGGGTGTAGAAAGTCGGTGGTTGATTGAGTATTTTCGCATCAGAGTCTCGAAAGATCTGTTGCAGAAGTGTGTCCCATTATCGCTAATGATAGCGCGTGGGTGTCCAAATCGCGAAAAGATATTCTCTTTTAAGAACTTAATGACAACTTTCCTGTCATTAGTGCGACATGGAATGGCTTCTACCCATTTTGAGACATAATCAGCCGCCAACAATATGTACAGATTCCCAAAGGAGTTGGGAAAAGGACCCATAAAATCTATGCCCCAAACATCAAACATTTCAACAACCAGAATGGGTTGCTGAGGCATTTCATTCCTCTGGGATATTCTACCCGTATACTGACATTGTGTACAGGTTTTACAATACTCAAATGCGTCCTTGAATAAGGTCGGCCAATAAAATCCACATTGCAAAACCTTTTCCGCTGTCTTTCTAGGACCAAAGTGACCCCCACAAGCCTGATCATGACAGAATGAAAGAACACTCTTGAACTCTTCATTTGGGACGCACCGGCGAATGATCTGATCAGGACAATATTTAAACAAATAGGGCTCGTCCCAGTAAAAGTGTTTTACTTGGGAAAGAAAACGATATTTGTCCTGTTTTGACCAATCGCTCGGTATCAGTCCCGTGGCATGATAGTTCACAATATCCCTGAACCATGGTTCAGCGGATATGCTCAAGAGTTGTTCATCAGGGAATGAGTCATCGATCGGCAGGGTCACAGGGGAAGAAACGATGCGTGAAAGGTGGTCAGCTACTACGTTTTCACATCCTTTCTTATCTTTAATAACAAGATCAAATTCTTGTAACAGTAGGATCCAACGTATTAGTCGACCTTTTGCATATTTCTTCGCCAGAAGATGTTTTAAAGCGGAATGGTCAGTATACACAACTATAGGTGAGCCGATTAAGTAAGGCCTGAATTTTTCTAATGCAAATACAACTGCTAAAAGCTCTTTCTCGGTGGTTGTATAATTGATTTGCGCATCATTCAGGGTCTTACTAGCATAGTAAATCACGTGTGGCATCTTATCAATGTGCTGTCCTAAGACTGCACCTACTGCAAAATCAGATGCGTCACACATCAGCTCAAAGGGGTAGTCCCAATTTGGTGATGATAAAACGGGGGCTGAAGTGAGTGAGTGTTTAAGTGAGTCGAAAGCTGTCTCGCAATCCGAGTCAAAGTGGAAGGTCGTATCCTTGGCCAGGAGTAGTGTTAAAGGTCTAGCAATTTTGCTAAAATCCTTAATGAATCTCCTATAAAAGCCCGCATGGCCAAGGAAAGAGCGAATATCTTTGACGCTTTTGGGATGAGGGAGGTTTTGAATGACATCTACTTTAGCTCTGTCAACCTCAATGCCTTTCTGTGAAATGACATGTCCAAGGACTATTCCTTCTTGGACCATAAAATGGCATTTTTCCCAGTTCAAAGTCAAGTTCTTCTCTTTGCAACGAGTAAGAACAGCGTCAAGATTCGCTAGGCAATCTGAAAAAGAGTCTCCAAAAATCGAGAAGTCGTCCATAAAGATCTCCAAAAAATTCTCTACCATATCAGAGAATATCCCCATCATACACCGCTGAAAGGTAGCGGGAGCATTGCATAGCCTAAAGGGCATGCGACTGTAAGCAAAGGTACCAAAAGGACAAGTAAAAGTGGTTTTATCTTGATCCTTTTTGGCGATGGGGACCTGATTATAGCCTGAGTATCCGTCCATAAAACAATAGTACTCTCGTCCCGCTAAACGTTCCAGCATTTGATCAATAAATGGTAGAGGAAAATGGTCTTTCCTCGTGGCAGCGTTGAGTTTTCTATAATCGATGCATACACGCCACCCAGTTTGGGCGCGTGTCTGAATCAACTCATTCGCCTCATTTGTGATAACTGTGATGCCGGATTTCTTAGGAACGACATGTATAGGACTCACCCACTGGCTATCGGAGATGGGGTATATAATACCATTATCTAAGCATTTGACGATTTCTTTCATGACAGCGTCCTTCATGACGGGATTCAACCGTCTCTGTGGTTCTCGGGTCGGTCTGGCATCATCCATCACATGTATATGATGTTCAACTATCAAGGGACTAATCCCTTTGATGTCCGCCATACTCCAACCAAACGCCTCTTTGTTAGATCTCAATACCGATAAAAGTGCATTTTCTTGCTCTGATGCAAGAGAAGCGGATATGATAACCGGTAATGACTCGTTCTCACCTAGATATGCATATTTCAGGTGAGAAGGTAAAATTTTGAGATCTAACTCAGCCGGAGAAATGATAGAAGGAAGGGTCATAGATTGATTTTTGGATCTACAAAGAAGCTCAGAGCCTGTGAAAGATACAGACTCGGGTGGAGAAAAGTCAGAAGTGCAGGACTCATGTGTAGGTAAAGTGTCCTCACTAAGATCTTGTGCAAAGTCAAACAGAGATGTGGTAATGTCATCGAGATCAGTAAAGCAAAGATCCTCAGCTCCACAACTATCGGGAGCGATCTCATGGACAGAGCACACATCTAAAATATGAGCAGAGGGTTCTGATGGCTGACTTCCAACTTTATAGATGTTTAGTTCAATGGTCATATTTCCAAATGATAAGTTCATTGAACCATTTCTACAGTTTATAACAGCGTTGGAAGTGGCAAGGAAAGGACGACCCAGAATCACCGGAATTTGGCCCCGGGGGTTTGCTACAGGATGTGTGTCGAGCACAATGAAGTCTACAGGGAAAACAAATTCCCCGACCTTTATCAATACATCCTCTAATTCACCCCTTGGTTTGGTGATAGATCGGTCTGCCATCTGGAGAGTGCAATGAGCAGGTTTCAACTCTCCAATCCCTAATTGCTCATAGACAGAATAAGGGAGCAGTTAACACTTGCGCCAAGGTCTAACAGAGCACGATTTATGTTTTTACCCCCAATCGAAATCGATATTGTAGGACAACCTGGGTCCTTTCTTTTCTTTGGAAGCTGGGGTATAAAAGCAGTGCTGATATTATTAGAAATAAAGACCTTCTTTGGCACTTGAGTCTTCCTCTTCCTAGTGCACAAGTCCTTAAGAATTTTCGCGTAAGCGGGGACTTGTTGAATCGCATCTAGGAGAGGGATATTGATGTTAACCTGTTTGAACATTTCTATAATTTTCTCCATATGAGGACTCGTTCTGTTAGCCCTTAGCCGGTTCGGGTAAGGAGCTTTCGCAATACGCGCGGGGTCCATCATAGGAGAAGGAAAGGGGGGTAGACGAGGTCCCAAAGGAGGTGTGGGGACCGTCTGTGGAGAACTATAAGGATTGGGTGAAGGTGTTGAGCCTAGAGGGAAATGGAGAATAGGCTCGTGCGAAGGTGGTTTGGTAGAAGAAGAAGGATCAGAAGGTGAAGTGTGTGTGTGTGGAAAAGACTCAGCCGGGGTGTTGATATGATTTTCAGTATTATCAATATCTTCCCCGACATTATTATTCAGCACTCTTCCCGATCTCAACGTTGTGATGGCATTTACATTGTAATGCCCAGGATTCTGTAGGGGTTGAGAGGGAAGTTTCCCTTTTTCTCTCGCACTCATTTCGGCTTTTAAGCGTGCGATTTCAGCTTCCATCGATTTAATACTCTCAGCTTGGGACGCTGAGTTTTTCTTTATCTCACCGACGGAAGATCTAACCTCAGCCGAAACCTCTATGAAATTTGATAAAAGTGATTTCATGGTTTGAGTGAATTGAGAGAAATCGTCAGAACAGGGCTGCATAGGATTAGACTGTGCAGGAGTGTTGCCCTGATTTTGGAAATTTTGTGACTGATAGGGGTGCTGAGTGAGTTGAAGGGGTTGCTGTTGTGGTGGAGGAAGAGCCCTTTGAAAATTATTCGTGTTTGGAACCGTGTTTTGAGATTGATTTTGGTTCCAAGCAAAATTCGGGTGGTTCCTCCAACCCTGATTGTACGTGGAAGAATATGGATCGTTTCGAGGTCTTTGAAATGCAGCATTAGAATGCTCGTGACCTTGAAACGAAGAGTTTAATGGACATTCTTCCGTTAAATGTGACGGATCAGAACAGCACCCACAAACAGTTTTGGGGAGTGACACTGGGTTTAGGGAGGCTGCTGCAAATTTGTGTTCCATAGCGTCGAGCTTCTTTTGCATTGCTGCCATTTCAGCTCGAACACCTATGGACACATCTATTTGGTGTACGCCACCCCTATTCAATGGTTGGGTTCCACTCTCCCAAATTAGTGATTTTTTAGCGAACTCTTCTAAGTATCGCCAAGCTTCCCCATCATCTTTGGTCATAAAAGTACCTTGACACATGTTTTCAAGGCTCTGTTTAGTGTTAGGGTTACTGCCCTCATATATGATTCGGCAAAGCTCCCATCTCGGGATGCCGTGATGAGGACATTGAACCAATAGATCCTTGAAACGTTCAAAGTATTTAGAGAATGGTTCGGCAGGGAGCTGGGCAAATTGGTTCAGTTCGCTACGGATTCGAGCCGTCTTTTGGATTGGGTAAAATTTCTTAAGGAATGCAGCGACGAATTCTTCCCAATTCGTAATAGAATGTGCGGTAGTGTTATATAGCCACTTCTCGGCTATATCGCACAAAGTAAATGGAAGAAGTCGTAGACGCATCGCATCCACTGAAAGTTGTGACGTACCCATCATTGCGCATACGTTTTCAAATTTGGTAATGAAAACGTAAGCGCCCTCGGTCTCGAGTCCGTGGTATTTGGGTAAAAGATTGATATACTGGGGCTTGATTTCAAAGTTATCCCCATTGGCTGGTGGTGTGGATAAGCAGGTCGAAAGAGGACCTCTATGTGGATAGCATCTTTCCTGGAGAGAAATGTGGGGTGGATTCTGCGCACCAACGGACGGCGGCAGATTAGGGTTAAAGAAGTTTGATGGATTCGGATCCATCGGTGTGGGTGTGGTAGTGGGTAAAGAAAAGGTAAATGGAGAAATATCGACTTCGGAGTCGATAAAGGGTACGCGGACTAAACGGGCACTAGAATCCCGTGTCCAGCCTATCTTGCACTAAAAAGGGTTAGTACAAGTGGCAGCGTTGGCTTATAATTAGGGAAAAATGAATGCGGTGTTTGCTTTTGAAAAAGGGACGGATTTTTTTTTTTAAAAAAATGATGCGACAAAACAAATGCAGCACACAACCCTAGAATCTAGTGGTCACCTAGGTCCGGCTCTAGACCGCTCCTAACTGCCAAAAGACAAGTCGCAGGATCAATCCTCCACTGCCTCTTTGTCCCCCTGTGGCCGGATAAGTGCCAGGTAAGTGGGAAGGTACTCCACTACGTAAGTAGTGGGCCTAATTAAAAACCACTAGCCTTAGACACACTCGCCTTAGGCACCACAAGAAAACGCGGATAAGCAATGAATTACCCACGACCTTCTCTTGTCCTAATTGAGCGCGACAGTCCTTAGAGTCTTCTCTAGATTTCTTTTAGTTAATGAGGGTAATGCGGATGCAAGTTTTGCGATTTTCGGGGCCTAGGAAGGGTAATGAAATCCCCACCTAATTTGGATTTGGCCGTGCCCCTTAAATTTCCGTATTAGAATGCAAACAACCAAGAAATCAAAACCACACACAATTTTTATTTGCTTTTGCGGCGCAGCGATTATTTGCAAAGAATCCTGCAGAAAAGTGTTAGTTGGAGCTAAAAGAGGAGAGGGGAGAGAGCAAGAAATTACCTGCAGGCAAAATTTTCCAGAGAACCCCCAAGTACACCGCGGTTCAGCCGCAATAATGCCTTTATGCCGCCCTTCCGCGCTTAAGTTGTGGGTTCAGTGGATCAAACTTCTTCAGCTGCTTTCTGTTGCCACCCTCAGCTCTGTGGTATATCCCAAATAATTTTTCCACAGCACAGAATGCTCCAGATCACCTTGCAATCAAATCACAACTCACGTATAAGAGTTTGTACGAATTTTGATTTCAAGAAGTAAAATGTAATAATTCTTTCACTTCAAACTAAAAATGTAAATGAATTAGCGCGATCCCCGGCAACGGCGCCATTTTGATCGATAGAATTTCCGTTGTGTTTGTAGAGAATGGTAAAGAAATCACAACCAAAAATTATTTTGACCGCAATCAAACTACGGTGTCAATTGTAGTTCATGAGTGAGTGCGGATCGTCCACAGGGATTGCACGATTCATTTCAATGTTTAATTTGTTTGAATCGAAAAGTTAAGTAACGATAAAAGAAAACATGATTCAAGAATGATTCATATTCAAGTGTCACTATTCTATTCAAGAATCAAGAAAATGTTAAACAATCAAGAATCGGTGTATTGATAATATTTCCAATCAAAAGTCAAGAATCTAAAAGAGGCTCGTAGGAATCGATCGGGTCTATAGACGTGATGTAATTTCTAGATTTCGTGTTCTTGTCCTTCGAAGGATTGATACTAGATCGATGATGATCGACGAGAGTTAGGGCTTTCTTGATGAAACTAGGGTTTCATCTTCTAACCCTTGTTCTTTCGTCGATATCATTCCTTTTCTAGCCTCTACCAAATTCAAGAAACGATCGTAACTTCCCAATTTCGATCGATGTCAATCAAGAAAGCATCGAAACGAAATGGGTCGTCGTTTCTTGAACTTGCTAGGGTTTACAAAACTCGTAGGACTCAAGAATCGATTAAAGCTATGTTACATCATCATTCTATTAACCGTCTCGACTCCTCGACGAGCGGAGTTTTATTCACACATCACCACACAGAAAAGATTCATAAATTGTAAAGATATCATGATGCGGAATTTAAAGAAAACAAGATAAAAGAATTTCACCTTTATTTATCTCAACAATTTTGATTACATTCGCTTCAAGAACTACAAGAGGAAGAATCTAAATCGTTGATCGGGCGTCGCTCGGCTTCTTGAGTCGTGGATCGGCTTCGGATCGCTTGCTCCGTTGAAGATCGGCTCTGCTCCTAAAGGTTGTAAGGCTTCTTGCTTAATGGGTACTCGGGATCTTGATCTTTAATTGGAATTAGGGTTAGGGTTTCCTACAAGCTCTCTCACTAAACTTGAGGAGGAAGGAGATGAAGAAAGGGATAGATTCACTAATTGGATGAATAATTCCCAAGGTTGAATTCTTTGGAATAATGAGCCTAGGGTCTTATTTATAGAGCTCCCAAACCCTAGGTTTAGGTTTGAATTAGAAGTTTCCCTCCCAAAGTTTGTTGAAAGAGTTTGTTAGACTTTAGCTTAGGGTTTAAGCTAGGGTTTTGGGAAAGTTCTAGAATGATTAGGCTAGTTTAGTGAAGCTCAAGGTGTTTGCTGATCTGGTAGTAGTCTCTGGAGTCTTCTGGAAGTAGGAGTGCATTTCTGAACTGTAGGAGCTGATACAGGAATTTTGCACCAAAAATGAGGAGATGATCCCCTGTATCCGCCGCGGATCCGCGGCCTAAGCAAGCCCATGCCGCGGATCCGCGGCCATGTTGAAGGCTTGGACTTTGGGTCTTCTGCTGTGTACTTAGACTGCTGTTTATAGCTTCCTTTGATATGTTGATTTGCAATTGCTCCTTTGTAATGATACCAGATTTGAATTTAGTGATTTTACGTATCTTTCGAGCGGTGTAATGATCGAGCAAGCTACTCTTTTCCTGCACAGACTTCGAAACACGGGTTGCAAGATATAGAAAATATGCCATGTAATGAAATGCAGTCAATTTCCCTAGAAATGCCGGTTTTAAGGTCGAATACATGTAATCTGATATTTTGCGACCGATTTGCTAATATGTGAATTATGAATACCATACACTTCTATATGAATGTAAATGATGAGGAAATTTCCTGTTAAAATATGCAATATTTTCGACTGATCAACATGCGCGAAGCGGTTATTCTTATTTCATTACTTTTACGGATGATTTCTCAAGGTTCGGACATGTCTTCTTAATGAAGCATAAATCCGAAGCTTTTGATAAGTTCCAGGAATATAAGAATGAAGTAGAAAAACAAACAGGCAAAAGTATCAAGGCACTGAGATCTGATCGAGGTGGTGAATACTTGAGTGCCGAGTTCCTGGGTCACTTAAAAGAGAATGGAATTCTCTCTCAGCTTACTCCTCCATACACTCCGCAACATAACGGTGTATCGGAGAGACGGAACCGAACCCTATTGGATATGGTACGGTCCATGATGAGTAACGCTGAGTTACCGCGATCGTTCTGGGGATATGCGCTAGAATCAGCTGCATACCTTTTGAACCGAGTTCCAACTAAGACTGTGCCTACCACACCATATGAGTTATGGAGTGGGAAGAAACCCTATCTTCAATACCTGAAGATTTGGGGATGTCCAGCTTATGTCAAAAAGCAGCATACAGACAAGCTCGAGGCACGCTCAGTACTGTGCAAGTTTGTGGCATACCCAAAGAACTCCAGGGGGTATCTTTTCTATTACGCAGAGCAACAAAAAGTCCTTGTTTCTCGTAATGCCCATTTTCTGGAACATCAGTTCTTAGAAAAAGAAATAAGTGGGAGCACAATAGAACTGGAAGAAATTCCAGAACCACAAGCTATTACTGAAAGCTTAGTAGAACCAGAGGGTTCGAAAGATCAGGACATTCCCACGCCACTCCGCAGGAGTAGTAGGCAGTCTCATCCGCCCGAGAGATACTACGGTTTTCTCATTGACGGGGATAGAGAGGATTGCATCATAGACTTTGATGAGCCTACTAGCTTCCAGCAAGCCATTCAAAGCGTCGACTCGGTAAAATGGCTGGATGCAATGCGGACCGAAATGGAGTCCATGTACACCAACAAAGTATGGACGTTGGACATTGCTCCAGATGGGGTAAAACCCATAGGATGCAAGTGGATCTTCAAAAGGAAGATTGGTGTAGATGGACAGGTTGAGACCTATAAAGCTAGACTGGTAGCAAAGGGTTTTCGTCAGCGACCTGGTTTGGACTATGACGAAACTTTTTCTCCTGTAGCTATGCTGAAATCCATTCGGATCCTTCTTGCTATTGCTGCCTTCCACGATTATGAGATTTGGCAGATGGACGTAAAGACAGCTTTTCTAAATGGACATTTAGAGGAGTGTGTCTATATGGATCAGCCAGAGGGTTTCATTCAGAGTGGGAGCAGCGGAAAGGTGTGCAAGTTGCTTAAGTCCATTTATGGACTAAAGCAGGCATCGCGGAGTTGGAACATCTGTTTTGATGAGACGGTCAAGGAATTTGGCTTTATCAAAAATCCAGATGAACCATGCATCTATTGTAGATTTGTAGCGAGAACTGTAGTATTCCTCGTTTTATGCGTGGATGACATTCTCTTCATAGGAAATGATATTCCTATGCTACAATCTGTCAAGGGGTTCTTGTCACACAGGTTCTCCATGAAAGACCTGGGTGATGCCTCATACATTCTGGGTATCCGGATCTACCGTGACAGATCCAAGAGGATATTAGGACTTTCGCAGTCCAGGTACATCGACACCATACTAAAGAGATTCAGTATGGAAGATTCCAAGCGCGGTAATCTACCGGCTTGTCACGGGATCACCCTCTCCAAAGAGATGTCTCCCAAGACTGATTTGGAGAGGGATCGCATGTCTATTATACCCTACGCTTCTGCGGTAGGCTCTATAATGTATGCGATGTTGTGTACCAGACCGGATGTTGCTTATGCACTGTGTGTGGTAAGCAGGTATCAGTCAAACCCTGGGGAGAAACATTGGATAGCAGTAAAGAACATTCTCAAGTACCTGAGAAGGACTAAGGAGATGTTCTTGGTGTATGGCGGAAAAGACCTGCAGATTGAGGCCTTTGCTAACTCCAGCTTCCAGAGTGACAAGGATAATTCCAAGTCCCTGTCGGGTTTTGTCTTTACCCTCAATGGAGGGGCGGTGTGTTGGAAGAGCTCCAAACAGGAAACCGTTGCTGACTCGACTATGGAAGCGGAATACATCGCTGCATCTGATGCCGCAAAAGAAGCTGTCTGGATGAGGAAGTTCTTGAGAGAACTTCAGGTGGTTCCGTCCATTGTTGACCCAATACCTCTGTATTATGACAACAGCGGGGCTATAGCTTTAGCGAAGGAACCCAAGTCCCATCAGAAATACAGACACATCTTGAGGCGGTATCACCTGATCAGGGAGATCGTGGATCGCCAGGAGATCGAGATTCGGAGGGTTGCTTCAGAAGATAACACAGCAGATCCATTCACCAAGGCCTTGCCCCAGACTCAGTTCGAGCGGCTGATCGAGATTATAGGTCTTCGATACGCCAGTACATGGCCTTAGTGCAAGTGGGAGATTGTTAGTGTATATGCCCTAGAGGCCATTACTGTATCATACTAGTTTGTATATTACTTGATGGAAGCTTGGGATATTCATAGTTGTATATACAATCTTGCTCGAAATGGTAGTATGCTACTTGGTTTGTCCCTGCTTTAATATGTGCATGTGTTTCTTTTAGCATATCGCTGATATACATATTAGTAGAGCCCTTAGGATCTTTGCTTGATTACCAGCGTTGTGATGGCACTCACACTCGTGGGAGCTGGGTGATCTATAAGCACATACTTATACAGGTCCCTAGTCGTTGGACTATCGAGACAGGGCATCGATACTCCGGAGTAGACTAGCGTATGCGCTTCTCATCCCAGCGTGGGAGACGGTCTGTCCCACAGCCGTCAGTACGTCGTACTTGAGATAGTATGCGGGTGCTCGTTAGGTTACGAGTACACTGGACAGGACTCGTCGGAAACTGTTGGTTGGTATTATACCTATCGTCAGTTATCAGTTCCCAGGTGACATGAGTACAGCTTAGTCCGCTGACTTGACACTGTCACTTCGCCTCGAGTGTGTTCCCACTGCACTTTGATTGCTACCCTACCACGGCTCAAATGAGTCGTGCAAACAGGTAGTTTTTGGGTGCAGTCCCGAAGCACTTGGAGGCAGTGACGGTTAGACAGGATTCGTCTCTCCCGGTATTGGGGGTTGACATCGCGCTGTGTCCAGGAGAGCCATTACACGAGTAGTCCCTGGCCAGGGCAAGCGAGATATACTGGTAGGTTTCCAGTGTTATCTCAGGGTGTTCTGGGCTACACTCCGACACGATTTGTACCGCTATTAGGGGACTGACGTTCACCGCCCCCTAGGCCCGCCATGCGATGTATCAGACGAACAGACCGGACTGTACGGAGATTGTCACATACAGGCTCAGTAGGAGTTCAGATGGGGTTCACCTCGTCAGTCTTCTTATCGGCATCTACCTGGGGACCGTTACGTACAGCTAGTGCCACTTGCGGTCTGTGGTTAAACCCACTGCCAGCGTAGTGTCGAGTCTTTAGAGTCCCACACAGAGAGCTATTTGCCTTTAGGCAAAATGAGTAGAGGTTGCATGGTTTTGCGACAGGGTTCGTTCACATCCGCGCACTTGTGCACGTTTGCTGTCCGGACAGCTTATATTAGCGGGCTTTGGTTTAAGCCGGATCCTAGTATATGATTTAGGATTGGTTTTTCACATTGTATTCGTGTTCCTCGGATCACGAATACGGGTGCGTATGCACAGTTGCTTGAGACATAGGGAGAGGGCTTTGATTAGGGTTAATGACTATTGTCATTTTATTAACCCTAATGCTTATGTGTGTATTATTGTTAATTGATATTAGTTTAATAATTATGCATGGTTATACTTGTTGACCATTTGACCTTCTTGACTTGTTGACCTTGGTTGACACTTTCACCATCATCATTTCATTTGGAAGATGCTCTTTGATCCTTGCAAATTGCATTAAAAATGAAATGATAATGGTCATGTCTTGATTAACCATGAAAATTATCTAGCTAATTATCTAATTACAATAATTCACATCTATATGTGAGAATGGTTATTATTCTCTCATTCTATCATTTTATTTTCTCTCTCTTGTTCTTCCTCTCCCTCAATCTCTCCCCTCTCATGTGTTGAGAAACACTTGAGCTTGAGAAAAACCCTCTCTTGATAATCTCTACTCTCATCTAAGGTTCAAGGATTAGCACTTCTTGCACCCTAGTTACTTCTAGCTTGGAGTTGAAGCCAAAGGTCGAGGCTTTCGGGTGGATCTTTCTTCGACGTGAGAATACGACTAAGGTGACCTCCTTCCACCACTCCAAGGAGCAAGGAGAGAAGGACATAAAGCCCAAGGTATAACCTTTCTAGCACTTAGCTAGTTTCTAGTTAGCTTTAGCTTGTTTTTGTTTAGCAAAGATCCTTCATAGTCTAGTCCATGTTGCCTAAGCTCATAAAAATTTGATTTTTATTCCGTTTTCCGCCTCCCCGCAAGTACCGGGGTGGGCAACGTGGACTTACACAGTGTACACGTTAAGGTAAAGAGCAACCAGATAGCATACTATCATGTCGAGCAAGAAAGTCCTCCTTATATATGTCCAAGCATCCACTACAATATACATCCTATGTATAGTAATGGCCTCTAGGGCATACATATAACTAACAGATACGTCGTGAGGCGAGGGTCAGAGCTAGGAACTCGAGCTTTCGGTATAGTGTATGATACGTACCTATCAGGGGGCCAGTCATGGTGACAGCACCTGATAGATCAGTATTTATGTGTCGATGCTTGACACTTAGTTTCATGATATTTTACTCCTAAGTACACACACACACACACACACACACACACACATATATATATATTAGTCTAGTGGGACGCTAATATATATGTATACATATCACTTTATATACTTCATCATAATTATTCATGTAAATATACTTCGGATATATGAGGTTGATTTGTTATTGGATACAGGATATATATGAGATTCACTTGATGTTGGATTCAGGATATGTGAGATTTACTTGATTTTGTAAATTCAGGATATATGAGATTTACTTGATATTGTACATTCAGGATTTGTGAGACTTATATGATATGAGAGCCAATTTTGGGGCTGATTTGAGGAATTGGGACTTCGATTGTCTTGCTGGACTTCGGTCCTACCATGATATCAGGATTCCGTGGAAATGACATGTTTCACCCCATACTCCACATTTATTGTTTTTGCACTGCTTCATGTATTAGTAAAACCTGATAGAGTACCTTTCATGACTGTTGCATTTACATACCTTTATTTTATATGCATTGCTTCATGTGTTAGTTGTACCTGCTAGCGGACCTTTCATGCCTGCTGCATATATACATTGTCATATCATCGCTT
This sequence comes from Agapanthus africanus, assembly GCA_030015575.1. Lineage (NCBI taxonomy): Eukaryota > Viridiplantae > Streptophyta > Magnoliopsida > Asparagales > Amaryllidaceae > Agapanthus > Agapanthus africanus. The sequence goes on along the minus strand of CM057342.1, from coordinate 445,785,342 downwards.
TATGTATTAGTAGTACCTGATAGAGTACCTTACATGATTGCTGCATACAGATTTTCATATTATTGCTTCATATATTAATTGTACTTGCTAGTGTACCTTCATGATTATTGCATTCATATGACCTTTTATTGCTATTAATTGCATATGTTAGATTCGCGCTGTACGTGCATACTTGCGATTATCTGCATATGTTATTTACTATTCACGAGTTGGCAACTCACCCCCGTTGTGGCACAGTTTGTTTTGCAGGTTGTTCCCAGAGTAGTCGAGGCAGGCTATTCATCTATCTTATCATCTTTTGCTGCGGATACCGCATCAGCTCACAGTGTGCAGTTTGGTTATTCGTTGTTGTATTGTATATTCGTTGTATCCTTGTACTCTCCATCTACTATTTTCATGTTGACTTAGAGACTTGGTGAGGACGATATTGTATATTTTGGGGACTTGGATATCTTTTATGCAGTTTTACTTATATCGTCTTTTATTTCTTCGCTACGGCGTCGTAAATCTATTGTAGTGGTTGTTTTCCGCCGTTGGGCGTGGATTTCCTCCCGTTGGGGATGCTTTACTTTGTATTTATATTGTACCCATTTTTGGGGTTGGTTTTTACAAAGGAGGTGCTGCCGAAATTTTCAAGAAAATAAATTGGACTTAAAGAATTTATACTTGAGATTTTCAAAAGTTTAAACAATACTTCTTATCTTTTCTTGTCTTTTAATGGTTTAGATTTCTGGGTTTTGTTTCTCTTTTACTGTGTTACGCCTTTAGACGTTGCGTAGTATTAGGGTCGTCACGTGCCAATTTCGGGTCGTGACAAAGTTGGTATCAGAGCGCTAGGTTTTACCTTTCGGAGTGTAGGATGACCTTGGTATGATGGAGTAGGTAGCTTAAGCAGAGTAACGTAGTGTGTGTATGTCCGCGGCATACTCACGATACGGTACTCCGCCTAAAGTGACCTAAGTATAAATTGGTTGAAATTCCTTCCTTGATATATATCCTTGAGATTCGATTTCCGTGTTCATATCGAATCCTATCTCTATTTATAGTCTTTGCCGCCGACGACTATGGGGGCTCAGAGTGATGCAGCGAGATCCGAGGTTAGAGTTGACTCGGGTGGGTCAAGGACTGACTAGGATGGTGCGCTCGTTGCACAGGAGCAGACGGATCCGCCTTCGACAGATAATATCGCTAGGCATGTGGCAGAGATGCAGGACTTGCGCCAGTCGATGAGTTCTTTGGTTGAGACCATTCGAGCGCAGCGATAGGAGGTTGTCACCCCTGTTACCCAGTTGTTCCTTGTGATCAGCATGCAACATTCCGTCACCTACATAGCACCAGTGGATGCAGCCCCAGTTGACGAGGAACGTTCCAGAAACTTTGGGAGTTCCGGAACCGTGGAGGACTTGTACCAGTGTACCAACCCAGAGACAGTGGCCTAGTTATCGAGACAGCTTTTGTGACCGTCGCGGGAGTAGCAGAGGTTTGGGACGAGTAGAGTCGTGTTAGCTAGATCAGCCGTTTGTTGTGTTAATTTCCGTCAGCGATTCTTTTGTTGCGCAACACGTATTTCAGTCGTGTGCCAATCGGTTAGGAGATTCGTCCGTCGTTGTGATCCTTCTAGAGATGTTGGATTTGACGTCCTCCTGGGCACGGACTGGTTAGCTACGTGCTAGGCGTCTGTGGACTGCCGTGAGAAAACAGTCTGGTTTTGTTTTTCCCGGCGAGTCAGTTCTTGTTGTACGGGAGGACAGTGGTGCCGCCTCTCACAGCTTGAATTAAGCCTTTTTCGCTAGTCGGCTTTTGAGGAGAGGATGTCGAGGATTCTTGGCGTTCATTCGTGATACCGGAGCCAAAGTGGGCTTGTTGGACCGGCTTTCCTTTGTGCGAGAGTTTTCCGACGTTGTTCCAGATGAGCCGACGAAGCTTAGGGAGCTTAAGGTTCTGCTGCAGAATTTCTAGATAGGCGGGGCTTGTGTGTCTGAGTGTTTCGCATTGGGGAGCTCCTATTTCTGTTCGTCAAGAAGAAAGACGGCAGTTTGAGGTTTTGTATTGATTGATCGTCAATTGAACCGGCTTACGGTGCGGATAGGTATCCGTTACCTCGCATTGACGATTTCTTCGATCAGCTTCCAAGTGCGAGACATTTTCTAAGTTTGTTTGGGATCAGGTTGTCATTGTTGCGGGTTCGGAGTGATGACATTCCGAAGACTGCCTTGTGCGTGCTACGGGCTTTGCGTGTTTTGGTGGTGTCATTGGACTCACCAATGCCCTAGCAGCATTCGTAGAGGTGATGAACCAGATTTCTTCAGGCCGTTCCTCGACCAGTTATTGTTGTGTTATTGACGACATTCTGGTCTATTCAATGTGTCGTGAGGGACAGGAGCAGCACTTGAGGATTTGCTTTGCAGACATTGGGAGAGCCCCAGCTGTTTGCTAAATTCTCAGTGTTCCTTCATGCTTGTTTGTGTTGACTCCTACGTCTTGTAGTTATGGGAGACGGTTTTCATATAGTTCCGAGGAAGATCAAGGCCATACAGCTTTGGCCCAGACTTGGGTACGGACGGAGGTCCGCAGATTTTTGGGCTTAGCAGGTTTTTACCGCCATTTCGTGCAGGATTGCTAGTGTAGTGCTGCACCGTTGACTGAACTGACCAGAAGGGAGGTTTCTTTTCTTTGGAGTGAAGCATGCGTGCGGAGTTTTTCAGCAGTTTAAGACTCGGTTAACAACTGCATCAGTTCTTTCTTTGCTTTCTGGTTCGGGCGACTTTGTTGTTTAACTGTAATGTTTCTCGAGTGGGGCTCGATTGTGTACTGAGGTGACACTATAGAGTTATCGCTTTTGCTTTCCTACATCTGGAGGAAGTACGAGCAGGATATCCCACTCGTGATCTGGAGATGGCCGCGGTGGTCGTGCGTTGGAGATTTGGAGATACTACTTGTTCGAGAGTCGTTCGGATGTTCACGGACCACCAGAGCTTAATGTACATCTTCCTGCAGCAGGTTTTGATTGTTTAGAAAGTCTTCTGCAGATTTACTGTAACCCTTCGAAAATCGTTTAGGCAGTTTTTCGGTAATCGGCTAATTTTTCGGCTTTTTCCGTAAAAAGTCAAAATAGGTATTTTTCATTGTAGACCTAATTATACAAAATTTAGATAAGATATTACTATAATTTTGTCACTTATAATTTTATAGTTAAATAAAAAATAATTTCGTAATTAATTATTTTTTATTATTTTAAGCCTTTTTAAATACATTAAATTAGTGATAAATACAAATTTAATTAGGTAAATTTCATAATTAGGAGTCTTTATAAGCTAAAATATGGTGTTAATAAAATTATATCATGACTTGCAAACTTTTGGTTTTAGGGTGGGAAATTTAATGGAAAAATGGTGTAAAATGAGGTTTTTTTTGTAAATTGTTGATATGAAAGCATTAAATGATAACATGGGGTGTTTTTGGACCTAGAAACTTCTCCAAAAATCCACAAACCCCCTCCCTTGCTGCTGGCCGACCCCCCTTTGCTGCAGAATTCCCTCACTTCCCACTTCTTTTTGCTTCAATTTCCTTGCTAAAATTCAATAAAAACTCACAAATTTCATTCTCAATTCAACACTAAACCTTAATCCACTCTCTCCTCAACCAAATTTAGTTCAAAAACTAGGAGAAAGGAGGCTTTCTTGGTGACTTGATCATGCTAGGGTCCCACTTGTGATGTAAAATTCTAAACTAGTTGCTAACTTGTAGTTTATATATGCTAGAATTTAATTTTGAAGTATTAATTTAGTTGTAAATTCTTGTTCATGAAAATCAAGAAGGGGTTTTGATGTTGAGTTAGAGTTTGAAACATGGTTGTTAGAATTAAGTTAGGGTTTTGATTATCTAATTGATTAGAGTGGTTAATTGTGTAATGATATGCTCGCTAAATCGATTAAATTTCGATGTTTGCATCGAATCGGTATTGAATTTGCTTACTAGATTTTTACGAAAATTAGAATGCGATCAAAATGCGTTATGTTAGCGATATAATTAGCTTCGTATAGGACTATCAGAGTGCGCGAACGCGGGGTTTCGTCTAGTCGGGTTGCCCCGAAATGACGATTCTAGTTAAAGGTTAGCGATTTTCGTGCGTTTTTCCGCGCACCGAGTGCATGCTATGATTAATTCGAGAGTGTGGATAATTGTATATTGTGACTTGCATCGTTTTAGGTTTTGTAATCTTATGCTTGGTGTTGTGCAAATATAGGATCGGTCGGGGAAACATCGGACACGGCGCGTAAAGGCAAGGGGGTGGTCGGATCGGATTAGCGGGGATTTCAGGTGAGTAGATGTATTCATCTATGGGGGAATCGTCTGAATGGCGCGAGGCGCCCCCCTAGTTAGGATTACCCTACTTTTTGCAAGATTCATATTGTTAGCTAGCTTATCCATTCATGTACACTGCATACCCTTATAGCGAACAGTATATTAGATTGCATGAACATTCATCTATACTTATGCGATATCACTTTGTAGGACACGAACACCATTACCATTGGCATCTGTTGCACGCGCACCATTCATGTGACACACACGCCTTTGGTAATTGCCATGCCACGTGCACTATAGAACCTGTTTATCATAATATCGCCACTTGCATTCATACTTGATATATGAAATTGCATAGCATACGTATACCTCGCATCATCATCATATTTATATAGATTTCTAGCAAAATTCACATCGTATGCATTGATATCATAGACATTTATCATATATAACATGTGGACATTATGATTTTCTTGAGGATTTCAGTATTGCTGCGATTTCTGGATTTTTGGGGAAAACCGCAAGAATTTAACAAAACCTTATATTTATCATTTTCAAAACAAAGTTGCGGTTTTCTCGTGATGTATGTGTCGTCCACCATGAGTATTCATGTTTTCTGTTGGATTTCGAGACCCGATTCGAGGAGTGGATGAACCGTCTCGGGTACATGGTGGGCCCGGTATGGTACCCCGGGGCAAGAAGATCGAGTTGTAGACGATGAGCCTGGCAGGGGAAGACTACCTACCGGTGATGTCTGGCGCGGCGGATATCCGGAGGATACCGACCGTTGTCGTGAGATTTATGATATGGGCCGATCCGGACTGACGGAGCCCGATATTGAGACAGATATGATTCCTTTTTGGTGTCGATGCTTGACACGGGTTTTCAGATGATTTCTTGATGGTATTTAGCTATTATACAAATATTCATGTTCTAAAGTTAAGAATTCAATACCCTTAGCATTTAAAATACTTAAAGACTTAATAATGACATTGCATACCTGTGCATGCATACTAGAGATATTATACCACATATGGACATGCATGTTGTGGTGTATTGCGTGCATTCTTACGATTGCCTTATTAGATGTTATATTTACTCACGAGCTGGCAACTAACCCCCGTTGTGCCACAGTGTCTTGCAGGTCGGACCCGTCAGTCTTGTAGCGGCGGGCTATCTTATCATCAGTTCCTTTTGCTCAAACTCGCGACATCGCCTGTAGGTGGGTTGCGAGCACACTTTATTTCTTTTGCTTTATCATTGTATCTAGTATTCTCCATCTACCACTTTATATTGTATATGCGACCTAGTGACGAGACTGAGAGGTTTGTATATTTGTGGTTTCTTTTGGGTCGAGCTCACTTGAGCCGACGTGTGTTTTCTGGTATTTTGCATTTCTTTTATGCTCTTTTTCTTGATATTACTGTTATATTGCATGTGGTTGTGATCCGCCTTGGGCGAAGAGCTAGCTCCCGCTTGGGGATGCCATTTTTTATGATTACAGGTTTATTATCTTGTTGTACCCATTTTGGGGGATAGAAAATACATGGGAGACTCTGCCGAAATTTTCAGAAATTTATGATGTTTTTAAAAAGGGATTCTATGCAACCTAAATGATTTTTAAAAACCATTTTCATTAAAGGTTTTCCTTCACTCTCTTTTGATTTTGGTTTAGATTCTTTTGGGCTTTGGCTGACTTAGGTAACGGTACGCCTTTAGACGTCTCGTAATCTAAGTGCCAGTCGCGTTCCGTACTTTCGGGTCGTGACAAAGTTGGTATCAGAGCGTAGGTTTTACCTTTCTGAGTGTAGGACGACCTTGGTAGATGGAGTAGGTGACTTAAGCAGAGTGGCGTAGCGTGGGTATGATCCGCGGCATACTTACGATACGGTACTCCGCCTAAGTAACCTTAGGACATAATTGCTTGTATTTCCTTTCTTGATTCCATGCATTCCTTGATTCAATTGCAATGTCCTTATCGGTCCTGTTTCTTATTCCAGCTTCGATGCCGCCAAAGACTACGAGAGCTCAGCGGGCTGCCGCTAGGGATGAGATTCGGGGGGGCCCGTCTGAGGCGAGGATCGAGCGGGAGGATACGCCTACCCCTCAGGGTCATACTGATCCGCCTTATCCTGACCGTATTGCCAGATTAGAGGCCGGCATGCAAGAGTTGCGGCAGATGATGGGATCTTTAGTTGAGTCCAGCCGGGCACAGAGATCCGAGAACGTTCCTTCCACCGCACAGACCACGATCGTACCTGCTGCACAGATGGTCACTCCTGCTGCTACTACGGAGACTATCCCTGTTTCACTACAGGAGTTCATGAGATTGAGACCTCCAGCTTTTACCGGTACAGATGCGAGAGAGGACCCACAGGCATTTCTTGATATGATGGCTCGGATTTGCCGTTCGTTGAGGTGTTCTGATGATAGATTGGTGGAGTTTGCGAGTTTTCGTCTGGAGGGTCTTGCCCAGACATGGTACGACTCAGTAGAGAGAGGCCGAGCTGCAGGTCTGCCTTCTATGACCTGGGATGAGTTTACATCTGCATTTCTTGCCCGTTCTCTTCCGGAGAGTGTCCGAGATGCTCGAGCCCGTAGTTTTGAGTCTTTGCGCAAGACTCCTGGGATGACAGTGTCGGAGTATGATATACAGTTTACCCAGTTGTCTCGATATGCTCCGTACCTAGTCGACACAGAAGAGAAGAGAATAAAGAGGTTTGTACGAGGGCTTGATACACAGCTATTCCTTGCCATCGGCACCCAGCACTTTAATACATACGCTGCCGCGATGGATGCGGCCTTACTTTTGGAGGAGCGTATTTCTGAGACTCCGGTCGTTTCTGGGCCGAAGAGGATCCGTACTGATACGCCAGCTCAGCGGCAGATGGGTAGACACCGCGATAGATTGTTTCCGAGAGATGGTGGAGGCAGAGGATTGAGACGAGGTCAGTTATTTGGTTCATATCCACAGACCCAGCAGTCATCTCCAGGATGTTTTCGGTGTGGGAGTCAGTACCACCGTGTCAGAGACTGTACCATGGGACGCCAGGGCGCGGCGACAGTCCCGCATGTGACTTTACCACCCTCACCACCTTCTCAGAGAGCTTTACTTCCTACTCCTGAAGATGCTTCACGCCAGCCAGATGCTCCTAGAGGCCGTGGGCGTGGCGGTCCAGTTCCGAGAGGACGAGGCGACAGAGGCAGAGGCATAGGCCGAGGTAGAGGCAGAGGACAGCCATCTATTAGTGGTGGACAGGCCCGAGTGTTCGCGTTGACTCCTCAGGATGCACAGGCATCCAATGCCGTCGTGACAGGTACTCTACCAGTATGTTCTTTTGATGCACGGGTATTATTTGATCCAGGCTCCACACATTCCTATGTATCCACGTATTTTGCACCGAGGTTGGGCCGAGAGTCTTCTCCGTTAGATCAGCCGCTTGTCGTTATTACCCCGGTAGGCGAGTCTTTTGTTGCCCGTTTTGTGTACCGATCGTGTTCCGTTCGTATCGGGGAGAGAGATTCTTCAGTTGATTTGATTCTCCTCGATATGCTAGACTTTGACGTTCTTCTTGGTATGGACTGGCTAGCCACCTGTTATGCATCTGTGGACTGCCGTGAGAAAGCAGTCAGATTCAGTTTTCCTGGTGAGCCGGTTCTTGTTATTCAGGGAGATCGTAGCGCTACCCTTTCCAGCTTGATTTCATCTCTTCGTGCTGGTCAGCTCTTAAGGAAAGGGTGTCATGGATTCTTAGCCTATATTTGTGATACTCGCTCCACAGAGGTTCTGTTGGACCAGGTCCCTGTTGTGAGAGAGTTTCCTGATGTATTCCCTGACGAGCTGCCTGGCCTGCCACCAGAGCGCGAGATTGAGTTCTGTATTGACTTGATCCCTGGCACGGGGCCTATCTCTATACCGCCTTATCGGATGGCCCCGGCGGAGCTGATAGAGCTAAAGGATCAGTTACAGGACTTGCTGGACAAAGGGCTTATCCGACCGAGTGTGTCACCTTGGGGTGCTCCCGTCTTGTTTGTTAAGAAGAAGGACAGAAGTATGCGCTTATGCATTGATTATCGTCAGCTGAACCGGGTTACTGTGCGGAACAGGTATCCCCTACCCCGCATTGATGACTTATTTGATCAGCTCCAGGGTGCAGGGTTTTTCTCGAAGGTTGATTTACGATCAGGTTATCACCAGTTGCGGGTTCGGAAGGAGGATATTCCGAAGACCGCTTTCCGTACTCGATATGGTCATTATGAGTTCTTGGTGATGTCGTTCGGGCTCACCAATGCCCCGGCAGCATTTATGGATTTGATAAACCGTGTATTCCGGCCGTATCTCGATCAGTTCATCATTGTGTTCATTGACGACATTTTGGTTTATTCTCGGAGCCGGGAGGAACATGAGCAGCACTTACGTATCACATTGCAGACTTTGAGGGAGCATCAGCTGTTCGCCAAATTCTCCAAGTGCGCATTCTGGTTAGACAGTGTCGACTTCTTGGGTCATGTGGTGACGAGAGACGGTATTTGCGTAGACCCGAAGAAGATCGAGGCAGTTCAGCGTTGGCCTAGACCAGTATCAGTTACAGAGGTTCGCAGCTTTCTAGGTCTGGCCGGCTATTATCGACGTTTTGTCCAGGATTTCTCCCATGTTGCTGCACTGTTGACCGGGTTGACCCGGAAGGGGGTTCCTTTTGATTGGACCCCGGCATGTGAGGATAGCTTCCAGCAGTTGAAGAATCGTCTGACTACTGCACCAGTGTTAGCATTGCCTTCAGGATCAGGCGGGTTCATGGTATATTGTGATGCTTCTCGAGTGGGGCTGGGCTGTGTATTGATGCAGCACGACAGAGTTATCGCGTATGCTTCTCGGCAGCTGAGGAAACACGAGCAGAACTACCCCACCCATGATTTAGAGATGGCTGCAGTGGTATTTGCACTTAAGATCTGGAGACATTACCTATACGGTGAGTCGTGCCAGATATTCACTGACCACAAGAGTTTGAAGTATATTTTCCAGCAGCGAGATCTGAACCTGAGACAGCGCCGATGGATGGAGTTGGTGAAGGATTATGACTGCGAGATTTTATACCATCCGGGCAAGGCGAATGTGGTGGCAGATGCTTTGAGTAGGAGGCCCGGAGGTAGCTTATCTTGTTTGAGCGCAGTACAGATGCAGTCGACGGCGGATTGGCAGGTTTTATGTGATAGCAGAGTGCAGTTCGAGTTTACTCTTACAGGGGGACAGCTGGCCCATTTCAGAGCACGCCCACAGCTACTTGACCGTATCCACGAGGCACAGTCCGGCGATGCCCGTACATTAGAGATCATTGAGCAGATTCGACAGGGCAGAGTTTCTGAGTTCGTGCTTGATGATCAGGGGATACTTCGATTTGGGACTCGACTGTGCGTGCCAGATTCAGAGGGACTGAGGCGCGACATTCTCGAGGAGGCACATAGATCAGCATATAGTGTGCATCCAGGTTCCACCAAGATGTACCGTGATTTGAGAGAGGTTTACTGGTGGGACGGGATGAAGAAGGATATTACAGACTTTGTGTCGAGATGCCTGACTTGTCAGCAAGTCAAGGCCGAGCACCAAAGGCCAGCCGGCGAGTTACAGCCTTTGCCCATCCCTGAGTGGAAGTGGGAGCAGGTCTCCATGGACTTCATTATGGGTCTACCCAGGACCAGTCGAGGGTATGACTCTATTTGGGTGATTGTGGATCGACTGACGAAAGCGGCTCACTTTCTGCCAGTGAAGACCACTTTTGGATTTTCTCAGTACGCCCAGGTTTATATTGATGAGATAGTGCGACTGCATGGCGTTCCGACTTGCATCATGTCCGACCGTGGCACCCAGTTTACCAGCCGATTGTGGCAGAAACTTCAGGAAGCTTTGGGCACCCGATTAAGTTTTAGCACAGCCTTTCATCCTCAGACTGACGGTCAGTCGGAGCGTACGATTCAGACTCTTGTGGACATGCTCAGAGCTTGTGTCTTAGATTTCGTTGGTAGCTGGGATCGTCATTTGCCTTTGATCGAGTTTTCCTACAATAATAGCTTCCAGGAGACGATTCAGATGGCACCTTTCGAGGCTTTATATGGGAGGAGATGTCGATCGCCTGTATGTTGGACAGAGCTTAGGGAGAGCAGTATTTTGGGGCCTCAGATCGTACAGGAGACGACCGAGAAGATACAGCTGATTCGGGACAGGATAAGAGCGGTACAGAGCAGGCAGAAATCTTATGCTGACAGGCGCCGTCGCTGACTCGAGTTCGCTGTTGGCGATCATGTTTTCCTGAAGGTCTCTCCGATGAAAGGTGTGATGAGATTTGGGCGGAAATGGAAACTGAGTCCTAGATATGTTGGTCCTTTCGAGATCCTAGAGCGTGTTGGTCCAGTCGCTTATCGGTTAGCTCTTCCGCCCAGCTTCCCCGATGTTCACCCCGTATTCCATGTCTCGATGCTCCGCAAGTACCTTCATGATCCTTCCCAGGCGATTCAGCACCAGACGATCCAGCTAGAGCGTGATCTTTCATTCACCGAGCAGCCGGTGGTCATTTTGGATCGGCAGGTGAAGAAATTGAGGTCGAAGGTTATACCGTCCGTCAAGGTCCTTTGGCGTGGCCCGAACAGCGAGGAGGTCACCTGGGAGACCGAGGTCGAGATGAGGAAGAGATATCCCCATCTTTTTGAAGGTACGCGTAGTTAAATTCTAAATTCGGGGACCGAATTTCGTTAAGGGGGGAAGATTGTAACCCTTCGAAAATCGTTTAGGCAGTTTTTCGGTAATCGGCTAATTTTTCGGCTTTTTCCGTAAAAAGTCAAAATAGGTATTTTTCATTGTAGACCTAATTATACAAAATTTAGATAAGATATTACTATAATTTTGTCACTTATAATTTTCTAGTTAAATAAAAAAAAAATTCGTAATTAATTATTTTTTATTATTTTAAGCCTTTTTAAATACATTAAATTAGTGATAAATACAAATTTAATTAGGTAAATTTCATAATTAGGAGTCTTTATAAGCTAAAATATGGTGTTAATAAAATTATATCATGACTTGCAAACTTTTGGTTTTAGGGTGGGAAATTTAATGGAAAAATGGTGTAAAATGAGATTTTTTTTGTAAATTGTTGATATGAAAGTATTAATGATAACATGGGGTGTTTTTGGACCTAGAAACTTCTCCAAAAATCCACAAACCCCCTCCCTTGCTGCTGGCCGACCCCCCTTTGCTGCAGAATTCCCTCACTTCCCACTTCTTTTTGCTTCAATTTCCTTGCTAAAATTCAATAAAAACTCACAAATTTCATTCTCAATTCAACACTAAACCTTAATCCACTCTCTCCTCAACCAAATTTAGTTCAAAAACTAGGAGAAAGGAGGCTTTCTTGGTGACTTGATCATGCTAGGGTCCCACTTGTGAGGTAAAATTCTAAACTAGTTGCTAACTTGTAGTTTATATATGCTAGAATTTAATTTTGAAGTATTAATTTAGTTGTAAATTCTTGTTCATGAAAATCAAGAAGGGGTTTTGATGTTGAGTTAGGGTTTGAAACATGGTTGTTAGAATTAAGTTAGGGTTTTGATTATCTAATTGATTAGAGTGGTTAATTGTGTAATGATATGCTCGCTAAATCGATTAAATTTCGATGTTTGCATCGAATCGGTATTGAATTTGCTTACTAGATTTTTACGAAAATTAGAATGCGATCAAAATGCGTTATGTTAGCGATATAATTAGCTTCGTATAGGACTATTAGAGTGTGCGAACGCGGGGTTTCGTCTAGTCAGGTTGCCCCGAAATGACGATTCTAGTTAAAGGTTAGCGATTTTCGTGCGTTTTTCCGCGCACCGAGTGCATGCTATGATTAATTCGAGAGCGTGGATAATTGTATATTGTGACTTGCATCGTTTTAGGTTTTGTAATCTTATGCTTGGTGTTGTGCAAATATAGGATCGGTCGGGGAAACATCGGACACGGCGCGTAAAGGCAAGGGGGTGGTCGGATCGGATTAGCGGGGATTTCAGGTGAGTAGATGTATTCATCTATGGGGGAATCGTCTGAATGGCGCGAGGCACCCCCCTAGTTAGGATTACCCTACTTTTTGCAAGATTCATATTGTTAGCTAGCTTATCCATTCATGTACACTGCATACCCTTATAGCGAACAGTATATTAGATTGCATGAACATTCATCTATACTTATGCGATATCACTTTGTAGGACACGAACACCATTACCATTGGCATCTGTTGCACGCGCACCATTCATGTGACACACACGCCTTTGGTAATTGCCATGCCACGTGCACTATAGAACCTGTTTATCATAATATCGCCACTTGCATTCATACTTGATATATGAAATTGCATAGCATACGTATACCTCGCATCATCATCATATTTATATAGATTTCTAGCAAAATTCACATCGTATGCATTGATATCATAGACATTTATCATATATAACATGTGGACATTATGATTTTCTTGAGGATTTCAGTATTGCTGCGATTTCTGGATTTTTGGGGAAAACCGCAAGAATTTAACAAAACCTTATATTTATCATTTTCAAAACAAAGTTGCGGTTTTCTCGTGATGTATGTATCGTCCACCATGAGTATTCATGTTTTCTGTTGGATTTCGAGACCCGATTCGAGGAGTGGATGAACCGTCTCGGGTACATGGTGGGCCCGGTATGGTACCCCGGGGCAAGAAGATCGAGTTGTAGACGATGAGCCTGGCAGGGGAAGACTACCTACCGGTGATGTCTGGCGCGGCAGATATCCGGAGGATACCGACCGTTGTCGTGAGATTTATGATATGGGCCGATCCGGACTGACGGAGCCCGATATTGAGACAGATATGATTCCTTTTTGGTGTCGATGCTTGACACGGGTTTTCAGATGATTTCTTGATGGTATTTAGCTATTATACAAATATTCATGTTCTAAAGTTAAGAATTCAATACCCTTAGCATTTAAAATACTTAAAGACTTAATAATGACATTGCATACCTGTGCATGCATACTAGAGATATTATACCACATATGGACATGCATGTTGTGGTGTATTGCGTGCATTCTTACGATTGCCTTATTAGATGTTATATTTACTCACGAGCTGGCAACTAACCCCCGTTGTGCCACAGTGTCTTGCAGGTCGGACCCGTCAGTCTTGTAGCGGCGGGCTATCTTATCATCAGTTCCTTTTGCTCAGACTCGCGACATCGCCTGTAGGTGGGTTGCGAGCACACTTTATTTCTTTTGCTTTATCATTGTATCTAGTATTCTCCATCTACCACTTTATATTGTATATGCGACCTAGTGACGAGACTGAGAGGTTTGTATATTTGTGGTTTCTTTTGGGTCGAGCTCACTTGAGCCGACGTGTGTTTTCTGGTATTTTGCATTTCTTTTATGCTCTTTTTCTTGATATTACTGTTATATTGCATGTGGTTGTGATCCGCCTTGGGCGAAGAGCTAGCTCCCGCTTGGGGATGCCATTTTTTATGATTACAGGTTTATTATCTTGTTGTACCCATTTTGGGGGATAGAAAATACATGGGAGACTCTGCCGAAATTTTCAGAAATTTATGATGTTTTTAAAAAGGGATTCTATGCAACCTAAATGATTTTTAAAAACCATTTTCATTAAAGGTTTTCCTTCACTCTCTTTTGATTTTGGTTTAGATTCTTTTGGGCTTTGGCTTACTTAGGTTACGGTACGCCTTTAGACGTCTCGTAATCTAAGTGCCAGTCGCGTTCCGTACTTTCGGGTCGTGACATTTACAGTTCTTGTGCGATCGTTGAGTACAACTTAAGTTCGCCTCTACTGAGGGGACAGCTTGCTCATGTCCGCGCCCGACCACTTTTCTTTAATCGCTTTCGCGAGGCATTGCCCGCCGATGCTCGTTCGTCAAAGATTCTTGAGCATACTTGGCTGGGTAATGATTCAGAGTTCTTGATTTGTGACAAGGGTGTGCTAAGTTTAGGGACACGTTTGTGTACCTGATACTATTGGGTAGAGACGTGAAATCCTAGAGCAGGCACATCTGTCAACTCTCTGTATTCATTCAAGTTCCACAGCATTTGACGTGACTTGTGAGATAGCTACTGGTGGGCAGGGATGTAAAGAGAAGTTTTGGGTTTCATTTCAAGATGTCTGTCTTGTTGTGTGCTAAGGTTGAGCATCTGAGACCGGATGGAGAGTTGCAACCTTTAACAGTTCCGGAGTGGGAATGGGAGCAGGTCTCCATGAATATTCGTTGTGGCGTCTACCCAGGTTTAGTCTGGGTGTGGCTCCATTTGGATGCTAGTTGTCCGGTTTTACTCGGTTTGCTCAGTTGTCCTTGGTTAAGTTTGTGCGTTGCACGGAGTTCCTTCAAGGGTCGTATCCATTGAAGGCACCCTGTTCGCTTGCCATCTTGGGCAGGAACTTCAGGAAGCTTTGGGTACTGGTTGAGCTTTAGCTCCGTTTTTCCATCTGCAGGATGATGGTTTTGTGAGAGCGGGCTATACCGACTCTGGAGGATATGCTTGTGCGTACTTATTAATTGTTGTTAGAAGTTGGGATCGTCACTTGCCATTGTTAGGATTCTCCTTTGATAGCTGTTATCAGGAGGCACTCCAATTGGCAACCTTTAAGTTTTGTTTGTTAGGTGGTGTCGATTTCCAGTCCGTTTTTCTGACTTTGCGAGATTAGGATTTTTGGACCTCAGCTAGTCTAGAGACTTCGGAAATGATCCAGTTGGTTCAGGTCAGGATGATGACAGCCCAGTGCAGACAGAGGTCTCATGCCGACCGTTGTGATCGCAGACTTGAGTTCGCAGTGGAAGCTCATGCATTCCTACGGATTTTTCCGATGAATGACGTGTTGAGTTTTAGGAAGTATCTCAGGATTGTAGGTCCTTTTAAGATCCTCAAGCGAATTGGTTCCGTTGCCTATAATTTGGCACTTCCGCCCAGATTTTTGAGTATTCATCCCGTATTCATTATGTCGATACTTCGTAATTACCTTCATGACCTTTTTCACATGATTTAGCATGAGACCAATTAGCTTGGACGCGATCTTTCGTTCACCAGCAGCCGCTAGTTATAGTGGATCGGCAGGTGGAGGAACTTCGGTCAAGGGACTTGCCGTCAGTGAGGGTTCTTTGGTGTAGTTGTATAGTGAGGTGATCATTTGGAAAGCTGCGGGCGAGATTTGGGTGTTTTGTACTCATCTTCTTGAAGGTACGCGTAGATGAATTTTAATTTCGGGGACCGAATTTCTTTAAGGGGGAAGATTGTAACGTTTTAGAAATCGTTTTGCGAATTATTCCGTTTTAGGGCAAAATAGTCGGTATTTTCCGTTTTAACCCGATTTCGATCAAACTTCCGTAGAAACTTGCCGGCACCTATTTTAGCTAAAATAAAGCTTGTGCGCGAACTTTGGGGGTATTTGGGAGGTTTTGGATCAGATAGAATTTTACCCAAATAAAATATTATTTTAGCCGGTAAAATATGCACGTAAATCGGGAAATTTCTTCTAAATGAAAATCCTTGGAAATCATCACCACAATTATTTTAGAACCTTCTTTTTAAATATCTAGATTTTTCTTTTGGTCAAAGGATTTATTTTTTTTAAAGAAAAAGAAAAAGAAAAGAAAGGTGGCATTTTTCTTTAATTAGCATTTAATGTTGTTTTTAGATAGAACCTTCTTCTTTTTTCTTCACAAAACCCCCTCCCTTTGCTTTGGCGAAGCCCTCCTATTCCTTGCTGCCTTCTCTCTCTTCTTGCTCCATTTTCATCATTTTGCTACAAATAAATCATCACAAATCCAAATAAAATCACAAAAATTCAAATATAATCATTTTCCTTCATTTCCTTAACCCTAAACCATGCTTTGTTCTTCATGAAGTCTTGATTTTGGAGGCTAATCTTGGTTTTCTTATTGCAAGTTTTTGAATCATTTGAAGGTATAAAATCCTAACACTAATCCTTAATTGTTAACTTTAAATCTTTATGCTAGCTTAATTAGATGTTAATTTAAGCTTTTAATTTCATGTTTAATTCATTATTCATTATTTTTTTTTAGAAATTCAAGTTAAGGTTAAAGCTTGATTTAAGTGTTTAATATTTAATTGAAGTGTTAATTTATAATTAGGAAAAGCTTAACCTAGTAGAGAATGATAATTTTTGTTAATGAATACTTTGTTTTATTATGAAATATTGCTTACTAGGTTTTTGCTAAAACTTATTTTGCAAGTGTTAAAAATATAGAAATGGTTTAGATAGCTTAGTTAAGCAATTATAAGGTGTTTGTAATCGCTAGATATGCGTTAGCTTGAAACTAGTGCGAAATATTGCGGTAGGTTGTTTTCTAGGTTTCGGGGTTTTTCCGACATGGGTTCGATTAGTCGTTCGAGGTTATATCTATTATATTCCTCGTATTTAATTGTGTTGTGTTGCGCGATCGGGACGATCGGAGTGTAGACATGGTGTTTCGTAGTTTAGCGACCCTAGTTAGGGTTTTTGACCGATGTCGTGCGCGTTAGATGCGCTAAGTGCGCAGTGTAATTTTCTGGCCGTTTTCTTTGCGTTTCGTTGTCTTTTCGTCGATATAGGATATTGAGCTTATGTGATGTGTTTGTGAAATTTTAGGTTCGCTGGCGGGGACTTCGGACGCTAAGACAAAGGGAAAACAGGTTCTAGGTTTTACTTAGCCTGGAGCGTTGGTGAGTAGATTTAACATCTACAGGGGAATCGCCCGCATAGCGTTATGCGTCTGGGCTAGAGATGACTTGATTTGTCGCATATTCTATTTCATATTTAGAATTGCGCATACACCCTACTGCTTAGTTTATTGTTGTGCTTGGACTAGTATCCTTAGGACACTGCACTACTATTGACGGCTCATGTTGCACGAGCACTGTTTTGTATGCCACATACACCGTCAATAATTGCAATGACACGCACAACCCACTTATAGATATGATATTGTTTGGTTAGGGACATTGAGACATTGATTCATATTTCTTTACGCATATGACATATAGCATACCTGTATACCTACATGCTTCCACATAGGGCTTGACATGATTACATGTTAGTTACCTGTATAACTATAGGGTATTGTACCATTAGCAATAGGTACATATAAATAATGATATAGCTACATGTATACCTTGCATACATACTTCACTTATACCCGGAGGGTATATTACATCATTACTGATAGGTAGATATCTATATCTTGCTATATATTTATGTTTGCACATATATCAGTTATAGCTACATGTTTACCTTTACTTGATGTTATTTAAAATTGGAGAAATTAGCAACCGCATGATATATTATATTAACTTATTGCAGTTAAATAGCGGCTTTTCTTTATATGCTTACATTGCAGTTTTATGTTGCATATATTATATTCATGGATTTTCGCATTGAGATATGGATTTTTCATGATATTTTCTGGATTTGAGGACCGTGGTAGTTTCATGAAATTATGCATTATTTGAAAAACCCGGTTTCTCTTGATATGATATTTCAGCATCCACCACGAGATTTATCGGTTCTGATATATATATAACCCACGCGAGGAACGGAGGGAGCCGTGTGCGGGTACATGGTGGGGCCCGAAGGTATCCCGGGGCAAGAGTCGTGGAGTAGACGATGAGTTAGTGGGGTAACCATACCATCCGGTGACAGTACCAATGACTCAGCGGTTATCATGGGGATACCGACGGGAGTCATGTACGTATGGATACGTCGAGAGGTGAGGGTCAGAGCTAGGCACTCGAGCTTTCGGTATAGCGTATGATACGTACCTATCAGGGGGCCAGTCATGGTGACAGCACCTGATAGATCTGTATTTATGTGTCGATACTTTGTAAGTCTACGGTAGCGCTCCGGCCGTCTGTCCGAAGCCAAAATGCGGAAACGAAAACTTTTTCTAAACTAGAAACCGGCGCTATCGCAGAATTTAATCCCGGATCGAACCATTAACCTACAACTAGCAACTAGAGAAAGGGTTGGAAAGCTATACCGATCGATCCGTGTCCATGGTCTTTGGCCACCATCCCAAGCTCCTCGCGGCATCTCCTGTCACAACCCGAAGGTACGGAACGTGACCGGCACTTAAATTACGAAGCGTCTAGAGGCGCAACGTAATCTAAGTAAGCCGAAACCCAGAAATCTAAACCATATAAAGAACAAGTAAAGGAAAACATGTAGAAAAAAAAGTTTAAAAGCAACATCCAATTTTCTCAAAAATTTCGGCAGAGTCTCCTTTGTAAAAACTGGCCCCAAACGGGTACAAACAAGAATAATATATATATACAGCAATAAAAAGGCATCCCCAAGCGGGAGCTAGCTCTACGCCAACAGGCAGAAACAACCACACCAAGCACAATAATATGCAACGCCAAAGGACGAGGCTCAAAACTCAAAAGAAAACAAATCCACCATATACCATAATAATACAAGCGTGACTCTAAGGTCGAAATAAATAACTGGTCCTTTAAACTTATCAAGTAATACAAGTTTGGTTGATGGAGCTTACTAGATACCAATGAAATAAATAAAGTACAACGGCGGTCCTGATACAAATGAACCAACCTATCGTGCAAATCACCCTGAATGAAAAGATGTGCCAGCAAGCTGCCAAGGAAACCTGTACATCGAACCTGTAATAAAATTTGGCACAACGGGGGTGAGTTGCCAACTCGTGAGTAGAAGACATCTGCAAAAAAAAATCGAATGCACGACGCTGTCCTAAGTCATAATAATATACTAATATATCACTAGTCATCTAGTAGTGCAGGGTAATAAATTACGCGTAAGTGCAAATGCTCCGTGCTCGTGTCAGTGCCTCAAATAGTAATATGTCGTGTGAATGAGTATGCATGCACCATGAATGTAAAACAATCAACCTTGAAATCTGGATATATCTGTATAAAAAGTCTTTAACTTTCACCATAGTAAATTTTGTATAGAATTCTGAAACATCATCGATGAAATCCATGGAAATCCGTGTCAAGCATCGACACAAAACATGTAAATCTCAAGTCTCAATACCTCATAGTCTCAATATCTTGGGCTCCGTCAGTCCGGATCGGCCCATATCATCAAATCTCACGACAACGGTCGGTATCCTCCGGATATCCGCCGCGCCAGACATCACCGGTAGGTAGTCTTCCCCTGCTAGGCTCATCGTCTACAACTCGATCTTCTTGCCCCGGGATACCATACCGGGCCCACCATGTACCCGAGACGGTTCATCCACTCCTCGAATCGGGTCTTGAAATCTGTCACGCCCCGCTTCCAGTGTACGGCAAAGTGGACGCGACGAGGTCCGCTACGTATGTACTCAGAAGTACATATGCTAAGCGTAGCTAAGCAATATAAAATAATCACAAGAGACAAATGATATTGAAATAACAGCAACTTTTATTAATAACATTCTTTGTACAATGCATGAAATGAAAATACAACTGGAATGAAAAAGCAATCCCTAAACAGTGGCATAACAGAAATGAAAAATACTGGAAAGAACAAGGTACAATTATCTAGAGCTCTGGGTTTTCTTGGAACTGCTCCAAATCTTCACCGGCGGGCTCGACCTCAGCTTGGTCCAACGCACCTGACGACATTCAAAAAAGAAAGAAATAGAATATCGTCAGCGAACAGGTCGCTCGGTAAGTCCCAAAGAATAAGAAGAATGAGAATGACAGAGTAACAGTATTTTCTAAAGTATTATATTGTTGAATATTATGGAACATTGTTTAACGCTGTTGTTTGTAGCTTGGTACAGAAGGATGCCAGTGTATACGAGGGGGATCTCTATATGCTAGAGATCAGGGCAAAAGGAAAGTACAAGAAACCGTTATGCCATGGTACAACAGAAATAGGATTCTGGTTAGGTGTCTTAATCTGACCACCTCGTGCCACCTTTAACACCTTCCGTACCAATCTACCCCTTAAACCCCGTAGTGTTTTAACAGTATTGTAGTATTGGAATATGTAAATTGAGTGACTGACCAAAACGATGATATCAGTAAACATGTTGTAACTGTATAATCAGTTAAATGGAATATCAGGATAATGGATGAATATCCATGGTTTGATTCAGTCAAAAGAATATATTGTTAACTGGATTCAGGGTTTCATGTATTCAAATTGTGTTGGAATATAAAAGAATATAGATTGACTTGAATCGTATTCAAGTCAGAAATAGTCAGACTCTAACCCGAGTCAGACTAAAAGAAGATAATTTGAAGTTCAATATTAGCTAGGGGCCTTATTGTAATTTGTAAAACTTGAGGGGGTTTTATGTAAAAATACTTTTGTATAGTTTCAAAATACACCTCAAGTATTTAATAATCGTCTTTATTGTTATAATGAATGTGAATTTTATTTGTGTTATTCTAGTGAATATATCCTAATAAAACTATTAATTGTTTTATCTGAAATTCATGGTATTTTAGTGTAACTTTTAATCTTGTAATTTTTTTAGAAAAATGTGGAAACTTTATATTATGATAAAATAGGTGTTTAAATGATAATTATATATATATTAACACATGAATAATTTTATATAAATATTTTATTAAAAAAATATCATTTTCCCTAAATATCGTATTTTGAACCTTTCGAGACCGAATGCTCCTTGCGGAGGTCTGAATCTCGCACTACTAGCCTGCGGGTGCACGATGAACCATACTATCCCTAACAGGTTCCCCAAAAGTGGGTTGTAACGGCGCTTTGCTTAGGTTTAACAAATACTTTTCATTTGGGAAAACGGTTTTATAAATATAAGGTATTTATTTGCAAAAAGTATAGTTTTCCGTATTTTAGTTGTTAGGGTTTCCTAAGCCAACTAGCCTACTTCTAAGGTCTAAACGATGAGTCATTAGAAGCCTCAAATCGCCTCTTCACCGTCAATTGCGGCCAGGTAAGTGCCAGGTAAGTGGGAAGGAACCACAGTCGTGGGCCTAATTAAAAACCACCAGCCTTAGACACACTTGCCTAGTCACCACAAGACAGTTTAGATAAACGATCGATGTCCATGACCAATCGTGCTTTCATTTTTATAAAAGATTTTATTTAGAAATGTTTACAACTTAAAGCTTTAAATAAAGGTTATAAAGATTATGGTATTTTAGTGAAAAGTCATGTACTTTCGTATTCTGTGTTTTGATACTTATCAATTAGGGTTATATTGAGTGTGTGTAGAGGTAGGTCATTACCTCGTGACTTATTTTAAGTTTTGGTGAAGTTTAAAGGTAAAACATGCTATGTTAAACTTAAAGGTATTATAGTGCAAGAATACGGTATTCGAAAACGTTATCATTTTATGTGTGAAATTTCATTCAAATTGTGTTCTACAAGTTTAGTGATCAAGATAAACATATTTAGGAGTGAGGTAATTGATTAAACTAAGAAAAATGAACTTCATGGTATTTTTATGAAAAGAATACGGTTTTACAAAGAAGCTATCATTTCATGTGAAAAAGTTTGTTTAAATTGGTTTATGGGTGATTAATAGTCAACATGAATATGGGTAGATATTATGTATTAGGTGACAAGTGGAAATTTATAGAAAAGCCGAATCGGAAATCGGTTTGTCCGATTTCCGTCGGGTTCCAAAAAGTCGTATTTTTACATTTATAGAAAAGAGAGAGAGAAGAGGTGGGACTTACGATTTGGACAAGCTAAGGAAGCTAAGGGATGTGGTGGTTGTCGATTCGTCGAAAACGTCGCGAAGGTTCTGATCCGGTCGCCGGAATCCGTCGTCGATTTCGGCAGCGCTTCGCTTCTCGCTCTTCGTACCGAGTTCTCGAGAATTTGGGAGAGTAGACTTAGAGTGGTCAGGTGAAATGGTAGAGGGTAGGGGTCTTTAAATAGGGCTAGGCTAGGGTTAGGGTTAGGATAAAAATATTAAAAGAAAATATAAAAAAACATTAAAAATTCATTAAAAATCATTAAACCTAGGAGTAAAAGGGATTTATTGGCCAAATCAAAACCGATCCAGGTATAATAAGTGTTCAAGAGGGTTGACCAAGTCAAGAGCCAACTTTTCTCAGTTGGTGACTCGGCCGTCCGGCCAAGTCCGGCCGGCAGCGCCGGACCGAGTCGGCCGAGTCGCCGGCCGGCGACGCCGAGTCGGGCCGAGTCAAGGGTCCAATGGCCGGGGGTTTTCCTGAGGAACAACTTGGTATTTTTACTTTTTGTTGTCCAGTACATATTTTGGGAATTATGGCCTTTTTACCGTTGACTTCCAAAAAAAATAAAACAAAATAAATACAAAAATAATGTGGGTCATGGGATTTGAACTCCGGTGGCTTGGTTCAGCAGTGCAAGGTATTACCAATGAGCTACAATCTTCTTCTTGTAATTATTGTAAGGAATTAGATACTTAAATTGTTTCCAGCAACATTAATACTCCAAGTATACACTATATTTAAAGCAAATTTTTGGTATACAAAATTGGAGTTGTTACAATCTACCCTCTTTACAAAAATTTCGTCCTCGAAATTTACAACTTTTATTTAAGGACTAGTTTACAAAAAGGTGCGGATATCTTGCACGCATCTCATCCTCCCTTTCCCACGTGGATTCTCCTGGAGTGTCTTTCCTCCACATTACCCGGACCAAATTAACTTCTTTGTTCCGAAGTGTCTTCACTTTCCTGTCCAGAATCTCCACAGGTTGTTGCTCACAAGACAAATCGGGCTGTATCGTGAGTTCAGAATGATCAAGTACATGGCTGGGGTCACTCACATACCTTCTGAGTTGAGATATGTGGAACACGTTATGCCCTCCTTCCAATGAGGGTGGAAGCGCTAAACGATATGCCACTTCACCGACTCGTTCGAGTATATCGAACGGTCCAATGTATCTCGGACTCAACTTTCCCTGTCTTCCAAATCTGATCACTCCGCGGTTCGGAGAGATTTTCAGAAATACATGATCTCCTGGCTGGAACTCCAAGTGTCGTCTCTTCGCATCAGCCCAGTGTTTCTGTCTATCTTGGGCTATGCGCATTCTTTCCCTGATAGTACGAACCACATCAACAGTCGCTATTATCATCTCTGGTCCCAGGAGTTCTCTCTCTCCGATGATGTCCCAACTTAATGGCGATCGACACTTCCTTCCATATAATGCTGTAAAAGGTGCCATTCCTATACTTGCTTGGGAGCTGTTATTGTACGCGAACTCCACAAGATGCAGGTGATCTTTCCACGATCCCTTGAAGTCGAGCATACATGCTCTGAGCATATCCTCCAAGATCTGAATAGTTCGTTCCGACTGACCATCTGTTTGTGGATGATAAGCCGTGCTGAAGTTCAAACTTGTTCCCAAGCTAGCTTGCAGACTTTGCCAAAATTGCGATCGGAACCTGGTGTCACGATCGGAGACAATGCAGACCGGTACTCCATGAAGTCTCACAATTTCCTGTATGATTTCATGGGTATCAGAGATAGTACAGTATGAAGAGTTTAAATCTTAAATTAGATTATTACCTCCATGTGCTTCTTCGCTAATATCTCAGTTGATTGGCCAACTCGAAATGGGATGAAGTGAGTCGACTTTGTGAGTCGATCCACAATGACCCAAATCGCATCGTTACCCTTTATGCTGCGAGGAAGAGCAGTTACAAAGTCCATCGTGATGTGCTGCCACTTCCATTCTGGAATTGGTAACGGTTGAAGTAGTCCAGCTGTCCTGTGATGTTCAGCCTTTACCTGCTGACACACCAAACATTTTGCGACACTCCTGGCTACTTCACGTGTCACGCCCCGCTTCCCAGAGTACGCAAGATTTGGGCACGTGACATAGCCAACCATGCTACCTGTGGATGGGACGCATCCGTCCACAGTCACATTACGGTTGTAAAGATATCAAGAACAGTAAAAATAAACTAAACTAATACATGTCCAAATCCATAATAACAAGAATCAATAAACAATAAGTGCGGAAGCTAATGATCCAATACAAGAATAAACAGTACGTCCCATAATGCGGGCTCACATCTGGAAATGAAATGATATAAATAAACTAAACTCTAAAGAACTCACAGTTCAGCCTGCTGGCTGAAGTACTCCTGCTCGGTCGACGACAAAGGTACGGAATCTGGGCCATGCAAAACCCAGACGTCAGCGCGTCATGACATCAAGTATATAATGTGAACATGATAATAACAATGCAATATGAACATGAAATAAGCATTAATAAGAAATATCAAGCAGGGTAGTGTGCAAAGGTGACTAACTGTCCTATCAGGTTTTCTACTCTATAGTCTTTGAAACCAATTGATGAATCGTCGATGTAACTCAATAGTATCCCGTGCGTGCCCGGGACCACGGTCATAATCCTCGGGGCTGAGTCCGAGACGTGCCGCTAAGCAGTAAAAGGTAGTAGGATAGACGAGTGATGTCAGCATCATCACTCCCGGACCGGCCAAGCCCGTAAGACTGATCAGAACAATGTATCGAACTGTTGAGTTACAAGTCGGTTTCACCTTTGATTTCCCCATACCCCCAAACTATGTATGTCAAGTCAGGTATTCAGTAGTCAAGGACTAATGCCAACGCAAGGTCAAGTAAAGGTAGGTCTGTCTGGATCGACAGCAGGAATGGTTAGGTTTGTCGGCATTAGGCATGAGATCAGGTAACAGGTCAGGTTACTTTCAACAGGTAGAGTCGATATGTACAGGGTGTTGTGTCCGGCGTATCAGTGCATGTGTCAGGTGTATCAAGATCAGTCAATATGTAATGCAATCAGGTATATGATGATAACAGGCATACTAACAAATAATGAACAGTAGCAGGAAACAGTAAATAACAATTATTATTCTATGTGAACACAGTGATGTTTGTATTTTCATATTAATCCGGTTCACGCACCTTTGAGGTGCAAAAGCCACAAGACGAACAAAATCGATAATATACGTAATGGAGTTACATGAATCTGAACTAAGCACAATAATTGTCTCATGAGTGATTTTAACAAATGAAGTGGGGATGATCTACTTGGTTTGATTAGTTAAGTATGAATTAATAGCAGACCGTTTAATACAAGCAATGATTTCATTGATTTAAAGTTACGGATAATCGTGACTAGCAATTCTAAGTTATAAAAGGTATCGATGTTATACTAGTTGTGTGGTTATAACATGATGATTAAGTTGTAGCATGTTAAGCAAGTATTCGGATACTTGCCTCGGCGGTTCCGCAAATCGAAACACGGATGCGATGTCGGCAGAAACTGCGATATGGAAGCACGGGCCACGGATCGAGTCCCAACAGAGGTCAACGGAATCACACGGACCAGGGGACCTCGCTGGAGTGTCGGGTTCGTCAAACGGCACGGTCGGGTTCCGGCAATACCCAAATAGCAAAGTTAGCAACAAAGATACGATATACGCCAAAACGACCAGCGGGGGGTTGTACCAAAAGGAAAGAGAAGGAGACTTACAGGGAGACACCAGGGGGTGACCACGGCGGGTTCGACGGCACTGGAACGCCGGTAAGGCGACGGCGGTGGCAGCGAAGGCTGGAACAGCCGCTGGGCTTGCTGGAGCGGGGTGCGACGAGTAGAGGAGAGAGGGGGTCGGCTCTGGTGGTCGAGGGAACAGAGAGGTGGTCGGAGGTGGCGTCGACGAGGTCGCCGGCGCGCTTCTCCGGCGAACAGGGGAGGTGCAGGCGAAGGGTTGGGCTCGGGTTTACTGTTCCGGCGAGGGGAGGAAGGAAACGACGACGAGGTCTCGACGAGGAGGGTGAAAGGGGGTCGTGGGAGGCTTCGACGGTCGGAGGCGACGTCGACGGCGAGGTCGCGAGGGGATGGAGACGAGGCCGGGGTTGCGTGCAGGTGTGGGGAAGAGCGGGAGAACGAGGTAGGTGGGTGCGGTGAGGTCGAGGAGGCGGTGACGGTGACGGCGAGGTCTTGAGGAGGTCGGCGGTGAGGTTGCGAGGCTAGGGTTAGGGTTTGCTTGGGTGATTTCTCATGGTCGCGACGGATGATGGAGGAAGGCGTCTGCATGGTTCTTTATATATACAGAGGAAGAAAGAGAGAGAGATTGGAGAGAGAAAGGGGGAGATTTGATGAGATAGAGAGAGAGAGAGAATGAGGAGAGATGTAGAGAGAAGCGGAGAGAGAGAGAGATTGGAAGGGGGCCCACGAGGGGGAAAAGCCATGTGATTGGCTGGGAGTTTAATAATGATATTTGAAAAGATTGTTAAGAAGGATTCTAACGTGTAGAAATCTAATATAATGAATATTAAGTGTAAAATATAGTTTAAGATATTAAATTTAAATGGGCCCTTTTTGGCGCGAAATGAAACATTTCCAAATCGCGCCCGGGTTGCGCCCAAATGTTCCAAATTCAAATTTTAGGATTTTAAGCGGGTTCCAAATTTTGAAAAGAGGTGTTTAGTGATTAAAATGCATGCCCCCAAGTCGGACACTTGCACGCGCGCGTAGTCGCCCAAACTTGCCCGTTTAGCCAAACGGAACGGAATCTCGACACGCGGACGCTACCACGCGACTAGTGGCGACGAGTAGGCCAACATGGACATCTTAAATTTCACTTTCGGAGTTAAAATTTGTTATGTGCCAAAATGACTTAACCGGGTAAAATTTAGCAATAAACACCAGAAAATCGGGAAAATTGGAAATGAGCAAACCACAACCCTCAACTAGTAATATACATAGTATTATTGGGCTCGGGTGTTACATCATACCCAACTACAAAAGAATTTCGTCCTCGAAATTCCAAGAACACAAGATAGCTAACTACTGGAAAGGATGAGGGAATTTCTGCCGGATCTCGTCTTTTCGCTCCCAAGTGGATCCTCTATGCGATCGTTTACTCCAAGAAACTAGTACAAGGGGGAAAACCTTGTTCGTAAGAACCTTTTCACTTCGATCCCTGATTTCGACTGGTCGCTCCTCAAAAGTCAGGTCCTCCCGAACGGTCAACTCCGAGTGATCCAAAACATGGGTCTCATCACGAACATACCTCTGTAGTTGAGACACATGAAATACATCATGAACTCCTGCTAATGACGATGGCAACGCCAACCGGTACGATACCTCTCCAACATGCTCCAACATCTCGAAGGGTCCAACGAATCGGGGACTAAGCTTTCCCCGACTTCCAAAGCGAATCACCCCTCTAGTCGGTGATATCTTCAGGAATACCAAATCGCCCACGGCGAACTCTAGAGGTCTTCTTGATGTGTCGGCCCAACTCTTCTGTCTGTCTTGAGCTGCCTTCATATGCTTCCTGATTGTATTCACCTTATCAACTGTCTGTACCACCAAATCTGTCCCTAGAAACCTTCGTTCACCCACATCATCCCAACAAACAGGTGAACGGCATTTACGACCATACAACGCTTCAAACGGAGCCATCTGAATAGTCGCTTGGAAGCTATTGTTGTACGAAAACTCCACCAGGTGTAGATGATCTTCCCAAGAACTTTTGAAGTCCAACATGCAAGCCCTCAACATATCCTCAAGGGTCTGGATCGTTCTCTCTGATTGTCCATCAGTTTGAGGATGATAAGCTGTGCTGAGCTTCAATCGAGTCCCCAACTTTCTTGTAAACTCCTCCAAAAGTGCGACAAGAACCGAGTGTCCCGATCGGACACGATGCTTACCGGCACTCCATGCAATCTGACAATCTCCTGCATGTATCGCTCTGCCAAAGTCTCTGTCGATTGACCAACCCGAAAAGGAATAAAGTGAGCTGCTGTGGTCAAACGATCGACAATCACCCATACGGCATTGTTGTCCTTTGGACTCCGCGGCAAGCCGTCACGAAATCCATGGTTATATGTTCCCACTTCTACTGAGGAATCGGAAGTGGTTGCAATAAACCAGCAACCCTTTGGTGTTCAGCCTTGACTTGCTGACACACCAAGCACTTAGCCACGAAGCGAGCAATTTCCCGTTTCATACCTTCCCACCAAAAGTGCTGTCGAATATCTCGGTACATCTTCGTCCCTCCTGGATGTACAGAGTAAGCTGAACTGTGTGCGTCCTCCATAAGCTCCTCACGCACATCTTCTTTTGGCACACCCACACGGCTACCATATCTCAACGAACCATCTTCATGGATCAATAAATCGGTTCGTAGTCCAGCTCCAGCCTGCTCTCGAACTCTTGCAGTCTAGGATCCTGCGATTGCGCCGCTTTAATCTTCTCAACTAAGGAGGATTGTACTTGCAACTGCATCAACTGTCCTGTAGCACGCGGTAGCACAACCTCCAAGTCAAATCTCCGAAACTCCTCAATGATCGTTCTCTGTGCAGTCAATATCTGAATTCCTGGTAACCGACTTAGTGCATTTGGCACGACATTAACCTTTTCCGGATGGTACTTAAGATCAAGGTCGTAGTCGGCCATCAGCTCCAACCATCTGCGTTGCCTCATGTTCAACTCCTTCTGAGTGAACACATATTTCAAACTCTTGTGATCCGTAAAGACTTCAACTCTCTCGCCCAGAAGGTAGTGTCTCCAAATCTTCAGGGCGAAGATCACGGCTGCAAGCTCCAAGTCATGAGTCGGATAGTTCTGCTCATGAGTCTTCAGCTATCTCGATGCGTAAGCGACGACTTTCCCATTCTGCATCAAAACACATCCCAATCCTTCTCCAGATGCGTCGCGGTGAATCCTCAGTCCTTCGGAATTGTCCGGTACGGTTAGGATAGGGGCGGTTATCAACTTCTGCTTCAACGTCTCGAAGGCCAACGCACATCCATCCGTCCAAACAAACGGTACCTCCCCTCGTGTGAGCTTGGTTAACGGTTCAGCTACGCGAGCGAAGTCCTCCACAAATCTTCTGTAGTATCCGGCGAGTCCAAGAAAACTCCTTATCTCCGCAACATTCTTCGGAATAGGCCAAACTCGAACTGCTGCAATCTTCTCGGGATCAACGGCGATTCCATTACCCGACACCACATGTCCCAGAAACTTTACTTCTTCCAGCCAGAATTCGCATTTACTCATCCTCGCGAATAATTTCTCATGTCTCAGTGTCTGCAGTGCGATCTTTCTTCTTCACTACAAGAACTGGAGCTTCCCACGGTGAGTTGCTACTTCGAAGCCATCCCTTCTCAAGTAATCCACTCACTGGTTTCTTAACTCCCTCCACTTCTACTGGTGCCATTGCATAGTCAGCTTTTGATACTGGCGTTGCACCAGGAGTAAGGTCAAACGCAAACTCCACATCTCGCTTCGGTGGTAAGCCCGAAATGTCTTCAAACACATCCATACTGTCGCGGACGACTGCCGGCTTTTCATCACTCTCCACTACCATAGCCGCAAGAACACTGTTCGTCGGCCTAGCCCTAAACTCGACTTACCCGACAGAACTTCTTTCTCCAATGAAAGTAAACTTAGGATGTCCGGGAATCTGGAAATTACCCTCCTTGCCCTACAGCCAATGTGGGCGTGGAAAGTGCCAAGAAAATCCATCCCCAAGACAACCTCATCACTGCCCGTATCTATCCCCAAGAAGTCTGCAAAAGCTCCCGTCCGCAAACAACAACTGTACAATCTCTACCTTCCTTACTAGCTATGATTTTCCCATTCCCAGTGTGTATGTCCCAGAAACTAGACAAGGTCGTGCAGGTGATCGAGTGTGTAGTTATAAATTGGATGACATAAACAATGGGATGCTCCGAAATTAAGTAATGCCAAAGTGGGAAAACCATGAACGAGTAAATTACCTGAAACCACTTCTCCCGATGCATTAGCTTCTTCAGCCGTCAACGTGAACGCTCGAGCCTGCTGTGGTCCTTGAGTAAGCGGTTCCTGTCCTTGGAACGGTCCCTGCGGAGGCTTCTGTGTATCATCCTTTGTGCGAGGCTTCGACGGACAAACATCAACGGTGTGATCTGCCGCTCCACATCTAAAACAGAGTCCCAGCCTCATACGACACTCCCTTCGCACATGTCCGGGTTTATGGCAGTATCTACAGATCACGCTCCCCTTCCGATCACCCATACTTGTTCTCTTCATTGGTGCCACGCTGCGCCCGTTCACTGGAATACTTCTACGTACGGACGTGGGGTCCATTGCAAATGCTGGTTCCAGCTCGAGTTGTTCCTTTAGTTTCTCCAACAATCCCCTTATCACTCTTCGCCTGGCGGCTAAGACCGCATGTCCTGGGTCCATCTCCAAATTCTGATCGGCCATATCCCTGGAAATCAAAGTACCCAACATTAGCATGATGATAGATCTCGAGTATAGATCAAGGCTAGAACTCCAAGATACTTAAATAGAGTACCGCATTGTAGCTATGCCGCGGTATCATAGCCGCAATTACTTAACTCCACCCAAGTCGCCTAAGTCCTAGAGATAACAAGAAATTGGGTTTTCGAATTGACAATGCAAAGTAAGTTTGCATGTCGACATGATCTGGAAGAATGATTCAAGGACGGTAAAACGGTCAAGGTGGCAGGACATGTTTCCTAATCACGGGTATCATGATTCGCGTATCGGGTGCAATACCCAACTACAAAGAATCAACCCAATTAACCTATGGCTCTGATACCATAAAACCATGTCACGCCCCGCTTCCCAGAGTACGCAAGATTTGGGCACGTGACATAGCCAACCATGCTACCTGTGGATGGGACGTATCCGTCCACAGTCACATTACGGTTGTAAAGATATCAAGAACAGTAAAAATAAACTAAACTAATACATGTCCAAATCCATAATAACAAGAATCAATAAACAATAAGTGCGGAAGCTAATGATCCAATACAAGAATAAACAGTACGTCCCATAATGCGGGCTCACATCTGGAAATGAAATGATATAAATAAACTAAACTCTAAAGAACTCACAGTTCAGCCTGCTGGCTGAAGTACTCCTGCTCGGTCGACGACAAAGGTACGGAATCTGGGCCATGCAAAACCCAGACGTCAGCGCGTCATGACATCAAGTATATAATGTGAACATGATAATAACAATGCAATATGAACATGAAATAAGCATTAATAAGAAATATCAAGCAGGGTAGTGTGCAAAGGTGACTAACTGTCCTATCAGGTTTTCTACTCTATAGTCTTTGAAACCAATTGATGAATCGTCGATGTAACTCAATAGTATCCCGTGCGTGCCCGGGACCACGGTCATAATCCTCGGGGCTGAGTCCGAGACGTGCCGCTAAGCAGTAAAAGGTAGTAGGATAGACGAGTGATGTCAGCATCATCACTCCCGGACCGGCCAAGCCCGTAAGACTGATCAGAACAATGTATCGAACTGTTGAGTTACAAGTCGGTTTCACCTTTGATTTCCCCATACCCCCAAACTATGTATGTCAAGTCAGGTATTCAGTAGTCAAGGACTAATGCCAACGCAAGGTCAAGTAAAGGTAGGTCTGTCTGGATCGACAGCAGGAATGGTTAGGTTTGTCGGCATTAGGCATGAGATCAGGTAACAGGTCAGGTTACTTTCAACAGGTAGAGTCGATATGTACAGGGTGTTGTGTCCGGCGTATCAGTGCATGTGTCAGGTGTATCAAGATCAGTCAAT
Organism: Agapanthus africanus; assembly: GCA_030015575.1. Lineage (NCBI taxonomy): Eukaryota > Viridiplantae > Streptophyta > Magnoliopsida > Asparagales > Amaryllidaceae > Agapanthus > Agapanthus africanus. Next base: position 445,753,480 of record CM057342.1, on the reverse strand, counting down.
ATGTAATGCAATCAGGTATATGATGATAACAGGCATACTAACAAATAATGAACAGTAGCAGGAAACAGTAAATAACAATTATTATTCTATGTGAACACAGTGATGTTTGTATTTTCATATTAATCCGGTTCACGCACCTTTGAGGTGCAAAAGCCACAAGACGAACAAAATCGATAATATACGTAATGGAGTTACATGAATCTGAACTAAGCACAATAATTGTCTCATGAGTGATTTTAACAAATGAAGTGGAGATGATCTACTTGGTTTGATTAGTTAAGTATGAATTAATAGCAGACCGGTTAATACAAGCAATGATTTCATTGATTTAAAGTTACGGATAATCGTGACTAGCAATTCTAAGTTATAAAAGGTATCGATGTTATACTAGTTGTGTGGTTATAACATGATGATTAAGTTGTAGCATGTTAAGCAAGTATTCGGATACTTGCCTCGGCGGTTCCGCAAATCGAAACACGGATGCGATGTCGGCAGAAACTGCGATATGGAAGCACGGGCCACGGATCGAGTCCCAACAGAGGTCAACGGAATCACACGGACCAGGGGACCTCGCTGGAGTGTCGGGTTCGTCAAACGGCACGGTCGGGTTCCGGCAATACCCAAATAGCAAAGTTAGCAACAAAGATACGATATACGCCAAAACGACCAGCGGGGGGTTGTACCAAAAGGAAAGAGAAGGAGACTTACAGGGAGACACCAGGGGGTGACCACGGCGGGTTCGACGGCACTGGAACGCCGGTAAGGCGACGGCGGTGGCAGCGAAGGCTGGAACAGCCGCTGGGCTTGCTGGAGCGGGGTGCGACGAGTAGAGGAGAGAGGGGGTCGGCTCTGGTGGTCGAGGGAACAGAGAGGTGGTCGGAGGTGGCGTCGACGAGGTCGCCGGCGCGCTTCTCCGGCGAATAGGGGAGGTGCAGGCGAAGGGTTGGGCTCGGGTTTACTGTTCCGGCGAGGGGAGGAAGGAAACGACGACGAGGTCTCGACGAGGAGGGTGAAAGGGGGTCGTGGGAGGCTTCGACGGTCGGAGGCGACGTCGACGGCGAGGTCGCGAGGGGATGGAGACGAGGCCGGGGTTGCGTGCAGGTGTGGGGAAGAGCGGGAGAACGAGGTAGGTGGGTGCGGTGAGGTCGAGGAGGCGGTGACGGTGACGGCGAGGTCTTGAGGAGGTCGGCGGTGAGGTTGCGAGGCTAGGGTTAGGGTTTGCTTGGGTGATTTCTCGTGGTCGCGACGGATGATGGAGGAAGGCGTCTGCATGGTTCTTTATATATACAGAGGAAGAAAGAGAGAGAGATTGGAGAGAGAAAGGGGGAGATTTGATGAGATAGAGAGAGAGAGAGAATGAGGAGAGATGTAGAGAGAAGCGGAGAGAGAGAGAGATTGGAAGGGGGCCCACGAGGGGGAAAAGCCATGTGATTGGCTGGGAGTTTAATAATGATATTTGAAAAGATTGTTAAGAAGGATTCTAACGTGTAGAAATCTAATATAATGAATATTAAGTGTAAAATATAGTTTAAGATATTAAATTTAAATGGGCCCTTTTTGGCGCGAAATGAAACATTTCCAAATCGCGCCCGGGTTGCGCCCAAATGTTCCAAATTCAAATTTTAGGATTTTAAGCGGGTTCCAAATTTTGAAAAGAGGTGTTTAGTGATTAAAATGCATGCCCCCAAGTCGGACACTTGCACGCACGCGTAGTCGCCCAAACTTGCCCGTTTAGCCAAACAGAACGGAATCTCGACACGCGGACGCTACCACGCGACTAGTGGCGACGAGTAGGCCAACATGGACATCTTAAATTTCACTTTCGGAGTTAAAATTTGTTATGTGCCAAAATGACTTAACCGGGTAAAATTTAGCAATAAACACCAGAAAATCGGGAAAATTGGAAATGAGCAAACCACAACCCTCAACTAGTAATATACATAGTATTATTGGGCTCGGGTGTTACATCACGCTTCATTCCATGCCACCAATAATTCTGACGTAGATCTTTGTACATTTTGGTACCTCCAGGATGTACTGAATAGGGAGAGCTGTGAGCTTCTTTCATTAACTCTTCTCGAACAGGACCCTTTGGTACACACAATCTGCTGCCGTATCTCAAAGATCCGTCTTTATGAATGATGAAATCTGTTCTGAGTCCATTCTCCACTTGTTCTCTGATCTTTTGCAACTTAGCATCGCTGGCTTGAGCTGCTTTGATCTGATTGACAATATTTGATTGAACTTGCAGATTCATCAAATTTGAAACATCACCTGGCATGATTAGTTCGATCTCCATCTGATGTAGGTCTTGCTGAAGCTTCCACTGGGCGGTGAGATTCATTGCTAATGGTTGGCGACTAAGAGCATCAGGTACTATGTTTACCTTTCCTGGATGATATTGCAAGTTGATGTCGAAGTTCGCCATGAGTTCTAACCATCTTCTCTGCCGCATATTCAACTCCTTCTGAGTAAACACATACTTCAGACTCTTGTGATCTGTGTAGATGTTCACTCGTTCACCAAGTAAGTAGTGGCGCCAAATCTTGAGAGCAAAACTGACGGCTGCCAACTCCAGATCATGCGTCGGATAATTGCGCTCATGAGTCTTCAGTTGTCTTGAAGCATAAGCCACAACCTTACCGTGCTGATGTAGAACACATCCTAGTCCCTTACCGGATGCATCACAATGTACTTCAAATCCTCCAGATTGATCCGGTATGACGAGAATAGGTGCAGATGTCAGTCTTGATTTGAGTTCTACGAAAGCTTGCTCGCATGTTTCTGACCACACAAATTCTTCATCTTTTCGTGTGAGCTTGGTCAGGGGTGTTGCTATCTTCGAAAAGCCTTCAATGAATCTTCTGTAATATCCAGCTAAGCCCAAGAAACTCCGAATATCCTTCATTAATTTTGGTGTAGGCCATTCGCTGACTGCTGAAACTTTTGCTGGATTCACAGAAATCCCTTCTCCTGATACGATGTGTCCAAGAAAACCAACTTGTTTTAGCCAAAACTCGCACTTGCTGTATTTGGCGTAAAGCTTATGTTTTCGAAGTGTTTCCAGGACAATTCGTAAGTGCTCCGCATGCTCTTTCCGGTTCTTTGAATATACCAGGATGTCGTCGATGAAGATGACAACGAACCTGTCTAAATATTCCCGGAAAACTTGGTTCATAAGGTTCATGAAGATTGCTGGTGCATTGGTCACTCCAAATGGCATTACTAGAAATTCATAATGTCCATAGCGAGTTCTGAAAGCTGTTTTGTGAATATCAGCTTCCTTGACCTTCACTTGATGATAACCTGAACGAAGATCTAGTTTAGAGAAGACACAAGATCCACTTAGCTGATCGAATAAATCGTCGATGCGCGGGAGTGGATACTTGTTCTTTATTGTGACTTCGTTCAAGGCCCTATAGTCGATGCACATTCTGTATGAACCTTCCTTCTTCTTCACCAATAGTACAGGTGCTCCACAACTTGAAGTGCTGGGACGAATCCATCCTTTCGCCAATAATTCGTCTAACTGTGTTCGAACTTCTTTCAATCCTTCCGGACTTAGTCTATACGGTGCTTTGATCACTGGTTGTGCTCCTGGTACTAAGTCAATACTGAATTCAAGAGCTCGATCGGGAGGCAAACCTGATATATTGTCAGGGAATACATCGCCGAACTCTCGAACTACTCCGGTCTTGATTCTTCCTCTGCCTGAGCTGCTGCAACTTCTGCTTCCCTTGGCTTTGCTTTGTAAGTACTTGGCTCTAGTGTATGATCTCCACTCTTGAAATAGAAGACCGGATGATCGGGAATCTCAAATACTACCCTCCTTTGACGACAGTCGATGGTAGCATAAAAGGCTCCAAGCCAGTCCATTCCTAGAACCACATCGAAGTTTGGTATGTCCAGTACCTTGAAGTCAGCGTAAAACTCTCGACTGCAGACGACGACTGGACACATGCTGTATCCCATAGTAGCCTTTAGAACACCATTTCCAGAACTGACGTTCCAGCTGGATACAAGCGGTGAGACTGGAATCGCATGGGTTCGGACAAACCGTTGCGACATAAAGCAGTGGGATGCTCCAGTATCAAACAGTGCAAGTGCAGGTAGTGAAGCTACTAGGATTGTACCTAAGGTATTAGGGATAGGTTTTAGGTATAGGGAAAGTGTGTAGGTAAACAAAACTAAAAGATAAGTTTGAGAAAGAAGATTTACCAGTGATGACTTGGCCAGTGGCCTCAGCTTCTTCCACAGACATCATGAAAGTCTGACGCTTCGGCACATTCCTCCTGGCCTGAGGAGCATTCCTCTGAACGTTCCTTTGAGCTTGATGGAACTGTCGAGGAGGTGGTGCAGCTTGTGGTTCCCTAGGTGGTGCAGGCAGTGCAAGTCTGGTAGCAGGTGCCTGAAGAGCTGGTCGTTGCTGATAAGTATTTGCTGGCCTTGGTGCAGCAACTGGGTTCTGCCTTTGGGGACAAGATCCAATATCATGAGTGGCTGAACCGCAAACTAAGCAGAGGCGGTTGGCTTGACGGCAGTCCTTCATCATATGTCCAGTTCTCTTGCAGTAAGTGCAAAAGGCTGGGCTAGGACGATGAGTTGGTACTCCGGGTCGCCTCGGCACGAAAGATGGTCTGGACGTGGCTCCACCTGCTATCTGGTTGGCAGGGCGCTTGACTCCTGCAGACTGAGGTCTGCCCCTCTCTTTTATCACTGCCTCATAACTGCGGGCAGCTTCTAGGGCTTCCTCATGAGTCAAAAACTTTCCTGTGGCTAGAGCAGCCTTGATCTCTGTGTCCAAACCTTGCTGAAAACGACGGGCTCCGATCTCGTCCGTCGGTATCAGGTGTGCCGCGAATCTGTTTAAAAATTGTGTTAGCTGTGTGATATGTGATATTTTAAAAATTGAACTATTGTGACATATCTTACCGGCTCAACATAGTGAACTCAGCATCGTATTCATCTACCGATTTCTCCCACATTGATCCTTGTTGTAGATGAATAAACTGCTGCTCCATAGCGAACCTGGCAGTCACAGGGAAATATTTCGCGTCAAATTTCTCGCGAAATGTCTTCCATTCAATCGGCTGTGCTAGACGGGTTTCTTCCGCCTTCCACCAATTGCGAGCATTATCCGTGAGCTGTAGTTTCGCTATACGGACCCAAGCATGGTCTGGCACTTGAGCTGCTGCCAGATCGTCTTCGATGCTTTGTGCCCATTCTTCCGCTTCAAGAGGGCTTCCTTTACCAGAGAACTGCTTTGGGTGCAAAGCCCTGAATTGCTTTACTCCCGGTGCATCGTTATCAGGACGGCTCAATAGTTGTTGTTGTCCCTCGAGAAGACTGCGGATCGCATCAAATATCATTGTTTGCTCAGTGGGTGGTGCCGGAACAACTGGTGTGAGAGGTAGTGCTGGTGGGGTGTTGTTAACGTTGGTGCTGGTGTTGTTCGGGGAATCCATAACCCTGAAGAAAAATTTGGATTAGGACAGATTCAAATACATGAAATGATAAGATTCAAGGAATAGAGATTTGCAAGTTTCAAAGAACATGAATTGTAAAGAATGTTTTAGTTGATGGTTCTTGTGTAATATTGCTTAGGTTGTTCACGCAGACCAGAACTGCATGACAGGGATTCATACAGCTCTGACCTGCATGGGCCACCAACAAAACCTGTCACGCCCCGCTTCCCAGTGTACGGTGAAGTGGACGCGACGAGGTCCGCTACGTATGTACTCAGAAGAACATACGCTAAGCGTAGCTAAGCAATATAAAATAATCACAAGAGACAAATGATATTGAAATAACAGCAACTTTTATTAATAACATTCTTTGTACAATGCATGAAATGAAAATACAACTGGAATGAAAAAGCAATGCCTAAACAGTGGCATAACAGAAATGAAAAATACTGGAAAGAACAAGGTACAATTATCTAGAGCTTTGGGTCTTCTTGGAATTGCTCCAAATCTTCACCGGCGGGCTCGACCTCAGCTTGGTCCAACGCACCTGACGACATTCAAAGAAGAAAGAAATAGAATGTCGTCAGCGAACAGGTCGCTCGGTAAGTCCCAAAGAATAAGAAGAATGAGAATGACAGAGTAACAGTATTTTCTAAAGTATTATATTGTTGAATATTATGGAACATTGTTTAACGCTGTTGTTTGTAGCTTGGTACAGAAGGATGCCAGTGTATATGAGGGGGATCTCTATATGCTAGAGATCAGGGCAAAAGGAAAGTACAAGGAACCATTATGCCACGGTACAATAGCAATAGGATTCAGGTTAGGTGTCTTAATCTGACCACCTCGTGCCACCTTTAACACCTTCCGTACCAATCTACCCCTTAAACCCCGTAGTGTTTTAACAGTATTGTAGTATTGGAATATGTAAATTGAGTGACTGACCAAAACCATGATATCAGTAAACATGTTGTAACTGTATAATCAGGTAAATGGAATATCAGGATAATGGATGAATATCCATGGTTTGATTCAGTCAAAAGAATATATTGTTAACTGGATTCAGGATTTCATGTATTCAAATTGTGTTGGAATATAAAGAATATAGATTGACTTGAATCGTATTCAAGTCAGAAATAGTCAGACTCTAACCCGAGTCAGACTAAAAGAAGATAATTTGAAGTTCAATATTAGCTAGGGGCCTTATTGTAATTTGTAAAACTTGAGGGGGTTTTATGTAAAAATACTTTTGTATAGTTTCAAAATACACCTCAAGTATTTAATAATCGTCTTTATTGTTATAATGAATGTGAATTTTATTTGTGTTATTCTAGTGAATATATCCTAATAAAAGTATTAATTGTTTTATTTGAAATTCATGGTATTTTAGTGTAACTTTTAATCTTGTAATTTTTTTAGAAAACAGTGGAAACTTTATATTATGATAAAATAGGTGTTTAAATGATAATTATATATATATTAACACATGAATAATTTTATATAAATATTTTATTAAAAAAAATCTCATTTTCCCTAAATATCGTATTTTGAACCTTTCGAGACCGAATGCTCCTTGCGGAGGTCTGAATCTCGCACTATTAGCCTGCGGGTGCACGATGAACCGTACTATCCCTAACAGGTTCCCCAAAAGTGGGTTGTAGCGGCGCTTTGCTTAGGTTTAACAAATACTTTTTATTTGGGAAAACGGTTTTATAAATATAAGATATTTATTTGCAAAAAGTATAGTTTTCCGTATTTTAGTTGTTAGGGTTTCCTAAGCCAACTAGCCTACTTCTAAGGTCTAAACGATGAGTCATTAGAAGCCTCAAATCGCCTCTTCACCGTCAATTGCGGCCAGGTAAGTGCCAGGTAAGTGGGAAGGAACCACAGTCGTGGGCCTAATTAAAAACCATTAGCCTTAGACACACTTGCCTAGTCACCACAAGACAGTTTAGATAAACGATCGATGTCCATGACCAATCGTGCTTTCATTTTTATAAAAGATTTTATTTAGAAATGTTTACAACTTAAAGCTTTAAATAAAGGTTATAAAGATTATGGTATTTTAGTGAAAAGTCCTATACTTTCGTATTCTGTGTTTTGATACTTATCAATTAGGGTTATATTGAGTGTGTGTAGAGGTAGGTCATTACCTCGTGACTTATTTTAAGTTTTGGTGAAGTTTAAAGGTAAAACATGCTATGTTAAACTTAAAGGTATTATAGTGCAAGAATACGGTATTCGAAAACGTTATCATTTTATGTGTGAAATTTCATTCAAATTGGGTTCTACAAGTTTAGTGATCAAGATAAACATATTTAGGAGTGAGGTAATTGATTAAACTAAGAAAAATGAACTTCATGGTATTTTTATGAAAATAATACGGTTTTACAAAGAAGCTATCATTTCATGTGAAAAATTTTGTTTAAATTGGTTTATGGGTGATTAATAGTCAACATGAATATGGATAGATATTATGTATTAGGTGACAAGTGGAAATTTATAGAAAAGCCGAATCGGAAATCGGTTTGTCCGATTTCCGTCGGGTTCCAAAAAGTCGTATTTTTACATTTATAGAAAAGAGAGAGAGAAGAGGTGGGACTTACGGTTTGGACAAGCTAAGGAAGCTGAGGGATGTGGTGGTTGTCGATTCATCGAAAACGTAGTGAAGGTTCTGATCCCGTCGCCGGAATCCGTCGTCGATTTCGGCAGCGCTTCGCTTCTCGCTCTTCGTACCGAGTTCTCAAGAATTTGGGAGAGTAGACTTAGAGTGGTGAGGTGAAATGGTAGAGGGTAAGGGTCTTTATATAGGTCTAGGCTAGGGTTAGGGTTAGGATAAAAAAATTAATAGAAAATATAAAAAAACATTAAAAATTCATTAAAAATCATTAAACCTAGGAGTAAAAGGGATTTATTGGCCAAATCAAAACCGATCCAGGTATAATAAGTGTGCAAGAGGGTTGACCAAGTCAAGAGCCAACTTTTCTCAGTTGGTGACTCGGCCGTCCGGCCAAGTCCGGCCGGCGGCGCCGGACCGAGTCGGCCGAGTCGCCGGCCGGCGGCGCCGAGTCGGGCCGAGTCAAGGGTCCAATGGCCGGGGGTTTTCCTGAGGAACAACTTGGTATTTTTACTTTTTGTTGTCCAGTACATATTTTGGGAGTTATGGCCTTTTTACCGTTGACTTCCAAAAAAAAATAAATACAAAAATAATGTGGGGCATGGGATTTGAACTCAGGTGGCTTGGTTCAGCAGTGCAAGGTATTACCAATGAGCTACAATCTTCTTCTTGTAATTATTGTAAGGAATTAGATACTTAAATTGTTTACAGCAACATTAATACTCCAAGTGTACACTATATTTAAAGTAAATTTTTTGTATACAAAATTGGAGTTGTTACAAAATCCAACAGAAAACATGAAATCTCATGGTGGACGACACATACATCACGAGAAAACCGCAACTTATATTTTAAAAAGAGAGGGAGAAAGAGAGAGAAGTTTTTATATATATTCTTGCGGTTTTCCCCGAAATCCAGAAATCTCATAGAAATCCAAAATCCCAAAATTATGAGTAAGTAAATGGTAAGTGTCGGCATAAGCCCCATAATACTGCATGATAACATGAAAATGTGAATGCATGAAATGTCTAAGTAATAAATGCAATGTCTAGACTAACACCTGAGAGTAATCACAATACTATATTGATCTAGCCTTTAGCTGATTCTATCATAAAAGATAATATGTTCTAAAGTGTACGTGACATGGCAATTACCGATGATGTGTGTGTGAGCCGGCAAATAAGTGTATGTGGACCATGCACATCATCGGTAATGGTGCTGGTGTCCTAACGAGTTTCATACTGACTAAAGAAACATATGTATGAACATGCAACTTGATGATTTCAATCTGAATAGGTAAAATGTGTAGTAAACACTAATTTGGAATATACATATCTAACTACAACTATATGACTCGAGCCTCAACTAGTATCTATCTAACCCCCTAAGGAACTAAACTAGAACTAGTCGATAGGAAATAAGAATCCACCTAAGGTTTGAGTCCATATCTGTAATAGTCGGCGATCCAGCCTCAATAGCGTCACGTACGTAGTACGGCTTCCTCGAATCAAGAGCGTGGATCAATCATCACATCTATGCCTCGTACGGGAAAATCCATCGTACAGCATCCCAATATCGGGGTACGGGTCAAGTATCACCTACGAACATCATCATTCGTATAATATCATCATCAAATAATGTCATGATCAAAGGTACTATACTGTAATCGCATACATCCCAATACTATCAATCATATATCATTGTCTGCGAACAAATACGTCGTCAATTGTTCCTCAGAAATATCATGTCATATATATCATATCGTAATCAAGTCACACATACATCATATCATAAACAAGTCACACATATATCATATCGTAATCAAGTCGCAGGTTACGGTCCGGGTTCTATTCTAGAGTCTCGTATATCTCAATGTCATCATCACCTATTATCGTTTATCTATACATATCCATTCTCTCATTTTCCAACGATCCGCTAAGATCATAATATGACTGTATAGCCAAGAGATCACGGCATCAAGCCCAGTTATATCGTCTCATCCCCACGTATCATATAACATCCTTATATCACATATACATGTTGTGTATATATACACCTACACACATTCCTACTTATATATACACATACACATATACACCAAGCCAAGTTTCTGTGTGTGCGTGTGTGTGTCTATCTGAAACCTATGAATTTCCTACAAGACATTCCTCCTCTGGTAAAGTCTATCTAAATCAGGCTAGTCCAACCTAACGTCTTTAATAGGGTCCTACTCGCCAAGAATCCAAGGTCACGTCCGACTTCCTAATGACAATAAGCAATATCCCTATTCTACGTTTGCGGGGGTGCTAAACGCCATCCACCCGACTTCCCCCGTAGATATATATCTACTCACCTGGTCCTTGTCTGCCGAAGACGATATCGCCCTCCTCTTCTTCCTCGTCCGAAGTCCATGCGAGGGGTACCTATACGCAAACATATATAATATCATAAACTGAATCACGGACAAAACCAAAACGACGCACGAAACGCGCATAGCTTAAAACCTATGACCCGCTCATGCAAAAGAACCAAATATCGCTCGATATCGGCGTACAAACGCCGATTGATCGAGATAAAACACCAACAAACAACTCATAGTTTTAAAACTCATTACTTATAATATAAAACACGATTTAGTTATCGAAACCCTAAAATCGATCAAATCGTCCAATTCCGCAAAACCTTGAAAATGTCAATTTACCGTTTTACTTCAAAACTTGATATTTAAAAGAAACTAATGGTCATAATATTCATTAAATAACATAACTAGATTATAGAAACCATTACCATATTTTTCTCACACCATTTTGTCTTAATTTAAAATTTCTAGTTTGCAAATTAGCCAAAATTAACGCTTGTTAAGCAAAAATTCACAATTCCTCTACTAAACTTGATTTTGCATATATTAAAGTGTTAAACCACTCCATGAAACCTTAAGAATGAGCTAAAGCCTTAATTAGATTTTTAATACTACATTTTAAATTAATTTCTAAAACCTAGTTTACCGAAATAGCATATTTATCACATTATATTAACTAACAATTTGCATCTAATAATTAGATTAGGTATTTCATTCATTTAACATGTTAATATTCTCATTAAAATCACAATATAATGATAAAAACCTTAATTAGAATTTTAACACACCAATATATATAATTTATAAAAATCTAGTTAGCAAAATTGCTTAATTTAAACAATTTTGAATGCACAAATTATAATACATCAACCATGCTAGATTTTTTCCTTCTAAAAATGTTAAGCTACTTATTATAACCCCACTTAATTAATAAAAACCCTAACTTGATTTTAGAAACCCTATCTTGAATTTTAAACTTGCAAATAGAATTAATTAAGAAAATCTAAATATGCTAAATAAAAGCATTTAACAACAATTAATCATAAGAATAAAAATTATACCTTCAAAGCATGAGATCCAAACATGAAAACATGCTTCCAAAATAATGGTTTCCAACTCCAAATTCCATGCTAAATAGGTCAAAGGAAAATGGTAGAGATTGAATGTTGATTTTTGAGGTTTATTTTTGGAATTTTTGATGAATTTTGATGATTTTTAATGCAAAAATGATTGGGGGGGGAATTTTGGGGCTGCCCATGGAGGTGAGGCCGGCCATGAGGTGAGGAAAAGAGAGGAAGAAGGAATGAAGAATAGTGTAGAACATTCTCCAAAGAAATACACCTTTTATGTCTTTTCATAATTTTTTTATTTTATTAATTTTCTTAATTCAATTCATCATAGAAAACTCTAGAATTTTAAAGACAATTCAAGAAGAGATTAGCATGCTAAAAAGCTAATTCTAATATGTCATGGTTCACTTTTGAAAAATAAACCCATTGCAAATTGTAATTTACACTAATTTAATGTATATATAAAAGCTTATGTTAATATTTAAAATAATTAATTTAGGAAAAATATTTCATTAAACTAAAAATTTATAAGTGACTAAATAAACACCATTTACTTGTAATTACATGATTAAAATAGGTCTTTTTAAATTTATAATGAAAAATAATTATGGTTAAATTTTACGAAAAATACGTTTTATTTTACCGAAAATCAGAAAATTCACTTAAAGGCTTTTATTTATCTAATGTTTTTTTAATTATTTTTAAAACGTTACAATCTTCCCCTTTTAAGAAATTCGGTCCTTGAATTTAAATTAAAACTCCCCCTAATTACTAAAACATTCAGCCAATACACTCAAATCGTCGGGGCTCCGAAATCATCAATACATAACAAAAATCAACTCCGTCAAGCATAACGCAATTATCAGAGTTATGGTGAAAATAAAATATCCAAGCTCAATACGAAAACCAATATAATATACATCAAATCTATAACTTATATATATTGCGCATCGTAGTAAAATCATCTAAACATCTTAATAAAGAAGCATGCAAAAACCTCTTTTTAAAATCGCCGTGCGATGCACGTGTCACGGCATAAGTAGCGGACGTTTATTTTAAAACAATAGCTATACATATATATATCTTTTAATTAACCTACACATCCCGCCTGGTTACTAAACCAAATAGTAATCATTATAAAAACATACTGTTCAAAATGAAATCAATCCCAATCACAGTATAAAAACATTATATGCGTCCGGTGCGCCCGAAAACCGAAACCAAATACAGATGCCTCGAATACGCACAGAACAAAACTGAGTGCAACAGGTGTGCACCAAAAACATCTGTCAAGTGCAACGGGCGTGCACGACAATAATATCAGGTGCATCTAATCTGCACAAAACTCCGATTTAGTGCATCTGGTGTGCACAAAATCGCATCAAGTGTGCCAAATGTGCGCAAGAATCTCAATCAAGTGCACATGGTACGAAAAACATACACCGAATATAAAAATCGAAATCACGGTACGAAAAAAAATGCATGAAAACTATGTCGAAGAATACGTCAAAATCATGTGCAACCTATATGCACGAAACCAAATCAATATCTCAAAAGGTATAAAACCAAATCGAGTGCACTAGGTATGTACAAAACAATATCAATACAACTGACATATGAAACACGAAAAGAGTGTAATGAATGTACACATAAGAAATACCAATCGTAGAACAAAATCCTCAAAATACCAAAATCCAAACAACGGAAATATGAAATTTAAATCACCAAATCACAATCGTAAACACTATCGTCAATGTGCGTCTTTCTAATGTCAATTGATTCGGGCTCGTCTCCTCATCGCGGTGCTGACTGCGCTGCAAACGGCTATGCTCATATCGAGAGCCTCCCGCGTAATCTATCCCTTCACCTGATATCCGGACTACGTTAAACTTTTCGATCGATTCATCAAAATCCCATAATTCCCCGAGAGCTCAACACTCAAGTACAGTTTAAAAATATCCAGTACACACCCCAACATCTGTGGACCAGCCGTAGAAGGGCAAACCCAAGCCTCACTAATGGCACCGCGGAACTGCCGTAAACCCTAAGGTTCAAAAGCGTTCTCGTGGTCATTATGTCGAGTTAGGGTTCCATTCTTCTAGAGGGTCCATAGAAATACCTGCATGTTCTTCCGAATACATTAAACTTGGGAAAATGGGTCTCTGACAATCGGTCGAACCCTTTAACTTCGTCTGGACGGCATGTGAATACCCTTCTTCCGCACGCTCAACGATGCTTCAATCCTCAAGAATAAACGATACCCTAATGGTTATCGCATTCGAGCCGCAGCTCCTTCTGCCCGTGCGACCGTGGTAATAGAAACATCATCCGATATCGACAAAGATAGATCAAAGGAATGGATGAAATACGGTGCAAAGAAATGTAAATCCTAAGGCTTCTTAAGCAGAGTAGAGTATCGTAAGTATACTGCGGATCATACCCACGGTACGTCACTCTACCTAAGTCACCTACTCCATCAACCAAGGGTCACCCTAGACTTATACAAAGGTTAAACCTAGCGCTCTGATACCAACTTTGTCACGATTCGAAGGTACGGAACGTGACCGGCACTTAAATTAAGAAGCGTCTAGAGGCGCAACGTAATCTAAGTAAGCCGAAACCCAGAAATCTAAACCATATAAAAGAAGAAGTAAAGGAAAACATGTAGAAAAACAAGTTTAAAAGCAACATCCAATTTTCTCAAAAATTTCGGCAGAGTCTCCTTTGTAAAAACTGGCCCCAAACGGGTACAAACAAGAATAATATATATACAGCAATTAAAAGGCATCCCTAAGCGGGAGCTAGCTCTATGCCAACAGGCGGAAACAACCACACCAAGCACAATAATATACAACGCCAAAGGGCGAGCCTCAAAACTCAAAAGAAAACAAATCCACCAGATACCATAATAATACAAGCGTGACTCTAAGGTCGAAATAAATAACTGGTCCTTTAAACTTATCAAGTAATACAAGTTTGGTTGATGGAGCTTACTAGATACCAATGAAATAAATAAAGTACAACGGCGGTCCTGATACAAATGAACCAACCTACCGTGCAAATCACCCTGAATGAAAAGATGTGCCAGCAAGCTGCCAAGGAAACCTGTACATTGAACATGTAATAAAATTTGGCACAACGGGGGTGAGTTGCTAACTCGTGAGTAGAAGACATCTGCGAAAAGAAATCGAATGCACGACGCTGTCCTAGGTCATAATAATATACTAATATATCACTAGTCATCTAGTAGTGCAGGGTAATAAACTACGCGTAAGTGCAAATGCTCCGTGCTCGTGTCAGTGCCTCAAATAGTAATATGTCGTGTGAATGAGTATGCATGCACCATGAATGTAAAACAATCAACCCTGAAATCTGGATATATCTGTATAAAAAGTCTTTAACTTTCACCATAGTAAAATTTGTATAGAAGTCTGAAACATCATCGATGAAATCTATGGAAATCCGTGTCAAGCATCGACACAAAACATGTAAATCTCAAGTCTCAATACCTCATTGTCTCAATATCTCGGGCTCCGTCAGTCCGGATCGGCCCATATCATCAAATCTCACGACAACGGTCGGTATCCTCCGGATATCCGCCGCGCCAGACATCACCGGTAGGTAGTCTTCTCCTGCCAGGCTCATCGTCAACAACTCGATCTTCTTGCCCCGGGGTACCATACCGGGCCCACAATGCACCCGAGACGGTTTATCCACTCCTCGAATCGGGTCTCGAAATCCAACAGAAAACATGAAATCTCATGGTGGACGACACATACATCACAAGAAAACCGCAACTTATATTTTAAAAAGAGAGGGAGAAAGAGAGAGAAGTTTTTATATATATTCTTGCGGTTTTCCCCATAATCCAGAAATCTCGTAGAAATCCAAAATCCCAAAATCATGAGTAAGTAAATGGTAAGTGTCGGTATAAGCCCTATAATACTGCATGATAACATGAAAATGTGAATGCATGAAATGTCTAAGTAATAAATGCAATGTCTAGACTAACACTTGAGAGTAATCACAATACTATATTGATCTAGCCTTTAGCTGATTCTATCATAAAAGATAATATGTTCTAAAGTGTACGTGACATGGCAATTACCGATGATGTGTGTGTGAGCTGGCAAATAAGTATACGTGGGACATGCGCATCATCGGTAATGGTGCTGGTGTCCTAACAGGAAGAGTTTTATACTGACTAAAGAAACATATGTACGAATATGCAACTTGATGATTTCAATCTGAATGTAATTATACATATCTAACTACAACTATATGACTCGAGCCTCAACTAGTATCTATCTAACCCCCTAAGGAACTAAACTAAAGGAACTAGTCGATAGGAAATAAGAATCCACCTAAGGTCCGAGTCCATATCTGTAATAGTCGGCGATCCAGCCTCAATAGCGTCACGTACGTAGTACAGCTTCCTCGAATCAAGAGCGCGGATCAATCATCACATTTATGCCTTGTACGGGAAAATCCATCGTACGGTATCCCAATATCGGGGTACGGGTCAAGTATCACCTACGTACATCATCATTCGTATAATATCATCATCAAATAATATCATGATCAAAGGTACTAAACTGTAATCGCATACATCCCAATATCATCAATCATATATCATTGTCTGCGAACATATACGTCGTCAATTGTTCCTCAGAAATATCATGTCATATATATCATATCGTAATCAAGTCACACATATATCATATCATAAACAAGTCACACATATATCATATCGTAATCAAGTCACAGGTTACGGTCCGGGTTCTATTCTACAGTCTCGTATATCTCAGTGTCATCATCTCCTATTATCGTTTATGTATACATATCCATTCTCTCATTTTCCAACGATTCGCTAAGATCATAATATGACTGTATAGCCAAGAGATCACGGTATCAAGCCCAGTTATATCGTCTCATCCCCACGTATCATATAACATCCTGTTAGTGTATATGCCCTAGAGGCCATTACTGTATCATACTAGTTTGTATATTACTTAATGGAAGCTTGGTATATTCACCTTGTATATACAATCTTGCTCAAAATAGTAGTATGCTACTTGGTTTGTTTCTACTTCAATGTGTACTTGTGTTTATTTTAGTATATCACCTATACACATTAGTGGAGCCCTTAGGATCTTTGCTTGATTACCAACATTGTGATGGCAGTCACACTAGTGGGGCTGGATAATCTATAAGCACATCCTTATGCAGGTCCCTAGTCGCAGGACTATCGAGACAGGGCATCGATACTCCGGAGTAGACTAGCGCATGCGCTTCTCATCCCAGAGTGGGAGATGGTCTGTCCCACAGCCATCAGTACGTCGTACTGGAGATAATGTGCGGGTGCTCGTTGGGTTACGAGTACACTGGACAGGACTCATCGGGAACTGACCGGTTGGTATTATACCTATCGTCAGTTATCAGTTCCCAGGTGATATGAGTACAGCTTAGTCCGCTGACTTGACACTATCACTTCGCCTCGAGTGTGTTCCCACTGTACTTTGATTACTACCCTACCACGGCTCAAAGGAGTCGTGCAAACAGGTGGTAGTTGGGTGCAGTCCCGAAGCACTTGGAGGCAGTGACGGTTAGACAGGATTCGTCTCTCCCGGTATTGGGGGTTGACATCGCGCTGTGTCTAGGAGAGCCATTACACGAGTAGTCCCTGGCCAGGGCAATCGAGATATAATGGTAGGCTTCCAGTGTTATCTCAGGGTGTTTTGGGCTTCACTCCGACACGACTTGTACCGCTATTAGGGGACTGACATTTACCGCCCCCCTAGGCCCGCCATGCGATGTATCAGACGAACAGACCGGACTGTACGGAGATTGTCACATTCAAGCTCAGTAGGAGTTCAGATGGGTTTCACCTCGTCAGTTTTCTTGTCGGCATCTACCTGGGGACCGTTACGCACAGCTAGTGCCGCTTGCGGTCTGTGGTTAAACCCACTGCCAGCGTAGTGTCGAGTCTTTAGAGTCCCACACAGAAAGCTATTCGCCTTTAGGCAAAAGAGTAGAGGTCGCATGGTTTTGTGACTGGTCGCATGGTTTTGCGACAGGGTTCAGTCACATCCGTGCACTTGTGCACGTTTAGTGTCCGGACAGTTTACACTAGCGGGCTTTGGTTTAAGCCAGATCCTAGTGTACGTTTTGGGATTGGATTTATCCAGTGTGTATTCGTGTTCCTCGGAACGCGGATGCGGGTGTGTATGCACAGTTGACGGAGAGACAGAGGCAGAGGATTCTCATTAGGGTTGTTGACCGTTGACCGTTGACTATTGACTTTTTGCTCAACCGTAATGAGAATATGATATATGATTAACAATTATATTAATTAAGTATTATGGTGACATGGTTGTTGAGGGGTTGACTTTGTTGACTTGTTGACTTGTTGACTTTGTTGACCGGTTGACTAGGCTTGACTAGTTGACCATCATGATAACAATAGCTATCATTTCATGGCAAAGACTTTTGCTTGCTTGCTCTCTTGTGCAAAATGAGTGCATGAAATGATATGGCTATTGTTGCTTAAACCATCACATAATACTTGATTGCTATGATGTGTTATGATGGTTATGGATTATGAGAGCCAAAAAGAGAAAAGTCTTCTATCATTCTATCATTCTCATTCTCTCTCTTGTTCTTGAGCTCTCATCTCCTTCCTCTTGCTCTCCCTCTCTTAGTCTATGGTTCACTTGTCTCATGTGTTGAGAACTAAGAACCATAGAGAAAATCCCAACACACTCTTCTCTACTCACTCTAGTTCACAAGGTTTAGCAAACCATGTGAACCAGTTTCTTCAAAGATCGAAGAAGAAGCCAAAGGTAGAAGCTTTCGAGGTGGATCTATCTTCGGCGCAAGGAGACGACGGAGTGAAGCCGATCCGGACAACCATCGAGGCTTGAAGATGAAGGAGATCAAGAAAGAAAGGTATAACCCCCTAACCGAGTAGTTAACAACTCCTAGTTAGGTTGTTAGTTAGATGTTTAACAAAGATCCGGTTTTGAGTCTATGTTACCACCTCTAGAAAAATTGTTTTTCACCTAATTCCGCATGCCCGAAAGTACCGGGAGAGGAAGCATGGACTTACACATCCTTATATCACATATACATGTTGTGTATATATACACCTACACACAATCCTACTTATATATATACATACACATATACACCAAGCCATGTTTCTGTGTGTGCGTGTGTGTGTCTACCTGAAACCTACGAATTTCCTCCAAGACATTCCTCCTCTGGTAAAGTCTATTTAAATCAGTCTAGTCCAACCTAAGGTCTTTAATAGGGTCCTACTCGCCAAGAATCTAAGGCCACGTCCGACTTCCTAATGACAATAAGCAATATCCCTATTCTAGGTTTGCAGGGGTGCTAAACGCCATCAACCCGACTTCCCCCGTAGATATATATCTACTCATCTGGTCCTTGTCTGCCGAAGACGATATCGCCCTCCTCTTATTCCTCATCCGAAGTCCACGCGAGGGGTACCTATACGCAAACATATATAATATCATAAATGAATCATGGACAAAACCAAAACGACGCACGAAACGCGCATAGGTTAAAACCTATGACCCGCTCATGCAAAAGAACCAAATATCGCTCGATATCGGCATACAAACGCCGATTGATCGAGATAACACACCAACAAACAACTCGTAGTTTTAAAACTCATTACTTATAATATAAAACACGATTTAATTCATCGAAACGCTAAAATCGATCAAATCGTCCAATTCCGCAAAACCTTGAAAATGTCAATTTACCGTTTTACTTCAAAACTTGATGTCTAAAAGAAACTAAAGGTCATAATATTCATTAAATAACATAACTAGATTATAGAAACCACTACCATATTTTTCTCACACCATTTTGTCTTAATTTAAAATTTCTAGTTTGCAAATTAGCCAAAATTAACACTTGTTAAGCAAAAATTCACAATTCCACTACTAAACTTGATTTTGCATATATTAAAGTGTTAAACCACTCCATGAAACCTTAAAAATGAGCTAAAGCCCTAATTAGATTTTTAATTCTATATTTTAAATTAATTTCTAAAACCTAGTTTACCGAAATAGCATATTTATCACATTATATTAACTAACAATTTGAAACTAATAATTAGATTAGGTCTTTCATTCATTTAACATGTTAATATTCTCATTAAAACCATAATATAATGATAAAAACCTTAATTAGAATTTTAACACACCAATATATATAATTTATAAAAATCTAGTTAGCAAAATTGCTTAATTTAAACAATTTTGAATGCACAAATTATAATAGATCAACCATGCTAGATTTTTCCCTTCTAAAAATGTTAAGCTACTTATTATAACCCCACTTAATTAATAAAAACCCTAACTTGATTTTAGAAACCTTGTCTTGAATTTTAAACTTGCAAATAGAATTAATTAAGAAAATCTAAATATGCTAAATAAAAGCATTTAACAACAATTAATCATAAGAATAAAAATTATACCTTCAAAGCATGAGATCCAAACATGAAAATATGCTTCCAAAATAATGGTTTCCAACTCCAAATTCCATGCTAAATAGGTCAAAGGAAAATGGTAGATGTTGAATGTTGATTTTTGAGGTTTATTTTTGGAATTTTTGATGAATTTTGATGATTTTTAATGAAAAAATGACGGGGGGAAAATTTTGGGGCTGCCCATGGAGGTGAGGCCAGCCATGAGGTGAGGAAAAGAGAGGAAGAAGGAATGACGAATAGTGTAGAACATTCTCCAAAAAAATACACCTTTTATGTCTTTTCATAATTTCTTTATTTTATTAATTTTCTTAATTCAATTCATCATAGAAAACTCTAGAATTTTAAAGACAATTCAAGAAGGGATTAGCATGCTAAAAAGCTAATTGTAATATGTCATGGTTCACTTTTGAAAAATAAACCCATTGCAAATTGTAATTTACACTAATTTAATGTATATTTAAAAGCTTATGTTAATATTTAAAATAATTAACTTAGGAAAAATATTTCATTAAACTAAAAATTTATAAGTGACTAAATAAACACCATTTACTAGTAATTACATGATTAAAATAGGTCTTTTTAAATTTATAATGAAAAATAATTATGGTTAAATTTTACGAAAAATACATTTTATTTTACCGAAAATCAGAAAATTCACTTAAAGGTTTTTATTTATCTAATTTTTTAAAATTATTTTTAAAACGTTACATCTCCGATCACCGGTCTTCTCGTCGGAAAGGGCACCACATCTTCGAGTCTTTTTACGGGCTCCCGCTTCGTCCGAAGCAACTCGGACACGAAGTTTGCTAGCCGACGTGTCCAAGGCGATGTAGAGAATGTGTGTGACAACTTTTGTCTCTTGCATCCATTGTATGGATGGAGGTTGAAGATGAAGCCATCAATGGAGGTTGTGAGCTAGAGGAAGAAAAAGAAGAAGAACCCTTTTCCTTTTGTGTTGTATGTGTAGGGTTCCTAGGCACTCTTGTGAGGGTTCATAAGGCATCAACCTTGCCCGAATAAAATTTTAGACGTGCCGAACAACCCAAAGCCGAGATCTTTACTAGATTCTTAGGGTTTAATATGCAAGTAAACATCTTTACAACTAAGTGTGAGGGATTACAACCTTTGTAGTCCGCTCCTTCGCTTCATAAGCTCCGAGTAGAAGTACCTTCGCCGCGATCCACGATCTCGCAGACTCAAGAGAGGCTCCACGAATCGAACGATCCATGCTAGCTTGTAGTGTTTCTTTTCTCTGACGATCTATATCGAAATTGCTATAACTCAAGCTCTCTCACTCTAATGAGGTGAACACCCTAATCTAATCGGCTAGATTAGATGAGGATGATGGAGTAGTATTTATGCTTTCTTTTTATATCAAATTCTCACATGAAAACATCACAAAAGGAAAACCTAGTAAGCTTTTTCAAAGCTCAAGGTTCAAGATGAAGAAGAAATAATGCATCATCCTTTTGTGATGAATAATGAAATGAATATATGATTAATCATGGAACCATGGTCTAGGATGACAAGGATAACCTTTGTAGAGAATTAACTAGGGCTAGGATTTGGTTGGGTTAAAGAATGAGTCAAGAGAAAATATCAACAATAATATCTTAACCATGACAAAAGAAATTCCTTCTAGAAGGTGCAAGAAGAAACTAACCCAAATCAAACCCTAACCTTGTTTAATCTCCACTAAACATGTTTCTTCATTAATCATATCATGTTACAATATATATATATCACACATATATTATATATTTGTAACAAAATAAAATAATACAATTAACATATATCGCATATATATTAATGTATTACCCGGTGAGAAAATGGAATAATAAAGCAAGCCAATATTAGATAATGTAATACAATATATCATATATATTATTATACATTAAATCATCGAATCAACACTTGATTCGACAATCCGGCTATATCGAATATAACCGACTAATATATCATGTACCGATTCATCGAATCAACACTTGATCCGATGACCCGACTCATATCTAAATATCGCGAGAATATAATACAGTATCTCATATCGCATTATCCTCGGTCCTGCACATATCACATATGTGCCCCTACTCCGTTTTGCCTGAGGCAAGAAACCTCTGTGTAGGACTCTAAAGAATCGTCAATACGCCGGTAGCAGGTGATGATCATATCAAACACCCACAAGCTGCAAGCGGTCAGCTAAACGTAACAGCCACCCAGGTATTGAGCGATCAGAAGATCAACAGGGTAGCCTGTCCATTCTTCTATGAATCCAATCAGTAACACTCCCGTACAGTCCGGTCTCTTCGTCTGATATGTCGCATATCAAGTCTAGGGGATACGTCAGACCCCAGTAACCGATAAGTCGTGTCGATGTGAGGCTCATAACGGGTCGAGAAACTACTGGTAACACTTACCCGTAAATCTCTATATCAGCCCTGGCCAGGGACTTCCAGTTATAGCCAATCGAACACAACACAACATCAACTCCCTATACCGGGAGAGACGAATCCCCTCCTATCGCTCATTGCCTCCATGTGATTCGGGACTACACCCAAAAGCCACCGTTTTGCACGCCCTCTTGGACGTGGTAAGGTGGAAATCAAAGCACAGTGGAAATCACACAAGACTCTAAGACGATCTCGGGTCTACAGACTACCCTGTACCAGTGTCACCGGAGAACTGCCATCTGACGTGTGGTATATCACCATATGGGAGTTCTCGACGAGTCCGTCCAGTGTACCCAGTCTCCACTGAGCACCCGTACACCATCCTTGATGTCAAACACCGATGGATATGGGATCATCCATCGCCCATCATATGGGTCAAGATGCGTATACGCTAGTCTACTCTGGTGTATCGATGCCCTGTCTCGATATACCCTCGACTAGGAACAGTTATAGGATGTACTCATCGACTACCGTGGCCCCACTAGTATGATCTCATCATAGTCCCAGTAGTCGAGTACAGATCCTAAGGGCTTTATCAACATGTAAGAGAAAGACAATAAACCAATACAAGTCAACATGTTAAGATAAAGTGAAACCAAATAGCATACTATCATGACGAGCAAGAAAGTCCTCTCTATATATATCCAAGCATCCATTATAATATACATCATATGTACAACAATGGCCTCTAGGGCATATACATAACTAACAATCTCCCACTTGCACTAAGGCCAGCTGCTGTAGTATCTCATACCTAGCATCCCGAATAATCTCTCAAACTGTATCTGGGGAATGGCCTTCGTGAATGGATCCGCAGTGTTGTCCTTCGTATCTACTCTCCTGACCTCGATCTCCCGGCGATCAACTATCTTCCTGATGAGGTGATACCGCCTCAGAATATGTCTGGACTTTTGATGGGACCTGGGTTCTTTGGCCAAAGCCACAGCTCCTTTGTTATCGCAATATAGAGGTATTGGATGCTCAATAGATGGAACCACACCAAGTTCACTAATGAACTTCTTTATCCAGACAACCTTTTTGGCAGCATCGTTAGCAGTGATGTATTCAGCCTCCATCGTCGAGTCTGCAACGGTATCCTGTTTGGAACTCTTCCAACACATCGCCCCTCCATTAAGGGTAAAGACAAATCCCGAGTGCAACTTAGAGTCGTCCTTATCACTTTAAAAGCTGGAATCGGTAGAGGACTCCACCTGGAATTCTCCATTACCATACACCAAGAACATCTCCTTAGTCCTTCGTAAGTACTTGAGAATGTTCTTCACAGCTGTCCAGTGACTCTCTCCAGGATCTGCTTGATACCGACTCACTACACTTAGTGAGTATGCTACATCGGGTCTGGTACATAGCATCGCATACATAATAGAGCCTACTGCCTAAGCATAGGGTATCCTTTGCATGCGAGCTCTCTCCAAATCAGTCTTGGGAGACATCTCTTTGGAGAGAGTGAGTCCAGAGATCGTTGGTAGGTTCCCACGCTTGGATTCTTCCATACTAAACCTCTTTAGTATGGTGTCAATGTACCTGGATTGGGACAATCCCAGTATCCGTTTAGATCTATCTCTATAGATCATTATTCCCAGTATGCAGGTGGCATCACCTAGATCTTTCATTGAGAATCTTTGTGATAAGAAGAGCTTGACTGACTGCAGCATAGGAACATCATTTCCTATCAAGAGTATGTCATCGACGTACAATACGAGGAAGACTACCTTACTCTCCGCAACTTCTTATAAGTACAATGTTCATCTACGTTTTTGATGAAGTCAAACTCTTTGACTACAACATCAAAGCAGATGTTCCAACTCCGTGATACTTTCTTTAACCCATAGATGGATTTAAGCAGTTTGCACACTTTTCCGCTGCTCCCACTATCTACGAAGCCCTCTGGCTGAGTCATGTACACACACTCTTCTAAATCACCGTTTAGAAAGGCGGTCTTAACATCCATTTGCCAGATTTCGTAGTGATGGTATGCAGCAATGGAAAGTAAGATCCGGATGGACTTATGCATAGCCACTGGAGAAAAGGTTTCGTCATAATCCACACCTGGTCGTTGGCGAAAACCTTTTGCAACAAGTCTAACTTTGAAAGTCTCAACTTTTCCATCTACACCAATTTTCTTTTTAAAGATCCACTTGCTCCCAATGGGTTTTACCCCTTCAGGAGCATTTTCCAAAGTCCATACTTTGTTGGTGTACATGGATTCCATCTCAGATCGCATTGCATCAAGCCATTTTACAGAGTCACCACTCGTGATGGCCTGCTCGAAACTAGTCGGGTCATCATCTTCCATGATGCAATCCTCGCTTCCACCATCAATGAGAAAACCGTAGTATCTCTCAGGTGGATGAGAAACCCTGCTAGATCGGCGGAGAGGCTGGGGTTCGTCGGGTACTACCGAATCCTCTGGTTCCACTAAATCTTCAGTTGCAGTTTGTGTTGTTGGAACCTCTTACAGCTCTACCTTATTGCTACTAATTTCTTTTGCAAGAAATTCCTTTTCTAAAAAGATGGCATGCTAAGCAACAAACTCCTTTTGTTGTTCAATGTGGTAGAATAGATATCCATACGAATTGCTTGGATATCCTACAAACTTGCAAAGAACTGATCGTGCCTCGAGCTTGTCCGGATTTTGCCTTTTGACATAGGCCGGACAACCCCATATCTTAACTTGTTTAAGATACGGTCTCTTCCCACTCCATATCTCATATGGTGTGGTAGGTACAGATATAGACGGAACTTAATTCAATAGGTATGCTGCTGTCTCAAGTGCATAACCCCAGAAGGAAATAGGTAACTCAGCATTGCTCATCATAGAGCGTACCATATATAATAGGGTGCGATTCCTCCGTTCCGATGCACCGTTGTGCTATGGTGTATACGGAGGAGTAAGCTGAGAGAGAATCCCAGTCTCTTTTAGGTAATCTAGGAACTCATTGCTTAAGTATTCACCTCCTCGATCAGATCGAAGAATTTTAATACTTTTGCCCGTTTGGTTCTCTACTTCGTGCTTATATTCCCGGAATTTCTCAAAAGCTTCAGACTTGTGTTTCATCAGGAACACATGTCCGAATCTTAAGAGATTGTCAGTGAATGTAATAAAGTAGGAAGAATCGTTCCTGGCATGCGTAGACATGGGACCGCATACATCACTATGTACCAGTCCTAAGAGTTTCGTAACTCTTTCTCCGTGTCCATTAAACGGAGCTTTGGTCTTTTTGCCTTTGAGACATGAATGGCAAGTATCATAAGATAATAATTCGAACGGATTCAAATATCCATCCTTATGTAACTTAGCTAGTCGTGTCGCATTGATATGACCAAGTCTACAATGCCACAAGAAGGATTCGTTCATTTCTGAACTCTTTCTCTTGTGTGTGTTTTGTATATTAAGGACTGTATTTTGATTGATAATGAATATGCCATTATGTAACGAGCCTGATGCAATCAACTTTTGATCTAGGAATATGTTCATAACATTATCCTTTACTACAAAATTATATCCTTCTTTACTTAATAAAGAAACTGATATAATGTTGCACATCATGTTCGGTATATAATAGCACCCATTCAGAATCAGTATATTACGACTTGGTAATACTAGGTGATATTCGCTATCTGCTTTGGCTGCAATACTTGCATCATTCCCTACTTGAACGAAATGATCACCTTTTCCCAGTTCTCTACCTTTACGTAGCCCACGTAACAATTTACATATGTGGGATCCTGATCCGGTATCTAATACCCAGGACGTAGGGTGAACTGAGAAACAGTTCTCAATAACTAACACACCCGAAGAAGATGCATCAGCATGCATGTTCTTTGTTTGGGTGGCATGAAAATCCAGATATTCTCCTATTTCCTGCTCAGTCTTATAACCCTTATAAGAAAGAACGGGACCAACGATCCCCTGCTCAGTATACTAAGCAGGTTCAGTCAAAACATCCATATTATTATCTTGATTAAGTCTTGACACGGTCGCTACCTGGAGAGAGAGAGAAGGAAACACTTTAGCGTATGCTCTTGCAAGATTAGATTGGTTATTATCTTATCTAATCAGGATGTCTCCCACTGTTTTTATCAAATCTTCCTTCAAACCCTAAAAGGTAAGACTAGCCGGGATTAATTACACCCTACAATTTCGTCAATCTTTCAGCCAGATCAGTGTCGGTACTTAAGGGAGGTTCCCCGTGCTTTCGCACGGACCTAATTAAAATAAACCTCGTCTTCCCAGAGGCATAACCCCGTTAACACCTTTCTAGACACCTACTTGATCGGCTAATTGTCCTGTGTAAAACACTCCCAGGAGTAACTCTTACTCGCAGTGGGTATCGGGATCCAACTATCTCATAGGAGGTATGCAATCTCATTGCAAAATTCAGCACTTGAAATTCCCGATAATATTCTGCACCTAGCGATCTATGACTTTGACAAGGTCAATGTTGGATATAGTGCCTTCAAAGTCAATTATTGGATCGCAGGTACGTGATTTTAATGATTGAGGGAGGACCTATACCGATATGACAGTCTTGCTCAAGATGATAGTATGCTATCTGGTTTGTCTTTATCATCATATACATGCTTTAGTTCACTATTGCATGTTGATAGAGCCCATAGGATTCTTGCTTGACTACCAGCAGTATGATAGCGATCATATACGTGGGAGCTGGGGTCTATAAGCACATCCTTAAAGTGTCCCTAGTCATGGGAGTTTCGAGACAGGGCATCGATACTCCAGAGTAGACTAGTGTATACAGTCGAGACCCCGACGAGGGGCGGTGGCCGGTCTCACAAGCCATTGGTGTTAGTTGGTTCACCTAAGATGTATACAGGTGCTTATTGGGTTATGAGTACACCGGACATGACTCGCCGGGAACCTGCTAGTTGGTATTATACCTAGTGTCAGATAGCAGTTCCCTGGTGACATGTGTACAGGTTAGTTCATCGACCTGAGGTC
Source organism: Agapanthus africanus (assembly GCA_030015575.1). Taxonomy (NCBI): domain Eukaryota; kingdom Viridiplantae; phylum Streptophyta; class Magnoliopsida; order Asparagales; family Amaryllidaceae; genus Agapanthus; species Agapanthus africanus. The sequence goes on along the minus strand of CM057342.1, from coordinate 445,726,026 downwards.
GTCATTTGGCTCGTGTGAGTTCCCATTGTGCTTTGATTTCTACCCTACCATGGCTCAAAGGAGTCGTGCAAACAGGTCTTTTTTGGGTACAGTCCCGAGCCACATGGAGGCAAGTGAGCGGATCGGCAGGGGATTCGTCTCTCCCGGTATTGGGGGTGAGATCACGCTGTGTCTAGTAGAGCCATTACACAAAGCCCTCGGCCGAGGCAGGAGATTTACTGGTAGGTACTCCAGTAGTATCTCAGGGTGTTCTAGGCTACTCTCTGACATGACTTATACCGCTATTGGGGGTCTGACGTTACTAGCCCCCCAAGCCGATATGCGATACTTATAGACGAACGGACCGGACTGTATGTATATTGTCACTGTTAGGCTCAGTAGGGTTTCTGGATGAGTTCGCTCGTCAGCTTCCCTTCCAATCAATACATAGGCAACCGTTACGTACATATCGTACCTCTGACGTGCTAGTGGTTATACCCAGTGCCAGTGTATTGATGAGTCATTAGAGTCCCCCACAGACCATTTCCTAAGTTCGGGCGAAACGTTGTAGAGGCCGTATGGTTTTATGGCAGGGTTCGGAAAATGCACGTGCGTTTACGCACGTGTCATATTTCAGGCAGATAATACTGGTGGGCTTTGGTTTAAGCCGGATCCAAGTATTATACTTGTTTCCCTCCGAATGGCGGCGACGACGTGAGGACGTCTAGGCCTGAGATTCGGGGCAGATGCTATATGGTTTTATCCGTCTACCTCTTCGAATATGCCAAGTTGATTTATGGCACCGTGTATCAGAGGTTTAGACGGATGCGGCCGATGTAGCAGACTTCGTCAGATTCCCCCTCACTAGAGGGGTTTTTGATTGTGGGGACGCTCTTCCCTGCAGGCGCAAGCCCCTGCAGTTAATTACTCTACCGCATCGCGGTAACCTCTTTCTCCTTCTCCAGAATTTCACTTCGTGTCGTGTGTGTTTGTTTTGTTTGTGGTTGCCCGTCGATTGTATACGGAGACTATTTATGCCGTCGCCCATAAGACGTGGATTAGTCCAAATTCGTATTTACTTAGATTTAGGTTTGGTGTTTTAGTTTAAGGATACGTTAGCCATATTGAGGCTAAGATCGACTTAAACTTTTGTTAAGGATACGTTAGCCTAATCTCCAGACTAAGATCAACTTAACGGGATCGTTTAGATCCAACAAAAGAGCAATTGGCTCTATTGTTCCAGTTTAGGGACATGGTGGTCCATGTTCCAGTTTAGGGACGTGGTGGTCCAACGTTCCCATTTGGGACGAACATTAGTTTAAGGACGTTTCGGTCCACGAGTTTAAGGACCCCGCAGTCCATATCGATGTGTGGTTGTCGGGACCCGTCACCTCTCTGACGTCGTTGAAGGATTACAACGATAGGGGTCAGAGGAGTTCAGAGATGTACCCTTGAACCAAAGTTGATTGGGGATGTTTAAGGATACGTTAGCCAGGCTTTAGGCTAAGATCAACTTAAACGGGATCGTTTAGATCCGGCAAAAGAGCATTTGAGGGCTCTATTGTTCCAGTTTAGGGACGTAGTGGTCCATGTTCCAGTTTAAGGACGTGGGGGTCCATTGGTAGTTTAAAGACATTGCGGTCCGTCATGTATGGCCGTCGGGACCCATCACCTCTCTGACGACGTTGAAGGATTACAACGACAGGTGTCAGAGGAGTTCAGAGATGTACCCTTGAACCAGGTGTGAATTGATTTAATAGAGCAGCCATGCTCAGTCAATTTAATTTGAGGACTTACGGCCATGATTGGGCTAAGTCCAGTTAGAAAAATGTTCAACATTTTTATTTGCCTTTGGCCTATTAGGACTGTGCTAGGGCTTTGCCCCTTTTTAATAATGCACTGCATTTTATTCTGGCCTGCTAGGCTTTTTTGATTTGGGCTCTGTCCCTTTATTTATGATGCAGAGCATCTGTTTTTATTTGGGCTCTACCCTTTAAATAATGCATAGCATTTTATTTTGGTCTGATAGACCCTTTTATTGGGCTCTGCCCTTTCAATAATGCATTGCATTCAATGTTCCGACAATGCGCCACGTGGCTTGTCAGGCGCTTTGCGCCAATTGAGGAGCGCAAGGCACAAACTCATATGGTGATGACACATGTCACGCTCTGATGAGCGCAAGCACAACAGCGCAGTGCGCTGTGTCAGTGCACTGCGCTGTTACGCTGCTGACACGTGGCGCTCCCTAGTGGCTTGCGCCAACACAGGAGCGCAACAGTGCAATTTTTTGCAAGTACAGAGCACTGTTTTATCTTTTGATCGATTTTAAATCAAAGAAAACAAGTTTTTCTTGTTTTCAAAGAACCAATGGTTCATAAGAAAGTGCAAGGCACTATTATTATTTATTTTTCTTTGAAGATCATTGATCTTGTTCTCAGATCAATGATCTGTTCATAAGAGAATTTTCTCTTTTTCTAAAGGTTTTTATCTTTTTTGTTCTTAAGGAATTCTCTCCAATTCTTCAGAGTTCTCAATGATGATGTTGATGATCATTTGAATTGGGGTCTAGGGGTCTTTATATAGTGCCCATTAATTAGTTAAATTTGTTAAATAGATCTTTCTTTGAGTGATTTGGGGAATTTTCCCCACCGTTGGATCTTTGATCCAAGGGCTTCTGTTTTACAGAAGACAATCTTCTTGTTTTAACAAGAATAGAAAGATCTTTCTAGAATTTAATTCTGTTTAGCGAAAACGCCGCAGTGCTTGCCACGTGTCACGCAGCGCAGAGCGCAGCGCACCTCCGCTGCCACGTGTCGCGCAGCGCAGAGCACGGCGCAACTGTGCTGACACGCAGCGCGCAGCGCAGCGCAACTGCGCTGACACGTGTCGCGCAGCGCAGAGCGCAAGTCATCTGAAGCATTGCTTCCTTTATTAAAGTTTAAATTTTCAAAGTAGAGCTTTGCTCTGATTGGGGAAAGATGAAGCGTTGCTTCATCTCCCGCCTTGGAATTTGAACAGAGCTTTGCTCTGATTGGGGTAAACAAATGCCCCCCACCGTTGCGTTCACGTAGCCCCAAACGCGGGCGCAACGGTGGCAGAATTCCAACCGTTGTGGCAACTTTTGGAAGTTGAAAGGGCACTTGATGCTTATAAATAGGACCTTTGGTCCTTCACAGATGATCATCATCTCCAAGAATTTTATTTTCAGAATCTCAGAGCCCTGCTCTTTTGTTTAACACTTTTAAAAGTTCAAACTTTAGAGAATTTTAGGTAAAAAATTAATTTGGGTTAAATTAAATCAATTTTAAGAGCCTTGCTCTCAATAGATCCCTGATCTAAAGAAGACTCATTTAGGGTTTCACTTGGCAGAGCTTTGCTATAAAGGGGTCTAAAGAGAACTAAGGGGGAACTCTATTAGAGTTCCATTAATAAAGCTCTGTTCTTCTGAGAGGATTTTATTTGTAACTTCTTGATTCATTGATGGGGCTTTGCTCCTTTTTAAATCATATAGCAAAACTCTTACGAGTTGCTAATTTTGTCGATCTTCTTTTATAGGAGTGATGGACGCCCACATGTACGATCTCAACGAGATTATCTCCTATGAGGACATCCGCCGACTCGGCCGTTCCCAAAATCGAGAATTTACCAATGTAGAATGTGCAGAGATCATGAGTCGCTTCGACGCGTACAACGGTCAACTGCTTCCTCGGCGCTCCCCTCTGTTGAAGCTTATTGTGGGAGCTATCTGGGAAGCGCTTCCCCTATTCTTTACCGGCGTGCCGCTTAGAGCATTGGACGCCGCCGAGGATAAGGTGCACTCAGTGTACCTGATGAACTTAATCTCGAAGAGACGGAGAGACAATCTCATCGATCTCTTGCACGAAGCCTTTCAACAGTCCGCTATTCTTGCTGCCTATCGGAGGGTGGAGGACATCAGTGGGGATCCCGACGCCCGTGCTCGGGAAAGGAAGCACACCAGGATGGTTCGCCAAGCTTGGAAAGTTTTGGACATGGTCACTTTCGAATTCCTCAATCCCTGTCCAGGATCTGAGGTTTTGCCGTTGTAATTATTTGAATAATGTTTTTGTTTATTGTCTTTATGCTTGTAAGAACCCTTTGCAATATGAATGGAGAATTTCTATTTCAGCTTGTCTTATTTCTCGTTCTGAGTCTTCCGCACATGCATGAATGAATGTGTCTCAAATGCTTGATCAAATGCCCATCGGATGTTCTTTCTGTCGATTTCTTCTTTCTTTTAATATCAGTATGCTGCCTTAAGAACATGATTGACAGATAATAGGGTAAGCATCTTGGCTTCTTCGAGAGATAGCGATGGCTTAGGCTGCAGGTTTAGATCTGCCGCCTAAGACTTTTCAACTCTATAAGCCGTGAGGGTCTTATAGAGACTTTTCTCCCTATGGATCGAGAGGATCTCGTAGGTGTATTTTCTTCTTAGGAATCGTGAGGATTCCTAAGTGCGTTTTCTCTTATAAGTCGTAAGGATCCTATAAGAGAATTTTCCCTCTTACGAGTCGAGAGGACCCGTAAGCGGTTGGTGAGTTGACTTGTTTCCGAGTCGAAGTATTGCTCCGACGGGGAGGTCGTTGGCTGAATTGTTTCCGAGATGGAGGTCATTGGCTGACTTGTTTCCGAGACGGAGGTCGTTGGCTGACTTGTTTCCACGACGGAGGTCGTTTGCTGACTTGTTTCCATGACGGAGGTCGTTGGCTGACTTGTTTCCGCGACGGAGGTCTTTGGCTGACTTGTTTCCGAGACGGAGGTCGTTGGCTGACTTGTTTCCGAGACGGAGGTCGTTGGCTGACTTGTTTCCACGAGGGAGGTCGTTTGCTGACTTGTTTCCACGACGGAGGTCGTTGGCTGACTTGTTTCCGCGACGGAGGTCATTGGTTGACTTGTTTCCGCGACGGTGGTCGTTAGCTGACTTGTTTCCGCGACGGAGGTCGTTGGCTGACTTGTTTCCGAGACAAAGGTCATTGGTTTACTTTTTTCCGCGACGGAGGTCGTTGGCTGACTTGTTTCCACGACGGAGGTCGTTGGCTGACTTGTTTCCGCGACGGAGGTCGTTGGCTGACTTGTTTCCGAGACGGAGGTCGTTGGTCGACTTGTTTCCGCGACGGAGGTCATTTGCTGACTTGTTTCCGAGACGGAGGTCGTTGGCTGACTTGTTTCCGCGACGGAGGTCGTTGGCTGACTTGTTTCCGCTACGGAGGTCGTTGGCTGACTTGTTTCCGCGATGGAGGTCGTTGGTTAACTTGTTTCCGCAACGGAGGTCATTCGCTGACTTGTTTCCGCGACGGAGGTCGTTGGTTGACTTGTTTCCACGACGTAGGTCGTTGGGTGACTTGTTTCCGCGACGGAGGTCATTTGTTGACTTGTTTCCGCGACGGAGGTCATTTGCTGACTTGTTTCCGAGACGGAGGTCGTTGGTCGACTTGTTTCCGCGACGGATGTCATTTGCTGACTTGTTTCCACGACGGAGGTCGTTGGGCGACTTGTTTCCGCGACGGAGGTCGTTGGTTGACTTGTTTCCGCGACGGAGGTCATTTGCTGACTTGTTTCCGAGACGGAGGTCATTGGTTGACTCTAGGTTGTCTGTGAACCATAGAGTCTTGGAACTTGGGACTTTGCCGTGGCTCCGATTGGTGATGTCACATCCGTGTCCTGCTGGAATGAGGAGGAACGCCGCTGTTGGTCTCCAGGCTGTAAATGTGGTCGTCGAGATCTGACTTCTCTTTGACGCAGCCTGGTCGGGAAATGTAGTCCCCTTTTTGTTTTTGCCCTTGGATTGTATACAGGGATCGATGTGATCTTAACTGTAGGGCAAAAGTTTTATCATCATTTTTTTGTTTTATTTCCGCGATGCTCTATCATTTCAGCTTTTATATCGCGAAGGTCGCGATTGCCCAATCATTTCGGCTATTTTTCACGGTGCCCAATCATCTCGGCTATTTATTTTATTTTTACTCGCTGCTTTTTATTGCGAGTTGCCCAATCATTTCGGCTATTTTGCATGCATACGTTTTTACTTGCTGCTTTTTATTGCAAGTTGCCCCATCATTTCGGCTATTTCGTATGCATGTGCGGCCTACTGGCTTTTCGCTGTAAGCCTGGAATTAGACACCGATTTCGGCATCAGCACCGCTATAACTGGGATATTGCCAGGAGCGAATCATCATTTGCCTCCATTGATGTCGAACAAAGGTGTCTTAGCGAACAGGGTTAAGGTCTTGTCGGCTAAGACTTTTGACTTCATGAGCCGTAAGGGTCCCATAAAGGTATTTCTCCCTACAAGTCATGAGGATCTTGTAGGTGTATTTTCTCCTTAGGAATCGTGAGGATTCCTAAGTGTATGTTCCTCTGTAAGTCGTAAGGATCCTACAGGAGAATTTTTTCTCTTACGAGTCTAGAGGACCCGCAAGCGGTTGTTCATCATACCCACATATCCCCAGTCACGGATGGGACTTGATTAGGGAAATGTTTATTCGCGCCCTTGAATTGTATACAAGAGCCAGCATTGAGCCGCTTGTAGGGCAATATCGAAAGTTGTGGGGGGATTTGCTTAAGCACAGGTTCAGGTCTCTGTAACTTAAGACTTTCAAATCTTATGAGCCATGAGGGTCCCATAAGAGAGTTCTCCTTACGAGTCGTGAGGATCTCGCAAGTGTATTTTCTCCTTAGGAATCGTGGGGATTCCTAAGTGTGTTGCTCCCTTGTGAGTCGTAAGGATCTCAAGCGGGTGGTTTCTCCTTACAAGGTCGAGAGGACCCTGTAAGTGTCCTTTAACGAGATTGCGCCCTTTCAGGTTTTCACAAACACTCGCTGGTAGTCCTGCTGTTTTTACTCACGGAGCCCTTTCGGGTTTCCATCCGTTCCCTTTTTGCTTATGGACATACCGTTTTTTTGTTCTTTTTATTTATTTATTTTTTTTACGAGGTCGCGCCCTTTCGGGTTTTCACGAACACTCGACGGTAGCCCTGCTGTTTTTACTCACGGAGCCCTTTCTGATTTTCATCCGTGCTCATTTTGCTTATGGACATACCGTTTATTATTATTATTATTATTTTTTTACTATATATATTTTTTTTATATTCCTTTTTTTATTCATCTCGTCAGCCTAAGGATGCTGCGGTATTAGTTTAAGGACGTCTCGGTCCGCTATTAGTTTAAGGACGTTTCGGTCCGTTATCCAGTTTTAGGACGCAGTGGTCCATTGGGCTTTCTTCATGAATGAGCATGATGCCCCCGGCATATGCATCTTTTTTGGAGCATATGGTTGTGGCGGGCTCACCTTCCAGTTTTCGGACAGCGCGAGTTTGCCCTGTTGGTACTGGTTTTCAATCCAATTTTTGAAAACGAAGCAGTCCTCGATCGGATGACTTACTGCTCGATGGTAGGGGCAGTAATTAGGATCATTGACATCTCCTGGCTGTAGCGGACGTTTCGGATTCAGCAGATTGATGAATCCGTTGCGTACTGTCAGTTCAAACAGTTTCCTCGTTTTATCTTGGGGAAACGAGTAAGGACGTCCTAGTCTTTCCTCGAGTGATGGGCGTGGACGCATGTTGTTTTGGCGAACAACCGATTTTGAGTTGCTCGGCTGTTGTTGAGTATTGGCGACGAAGGTCATTTTTCCCTTTCCTTTATCCCTTTTGTTCACTCCGTCGTTTGCGGGTCCGCGATTCTTTACGGGTAGTATGCCCTCGCATGGATGAATGTTTTCATGATTCTTCAATTTTTCAAAGATGGATTCCTCAAAGAGAGGGTTGAAGGCTATTTTTTCATCGGGGTCGTTCCTGTGGCAATTGCCGGTGACTCATTCATGCTCATCTGTCGTATTTTTCTACCGTCTACGAGCTTCCCGCTTTGTTTTGTTGACGTAATGCCTATGAGTGACATACTCTTGCCACCAACACTTAAAGGAGTCACAGTCTTCAGTAGCATGTGCGATCTTCTGATGATATAGGCAATAATTAGGATACATCTCTATTCCACCGAGAGTGTTTTCTTCAGAGGGTGGTAGCTTCATTCCCAATGATAGGGCTTTGGCGAACCTTTTCCTCGTCTTGAATTTGTTTTTATTGGCAGCGGATGTCTTTTGATTTGATGGGAGTGCCTCGACTCTTTCGTCCAGTCGGCGGTGTTTAGCTCCTTCCAGTATGGCCATTTCACGCTCTTGATTGGCTTTAACTTTCAGACGAATCTCATTTAGGAAGGCATCGATCATCTCATCTGACGGCCGTAGAGTTTCTGGTTCAGGGTCCACCTCCAGTTTTTCAGCGCAAGGAATTTCCTCATCGTCTGTAAACGAATGGGAAATCATATGACAGCTCGCCACGTATTTCTCGGATTCATCCGACGAACTCTTCCCCTCATCTTCCTCTTGAAAGACGTGGTTGAGGAACTCCTGGAGTGTGATGGGAGTCCGTGCTTTCTGGTTATATTCCTCCAGCGCGTCAATCTGTCTTTGTAAGTCCGTTCGCTTGTCGCCCAGCTTTACGGGCTTCTTTGATTTCTTTTTCTTCTTCTTCGAAGATTTTGACGGCTGGTTGTGAGTGCTTGGGCCACTACTATCGATCTTTTGAGTTGGAGGCAGCTTCAACATTCCCTCAATGATCTAAGGTTCTAACGAGTTCTTCCATTTGATCGCTGGGCATGCCCGAAGATCGTTCAGCATTCTCTTTGTCTTAGCTGACAGCACAACCTCCCATGGGGCTTCTTCGACGAGAAAGCATGTTGCCCCCGGCATATTCATCCTCTTAGAGGCGTGAGGTTGCGGCGGATTCACCTTCCATCTATCGGATAGTGCGAACTTGCCCTGTTGGTACTGGTCTTCAAGCCAATTTTTGAAGACGTCGCAATCTTCGATCGGATGACCCAGTACTCGGTGATAGGGACAGTAGTTGGGCTCATTGACATCATTTGGTTGCGACAGCCGTTTTGGCTCCGGCAGATTTATGAGTCGGTTGCGCAACGCCAGCTCGAATAATCTTCTCGTTTTATCTCGGCGAAACGAGTAAGGACGTCCTAGCCTCTCTTCAAGAGGTACGTGTGGACGCATATTATTTTGACGAACGACCGGCTTCGAGTTGTTCGGCTGTTGTTGAGCATTAGCGACGACGATCGCTTTTCCCTTCCTTTTTTCATTTTGGGAGTCCGACTTTGGAAGAGGAGGTCTATGGCCCATCTGATCCATTTGCGCTAGCTTGTCGATCAGGGCCTGGAAGGTAGTCGGCTTGAAGAACATCATAAATTGCGAGATAGTTGCTTGTGGATCCAGGGTTCCCACAAACATACCCACCGCAGGAGCTTCTTCAATACGTTGCTCGCATTTTGACCATAAGTTCCGCCACCGTATAGCATATTGGACCCATGTCTCACCTGGCTTTACCATGGCGTTAATCAATGCTGTCATCGGGGTGCGTTCACTGGCGCTTGCAAAACGCTGGGTAAAAAACAGCTCCATCTCCACGAAGGTCTTGATAGAGTCGTTTGGGAGCTCAGAGTACCACTCGAACGCTGTATCTGACAAGCTGCCGATGAACTGTCGAAGCAACAGTTTGTCATCACCGCCGGTATTGCCACAGAGCGCCCTGAACTGGGCAACATGCTGGTGGGGATTGCCCGTCCCCTTGTAGACACGGAACTTGGGAATTGTGTAGCCCGGCGGGTACATGATCTGGTCGTACCAGCTCAGATATGGTCGTCCTGTTTTTACGACCTGGCTGGCTACTTCAGTCGCATGATGAACCCGTATTTGTTGGGCTATGTACTCGTCCAAGTTAGCTTTGGAGATTGTCTCTTCCTTAGCTGTTGACAGAGCTGGCGGAGGATTTGACGTCTCTCCCCTATCGTCTTCAAGGACGATCGGAGGATCTTCAGCTGGAGGATCTTGTTGGATCATCATCCCCACCATGTCTTGAAACAGGAGGCCCATACGCTTTATGTTGGCTGCTTGTTCAGCAGCTTCTTTATCCTTCTTCTCCAGTATGCGACGAAGGAACTCGGCGTCAATCTCTTGCTCCTGGCGTTCATCCGAGGACGTTTCAGGGTTTTCTTTTGGCCCAGTAAGTGCGACCATCGCGTTCATCATCTCCTGGAGCTTTTGTTGTTGCTCTTGAGCTTTGGTCACCGACTGTGTAAGCGGTCTATGACCTGTAGATGCACGGCTTTCCTCCTTTACTGACGCCATGTATACTGTATGAACTATGATGCCCCCGGACTTAGGGCGTTTAGGTTCACCACCTTTAATATTTGCCGTCGGCGTAAGGACTTTCTCCGGCCTTCTTCTCTTATGGGCCGTTGAAGTTGAGGGAGCCGTTGCTTTGGGCACCCAAGCGGTCTTTGCCTTTCGTTGCTTGACCGGGGGATTTTCTTCTTGCCGACCTTTCGACTTTTTGTGTTGGTGAGAGAAATTAGGATCAATCACAGATTCTCGGACTCGTCGCCATGTCCTGTAAATCCTGGAGGACAGCGATTGAGGAGGCTGCTCCGGCTTTTCTGCTTCCATGGTAGTCTCTACTGGTGGAGGAGATCTTTTGAGTACCGCAGTTGGCGAGTTTCTGCATACTCTATTCAGTAGCTCGAAGCTGTTCCCAGTTGGAATAGCAGCATTAACTTCCACCGTTGGAGCTGGCGGAGTCATCCCAGAAGGGGAGTTGCCCCCGATCTTCCTTACCCGGCGCCAGTGGTGTCGTCGGGCGCGACGAGCCGTTGGGACTGGCTCGGCGATAGAGACAGCTTCTTTTTTCCCCTGTCTGAATGAGGTGCTGCCGGTGTCAAACTCTTAAAGACTGATGTTGTTCTTTGAGGGGTGATATTCAATCTGTCAAAGACAGATCCTCGAGCAGTGGCAGGAGCAGGAATAGTCAACCTTGAAAAGACTGACTCTTTGACAGGAGAAGCCGCCTTGGCGACTTTGGGAGCGGCCGTCTTCTCTGGGATGGCCTTCTCAGGTATCATGGGCTTTCTGGCGAGCCCTTTAGAGTTCAGACTCAGTCTGGTGAAGACCGAGGTGTTGGACGACCCGTTGATAGGGGCCGTGGGAGTAGCAAGTCGATCAAAGACCGACTTCTTCGAAGCTTCCGGTACGGGTATTGGCATGGTGAAGCTTGCAGGAGGGATCATGGTCCCGAAGAACAGGCCGATGGTGGCCTAGGTCACCTGTTCTACCGGCAGGGCAAGGATGGAGGCCGCTTGAGGCCCATATGCTACACCTCCAGGTGAGGTGGAGCGTCGGTTGCATTGGCACTTCGAGCAGTTCGAGCAGTTAGAGGCCATTGATGCTTGATTTCTGCGCCAGGCAAAAGACCAAATCTTAGTAACTTGAAATCCAAAGGCAACCATTAACAAACCGCGATTCGTTCGCGAAGAAGACACACGAAGTGTGGAGTGGAAAGAGGAAAAGGTCCCACCGGGCGTGCCAGAATCTGTTCCCCTCCAAATGGCGGCGACCACGTGAGGACGTCTAGGCCTGAGATTCGGGGCAGATGCTATATGGTTTTATCCGTCTACCTCTCCGAAGATGCCAAGTTGATTTATGGCACCGTGTATCGGAGGTTTAGACGGATGCGGCCGATGTAGCAGACTTCGTCAGATTCCCCCTCACTAGAGGGGTTTTTGATTGTGGGGACGCTCTTCCCTACAGGCGCAAGCCCCTGCAGTTAATTATGCTACCATATCGCGGTAACCACTTTCTCCTTCTCCAGAATTTCACTTCGTGTCGTGTGTGTTTGTTTTGTTTGTGGTTGCCCGTGGATTGTATACGGAGACTATTTATGTCGTCGCCCGTAGGACGTGGATTAGTCCAAATCCGTATTTACTTAGATTTGGGTTTGGTGTTTTAGTTTAAGGATACGTTAGCCATATTGAGGCTAAGATCGACTTAAACTTTTGTTAAGGATACGTTAGCCTAATCTCCAGACTAAGATCAACTTAACGGGATCGTTTAGATCCAACAAAAGAGCAATTGGCTCTATTGTTCCAGTTTAGGGACATGGTGGTCCATGTTCCAGTTTAGGGACGTGGTGGTCCAACGTTCCCATTTGGGACGAACATTAGTTTAAGGACGTTTCGGTCCACGAGTTTAAGGACCCTGCAGTCCATATCGATGTGTGGTTGTCGGGACCCGTCACCTCTCTGACGTCGTTGAAGGATTACAACGATAGGGGTCAAAGGAGTTCAGAGATGTACCCTTGAACCAAAGTTGATTGGGGATGTTTAAGGATACGTTAGCCAGGCTTTAGGCTAAGATCAACTTAAACGGGATCGTTTAGATCCGGCAAAATAGCATTTGAGGGCTCTATTGTTCCAGTTTAGGGATGTAGTGGTCCATGTTCCAGTTTAAGGACGTGGGGGTCCATTGGTAGTTTAAAGACATTGCGGTCCGTCATGTATGGCCGTCGGGACCCATCACCTCTCTGACGACGTTGAAGGATTACAACGACAGGTGTCAGAGGAGTTCAGAGATGTACCCTTGAACCAGGTGTGAATTGATTTAATAGAGCAGCCATGCTCAGTCAATTTAATTTGAGGACTTACGACCATGATTGGGCTAAGTCCAGTTAAAAAAATGTTCAACATTTTTATTTGCCTTTGGCCTATTAGGCCTGTGCTAGGGCTTTGCCCCTTTTTAATAATGCACTGCATTTTATTCTGGCCTGCTAGGCTTTTTTGATTTGGGCTCTGTCCCTTTATTTATGATGCAGAGCATCTGTTTTTATTTGGGCTCTGCCCTTTAAATAATGCATAGCATTTTATTTTGGTCTGATAAACCCTTTTATTGGGCTCTGCCCTTCCAATAATGCATTGCATTCAATGTTCTGACAATGCCCCACGTGGCTTGTCAGGCGCTTTGCGCCAATTGAGGAGCGCAAGGCACAAACTCATATGGTGGTGACACGTGTCACGCTCTGATGAGCGCAAGCGCAACAGCGCAGTGCGCTGCGCTGTTGCGCTGCTGACACGTGGCGCTCCCTGGTGGCTTGCGCCAACACAGAGCGCAACAGTGCAATTTTTTGCAAGTGCAGAGCACTGTTTTATCTTTTGATCGATTTTAAATCAAAGAAAATAAGTTTTTCTTGTTTTCAAAGAACCAATGTTTCATAAGAAAGTGCAAGGCACTATTATTATTTATTTTTCTTTGAAGATCATTGATCTTGTTCTCAGATCAATGATCTGTTCATAAGAGAATTTTCTCTTTTTCTAAAGGTTTTACCTTTTTTGTTCTTGAGGAATTCTCTCCAATTCTTCAGGGTTCTCAATGATGATGTTGATGATCATTTGAATTGGGGTCTAGGGGTCTTTATATAGTGCCCACTAATTAGTTAAATTTGTTAAAGAGATATTTCTTTGAGTGATTTGGGGAATTTTCCCCACCGTTGGATCTTTGATCCAAGGGCTTCTGTTTTACAGAAGACAATTTTCTTGTTTTAACAAGAACAGAAAGATCTTTCTAGAATTTAATTCTGTTTGGCGCAAACGCCCCAGCACTTGCCACGTGTCACGCAGCGCAGAGCGCAGCGCAACTGCGCTGCCATGTGGCGCGCAGCGCAGAGCACAGCGCAACTGCGCTGCCACGTGGCGCGCAGCGCAACTGCGCTGACACGTGTTGCGCAGCGCAGAGCGAAAGTCATCTGAAGCGTTGCTTCCTTTATTAAAGTTTAAATTTTCAAAGTAGAGCTTTGCTCTGATTGGGGAAAGATGAAGTGTTGCTTCATTTCCCGCCTTGGAATTTGATCAGAGCTTTGCTCTGATTGGGGTAAACAATACTGTGTAGATATAATATCTTTGTCTCAGCTGCATTTGTATTCGGTTGTAAAACTAATGAGGGTATGTTTATACTGTTACGGGGTTATCCTGAAACTTGTTTCGGGATCGCTTGTAGAAGTTGCCAGTTTCCGGTTTTCTATCACCCGTATTTAACATTCGGTTAAATACGGATTTATCTTTTCGTCACTTGGGTGAGTCATGAGGTGAGTCGTGTTTCTAGAAGGTTCTAAATTTGGTGACAAGGCTTGTGACTCATTGTTAGCATTAATTGTTCATTTAATGTTTAGGTGACTAGGTTTATTATCATTGGTTTGCATTTAATGTTTTTTGAGTGAGTCATTTTGCTTTAAATGAGTTATGATAAGTATTGTGCTAATGGTCACCTCCCCCTCTCCTAAACTCACCTCCCCTCTCTCCTATATATGGCCGGCCATTCATTTGGTGGTAATTAGGGTTGTTGATTTTGAAAAGATTATAGTTTTGGATTCATGGAAATTAGATAGCCTCATTTCTCATTTCACCCGATTCCAAAAGGCAACTTCATTAACCGTTCGTCCATAGCTTTGGACGTAATGAGACAAAGTGTTCTACTCATTCTCTACATCAATCTTGGTCATCTCTTTTAGCAATCTTGATGATCGAGTTGCCTCGGTTCAGAGGCGGGAGCCCGTTTAAAGATCTGTCGACGTGGTGCCACCTGGACGAGAAGACTGGAGATTCTGGAGATCGGAGCAGCCGCAAGAAGCGTGGGATGATGGTTGAAGACCGAAGGACTCGGATCATTCGGTATAACATTTCTACCCACTTTGTAGTTTGTTAGTTTAGCTTTAATGGCAGATCCGGGTTATAGTACACGATAGCGCCAGTTTGTAAAAAGTTTTTGTTCCGCATTTGGCGTCTGTTAGACGGCCGGGGCGCTACCATGGACTTACAATGGTATCAGAGCCTCACCATTAAGCTTTACTAACTTGTGCTAACACATTTAAAACATCGATCAAACGGATTTTCGAAAACTACAATTTTTCTGTACAAAGTTTCTGTCGATTTTAAATCTGTTCTAAAAATTATTTTGAGCATCACAGAAAATTGTGCAGGCTTTTCTAAGTAAACTTGTGAAATTTGGTCACGTGATCCCACAGAACGGCCGCGGATCCGCGGCCCAAACCAGGGTTTGGCCGCTGATCCGCCGCTCTTTTGTGGGAACAGTGAGCCAAACTTCTACAGTATGTTCTACATGGCAAATTGTGGCTTTTGGAATATTTCTTTTGGGCCCATATTTTGTTACTATACAGCAGTTGTACGTGGGGCCCACTTCGGGATGTTTTGTCGATCGAAATTTTAAACTGGTTAGTATACAGTATTTACATTATATCTCCGACCGGGAATGTCATTTGAGCGGTAAACCGCATCTAATTGCTATAGTTCTTTAAGACGGGTTTGCGAACGTGACATTCGCGTTGATGTTCTGTGTTGTGCTGTGATGTTGCGGATTTGTCGTGGTGAATAGCAATGTGCAATGGTAGTGCTGTTTGGATTTATTTGTACATTTGATATTGCGGGACGAGCGTCCAACATGTGGACTGCCGTCACTGCCTGTTTGTATAATATTCTTTTAGGGCATGACCGGGCTGAGGTCGATGTACCCGTTGTATATATTTCTTTTCTGTACCAGGTTTACCCCGCGACGGGGTGCACGGATAGCCGGGTTCTGGAGGGCAACGGGTCCGTATCTCATGGCTTTGAGAGGCAAAAGGACCTCACTCTAGAATTGGAAGACTATTCGCCGCACTCGTAGGGGGTACAGTTTGACCCAAGGATGGGTGCTCAATTTACCGGATTCCGTGAAGTGCCGGGTGTTCCATTCACTATGCTGTGGGGGACTACCTTGCTTCAGGTTTTGGCGGGTAACTTGCCGCACCCATAGGGGTCTAGGTTTCATTGCACAGGCTATCCACACGACCAGGGGAACGTCAGGTTTCAGCAGCGGCTCTGCGAAACCCGGGGATCCCAGATTATCTGTATTGTTCTGTGATGCTTATTACTTTTCTGTAATGTTGCATATTATCTCGGCTGGAGCGATAACTGTATATTGGTATATATACTATTAGATGTTGTATATGTTTTACACCCGCGCTAGTCCAGTCCCCGCTCTGTCGTTAGTTAAGTAACCTAACGGGTGATGACGGGACCCAGTGACGAATGCGGATGGCATATACGTATATTTTACTTTTCGTTCTTTTCTGGTGTGATTGATTGATGGGACTGCATTGATTCTTATCAATGCAAGGATAAAAAAAACTATATTTGATGTTGTTGGAACAAATTTTAAAAGGTGTTATTACAAAGATGTTTCCTTTTGTTTTGCATAGCGGTATTCAGTTGGAATATCCTGCACCTCATTCGACGAGGCAAGGGCCGAGATCCCTTCACCGGGAGTGACCCCTTGGGCAGAAGTTTGCGTCAGGGTAATAACTTTACTTTAGTCGATTACAAGTTGCTTTGCATCGCGGTATTCAGTTGGAATATCCTGCACCTCATTCCACGAGGAAAGAGCCGAGATCCCTTCACCGGGAGTGACCTCTTTAGCAAAAGGTTTTCGTCACTATATTTTTATAAAAAGCTATCAGGTTCCTTCAACGAGATCAAGTTCATTACGTTAAAGGTTTTTCGCCAAAAACCAGTCGTAGCCCTCCGTCATTTCTTATGGATAGTCAGTAGTATTCAAGCTATGTTTGTTGACTAAAGTCAAGGCATAGTGTTTGGTAGTTGCTGGGTATTCATCTGTTGCATAGATAGATATGTTGGTTTGGGACAGTCGTATTACCTTGTTGACTAAAGTCAAGGGTATGTACGGGTGGGTTCAAATCAACCTGGATAATGACGGGTAGAACTTGACATGTGACTTATGATTTGTTGACTAAAGTCAAGGTCATAAGAGCATGTGGCAAAAATCACATCGGGAGTTTCAAACAACAGAAATTTGCCAGCCATGCGCATACCTTCTGGAGTGTGATAACTTGAGTGGCTTCCATCAAGTTATCATGCGATGATAGTTGGATCCCGATTCTCACTGATGAGTTGGTTTACTCTTCGGATGAACCCGACTAATTCTTCTTTCAGGTTTGGAGGGGAATTTGAGATTACAGTGGGAGGTTTCCTGATTAGATAAAGTGATATCCATTCTGATCTAGGTTAGAGTGCACGCAGAGTGTTTCTTTTCTCTCTCTCTCTCTTTGGCAACGACCTTTGACCGACCCTAGACTATGACTCAGTGACCAAGTTGACCGAACCTTCTTAAAATACTGGCTTTTGGATTGTCTATAGTTGCATAAGTCATTGCCGCTCCTTCTTTTACCCTTTGTATTTCTCAGAACACCCCGTATTACTACGGACATCCACTTCCATTGGATAGATCCATCGTATGGTTATATACGAACTCAAAAGAACTTCTTCGAGGATGGATCCAGGTTCAGGAGAAATAGAATTGGTTTATTCAGTTGTCTTTTATTATCACCTTCTCTCAGGTTGCGAGGGCTCCTTGGTTTAGGAGAGTACACCTATTACGCTTATTGGACAGTCTTATTCCAAACCATAGGCAAGTGCCGAAAGGTAGGGAATGAAGAAAACCAATCAGCCTAAGTAGGGTGTACAGAAGGTAATATGTAAAGACAAGATAAAGGGATTAGAAAGAGGGCAAAGTAAATTGCGACTGTTATCATTCATGACCAAACCACGTACTTCATCGCCACTCCTATTTCACCTTTGCTTTTTCCCCAGTTCGGGAAAAATAGAATAAAGTATTATTCATTTATCTTTTATCATCACCTTCTCTCAGGTTGCGATTACTCCTAGGATTAGGAGGGTACACCTGTTATGCTTACTGGATAGTCTTCTTCCAAACCATAGGCTGGTGCCGAACGGTAGGGAAGGAAGAAAACCACTTAGCCTAACAGGTGCATTTGTATTCGGTCGTAATACAAATGCGGGTATGTTTATACTGTTACGGGGTTATCCTGAAACTTGTTTCGGGATCGCTTTTAGAAGTTGCCAGTTTCCAGTTTTCTATCACCCGTATTTAACATTCGGTTAGATACGGATTTATCTTTTCGTCACTTGGATGAGTCATGAGGTGAGTCGTGTTTCTAGAAGGTTCTAGATTTGGTGACAAGGCTTGTGACTCATTGTTAGCATTAATTGTTCATTTAATGTTAAGGTGACTAGGTTTATTATCATTGGTTTGCATTTAATGTTTTTTGAGTGAGTCATTTTGCTTTAAATGAGTTATGATAAGTATTGTGCTAATGGTCACCTCCCCCTCTCCTACACTCACCTCCCCCATCTCCTATATATGGCCGGCCATTCATTTTGTGGTAATTAGGGTTGTTGATTTTGAAAAGATTATAGTTTTGGATTCATGGAAATTAGATAGCCTCATTTCTCATTTCACCCGATTCCAAAAGGCAACTTCATTAACCGTTCGCCCATTGCTTTGGACGTAACGAGACAAAGTGTTCTACTCATTCTCTACATCAATCTTGGTCATCTCTTTTAGCAAACTTGATGATCGAGTTGCCTCGGTTCAGAGGCGGGAGCCCGTTTAAGGATCCGTCGACGTAGTGCCACCTGGACGAGAAGACTGGAGATTCAGGAGATCGGAGCAGCCGCAGCGAAGCGTGGGATGATGGTTGAAGACCGAAGGACTCTGATCATTCGGTATAACATTTCTACCCACTTTGTAGTTTGTTAGTTTAGCTTTAATGGCAGATCCGGATTATAGTACACGATAGCGCCAGTTTGTAAAAAGTTTTTGTTCCGTATTTGGCGTCTGTTAGACGGCCGAGGCACTACAGTGGACTTACAGTCAACAAACCATAAATCGCAAGCAAAGTCTAACCCGTCATTTCCCGATTGAATTAAACCAACCTGCATGACCCTTTACAAGGTCAACAAGGCCGTACGAATACCCTAATCCAATCACATCTCATATTTTAGCAGATAAACATTAATTAGGTACCGTACACTGTGCCTTGACAAGGTTAACAAACGCAGCACGAATACAAAGTAAGATTTACCTGAAATGACGGAGTGCTACGACAGGTTTTTCAGAAAACTATGAGCGTAATGAACTTGATATCGTTGTAGAAACAAGTGATTTTTGAAAAGGAGTGTTTTTGAGGCTTCTAGTTTCGCTAAAGTGGTCACTCCCGGTGAAGGGATCTCGGCTCTTTCCCCATCGAATAAGGTGCAGGATATATTATATATACCGCTGTGCAAAGCAAGAACTATATAAGTGTAAGACTACGGTAGCGCCCCGGCCGTCTTTCCGAGGCCAAAATGCGGAAACGAAAATTTTTCACAACTAGAAAACCGGCGCTATCGTATGCTTAAAACCCGGATCGTAACCATTAACCTAATGCTAGCTAACTAGATATGGGATAGAATGCTATACCGATCGATCCATGTCCTTCGGTCTTTGGCCACCATCCCAAGCTCCCCACGGCAACTCCGGTCTTCATCTCCTCGTCGGAAAGGGCACCACATCGAGAAGTCTTTTTACGGGATCCCGCTTCATCCGAAGCAACTCGGGCATGAAGTTGGCGAGCCGACGTGTCCAAGAATACTATAGGTTAAGTGTGGATCACTTTGTCTCATGGGGTTATGAAGTTGCCATTTTAAGATGGAGGTGAAGAATGAACTTTGGAGATAAGCTTTATGAACTTTGGTGTAAGCTAAAATGAGAAGAAGAATTTTCCCACTTTTGAAAAATGATTCCCCTTCTTCTCACATATGTGGCCGGCCTCAATAATCAAGGAGAATATCAAAGGGGGGTGAGCACAAGGGGAGAATGGAGGTAACCATAAAGAAATGGGTGATACCAAGGAAATATAATCACACCAAATCCTTTCATTTCTCATCTCATTAATGCTAAAGAAATGATCACAAGAAAAGCATCATAAGATGCTAGAAGTATCATGAAGCCACATTTATAAATGACACCCTCGACTAAACAAATTTGCACACTTGCAAATAAACCCCTCCATCACAAAAATCCGGCCATGAAAGAACAAAGGAAATATGGCCGAAACGGAATGCAAACTGGCAACTTCAAAAAACTGATCCCGTAATAAATTACAAGAAAACCCCACGACCGTATATACATACCCGCATTTGTATTCCGACCGAATACAAATTCAATGAGACAAAATCTACACTGTACAATACTAGGATCCGGTTTAAACCAAAACCCGCTAGTATTATCCGTCCGATCAACATCCGTGCAATACCGCACGTATATGATCGAACCCTACCATATCTCCATACAGCCTCTACATCGTTTCGCCCGAAACTTGAGAAACTGTCTGTGGGGGACTCTAAAGACTCGTCAATACTTTGGCTGTGGATTTAACCACTAGCACGTCAGAGGTATTAGCCGTACGTAACGAGCTACCTGGTATTGACCAAAAGGGAGGTCGATGAGCGAACTCATCCTGACACCCTACTGAGCCTGTCAGTGACAGTATCCACACAGTCCGGTCCGTTCGTCTATGAGAATCGCATGGCGGGCCTAGGGGGTTGGTAAAAGTCTGACCCCCAAAAGCGGTACAAGTCGTGTCGGAGTGTAGCCCAGAACACCCTGAGATACTACTGGAATACCTACCAGTAAATCTCCTGCCTCGGCCGAGGGCTTTATGTAATGGCTCTCCTAGACACAGCGCGATCTCACCCCCAATACCGGGAGTGACGAAACCTCTGCCGATCCGCTCACTGCCTCCATGTGGCTCGGGACTGTACCCAACTAAAACCTGTTTGCACGACTCCTTTGAGCCGTGGTAGGGTAGTAATCAAAGTACAGTGGAAACTCATACGAGACAAATGACGATCTCAGGTCGATGAACTAACCTGTACACATGTCATCAGGGAACTGCTATCTGACGTCTGGTATAATCCCAACTAGCATGTTCCCGGCGAGTCCTGTCCGGTGTACTCATAACCCAATGAGCACCTGTATACATCTTGAAAGGTTCCTAGGCACCCTAGTGGGTTCTCACAAGGCATCGAACATGCCAAATTAAAATTTTTAGTGCCGAGAAACCCTAGACTACGGATCTTTAACTAGATGTTTAGGCGAAATAGAAAGCTAGTTAACAGTTAACTACTATGATACGGATATACAACCTTTGTAGATCCGGATTTCCACCTCCACGGCTCCGCAACGTCATGTCCTCGCTGTCCATCATGAATCCTCGACTCGATCATCGGCTTCATCGGGAAAGCAAGCGGAATAGCTCGTCGGCTTTGTGTCAAAGACGATCTACGTCGAGGTTGCACTAGTTCAAGCTCCGACTTCACAAAGTTGTGAAACTTGTGAAGAGAACACCCAAAACCACTTGGCAAGAGGTAGAGGATGAAGAAATAGGAGGTGGGTTCACTTTAGATTTGGATATCTCTCACTAGAAATGAAGTTGCCATTAAAGGCCTCAAGCTTTTTCTTTGAAGAATGAAGAAGAAGATGAGATAGATTTATGATAAGTCTATTTTAAAATGAAAAGAAAACAATACTTATCATAATTTGCACCATGGTTAAGTGTAGAGAGTTTACTAAGGTTAGATATATGGTTAGGGTTAGGAATGAGGACAAAAATGGTCACTTTAGTCAAGCTTCATGAAGCTTCACCAAACTTCAAGAAGAAAGCAACCCTTTTTGTTTTCTTATCCTTTTCTTTTAATCCAAAATAATAAATGATAAAAGAAAGAATAATTAGGAACCCTAACCATTTACTTAACCTAAATTTAATTCTTCACACTTAACCAAAAGAGAAAGCATCATCAAACATGATACTAAAAAGTGCACAAAAGTATATCACATATACAATGTGCAATCCAAGTGAGAAAAATCCGTTTAAAGTGAACCAATACTAGTTAATGCAAAGTAATATATCAAATATATATAATTATACATTAAATCATTAAATCAACACTTGATTCAATGATCCGGTCATGTCGCACATAACCGACTAGTATTCAATGCATCGATTTCACGAATCAATGATTCGATAACTAGGTCATATCGAATATAACCAATCGAAACATATATCGCGAGAATGAAATGCGGTATCACATACACGCATTATTCTCGGTCCTGCACATATCTCATATGCGCTCCTATTTCGTTTCGCTTGAACCAGGAAACCTCTGTGTAGGACTCTAAAGACTCGTCAATACGCCGGTAGCAGATGATGATCATATCAAGCACCCACAAGCCGCAAGCGGTCTGCTAAACGTAACGGCCACCCGGGTATTGAGCGATCAGAAGATCGATGAGCTAGCCCGCTCACACTCCTGCGAATCCGACCAGTAACACTTACCATACAGTCAAGTCTCTTCGTCTGATACGTCGCATATCAAGTCTAGGGGTGGTATACGTCAGACCCCAATAACCCGATAAGTCATGCCGATGTGAGGCTCGTAACGGGTCGAGAAACTACTGGTAACACTTACCAGCAAATCTCTGATCAGCTCTGGCCAGGGACTTCCCTGCTACGGCCAATCGAGCACAGCGCAACATCAACTCCCAATACCGGGAGAGACGAAACCCCTCCTATCGCTCATTGCCTCCATGTGACTCGGGACTGTACCCAAAGACCACCGTTTTGCACGCCCTCATGGACGTGGTAAGGTGGAGATCAAAGCACAGTGGGAATCACACAAGACTCTATGACGATCTCGGGTCTACAGACTAACCTGTACAAGTGTCACCTGAGAACTGCCATTTGACGTGAGGTATAATACCATCTGGGAGTTCTCGGCGAGTCCGTCCAGTGTACCCAGTTTCCACTGAGCACCCGTATACCATCTTTGATGTCAAACACCAATGGATATGGGATCATCCATCGCCCATCACATGGGTCGAGAAGCGTATACGCTAGTCTACTCTGGTAAATCGATGCCCCGTCTCGAGATACCCACGACTAGGGACCTTGAAGGATGTACTTATGGACTACCATGTTCCCACTAGTATGATCTGCATCATAGTCTAGGTAGTCAAGTACAAATCCTAAGGGCTTTACCAACATGTAACTATAAGACAGTATAAAGAGACTAGTGTACATGTTAAGATAAATTGCAACCAGATAGCATACTATCATGTCGAGCAAGAAAGTCATCTCTATATATGTCCAAGCATCCAATATAATATACATAATCTGTACAATACTGGCCTCTAGGGCATACATACAACTAACAATCTCCCACTTGCACTAGGGCCAGCTGCTGTAGTATCTCATACCGAGCATCCCGAAGAGTCTCTCAAACTGTATCTGGGGAATGGCCTTCGTGAGTGGATCCGCCGTGTTGTTCTTCGTGTCAACTCTCCTGACCTCGATCTCCCGGCGATCAACTATCTCCCGGATCAGGTGATACCGCCTCAGAATATGCCTGGATCGCTGATGGGACCTGGGTTCCTTGGCCAAAGCCACCGCTCCATTGTTATCGCAATACAAAGGTATTGGATGCTCAATGGATGGAACCACTCCAAGTTCAGTAACGAACTTCTTGACCCAGACAGCTTCTTTAGCAGCATCGTTGGCAGCGATGTATTCAGCCTCCATCGTCGAGTCTGCCACGGTTTCCTGCTTGGAACTCTTCCAGCTAACCGCCCCTCCGTAAAGGGTAAAGACAAAACCCGACTGCGACTTAGAGTCGTCCTTATCACTCTGGAAGCTGGAATCGGTAAAGGACTCCACCTGGAGTTCTCCGTTACCATACACCAAGAACATATCTCTAGTCCTTCGCAAGTACTTGAGAATGCTCTTCACAGCTGTCCAGTGACTCTCTCCAGGATCAGCTTGATACCTGCTCACTACACTTAGTGAGTATGCTACATCGGGTCTGGTACATAGCATCGCATACATGATAGAGCCTACTGCCGAAGCATAGGGTATCCCTTGCATGCGAGCTCTCTCCAAATCAGTCTTGGGAGACATCTCTTTGGAGAGAGTGACTCCAGAGATCGTGGGCATGTTCCCACGCTTGGATTCTTCCATACTAAACCTCTTTAGTATGGTGTCAATGTACCTGGATTGGGACAATCCCAAAATCCGTTTGGATCTATCTCTATAGATCCTGATTCCCAATATGCAGGAGGCATCACCAAGATCTTTCATTGAGAATCTTTGTGATAAGAAGAGCTTGACCGATTGCAGCATAGGAATATCATTTCCTATCAAGAGTATGTCGTCCACGTACAATACGAGGAAGACAACCTTACTCTCTGCCATCTTCTTGTAAATACAAGGTTCATCTGGATTTTTGACGAAATCAAACTCTTTGATAACGACGTCAAAGCAGACGTTCCAACTCCGTGATGCTTGCTTTAATCCATAAATGGATTTAAGCAGCTTGCACACCTTCCCGCTGCTCCCACTGTCTACGAAGCCCTCTGGCTGAGTCATGTACACGCATTCTTCTAAATCACCATTTAGAAAGGCGGTCTTAACATCCATTTGCCAGATTTCGTAGTCATGAAAGGCAGCAATGGCAAGCATGATTCGGATGGATTTAAGCATAGCCACTGGAGAAAAGGTTTCGTCATAGTCTACACCTGGTCTTTGACGAAAACCCTTTGCTACAAGTCTAGCTTTGAAAGTCTCCACTTTCCCATCTACACCAAGTTTCTTCTTGAAGATCCACTTGCTCCCAATGGGTTTTACCCCTTCAGGAGCAACTTCCAAAGTCCATACTTTGTTGGTGTACATGGAATCCATCTCGGACCGCATAGCATCCAGCCATTTCACTGAGTCCCCACTCGTGATGGCCTGCTCGAAGCTAGTTGGGTCATCATCCTCCATGATGCAATCCTCGCTCCCACCGTCCATGAGAAAACCGTAGTATCTCTCAGGTTGGCGAGGAACCCTACTAGATCGGCGGAGTGGCTGGGGTTCATCGGGAACTATGGAATCCTCTGGTTCCACCAGATCTTCTGTTGTAGCTTGTGCAGCTGGAACCTCTTCCAGTTCTACCTCATGACCACTAATCTCTTTTTCAAGAAATTCCTTTTCTAAAAAGGTGGCATGCCGAGAAACAAACACTCTTTGTTCCTCAGGGTGGTAGAAGATATACCCTCGCGAATGTTTGGGATATCCAATAAACTTACACAGAATGGACCTTGCCGCGAGTTTGTCCGGATTTTGCGTTTTCACATAGGCCGGACAACCCCATATCTTAACATAATTAAGATATGGTCTCTTTCCTTTCCATATCTCATATGGAGTGGTCGGCACGGTTTTGGTGGGAACCATATTCAATAGGTCTGCAGCTGTTTCCAGTGCATATCCCCAGAAGGAAATAGGTAACTCAGCTGCACTCATCATTGAGCGCACCATATCTAATAGGGTGCGGTTTCTCCGTTCAGATACACCGTTGTGCAGTGGTGTATAAGGAGGAGTCAGCTGAGAGAGAATCCCATTCTCTTTTAGGAAGTCCAGGAATTCATTGCTCAAGTATTCACCTCCCCGGTCTGATCGAAGGATTTTAATACTTTTTCCGGTTTGGTTCTCGACTTCTTGTTTATATTCTCTAAATTTCTCAAAAGCTTCTGATTTGTGTTTCATCAGGAACACATATCCGAATCTTGAGAGATCGTCAGTGAATGTAATGAAGTACGAAGAACCATCCCTGGCATGTGTAGACATGGGACCGCATACATCACTATGTATCAGTCCTAAGAGTTCGGTAACTCTTTCTCCGTGTCCCGTAAACGGAGTCTTGGTCATCTTGCCTTTGAGACATGACTGGCAAGTGTCATAAGATGAAAATTCAAAGGGATTTAAATATCCATCTTTATGCAACTTAGCTAGTCGTGTCGCATTGATGTGACCCAGTCTACAATGCCACAAGAAGGATTCATTGAGTTCAGAACTCTTCCTCTTGTGTGTGTTTGTTATGCTCAGGACTGTTGATTGGTTTAGAACATAAATGCCATTGCACAACGTGCCTGATCCAACCAACTTTTGGTTATGGAAAATGTTCATAACATTGTCCTGTAATACAAAATTATATCCCTCTTTACTTAATAAAGAAACCGATATAATGTTGCATATCAGGTTCGGCATGTAATAGCATTCGCTCAGAACCAATGTATTACCAGTTGGTAATACAAGGTGATATTCCCCGACAGTCTTGGCTGCAACAATTGCACCATTTCCAACTCTAATGTCTTTATCACCTTCTCCAAGTTCTCTACCTTTCCTTAGCCCATGTAACTGATTACATATATGGGATCCCGACCCGGTATCCAATACCCAGGACGTAGAGCAAATGGAGAAACAGTTCTCAGTAACGAACACACCCGAAGAAAATGCATCATCATGTACTTTCTGCATTCGGGTGGCATGGGAATCCTGGTATTCCCCTATATCCTGTTCATTCCTATAACTCTTATAAGAATGAACGGAACCAACGTTCCCCAGCACAGTATAACATGCGGGTTCGGTCAATACATCCATATTATTATCTTTATTAAGGCATGAAATGGTCGCTACCTGGAGAGAGAGAGAAGAAAACACTTTAGCGTATGCTCGTGCAAGATCAGATTGGTTATTATCTTATCTAATCAGGATGGCTCCCACTGCTTTTTATCAAATCTTCCTCCAAACCCTAAAAGGAAAGACTAGCCGGGATTAATTACACACTACAAGTTCGCCAATCTTTCAGCCAGGCCAGTGTCGGTACTTTGAGGGAGGTCCCCCGTGCTTTCGCACGAACCTAATTACTGTAAACCTCGTTTTCCCAGAGGCGTAACCTCGTTAACACCTTTCTAGTCACCTACTTGATCGGCTAATTGTAATGTGTAAAACTCTCCCAGGAGTAACTCTTACTCGCAGCGGGTATCGGGATCCAACTATCTCATAGAAGGTATGCAATCTCATTGCAAATTTCAACACTTGAAATTCCCGATAATATTTTGCCCCTAGCGTCCTATGACCTTGACGCAGGCCAACAAACCATAGTGCGCTAGTCAAGTTCAACCCGTCATTTCCTGATTGAATTAAACCCACCCGTACGACCCTTGACGCAGGCCAACAAAGTCGCACGACTACCCTAATCCAATCTGCATCATATGCATAAGCAGATAAATACTAGTTAGCTACCGCACACTACGCCTTGACGCAGGCCAACAAACGTAGCACGAATACTAACTACTACTCATCTGAAATGACGGAGGGCTACGCCAGGTTTTTCTGAAAACCATGAGCGTAATGAACTTGATATCGTTGTAGAATCAAATGAAGTTTTGAAATGGAGTGATTTTGAGGCTTTTCTAGTTTTGCTAAAGGAGTCACTCCCGGTGAAGGGATCTCGGTCCTTTCCTCGTCGAATGAGGTGCGGGATATATCATATATATCACTGTGCAAAGCAAAATCGCAAAAGCAGTCAAAAGCAAACCGAGTGTGTAGCATCTGCCAGTTATTGCTAAAGGAGTCACTCCCGGTGAAGGGATCTCGGTCCTTTCCTCGTCGAATGAGGTGCGGGATATATCATATATATCGCTGTGCAAAGCAAAAACTGTAGCTACCTGTTTTATTTTAAAATTTGATTCTACAACATCTTAGGTTTCTTATCTTTCATTAATCATATTAATGAAGTCCCATCATTTAAATACCTAAACATCACAGATAGATATGACGTACACTTATGCCATCCGCATTCGCCTCGATGTCCCCTCGTGCACCGTTAGGTTAGGTAACTAACGACAGAGCAGGGCAGGGCTAGCGCGGGTGTAAAACATAAGTAACGTCTATATAATATATCATATATACTATATACTATATCCATCACAGAATTACAACACAGATATCGCAGCAGAATATACATATGAAATATTGGATATACTAGGACGTCCGTGTTTTCAATACGAGCCAGTATAAAACACGGATTCCACGGTCGTGATGAATAGCCAATCCCACACCCCTAGACCCCTACGAGAGCGGCAAGCAACCCTGCCAATTCTAGGGTTAGGAGACCCGGACTCGACTCCTCGAGTTGGTCTCCTACTGGACCCCAGAACCCGGTCACTTGTGCTCCCCTCCTTGGGTCTATCCTAGTGCAGAAAAGTAAATAATATACAAAGGGTGACAACTCCCGCATCCTGGAAGTGCCCCGAATATAAGAATATTACATACAAGTTTTTACATGAATGAAAATGAAAAACACTCATCTCACATAAAAACCCCCGGCTATTCAAATACGACGATCCAATATAACATATCCAGCAACACATAACAACACATGTCATCAACGTAAGTAAGTATGCATACCCCAATTGTCGTTGACGTATAGCAACGAAACCGGCGATATGAACATACTACACTTACGGTCACAGAAAAGAAAGTGTAAAACTACAACAATTGGAATCCGCAATCTCTTTAGACATCACATGCCTAACAGTTATAAATCCCGCATTTTAGTCCCATCATCGAAAACTCTTTTCGATATCTTGTGAAACTAAACTGCTAGATCTATAACATTCATCCAGTTATCTCA
The DNA here is from genome assembly GCA_030015575.1 of Agapanthus africanus. Classification (NCBI taxonomy): domain Eukaryota; kingdom Viridiplantae; phylum Streptophyta; class Magnoliopsida; order Asparagales; family Amaryllidaceae; genus Agapanthus; species Agapanthus africanus. The sequence goes on along the minus strand of CM057342.1, from coordinate 445,697,718 downwards.
TAACCTTTTGTGAATTCCAATTATTGTATCCAATTCCGGATAAATAGAATATATCAAACTTTCCGATCGAACTTTCGAACACCCAAGTTTTCCCGACACCGATCAACACATGAAATAGGTTCAAAGACATTCACTTCATACCTCAGTACCAACGGTCCAGCCGTAGAAGGGTCAAGCCAACGCCTCACATGTGGCACGCCGTACTGCCCCAAACCCGAAGGTTCAAAGGGCAGTTCAAGACGGTCACATAATCGAGTTAAGGTTTGTGTCTTCTAGAGGGACCATCGCGTTACTTGCACTACTCAGAACGTCTTTTAACCACACAATAATCCAACACTTGGATATTTTGGCAGGGGAAAACCTGGGTATTTTTATCCGGTCGAACTCTTTAACATATTCTACAGTTATCTGGAAAAACACTTAGACAAAGTTTGATATTCCGATCGAATTCATCGATTCCCAATATAACTCCAGAGCACTCAACCCTTAAATTAATTTAAAAATATCCATAAAACTCACAAGAATTTATCAGGTATTACTGTGCAAAAATAATGGGATGACGTCACTGTTTGACCGCGGAAGGGCGGCAGAAAGCATGCTTATGCCGCGCTTCCGCGGCTGAATGAACAGTTGATGGGATCGTTTTGCACAGTAATGCTTAGAATTCTATACTGAATTTTTTAGACATTTTAAATATCAAAAATTCCCAGATTTATGAAAATGTCCAGAGAGCTCTAAAGTATTTGGGTTTCGTGTTCGTTCGGACTTCAAACGTCGTCGGGACATCGCCTAAGGCTCTAGCTAGGCTCTGATACCAGTGAAAGGTTCCTAGGCACCCTAGTGGGTTCTCACAAGGCATCGAACATGCCAAATTAAAATTTTTAGTGCCGAGAAACCCTAGACTACGGATCTTTAACTAGATGTTTAGGCGAAATAGAAAGCTAGTTAACAGTTAACTACTATGATACGGATATACAACCTTTGTAGATCCGGATTTCCACCTCCACGGCTCCGCAACGTCATGTCCTCGCTGTCCATCATGAATCCTCGACTCGATCATCGGCTTCATCGGGAAAGCAAGCGGAATAGCTCGTCGGCTTTGTGTCAAAGACGATCTACGTCGAGGTTGCACTAGTTCAAGCTCCGACTTCACAAAGTTGTGAAACTTGTGAAGAGAACACCCAAAACCACTTGGCAAGAGGTAGAGGATGAAGAAATAGGAGGTGGGTTCACTTTAGATTTGGATATCTCTCACTAGAAATGAAGTTGCCATTAAAGGCCTCAAGCTTTTTCTTTGAAGAATGAAGAAGAAGATGAGATAGATTTATGATAAGTCTATTTTAAAATGAAAAGAAAACAATACTTATCATAATTTGCACCATGGTTAAGTGTAGAGAGTTTACTAAGGTTAGATATATGGTTAGGGTTAGGAATGAGGACAAAAATGGTCACTTTAGTCAAGCTTCATGAAGCTTCACCAAACTTCAAGAAGAAAGCAACCCTTTTTGTTTTCTTATCCTTTTCTTTTAATCCAAAATAATAAATGATAAAAGAAAGAATAATTAGGAACCCTAACCATTTACTTAACCTAAATTTAATTCTTCACACTTAACCAAAAGAGAAAGCATCATCAAACATGATACTAAAAAGTGCACAAAAGTATATCACATATACAATGTGCAATCCAAGTGAGAAAAATCCGTTTAAAGTGAACCAATACTAGTTAATGCAAAGTAATATATCAAATATATATAATTATACATTAAATCATTAAATCAACACTTGATTCAATGATCCGGTCATGTCGCACATAACCGACTAGTATTCAATGCATCGATTTCACGAATCAATGATTCGATAACTAGGTCATATCGAATATAACCAATCGAAACATATATCGCGAGAATGAAATGCGGTATCACATACACGCATTATTCTCGGTCCTGCACATATCTCATATGCGCTCCTATTTCGTTTCGCTTGAACCAGGAAACCTCTGTGTAGGACTCTAAAGACTCGTCAATACGCCGGTAGCAGATGATGATCATATCAAGCACCCACAAGCCGCAAGCGGTCTGCTAAACGTAACGGCCACCCGGGTATTGAGCGATCAGAAGATCGATGAGCTAGCCCGCTCACACTCCTGCGAATCCGACCAGTAACACTTACCATACAGTCAAGTCTCTTCGTCTGATACGTCGCATATCAAGTCTAGGGGTGGTATACGTCAGACCCCAATAACCCGATAAGTCATGCCGATGTGAGGCTCGTAACGGGTCGAGAAACTACTGGTAACACTTACCAGCAAATCTCTGATCAGCTCTGGCCAGGGACTTCCCTGCTACGGCCAATCGAGCACAGCGCAACATCAACTCCCAATACCGGGAGAGACGAAACCCCTCCTATCGCTCATTGCCTCCATGTGACTCGGGACTGTACCCAAAGACCACCGTTTTGCACGCCCTCATGGACGTGGTAAGGTGGAGATCAAAGCACAGTGGGAATCACACAAGACTCTATGACGATCTCGGGTCTACAGACTAACCTGTACAAGTGTCACCTGAGAACTGCCATCTGACGTGAGGTATAATACCATCTGGGAGTTCTCGGCGAGTCCGTCCAGTGTACCCAGTTTCCACTGAGCACCCGTATACCATCTTTGATGTCAAACACCAATGGATATGGGATCATCCATCGCCCATCACATGGGTCGAGAAGCGTATACGCTAGTCTACTCTGGTAAATCGATGCCCCGTCTCGAGATACCCACGACTAGGGACCTTGAAGGATGTACTTATGGACTACCATGTTCCCACTAGTATGATCTGCATCATAGTCTAGGTAGTCAAGTACAAATCCTAAGGGCTTTACCAACATGTAACTATAAGACAGTATAAAGAGACTAGTGTACATGTTAAGATAAATTGCAACCAGATAGCATACTATCATGTCGAGCAAGAAAGTCATCTCTATATATGTCCAAGCATCCAATATAATATACATAATCTGTACAATACTGGCCTCTAGGGCATACATACAACTAACACATCTTAGGTGAACCAACTGACACCAGTGGCTTGTGAGACCGGCCACCGCCCCTCGTCGGGGTTTCGACTGTATACACTAGTCTACTCTGGAGTACCGATGCCCTGTCTCGAAACTCCCATGACTAAGGACCATTTAAGGATGCGCTTATAGACCCCAGCTCCCACGTTTATGATCGCCATCATACTGCTGGCAGTCAAGCAAGAATCCTAAGGGCTCTATAAACGTGCAATAATGACCTATAAGGTCACCTAAAGCAGTACACGATGATAAAGATAAACAAGATAGCATACTATCATCTCGGGTAAGACTGTCCTACCGGTATAGGTCCTCCCTCAATCATTGCAATCACATGCCTTTGATCCAATAATTGACTCTGAGGGCACTATATCCAACAATCTCCCACTTGCACTCAAGGCTAATTATTGCGATGTCGCATACTCACAGCCCGTGTGATACCGAACACCCAACTCCTCTACTAACCAGTTTCACAAAACCCGTTTGCGAAACTATTGTGTTCGAGGAATAGCCTCAGTGAGTGGATCCGCCCTGATGTTTCTTTCTATGTCTCTCTTAATCTCAAGTTCGCGGAGAAAACCATCTCCCAAAATGAGCAATACCTGTCTTAGAATATGTATGGATATCTGATGGGACCTAGCTCATAAATGAACTCCAAATCCAAACTTCTTAGACTGTATCGTCAACTGAACTTAATCAGTATCCTTCGCCACACCTCCCTCAGTATCCGCTTGGACCACCTGTCCAAAATACTGCCCCTCGTCAGAGGGAAAACTATAACTCTGATAGTCATTCTGTCATCCATGTCTTCTTGGAAGCCTGGAGTGATAACTGTTTCCTAAAAGCGGCTGTTGTTATCTTATCCCTAGAACATCCACTTATGTTCTAAAACTGCTTCCGATCGTTTCTCCAGGATTTGATTAACATATTGCATCTAATGCAAAAAACAATATCTGGTGTGGTACTTAACATCTCATGATCAACTCAATTGCCTAAGCAAGTGATCTACCAATCATGCGCATCCCTCTCCCCTTTAGTCTGCAAGACACCTATAGAGAGGGTGACTCCATCACCTGCAGGTACACTACCGTGCCAGGAGTCGTCTATTCTAAAACACCTATAGAATGCTGTCTAAGTACCCAGATTGGGAAACTACCCAAATCTAGATCTAAAACCATAAATCTAGTAACCAGAATGTCTGATATTATATCTATATCCTATGTGGAGAAACTACTGTGTGACAACCAAAGTATAACCGACCGTAGTTTAGGAATTTCTTTTCCTACTCTGTGTATGTCATCCAAATACCAGGACATCACACCCTACTACCTTCTTAACAGATCCATTCCCTATTCTGATGAAGTCAAACCTATGACTGTCATATTAGAAATAGATGATCTATCTCCGCTATATCTGCTTTAGTCTATAAATAGACATAAGCGACTTGTCCACTATACTTCCGCTGCTCCCACTGACTAAGACAACCCTCTGGCAGAATAATATGCACGTGCACTTCAAAAGCCAGTTCAGAACGACGCGATACTCATCCTCCTGCCGGGTCTCATAGCCTGGAACAAAAGTAGTATCAAGTCTTGGTAAACAAGAACCTCCCTGTCACCGTCTTTGAGCATACCGAAGTACCTCTCGAGTGCCTGAGGTTACCCACCATATCTGCGGAGTGGCCAATGGAATGTCAATCCAGATTGAATTTTTAGGTCCTTATCAAATTTTCAGTAATCGTTTGCGGTTCTGGAATCACTTCCAGTTCTACCATACTCCCACTACTGTTTTCTGAAAAAATCCATTTTACAAAAACTGTGGCGAGTCAAGAACAATATCACTATTGATCTTCCAGATGGTAGAAAGTCAACCCTCGTCATAACCCGGGTCAACCCACAAACAGCCATTACAGAAACGTGCCTCGAGTTATCCAGAGTCTGGTTTTAAGCATAAGCCGGACAACTCCACATACCTTAACATCGTTAAGATATGAACCGTTCTATATCCAATATAGAACCAGAGGCACTGATTTAATTGGAACCAGATTCAAATCATGCAGCTGTCTCCAGTGCATGTCAACTAAATGGAAGGAGGCCGATCAGCGTTAATCAACTTAGGAATGCATCCAATTATGAGTAACCCGGAAGAGAAGCAAGTTCTCTTAATCTTTACTATTAACTGAATACCATACACAAGTATCTACATCTTCGATCACCTTGAAGAATCCTGATACTTGCAATACCTGGTTCTCTACTTTACTCTTATACCTATAACTTCTCAAAACTTGGACCTTGCATTTCTACGAAACACATGTCTAAGAACTAGAGAAGTCACAAGTAAACAGAATATAACACGAGTACCATCCCTCTGTCCTAATGGACACTGGACAACATACAATACTCTGTATAAGTCCCCTGAGTCTAATAACTCATTCCCTGTGTGTCGTAGGTTGAAAACTATACTTATAGTTAAGAAGAATTACACCGCTGTTTAATGCTCCTTACCTAACCATCAACCGATATAGGTAAATGTCATAGACATAATTTCAAAAAGTTATATCTCACTTCATAAAAATGAACGTACAGATATATCAATTTGAAATTGGTGTATAACAACGGATATTCAAAACCAAATATTTTCCGTCCGGCAAACAACCCAGGCGATCTTCTCAAATATCACCAATTACAACGAATCCCGATATAATGAGGATGATCACCCAATTCCCAATAGCTTACTCCCACTCATCATCTGTAAAACCATACAGATGTGAGAAACAAACCTGGTAAATACATACCCTGGAGTAAGGACTAATTGGGAAATCAGTTTTCTTTTAACAATACACAGTGAAACTGAAATATAGAAATGTTTCATAGGGGTATCCGGGTATTCCTAGTAATGCCTCTTCCATTATCAGATTCACAACTGTAACTGTATATTTCTTTGTCATCTCTCTAAATCCCTTTATATCTCTTTAGTCATTACCTTCTGTACACCCCTTTAGGCCAAATGGTTTTCTTCCTTCCCTACCGTTCGGCACCAGCCTATGGTTTGAAGAAGACTATCCAATACGCATAATGGGTGTACTGTCCTAATCTTAGGAGCACTCGCAACCTGAGAGAAGGTAAAGATAAAAGACAACTGAATAAAACCTTATTCCTATTTCTCCTGAACCATAATCCATCCCCAAACTGGAACAAGTTCCTTTCGAGTTCGTATATAACCATACGATGGAGTATCCAAATAACTGTGGATCTTCGTAGTGATACGGAGTGTTCAGTGTAGGGTTCCTAGGCACACTAGTGAGGTCTCCCAAGCCATCAACCATGGCAATTTCAAATTTTCTAGTGCCTACAAACCCTAAACTACGGATCGATAACTAGATTTCTAGGCGAAAAAGATAACTAGTTAACAATTAACTAAGGGAATACGGAAATACAACCTTTGTAGATCCGGTCCTCCACCTCCACGGCTCCGCAACGAGGTCGTCTCCGCTGTCCAAATCAAATCCGGGCTCTAGAGTCGGCTTCGTCGGAGAATGGGCAAGCTAGGTCGTCGATGTCCATGCCGAAGATGATCTACGTCGAAGCATCACAAGATCAAGCTCTCACTTCACCAAGTCATGAAACTTGTGAAGTAAACACACTCTACTACTTGGCAAGAGGTAGAGGATGAAGAAATAGGAAGTGGGTAGACTTTAGTTTTGGATTTCTCACTCTTTTCCAACAATCACCATTGATGGACTTCAAGCTTCTTCACTTGAAGCAAGGAAGAAGAAGAAGAATAATATGATAAGAATAATTCTAAATGAAAAGAATAATCCATTCTTATCAGAAGTGAACCATGGTGAAGTGTAGAGAGCTAATCATGGTTAAAGGAATGGTTAGGGTCAAACTAGAGACAAAATGGTCACTTAGTCAAAAGATCAAGAAGCTTCAACTAGAATCCAAAATTAGCAACCATTTCATTTCATTTTCTTTTTATTCATTTATCATAAATAAATAAACAAATAAATAAATGAATAAATAAAGGAAATGAAACCCTAACCATTCTATTAACCATGGTTTATTCTTTGCACTTAACCAAGTAATCATGTATCATCAAACATGATACAATCAAGTGCACAAAAACATATCGCATATGCAATGCGCACGAACCAAGTGAGAAAATCCGTTTAAAGTGAACCGATACTAGTTAATGCAAAGTAATATATCAAATATATAATTATACATTAAATCATTAAATCAACACTTGATTCAATGATCCGGTCATGTCGCACACAACCGACTAGTATAGAATGTATCGGCTTATCGAATCAATCCTTGATTCGATAACTAGGTTATATCGCATACAACCATTCGATACATTTATCGCGAGAATAGAATACGGTATCACATACACGCATTATTCTCGGTCCCGCACATATCTTATATGCGCTCCTATTTCGTTTCGCTTGAGCCAGGAAACCTCTGTGTAGGACTCTAAAGACTCGTCAATACGCCGGCAGCGGATGATGATCATATCAAACATCCACAAGCCGCAAGCGGTCTGCTAAACGTAACGGCCACCCGGGTATTGAGCGATCTGAAGATCGACGAGCAAGCCCGCTCACACTCCAGTGAATCCGACCAGTAACACTACCGTACAGTCCGGTCTGATCGTCTGATATGTCGCATATCTCGCCTAGGGGTGGTAAACGTCAGACCCCAATAGCTCGATAAGTCCTGTCGATATGAGGTCTATAACTGTTCGAGAAACTACTGGTAACACTTACCAGTAAATCTCAGCAACCCTGGCTAGGGATTTCCTGTTATAGCCAATCGAACACAGCGCAGCATCAACCCCCTTATATCGGGAGAGACGAATCCCCTCCTATCGCTCATTGCCTCCATGTGACTCGGGACTGTACCCAAAAACCACCGTTTTGCACGCCCTCTTGGACGTGGTAAGATGGAAATCAAAGCACAGTGGGAACCACACAAGACTCTATGACGATCTCGGGTCAACAGACTACTCTGTACCAGTGTCACCAGAGAACTGCCATCTGACGTGAGGTATAATACCATCTGGGAGTTCTCGGCGAGTCCGTCCAGTGTACCCAGTCTCTACTGAGCACCCGTATATTATCTCTGATGTCAAACACCGATGGATATGGGATCATCCATCGCCCATCTGTATGGGTCGAGAAGGTATACGCTAGTCTACTCTGGTATATCGATGCCCCGTCTCGATACACCCTCGACTAGGGACTTTGAAGGATGTACTCATGGACTACCATGTCCCCACTAGTATGATCTGCATCATAGTCCAGGTAGTCAAGTACAGATCCTAAGGGCTTTACCAACATGTAATAGAGAGACAATCAGTATACACGTTAAGGTAAAGTTCAACCAGATAGCATACTATCATGTCGAGCAAGAAAGTCCTCCCTATATATGTCCCAGCATCCACTACAATATACATCCTATGTACAGTAATGGCCTCTAGGGCATACATACAACTAACAATCTCCCACTTGCACTAGGGCCATCTGTAGCAGTGGTTGTAGTATCTCATACTCAACCATCCCATAAAAGTCTCTCTCTGGGAACAGGCCTTTGTGAGTGGATCCGCTGTGTTGTCCTCTGAGTCTACTCTCCTAACCTCGATCTCCCTGGAGATCAACCATCTCCATGATCAAGTGATACTGCCTTAGAATATGTCTGGATCACTGATGGGACGGGCGTTCCTTGGCATAAGCCACAACTCCATTGTCTCACAATGGTAGGAACGTAGTTCATCTTATGAACCAATATACACCCAGACTGCCTCTTTGGTAGCATCATAAGTAGCGATGTATCCTGCCTTTATCGTCTAGTATGTCACGGTATCTATCTTGGAACTCTTCCAACATACCGTCCCTTTACTGAGGATAAAGACAATGCCTGTGACTGACATTCAGTCGTCCTTATCACCCTGGAACTCTTCCAGTGATTCTCCCTTGGATCGATTGATACCATCTCACTACTACTAGTGAGATACCTAACATCCAATTAGATCTATCTCATAGATCCAAAATCCAGGATTTAGTAGGTATCACTTTGATCCTATATGGAGAATCATTGTGATAAGCGGAGATTGATCGAGCGTAGCATAGGAAACTCTTTCCCTATCAAGAGTATGTCATCCACGTACTCTACGAGGATCGACACCATACTCCCTACTACCTTCTTGTTTATACAAGGTTCATCTACCATTTTGATGATGTCAACTTCTTTGACTAATACATCAAAACAGATGTTCCAACTCCGCGATGCCTGCTTTATCCTATAAAACATCTTGTACACGTTTCCGCTGCTCCCACTGTCTACGAAGCCCTCTGGCTGTGTACTTATAGACACTCTCTTCTAAATCATCATTTAGAAAAGCAGTCAAGACACCCAACCACCAGATATCGTAGTCATGGTATGTAGCCGTGGCAAGTAGGATCTGGATGGAGTTAAGCATAGTCACTTGAAAAGGTTTCATCATAATCCACGCCTGGTCGATGACGAAAAGCTTTAACAAGTCTAGCTTTGAAAGTCTTTAACTTTTCCATCTACACCAAGTAATCTTCTCAAGATATACTTGCTCCTGATGGGGATTTAACCCTTCAGATATTGCAACCAAAGTCCATACTTTGTTGGTGTATAAGGATTCCATCTCAGATCGATAAACATCCAGCCATTCTTACAGAGTCTCACTCCTGATGGCCAGCTCGAAACTAGTTGGGTCATCATTTCATGATGTAATCCTCGCTCCCACTGTCATAGAGAAACCGAAGTATCTCTCAGGTGGGTGAGGAACCCTACTAGATCGGCGGAGAGGCTGAGGTTTGTTGGAATCTACTGAATCCTTTGGTTCTATCAAATCATCTTCTGTAGTTTGTATAGCTGGAACCTTTCCAGTTCTACATTACAGGCCTTGCCTCGAGCTTGTCCGGATTTTGCTTTTAGACATAGGCCGGGCAACCCCAAATCTTAACTGACTTAAGACATGGGCTCTTCCCATACCATATCTCATATGGAGTGGTAGGCAACTGATTTGATTCGAGCCGTATTCAATAGGTATGCAACTTCTCAAGTGCATAACTCCCAAAAAGGAAATAGGTGACTCAGTAATACTCATCATAGAGCACACCATATCAAATAGGGTGTGATTGCTCCGCCCCGATATACCATCATGCTATGGTGTATGCAGAGGAGTAATGCTGAGAGAGAATCTCATTCTCCTTTAGAATAGTCCAGGAATTTCGTGCTCAAGTATTCTCCTCCCTGATCTCATCATAGGACATAATACTTATACCCGTTTTTTTTGGTTCTCTACTTCTAACTTATATTCTGTGAATATCTCAAAAAGTTCGGACTTGTGTTTCAACAGAAACATAGGTCTGAAACTCGAAAGATCATCAGAGAACGTAATGAAGTATAAAGAACCATTCCTGGCATGTGTAGACAGGGGACCTTACATACATCAACATGTATCATCCCTAGAGTTCACTAACTCTTTCTCTGTTTCCAATAAACGGAGCTATGGTCATCTTATCTTTGTGACATGACTGGCGAGTTTCACAAGATGTAAATTCAAACTGATTTAAAAATACATCTATATGTAACTCTAGCCAGTCGGGTCGCATTGATCTGACCTAGTCTACAATACCTCAAGAAGGATTCGTTCATTTCTGAACTCTTCCTCTTGTGTGTGTTCCGTATACTAAGAACTGTAATTTGATTTAGAACATTAATGCTTTTAGATAACGTGCCTGAACCGATCAACTTTTGATATAGGAAATGTTCAAAACATTATCCAACCATACAAAATTATATCCTTTCTTTTCTAATAAAGAGATGGATATGATTTTGTATATCAGGTTCGGTATCTAATAACATTCGTTCAGAATCAATGTATTGTTAATACAGGGTGACAGTGACCGACAGACTTGGCTGCAACACTTGCCCCGTTTTCTGCCTCATGAAACTTATCACCCGTTCTCAGTTCTCTACCTTTCTGTAGCCCTATGTAACAGATTACATATCTGGGATCCTGATCTGGTATCACATACCCAGGACGTAAAGGATACTGAGAAACAGTTCTCTGTAATGAACACACCCGAAGATGATGCATCAGCATGCACTCTCTTCGTTTGGGCGGCACGGGAATTCTGATAATCCCCAATTTCCTGCTCTGTCTTATAACAATTATAAGTTGGAGCGGGACCAACGTTCCCCAGCTCAGTATAACAAGCGAGTTCGGTCAAATATCCGTATTATTATCTTGCTTAAGGCGTGATATGGTCGCTACCTGGAGAGAGAGAGAAGAAAACACTCAGCGTGCGCTCTTGCAAGAATAGATTGGTTATTATTTTATCTAATCAGGATGGCTCCCACTGCTTTTTATCAAATCTTCCTTCAAACCCTAAAAGGAAAGACTAGCCGGGATTAATTACACACTACAAGTTCGCCAATCTTTCAGCCAGGCCAGTGTCGGTACTTTGAGGGAGGTCCCCCGTGCTTTCGCACGAACCTAATTAATGTAAACCTCGTTTTCACATAGGCGTAACCCCGTTGACACCTTTCTAGACACCTACTTGATCGGCTAATTGTAATGTATAAAACTCTCCCAGGAGTAACTCTTACTCGCAGCGGGTATCGGGATCCAACTATCTCATAGAAGGTATGCAATCTCATTGCAAATTTCAACACTTGAAATTCCCGATAATATTTTGCCCCTAGCTCGCTATGACCTTGACGCATGCCAAACAACCCATAGTCTGCTAGTCAAGTTCAACCCGTCATTTCCTGATTGAATTAAACCCACCCGCACGACCCTTGACGCATGCCAAACAACGCCGTACGAATACCCTAATCCAATCGCATCATATGCTAGCAGATAAGCACTAGTTAGCTACCATACACTACGCCTTGACGCATGCCAAACAACCGCAGCACGAATACTAACTAGTACTTATCTGAAATGACGGAGGGCTACGACAGGTTTTTCTGAAAACCTATTGCGTAATGAACTTGATATCGTTGTAGAATCAAATGATTTTAAAATGGAGTGCTTTTGAGGCTTTTCTAGTTTTGCTAAAGGAGTCACTCCCGGTGAAGGGATCGTCGGTCCTTTCCTCGTCGAATGAGGTGCGGGATATATCACATATATCACTGTGCAAAGCAAAAACTCTTAAAAGCAATCAAAAGACAAACCGAGTGTGTAGCATCTGCCAGTTATTGCTAAAGGAGTCACTCCCGGTGAAGGGATCTCGGTCCTTTCCTCGTCGGATGAGGTGCAGGATATATCACATATACCGCTGTGCAAAGCAAAAACTGTAGCTACCTGTTTTATTTTGAAATTCGATTCTACAACATCTTAGGTTTATTTTATTTCATTAATCACATTAATGAAGTCCCATCATATATAAGTACCTAAACATCACAGATAGATATGACGTACACTTATGCCATCCGCATTCGCCTCGATGTCCCCTCGTGCACCGTTAGGTTAGGTAACTAACGGCAGAGCAGGGCAGGGCTAGCGCGGGTGTAAAACATAAGTAACGTCTATATAATATATCATATATACTATATACTGTATCCATCACAGAAACATCACATGATCTCATCACAGATATCGCAGCAGAAGAAATATATGAAATATTGGATATACTAGGACGTCCGTGTTTTCAATACGAGCCAGTATAAAACACGGATTCCACGGTCGTGATGAATAGCCAAACCCACACCCCTAGACCCCTACGAGAGCGGCAAGCAACCCTACCAATTCTGGAGTTAGGAGACCCGGACTCGACTCCTCGAGTTGGTCTCCCACTGGACTCCAGAACCCGGTTACTTGTGCCCTCCTCCTTGGGTCTATCCTAGTGCGGAAAAGTAAATAATATACAACAGGTGACAACTCCCGCAACCTGGAAGCGCCCCAATAAAAGAATATTACATACAAGTTTTTACATGAATGAAAATGAAAAACACTCATCTCACATAAAAACCCCCGGCTATTCAAACACGACGATCCAATATAACATATCCAGCAACACATAACATCACATGTCATCAACGTAAGTAAATATGCGCATCCCAATTGTCGTTGACGTATAGCAACGAAACCGGCGATATCACATATTACACTTACGGTCACAGAAAAGAAAGTGTAAAACTACAACAGTTGGAATCCGCAACCACCTCAGACATCGCATGCCTGACCAAATGAATTACTTAGACATCGCATGCCTAACAATTATAAACCCCGCATTTTAGTCTCAAAATCGAAAACTCTTTTCAATATCAAGTCGGGTAATTCAACAAGATTCCCGACATCCTGATCGAATGCTCGTCGTAAACTTCAGTAGGCGGCCGCACCCCCGATACCGTCGACGAAGTGCACCAAGGCGGAACACCGCCACCGCGAGCACCCGACCGGATGCTTTCGGCGACGGGGTTCTCCTTCAGTCACTTGGTCGGGGCTATGGAGTGAGGCTGTCTATTAAGTTTACCCGGCGAGTATCCGCGTACGCTACGTGATTGCGACGGACTTTTGATCACATCAAAATTCCGTGGCAACCGATCAAGTGAGACTAAATTGCTACGTTTATAACATTCATTCAGTTATCACATAACTTTTGTGAATACCAATTATTGTATCCCATTCCAGATAAACAGAAAATGTTAAACTTTTCGATCGAACAATCGAACACCCAAGTTTTCCCGATACAAATCAACACATGAAACAAGCCTAACAACATTCCGTTCGTACCTCAGTACCAACGGTCCAGCCGTAGAAGGGTCAAGCCAACGCCTCACATGTGGCACGCCATACTGCCCCAAACCCGAAGGTTCAAAGGGCAGTTCAAGACGGTCACATAATCGAGTTAAGGTTTGTGTCTTCTAGAGGGACCATCGCGTTACTTGCACTACTTAGAACGTCGCTAGACTACGGAAAAATCCAACACTTGGAAATTTCCCGACAGGGGAAAAATTGGGTATTTATATCCGGTCGAACTTTTTAACATATTCTAAAAATTATCCGGAAAGCCACACAGACAAAATTTGATACCCCGATCGAAATACCGAATCCCCAAATCATCTCAGAAAAATTCAACTCTTGAAAAAATATTAAAAATACCCAGGAAGACCAACACTGGAAACTAGGAGTTACTGTGCAAACTTCGTCTCACAAAACGACAAAACGGCCGCGCTTGCGCCGCACAAGCCAGGCTCGTGCCGCGGAAGCGCGGCGCTTTAAGGGAATTAGGGTTACGAATTGCACAGTTACTCTTAGATTTTCCTGCATGTTTTTCTGGATATTTTTAATACTGAAAAATCCCTGTTTTTAAAAATTGTACAGAGAGCAATATCGATGCGGGGTTTCGGGTTCGTTCGGACTTCAATTTCCGTCTGGACTTCGCCTAAGGCTCTAGCTAGGCTCTGATACCACTGTAGGGTTCCTAGGCACACTAGTGAGGTCTCCCAAGCCACCAACCATGGCAATTTCAAATTTTCTAGTGCCTACAAACCCTAAACTACGGATCGATAACTAGATTTCTAGGCGAAAAAGATAACTAGTTAACAATTAACTAAGGGAATACGGAAATACAACCTTTGTAGATCCGGTCCTCCACCTCCACGGCTCCGCAACGAAGTCGTCTCCGCTGTCCAAATCAAATCCGGGCTCTAGAGTCGGCTTCGTCGGAGAATGGGCAAGCTAGGTCGTCGATGTCCATGCCGAAGATGATCTACGTCGAAGCATCGCAAGATCAAGCTCTCACTTCACCAAGTCATGAAACTTGTGAAGTAAACACACTCTACTACTTGGCAAGAGGTAGAGGATGAAGAAATAGGAAGTGGGTAGACTTTAGTTTTGGATTTCTCACTCTTTTCCAACAATCACCATTGATGGACTTCAAGCTTCTTCACTTGAAGCAAGGAAGAAGAAGAAGAATAATATGATAAGAATAATTCTAAATGAAAAGAATAATCCATTCTTATCAGAAGTGAACCATGGTGAAGTGTAGAGAGCTAATCATGGTTAAAGGAATGGTTAGGGTCAAACTAGAGACAAAATGGTCACTTAGTCAAAAGATCAAGAAGCTTCAACTAGAATCCAAAATTAGCAACCATTTCATTTCATTTTCTTTTTATTCATTTATCATAAATAAATAAACAAATAAATAAATGAATAAATAAAGGAAATGAAACCCTAACCATTCTATTAACCATGGTTTATTCTTTGCACTTAACCAAGTAATCATGTATCATCAAACATGATACAATCAAGTGCACAAAAACATATCGCATATGCAATGCGCACGAACCAAGTGAGAAAATCCGTTTAAAGTGAACCGATACTAGTTAATGCAAAGTAATATATCAAATATATAATTATACATTAAATCATTAAATCAACACTTGATTCAATGATCCGGTCATGTCGCACACAACCGACTAGTATAGAATGTATCGGCTTATCGAATCAATCCTTGATTCGATAACTAGGTTATATCGCATACAACCATTCGATACATTTATCGCGAGAATAGAATACGGTATCACATACACGCATTATTCTCGGTCCCGCACATATCTCATATGCGCTCCTATTTCGTTTCGCTTGAGCCAGGAAACCTCTGTGTAGGACTCTAAAGACTCGTCAATACGCCGGCAGCGGATGATGATCATATCAAACATCCACAAGCCGCAAGCGGTCTGCTAAACGTAACGGCCACCCGGGTATTGAGCGATCTGAAGATCGACGAGCAAGCCCGCTCACACTCCAGTGAATCCGACCAGTAACACTACCGTACAGTCCGGTCTGATCGTCTGATATGTCGCATATCTCGCCTAGGGGTGGTAAACGTCAGACCCCAATAGCTCGATAAGTCCTGTCGATATGAGGTCTATAACTGTTCGAGAAACTACTGGTAACACTTACCAGTAAATCTCAGCAACCCTGGCTAGGGATTTCCTGTTATAGCCAATCGAACACAGCGCAGCATCAACCCCCTTATACCGGGAGAGACGAATCCCCTCCTATCGCTCATTGCCTCCATGTGACTCGGGACTGTACCCAAAAACCACCGTTTTGCACGCCCTCTTGGACGTGGTAAGATGGAAATCAAAGCACAGTGGGAACCACACAAGACTCTATGACGATCTCGGGTCAACAGACTACTCTGTACCAGTGTCACCAGAGAACTGCCATCTGACGTGAGGTATAATACCATCTGGGAGTTCTCGGCGAGTCCGTCCAGTGTACCCAGTCTCTACTGAGCACCCGTATATTATCTCTGATGTCAAACACCGATGGATATGGGATCATCCATCGCCCATCTGTATGGGTCGAGAAGGTATACGCTAGTCTACTCTGGTATATCGATGCCCCGTCTCGATACACCCTCGACTAGGGACTTTGAAGGATGTACTCATGGACTACCATGTCCCCACTAGTATGATCTGCATCATAGTCCAGGTAGTCAAGTACAGATCCTAAGGGCTTTACCAACATGTAATAGAGAGACAATCAGTATACACGTTAAGGTAAAGTTCAACCAGATAGCATACTATCATGTCGAGCAAGAAAGTCCTCCCTATATATGTCCCAGCATCCACTACAATATACATCCTATGTACAGTAATGGCCTCTAGGGCATACATACAACTAACAATCTCCCACTTGCACTAGGGCCATCTGTAGCAGTGGTTGTAGTATCTCATACTCAACCATCCCATAAAAGTCTCTCTCTGGGAACAGGCCTTTGTGAGTGGATCCGCTGTGTTGTCCTCTGAGTCTACTCTCCTAACCTCGATCTCCCTGGAGATCAACCATCTCCATGATCAAGTGATACTGCCTTAGAATATGTCTGGATCACTGATGGGACGGGCGTTCCTTGGCATAAGCCACAACTCCATTGTCTCACAATGGTAGGAACGTAGTTCATCTTATGAACCAATATACACCCAGACTGCCTCTTTGGTAGCATCATAAGTAGCGATGTATCCTGCCTTTATCGTCTAGTATGTCACGGTATCTATCTTGGAACTCTTCCAACATACCGTCCCTTTACTGAGGATAAAGACAATGCCTGTGACTGACATTCAGTCGTCCTTATCACCCTGGAACTCTTCCAGTGATTCTCCCTTGGATCGATTGATACCATCTCACTACTACTAGTGAGATACCTAACATCCAATTAGATCTATCTCATAGATCCAAAATCCAGGATTTAGTAGGTATCACTTTGATCCTATATGGAGAATCATTGTGATAAGCGGAGATTGATCGAGCGTAGCATAGGAAACTCTTTCCCTATCAAGAGTATGTCATCCACGTACTCTACGAGGATCGACACCATACTCCCTACTACCTTCTTGTTTATACAAGGTTCATCTACCATTTTGATGATGTCAACTTCTTTGACTAATACATCAAAACAGATGTTCCAACTCCGCGATGCCTGCTTTATCCTATAAAACATCTTGTACACGTTTCCGCTGCTCCCACTGTCTACGAAGCCCTCTGGCTGTGTACTTATAGACACTCTCTTCTAAATCATCATTTAGAAAAGCAGTCAAGACACCCAACCACCAGATATCGTAGTCATGGTATGTAGCCGTGGCAAGTAGGATCTGGATGGAGTTAAGCATAGTCACTTGAAAAGGTTTCATCATAATCCACGCCTGGTCGATGACGAAAAGCTTTAACAAGTCTAGCTTTGAAAGTCTTTAACTTTTCCATCTACACCAAGTAATCTTCTCAAGATATACTTGCTCCTGATGGGGATTTAACCCTTCAGATATTGCAACCAAAGTCCATACTTTGTTGGTGTATAAGGATTCCATCTCAGATCGATAAACATCCAGCCATTCTTACAGAGTCTCACTCCTGATGGCCAGCTCGAAACTAGTTGGGTCATCATTTCATGATGTAATCCTCGCTCCCACTGTCATAGAGAAACCGAAGTATCTCTCAGGTGGGTGAGGAACCCTACTAGATCGGCGGAGAGGCTGAGGTTTGTTGGAATCTACTGAATCCTTTGGTTCTATCAAATCATCTTCTGTAGTTTGTATAGCTGGAACCTTTCCAGTTCTACATTACAGGCCTTGCCTCGAGCTTGTCCGGATTTTGCTTTTAGACATAGGCCGGGCAACCCCAAATCTTAACTGACTTAAGACATGGGCTCTTCCCATACCATATCTCATATGGAGTGGTAGGCAACTGATTTGATTCGAGCCGTATTCAATAGGTATGCAACTTCTCAAGTGCATAACTCCCAAAAAGGAAATAGGTGACTCAGTAATACTCATCATAGAGCACACCATATCAAATAGGGTGTGATTGCTCCGCCCCGATATACCATCATGCTATGGTGTATGCAGAGGAGTAATGCTGAGAGAGAATCTCATTCTCCTTTAGAATAGTCCAGGAATTTCGTGCTCAAGTATTCTCCTCCCTGATCTCATCATAGGACATAATACTTATACCCGTTTTTTTTGGTTCTCTACTTCTAACTTATATTCTGTGAATATCTCAAAAAGTTCGGACTTGTGTTTCAACAGAAACATAGGTCTGAAACTCGAAAGATCATCAGAGAACGTAATGAAGTATAAAGAACCATTCCTGGCATGTGTAGACAGGGGACCTTACATACATCAACATGTATCATCCCTAGAGTTCACTAACTCTTTCTCTGTTTCCAATAAACGGAGCTATGGTCATCTTATCTTTGTGACATGACTGGCGAGTTTCACAAGATGTAAATTCAAACTGATTTAAAAATACATCTATATGTAACTCTAGCCAGTCGGGTCGCATTGATCTGACCTAGTCTACAATACCTCAAGAAGGATTCGTTCATTTCTGAACTCTTCCTCTTGTGTGTGTTCCGTATACTAAGAACTGTAATTTGATTTAGAACATTAATGCTTTTAGATAACGTGCCTGAACCGATCAACTTTTGATATAGGAAATGTTCAAAACATTATCCAACCATACAAAATTATATCCTTTCTTTTCTAATAAAGAGATGGATATGATTTTGTATATCAGGTTCGGTATCTAATAACATTCGTTCAGAATCAATGTATTGTTAATACAGGGTGACAGTGACCGACAGACTTGGCTGCAACACTTGCCCCGTTTTCTGCCTCATGAAACTTATCACCCGTTCTTACTTAATACCTTCTGTACACCATCGTTAGGCTAATTGGTTTTCTTCATTTCCTACGGTTCGGCACCTGCCTATGGTTTGGAAGAAGACTATCCAACAAGCGTAATAGGTGTATTGTCCTAATCCAAGGAGCACTCGCAATCTGAGAGAAGGTAAAAGGAAAAAACAACTGAAAAGTCCTATTCGTTTTCTCCAGAACCGGAAACCATCCTCGAATAAATTTTTTCGAGTTCGTATATAACCATACGGTGGTTTTATCCAATGGAAGTGGATGTTCATAGTAATATGGGGTGTTCTGGAGAAAAGGGTAAAAGTAGGAGTGGCAATGAGTTATGCAACACAGACAATCCAAAAGCCAGTGTTTTAAGAAGGTTCGGTCAACTTGGTCACTGAGTCATAGTCAAGGGTCGGGCCATGGTCGCTGCCAAAGAGAGAGAGAAAAGAAACACTCAGCGTGCACTCAAACCTAGATCAGAATGGTTATCAATTTATCTAATCAGGAAACCTCCCACTGTAATCTCAAATTCTCCTCCAAACCTGAAAGAAGAATTAGTCGGGATCACCCGAGGAATAAACCAAAACATCAGTGGGAATCGGGATCCAACTATCATCGCATGATAACGTTATGGAATCCAATCACGTTATCACACTCCAGAAGCTATGCGCATGCCTGGCAAGTTTCAGTTTCTTTAGAAACTCATGATGTTGTTTTTGCCCCGAGGACCCAAATGACCTTGACAATGCCAACATATCAAAGAGTCCTAGTCAAGTTCAACCCGTCATTATCTTGATTGCGTTAAACTCACCGGTACGAGTCCTTGACAATGCCAACATAACCGTACGACTGTCCTAACCAATCTACATATCCATGCGACAGAAAAGCATTACAAAGCTACCGAACACTACGCCTCGGCAATGCACGACATACGTAGCACGAATACTAAGCAATACTAATCTGAAATGACGGAGGGCTACGGCTGGTTTTTGGCGAAAAACTTTTAACATAATGAACTTGATATCGTTGAAGGAACCGGATAACTTTTTATAAAAATATAGTGGCGAAAACCTTTGCTAAAGAGGTCACTCTCGGTGAAGGGATCTCGGCTCTTTCCTCGTAGAATGAGGTGCAGGATATTCTAGCTGAATACCACGATACAAAGCAAAAAGTAATCGGCTATAGTGAAGTTATTACCATGACGCAAACTTCTGTCCAAGGGGTCACTCCCGGTGAAAGGATCTCGGCCCTTGCCTCGTCGACTGAGGTGCTGGATATTCATAACCGAATACCACTGTGCAAAATAAAAGAGAACGTCCTTGCAATAATAGCTTTTTGAAAAATGTTCCAACAACATCAGAATAAGTTTATTTAGCTTACATTGATGCGAATCAATGCAGTCCCATCAATTGATCACACCAATAAAGAACGAAAATACGATGTACGTATATGCCATCCGCATTCGCCACTGGGTCCCGTCATCACCCGTTAGGTTACTTAACTAACGACAGAGCAGGGACTGGACTAGCGCGGGTGCAAAACATATACAACATCTACTAGTATATATATATCAATATATAATATTCGCCCAAGGCGTGATAAATTGCAACATCACAGAAATGTAATAAGCATCACAGAACAATACAGATATCTGGGATCCCCGGGTTTTATAGAGCCACTACTGAAACCCGACGTTCCCCTGGTCGTGTGGATAGCCTGAGCAATGAAATCCTAGACCCCTACGGGTGAGGCAAGTCATCCGCCAAAACCTGAAGCGAGACAGCCCCCTTCAACAATGTGAATGGACCACCCAGCACTTCACGGAATCCGGTAACTTGAGCACCCCTCCTTGGGTTAACCTGTACCCCCTACGAATGCGGTGAATAGCCCGCCAATTCTAGAGTGAAGCCCCCTCCGTCTCAAAGCCATGAGATGCGGGCCCGTTGCCCTCTAGAACCCGGCTACCCGTGCACCCTGTTAGTTATGTATATGCCCTAGAGGCCATTGTTGTACATTTGATGTATATTATAATGGATGCTTGGATATATACAGAGAGGACTTTCTTGCTCGTCATGATAGTATGCTATTTGGTTTCACTTTATCTTAACATGTTGACTTGTATTGGTTTACTGTCTTTCTCTCACATGTTGATAAAGCCCTTAGGATCTGTACTGGACTACTGGGATTATGATGAGATCATACTAGTGGGGCCACGGTAGTCGATGAGTACATCATATAAATGTTCCTAGTCGAGGGTATATCGAGACAGGGCATCGATACACCAGAGTAGACTAGCGTATACGCATCTTGACCCATATGATGGGCGATGGATGATCCCATATCCATCGGTGTTTGACATCAAGGATGGTGTACGGGTGCTCAGTGGAGACTGGGTACACTGGACGGACTCACCGAGAACTCCCAGTTGGTGATATACCACACGTCAGATGGCAGTTCTCCGGTGACACTGGTACAGGGTAGTCTGTAGACCCGAGATCGTCATAGAGTCTTGTGTGATTCCCACTGTGCTTTGATTTCCACCTTACCACGTCTAAGAGGGCGTGCAAAATGGTGGCTTTTGGGTACAGTCCCGAATCACATGGAGGCAATGAGCGATAGGAGGGGATTCGTCTCTCCCGGTATAGGGAGTTGATGTCGTGCAGTATTCGATTGGCTATAACTGGAAGTCCCTGGCCAGGGCTGATATAGAGATATACTGGTAAGTGTTACCAGTAGTTTCTCGACCCGTTATGAGCCTCACATCGACACGACTTATCGGTTACTGGGGTTTGACGTATACCACCCCTAGACTTGATATGCGACATATCAGACGAACAGACCGGACTGTACGGGAGTGTTACTGATTGGATTCAGAGGAGAACGGACAGGCTAGCTTGTTGATCTTCTGATCGCTCAATACCTGGGTGGCTGTTACGTTTAGCTGACCGCTTGCAGCTTGTGGGTGTTTGATATGATCATCACCTGCTACCGGCGTATTGACGATTCTTTAGAGTCCTACACAGAGGTTTCTTGGCTCAGGCAAAATGGAGTAGAGGCACATATGGGATATGTGCAGGACCGAGGATAATGCGATATTAGATACCGTATTATATTCTCGCGATATTTAGATATGAGCCGGGTCATCGGATCAAGTGTTGATTCAATGAATCGGTACATGATATATTAGTCGGTTATATTCGATACAGCCGGATCGTCGGATCAAGTGTTGATTCGATGATTTAATGTATAATGATATATATGATATATTGTATTACATTATCTAATATTGGATCGCTTTATTATTTCATTTTCTCACCGGATTAATACATTGATATATATGCGATATATGTTAATTGTATTATTTTCTTTTGTTGCAAATATATAATATATATGTGATATATATTATTGTGACATGATATGATTTATTATAAAATATGTTTAAGGATGATAAAAAGGGATTAAGGTTTGATTAGGGTTAGCTCTTTCAAGTTCTTTCTAGAAGGATTCTATTTTGTCTTGGTTAAGATATTATGGTTGATACTTATCCTTAACCTAACCAAACCCTAACTCTAGTTTATTCTCTACAAAGTTTTAGCCTCTCATCCTTGACCATGGTTCAATAATCAATCATATATTCTTTACTTCTATTCATCACAAAAGGATTATTCTTTCATTCTTCATCTTCTTCTCTCTTGAGTTTTGAGAGAGAGCTTACTAGTTAATCCTTTTATGATGATTTATTGTGAGAAAGTGAGATAAAAAGATAGCATAAATACTACTCCATCATCCTCATCTAATCTAGCCCATTAGATTAGGGTGTTCATCTCTTTAGAGTGAGAAAGCTTGGGTTATAGCAACTTCGATGTAGATCATCGGAGAATCGGAACACTTCAAGCTAGCATGGATCGTTCGAGTCGTGGAGCCTCTCTTGAGTCCGGGAGATCGTGGATCGCGGCGAAGGGACTTCTACTCGGAGCTTGTGAAGCGAACGAGCGGACTACAAAGGTTGTAATCCCTCACACTTAGCTTTAAAGATGTTATCTTGCATGCTAAACCCTAATAATCTAGCAAAGATCCCGTCTTTGGGTTGTTCGGCACATATAAAATTTTATTCGGGCATATTTGATGCTTTATGAACCTTCACAAGTGTGCCTAGGAACCCTACACACCCCTCCGCGGGGTAATCCTATTACAGAAAGTAAAATATACAACGGGTACATCGACCTGAGCCCGGTCGTGCCCTAAAAATAATAATATACAAACAGGCAGTGACGGCAGTCCACATGTCGAACGCTCGCCCCGCAATATCAAAAGTACATATACAACCAAACTGTACTAACATTGCATCCAGGCTATCCACCACGACAAATCCGCAACTTCACAGCACAACACAGAACATCAACGTGAATGTCACGTTCACAAATCCGTCTAAAAGGGCTATAGCAGTTAGACAGGATTTACCGATCAAATGACATTCACGGTCGTAGATATAATGTAAATACTGTGAACTAACATGTTTAAAATTTTCGATCGACTAAATTTACCGAAGTGGGCCCCAAGCACTACTGCAGCACTCAAAATAAATCTGGGCCCAAAAAGAATATACCATAAACCATATTTTCATCTCAGAGAGCCACTGTAAAAATTTGGTACACTGTGGCTACAGTATGGCCGCGGATCCGCCGCCAAAACGTAGTTTTGGCCGCGGATCCGCCGCGCTACAGTAACATCAGCCTACCAAATTTTCACAGAATTCATAAAAAAACCCTGCACTTATTTTTCCAATATACCAAATAATTTTTAGAGCACAGGAAAAATTCGACAGAAAGTACGACATGGAAATGCGGTTTTTGGAAAATCCGTTCGATCGAACTTGTAAACACGTTAGAGCAAGCTAGACTAGGTTAATGGCGTGGCTCTGATACCATGTAAGACTACGGTAGCGCCCCGGCCGTCTTTCTGAGGCCAAAATGCGGAAATGAAAATTTTTCACAACTAGAAAACCGGCGCTATCGTATGCTTAAAACCCGGATCGTAACCATTAACCTAATGCTAGCTAACTAGAGATGGGATAGAATACTATACCGATCGATCCGTGTCCTTCGGTTTTTGGCCACCATCCCAAGCTCCCCGCGGCAACTCCGGTCTTCATCTCCTCGTCGGAAAGGGCACCACATCGAAAAGTCTTTTTACGGGTTCCCGCTTCATCCGAAGCAACTCGGGCACGAAGTTGGCGAGCCGACGTGTCCAAGAATGCTGTAGGTTAAGTGTGGATCACTTTGTCTCATAGGGTTATAAAGTTGCCATTTTACGATGGAGGTGAAGAATGAACTTTGGAGATAAGCTTTATGAACTTTGGTGTAAGCTAAAATGAGAAGAAGAATTTTCCCACTTTTCAAAAATGAATCCCCTTCTTCTCACATATGTGGCCGGCCTCAATAATCAAGGAGAATATCAAAGGGGGGTGAGCACAAGGGGAGAATGGAGGTAACCATAAAGAAATGGGTGATACCAAGGAAATATAGTCACACCAAATCCTTTCATTTCTCATCTCATTAATGCTAAAGAAATGATCACAAGAAAAGCATCATAAGATGCTAGAAGTATCATGAAGCCACATTTATAAATGACACCCTCGACTAAACAAATTTGCACACTTGCAAATAAACCCGTCCATCACAAAAATCCGGCCATGAAGGAACAAAGGAAATATGGCCGAAACGGAATGCAAACTGGCAACTTCAAAAAACTGATCCCGTAATAAATTACAGGAAAACCCCGCGTCCGTATATACATACCCGCATTTGTATTCCGACCGAATACAAATGCAATGAGACAAAATCTACACTGTACAATACTAGGATCCGGCTTAAACCAAAGCCCGCTGGTATTATCCGTCCGATCATGATCCGTGCAATACCGCACGTATATGATCGAACCCTACCATATCTCCATACGGCCTCAACAGCGTTTCGCCCGAAACTTGAGAAACTATCTGTGGGGGACTCTAAAGACTCGTCAATACTTTGGCTGTAGATTTAACCACTAGCACGTCAGAGGTATTAGCCGTACGTAACGAGCTACCAGGTATTGACTAAAAGGGAGGTCGATGAGCGAACTCATCCTGACACTCTACTGAGCCTGTCAGTGACAATATCCGTACAGTCCGGTCCGTTCGTCTATGAGTATCGCATGGCGGGCCTAGGGGGTTGGTAAAAGTCAGACCCCAAAAGCGATACAAGTCATGTCGGAGTGTAGCCCAGAACACCCTGAGATATAACTGGAATACCTACCAGTAAATCTCCTGCCTCGGCCGAGGGCTTTGTGTAATGGCTCTCCTAGACACAGCGCGATCTCACCCCCAATACCGGGAGAGACGAAACACCTGCTGATCCGCTCACTGCCTCCATGTGGCTCGGGACTGTACCCAACTAAAACCTATTTGCACGACTCCTTTGAGCCGTGGTAGGGTAGTAATCAAAGTACAGTGGGAACCCACACGAGACAAATGACGATCTCAGGTCGATGAACTAACCTGTACACATGTCACCAGGGAACTGCTATCTGATGTCTTGTATAATCCCAACTAGCATGTTCCCGGCGAGTCCTGTCCGGTGTACTCATAACCCAATGAGCACCTGTATACATCTTAGGTGAACCAACTGACACCAGTGGCTTGTGAGACCGGCCACCGCCCCTCGTCGGGGTCTCGACTGTATACACTAGTCTACTCTGGAGTATCGATGCCCTGTCTCGAAACTCCCACGACTAGGGACCATTTAAGGATGCGCTTATAGACCCTAGCTCCCACGTATATGATCGCCATCATACTGCTGGCAGTCAAGAAAGAATCTTAAGGGCTCTATAAACGTGCAATAGTGACCTGTAAGGTCACCTAAAGCAGTACACGATGATAAAAATAAACCAGATAGCATACTATCATCTCGAGTAAGACTGTCCTACCGGTATAGGTCCTCCCTCAATCAGTGCAATCACGTGCCAGTGATCCAATAATTGACTCTGAGGGCACTACATCCAACAATAAGTTGTCAAAAACTAAACCGCGAGTTTGTAGTATCTGCCAGTTTCGCTAAAGAGGTCACTCCCGGTGAAGGGATCTCGGCTCTTTCCTCATTGAATAAGGTGCAGGGCATATCATATATACCGCTATGCAAAGCAAAACTGTTGCTACCCTTTTTATAAAGTTTTTGATTCTACAACATCTTTTAGGTTTCTTTTCTTTTTATTAATCTCATTAATAAAATCCCATCAGCTTATGCTTCCTAAGCATCACAGAAGAAACGAAAGCAGTAATATTTATATATCAGCATATATATATATATAGTATAAGCATTCGTCTCAGGCAGTAATATGATCTCATCATAGAACATTGCAGCAGAAGAACATATATGAAATATTGGATATACTAGGATGTCCGTGTTTTTAATACGATCCGGTATAAAACACGGATTCCACGGTCGCGATAAATAGCTAAACCCACATCCCTAGACCTCTACGAGAGCGGCCAGTAACACTGCCAATTCTAGGGTCAGGAGACCCGGTCTCGACTCCTCGAGATGGTCTCCCACTGGACCCGAGAACCCGGTTACTTATGCTCCCCTCCTTGGGTCAACCTAATGCGGAAAAGTAAATAATATACACTGGTGACATCAACCTCATCTCGAAAGTGCCCTAATAAAAGAATATTACATACAAATGAATTTTACATGAATGAAAATAAAAACCCTCATCTCACATAAAACCCCCGGCTATTCAGAACATGACAATCCAATATAACATATCACAGCAACACATAATATCTCATATCATCAACGTAAGTAAGTATGCATACACCGATCATCGTTAATGTATAGCAACGAAGACCGGCAATACAACTACATACTACACTTACGGTCACAGAAAAGAAATTGTAAAACTACAACATTTGGAATCCACAATTACTTTAGACATCATAAATCCGAAATATCACATACTTCGCATTTCACGCCTAACTATATGAATTCCACATATTGTATCACATTCCAGATAAATAGACAGTATTAAAGTTTCCGATCGAATAATCAAATACCCAAGATTTCCTAAATAGCTCAACACTTGAGCAGAGTTCAAATAATTCCAGAATATGTCACAGTACCGATGGTCCAGCCGTAGTAGGGTCAAGCCAACGCCTCACATGTGGCACGCCGTACTGCCTCAAACCCTAAGGTTTAGAGGCGGTTCAGACGGTCACATAATCGAGTTAAGGTTTGTGTTCTTCTAGAGGGACCGCCGCGTTACTTGCACGTTTTTCCGAAAGATTTAAACTCGAGAAAAATTCAACACTTGAAAGCTTTTCGTGCCGGGAAAAAATGAGTTAATGATATCCGTTCGAACATTTTAACAGTTTCTAAATATTCGGAAAACATAACGAAATTAAATTTTCCGATCTAATCAACGAATTCAAAATAATCCCAGAATACTCAACACTTAAGTCAGATTAAAAATACCCAGAAATATACACAAAAAGTTATAGTTGTTACTGTGCAGAAAACAAAATTAAATCTCACTGTACGGCCGCGGATCCGCAGCCCAAGCAAGTTATTGCCGCGGTTCCGCGGCGATCCGTACGATTTAGAATCTCGTTTTCCACGGTGACTCTTATAATTCCCTGCTGATTTTTTAGGTATTTTTAATACAGGAAAAATCACATTTTTAAAAATTTTCCAGAGAGGGGGTCATTTCGTCGTTTCGGGGTTCGATCGGAGTTTTAACTTCGTATACACGTCGCCTAATGCTCTAGCTAGGCTCTAATACCACTGTAGGGTTCTTAGGCACTCTTGTGAGGGTTCATAAGGCATCAACCATGCCCGAATAAAATTTTAGACGTGCCGAACAACCCAAAGCCGGGATCTTTGCTAGATTATTAGGGTTTAACATGCAAGTAAATATCTTTACAACTAAGTGTGAGGGATTACAACCTTTGTAGTCCACTCCTTCGCTTCATAAGCTCCGAGTAGAAGTCCCTTCGCCGCGATCCATGATCTCCCGGACTCAAGAGAGGCTCCACGACTCGAACGATCCATGCTAGCTTGTAGTGTTCCTTTTCTCCGATGATCTACGTCGAAGTTGCTATAACTCAAGCTCTCTCACTCTAATGAGGTGAACACCCTAATCTAATCGGCTAGATTAGATGAGGATGATGGAGTAGTATTTATGCTTTCTTTTTATATCAAATTCTCACATGAAAATATCACAAAAGGAAAACCTAGTAAGCTTTTTCAAAGCTCAAGGTTCAAGATGAAGAAGAAATAATGCATCATCCTTTTGTGATGAATAATGAAATGAATATATGATTAATCATGGAACCATGGTCAAAGATGACAAGGATAACCTTTGTAGAGAATTAACTAGGGCGAGGATTTGGTTGGGTTAAAGAATGAGTCATGAGAAAATATCAACAATAATATCTTAACCATGACAAAAGAAATTCCTTCTAGAAGGTGCAAGAAGAAACTAACCCAAATCGAACCCTAACCTTGTTTAATCTCCACTAAACATGTTTCATCATTAATCATATAATGTTACAATAATATATATCATATATATATTATATATTTGTAACAAAAGAAAATAATGCAATTAACATATATCACATATATATTAATGTATTACCCGGTGAGAAAATGAAATAATAAAGCGAGCCAATATTAGATAATGTAATACAATATATCATATATATTATTATACATTAAATCATCGAATCAACACTTGATCCGATAATCCGGCTATATCGAATATAACCGACTAATATATCATGTACCGATTCATCGAATCAACACTTGATCCGATGACCCGGCTCATATCTAAATATCGCGAGAATATAATACGGTATCTCATATTGCATTATCCTCGGTCCTGCACATATCACATATATGCCTCTACTCCGTTTCGCCTGAGTCAAGTAACCTCTGTGTAGGACTCTAAAGAATCGTCAATACGCCGGTAGCAGGTGATGATCATATCAAACACCCACAAGCTGCAAGCGGTCAGCTAAACGTAACAGCCACCCAGGTATTGAGTGATCAGAAGATCAACAAGCTAGCATGTCCATTCTCCTGTGAATCCAATCAGTAACACTCCCGTACAGTCCGGTCTCTTTGTCTGATATGTTGCATATCAAGTCTAGGGGTGGTATACGTCAGACCCCAGTAACCAATAAGTCGTGTCGATGTGAGGCTCATAACGGGTTGAGAAACTACTGGTAACACTTACCCGTAAATCTCTATATCAGCCATGGCCAAGGACTTCCAGTTATAGCCAATCGACCACAGCACAACATCAACTCCCTATACCGGGAGAGACGAATCCCCTCCTATCGCTTATTGCCTCCATGTGATTCGGGACTGCACCTAAAAGCCACCGTTTTGCACGACCTCTTGGACGTGGTAAGGTGGAAATCAAAGCACAGTAGGAATCACACAAGACTCTATGACGATCTCGGGTCTACAGACTACCCTGTACCAGTGTCACTGGATAACTGCCATCTGACGTGTGGTATATCACCATCTGGGAGTTCTCGGCGAGTTCGTCCAGTGTACCCAGTCTCCACTGAGCACCCATACACCATCTTTGATGTCAAACACCGATGGATATAGGATCATCCATCGCCCATCATATGGGTCAAGATGCATATACGCTAGTCTGCTCTGGTGTATCGATGCCCTGTCTCGATATACCCTCAACTAGGAACGGTTATAGGATGTACTCATCGACTACCGTTGCCCCACTAGTATGATCTCATCATAGTCCGAGTAGTCGAGTACAGATCCTAAGTGCTTTATCAACATGTAAAAGAAAGACAGTAAACCAATACAAGTCAACATGTTAAGATAAAGTGAAACCAAATAGCATACTATCATAACGAGCAAGAAAGTCCTCTCTATATATTGTAGGGTTCCTAGGCACTCTAGTGGAGTCTCACAAGTGATCAAACATGCAAATTTCTAAAAATTACGGTGCCGAGAAAACCTAGAACGGATCGTTAACTAGATATATATAGGCGAAGCAAGCAAGTAAATGGAAATGTATCTAAAGGAAAGGGGATACAACCTTTGTAGATCCGGTCCACCACTTCCTAAGCTCCACGATGATCTCCCTCCGCTGTCCAAATCGAACTCACAACACTAGCATTGGCATCATCGAAGAATGGGCGGGCTTGATCGTCGGTTCGATGCCGAAGATGATCTACGTCGAAGCATCATAAGAACAAGCTCCAACTTCACCAAGCTTTGAAAACTTGTGAAGTAAACACCCTATACAACTTGGCAAGAGGTAGAGGATGAAGAAATAGGAAGTGGGTAGACTTTATATTTGGATTTCTCACTCAATTTCACTAGTTGCCATTGATGGCCACTAGCTTTCTTCATGTTGAAGAAGATGAAGAAGAAGAAGAAGATATGATAAGTCTTAATAATTAGATAAAATAAATCAATACTTATCATACTTTCAACTATAGTTAAGTATAGAGAAAAGACCATGGTTAAAAGGATGGTTAGGGTTAAGCATAAGAACAAAAGAGTGACTTAGTCAAAGTTTCAAGAAACTTCAACTAAAAACAAAACAATCAATCATTCATTTATCTTTTTCTTTTTCCAAAAGAATAAATAAGAAAGATAAATGAATAAATAATCAAAACCCTAATCATTAACTTAAACCATGGTTTGATTCTTTACACTTAACCAAGTAAGCATGTATCATCAAACATGATACAAACATGTGCACAAAACTATATCGCATATACAATGTGCAGAATTCAAGTGAGAAAATCCTTTTAAAGTGAACCAATACTAGTTAACGCAAAGTAATATATCAAATATATAAATATGCACTAAATCATTAAATCAACACTTGATTTAACGATCCGGTCATATCGGATATAACCGACTAGTATCATACGTATCGGCTTATCGAATCAATCCTTGATTCGATAACTAGGTTATATCGCATATAACCAATCGATACATAGATCGCGAGAATGTAATACGGTATCGCATACTAGAATTATTCTCGGTCCCGCACATATCTCATATGCGCTCCTATTTCGTTTCGCTTGAACTAGGAAACCTCTGTGTAGGACTCTAAAGACTCGTCAATACGCCGGCAGCAGATGATGATCATATCAAACACCTACAAGCCGCAAGCGGTCTGCTAAACGTAACGGCCACCCGGGTATTGAGCGATCAGAAGATCGACGAGCAAGCCCGCTCACACTCCTGTGAATCCAACCAGTAACACTTACCGTACAGTCCGGTCTGTTTGTCTGATATGTCGCATATCTCGCCTAGGGGTGGTAAACGTCAGACCCCAATAGCTCGATCAGTCATGCCGACGTGAGGTCCATAACATTCGTGAAACTACTGATAACTCTTACCAGTATATCACTGCAACCCTGGCCAGGGATTTCCTGTTATGGCCAGTCGAGCATAGCACAACATCAACCCCCAATACCGGGAGAGACGAATCCCCTCCTATCGCTCATTGCCTCCATGTGAATCGGGACTGTACCCAAAAACCACCTGTTTGCACAACTCAGTAGAGCCGTGGTAGGGTGGAAATCAAAGCACAGTGGGAGACACACAAGACTCTATGACGATCTCGGGTCAACAGACTAAGCTGTACCAGTGTCACCAGAGAACTGCCATCTGACGTGAGGTATAATACCATCTGGGAGTTCTCAGCGAGTCCGTTCAGTGTACCCAGTCTCCACTGAGCACCCGCATACCATCTTCGATGTCAAACACCAATGGATATGGGATCATCCATCGCCCATCGCATGGGTCGAGAAGATATGCGCTAGTCTACTCTGGAATACCGATGCCCCGTCTCGATATTCCCTCGACTAGGAACATTTGAAGGATGTACTCATGGACTACCCAGGCCCCACTAGTATGATCTACATCATAGTCCTGGAAGTCGAGTACACATCCTAAGAGCTTTATCAACATGTAATCAGAGAGACAGAAAGTATACATGTTTAGATAAAGAGCAACCAGATAGCGTACTATCATGTCGAGCAAGAAAGTCCTACCTATATATGTCCCAGCATCCACTACAATATACATCCAATGTACAGTAATGGCCTCTAGGGCATACATATAACTAACATATATATCCAAGCATCCATTAAAATATACATCATATGTACAATAATGGCCTCTAGGGCATATACATAACTAACAATCTCCTACTTGCACTAAGGCCAGCTGCTGTAGTATCTCATACCTAGCATCCCGAATAATCTCTCAAACTGTATCTGGGGAATGGCCTTCGTGAATGGATCCGCAGTTTTGTCCTTCGTATCTACTCTCCTGACCTCGATCTCCCGGCGATCAACTATCTCCCTGATGAGGTGATACCGCCTCAGAATATGTTTGGACTTTTGATGGGACCTGGGTTCCTTGGCCAAAGCCACAGCTCCATTGTTATCGCAATATAGAGGTATTGGATGCTCAATGGATGGAACCACACCAAGTTCACTAATGAACTTCTTTATCTAGACAACCTTTTTGGCAGCATCGTTAGCAGTGATGTATTCAGCCTCCATCGTCGAGTCTGCAACGGTATCCTGTTTTCAACTCTTCCAACACACCGCCCCTCCATTAAGGGTAAAGACAAATCCCGAGTGCGACTTAGAGTCGTCCTTGTCACTTTAAAAGCTGGAATCGGTAAAGGACTCCACCTGGAGTTCTCCGTTACCATACACCAAGAACATCTCCTTAGTCCTTCGTAAGTACTTGAGAATGTTCTTCACAGCTGTCCAGTGACTCTCTCCAGGATCTGCTTGATACCGACTCACTACACTTAGTGAGTATGCTACATCGGGTCTGGTACATAGCATCGCATACATGATAGAGCCTACTGCCGAAGCATAGGGTATCCCTTGCATGCGAGCTCTCTCCAAATCAGTCTTGGGAGACATCTCTTTGGAGAGAGTGAGTCTAGAGAGTGAAAGCAAGAATGAAAAATACAAGAGCTAACCTCTTTTTTTGGCTGCCCTCCCTCTCTCCTCTTATCATATCAACACACAAAACAAACAATAATGTGACATATGCACATAAAAAGAGACCATGAGTCACTACCCTTGGACATGCCACATTAAATGAACTCCATCATAACCTTGAGCTCACAATTTCCATTTGCAAACATTAATCCAAATGTTTGCAACAATAAAAAGATACGGCAACATCTAAAGTAAACTCGTGACGGATCACAAGGATACCTCTCACCTGTATATACATACCTGCATCCGCATTCCGACTGAATGCGAATGCGATGAGACGAAAGTAATCCAACAAATCTAATACTAGGATCCAGCTTAAACCAAAGCCCACTAGTATGATCCGTCCGATCACGATCCGTGCATGACTGCATGTATATGATCGAACCCTGCCATATATCATACGGCCTCTACAACGTTTCGCCCGAAACTTGAGAAACTGTCTGTGGGGGACTCTAAAGACTCGTCAATACTTTGGCTGTGGATTTAACCACTAGCACGTCAGTGGTACTAGCTGTACGTAACGGGCTACCAGGTATTGACCAAAAGGGAGGTCGATGAGCGAACTCATCCTGACACCCTACTGAGCCTGTCAGTGACAATATCCGTACAGTCCGGTCCGTTCGTCTATGAGCATCGCATGTCGGGCCTAGGGGGTTGGTGAAAGTCAGACCCCCAAAAGCGATACAAGTCGTGTCGGAGTGTAGCCTAGAACACCCTGAGATACTACTGGAATACCTACCAGTAAATCTCCTTCCTTGGCTAAAGACTTCGTGTAATGGCTCTCCTAGACACAATGCGATCTCACCCCCAATACCGGGAAATACGAAACCC
The DNA here is from genome assembly GCA_030015575.1 of Agapanthus africanus. Classification (NCBI taxonomy): domain Eukaryota; kingdom Viridiplantae; phylum Streptophyta; class Magnoliopsida; order Asparagales; family Amaryllidaceae; genus Agapanthus; species Agapanthus africanus. The sequence goes on along the minus strand of CM057342.1, from coordinate 445,663,578 downwards.
CTGCCGATCCGTTCACTGCCTCCATATGACTCGGGACTGTACCCAACTAAAACCTGTTTGCACGACTCCTTTGAGCCGTGGTAGGGTAGTAATCAAAGCACAGTGGGAACTCACACGAGACAAATGACGATCTCAGGTCGATAAACTAATCAGTACACATGTCATCAGGGAGCTGCTATCTGACGTCAGTTATAATACCAACTAGCATGTTCCAGGCGAGTCCTGTCCGGTGTACTCATAACCCAATGTGCACCTGTATAAATCTTAGGTGAACCAACTGACACCAATGACTTGTGTGACCGGCCACCGCCCCTCATCGGGGTCTCGACTGTATACACTAGTCTACTAATGGAGTATCGATGCCCAGTCTCGAAACTCCCACGACTAGGGACCTTTTAAGGATGTGCTTATAGACCCCAGCTCCCACGTATATGATCGCCATCATACTGCTGGTAGTCAAGCAAGAATCCTAAGGGCTCTATCTGTAAGTCCATGCTACCTCTCCCGGTACTTACGGGCTTGCGGAAATGATGAAAAACGATTTTCAAGAGGTGGTAACATGGACTCAAAATACGCATCTTTGTTAAACAACTAACTAACAAACCTAACAAGAGTTTTACCTACTCGGTTAGGGGGTTATACCTTTCTTGAACTTCTTCGTCTTCAACTCTTTCCGGTGTACGGATCGGCCTCACCTCGTCGTCTCCTTGCGCCGAAGATGGATCCACCTGAAAGCTTCTACCTTTGGCTTCTTCTTCGAACTTGAAGAAACTAGAACACTTGGTTTGCTAAACCATGTGAACTAGGATGAGTAGAGAAGTGATATGGGTTTTCTTTTATCTCTAAGGCAATGTTTCTCAACTCATGAGAGGGTGTTGCCTTGAGCTAGAGAGAGAGCAAGAGGAAGAGCAAGAGGGAGAGCTCAAGCAAGAGAGAGAAATAAAATGAGAGAATGAGTAACTCTTTTGCCATCCAAGCTCTCATAATCCAAAATCATCATAACAAATAATAGTAATCAAGTATTGTGTGATGGTTCAAGTCAAAATGGCTATATCATTTCATGCACTCATTTTGCAAAAACAAACAAGCAAGCAAAAGTCTTTGCCATGAAATGATAGTCATTGTCATGATGATGGTCAACTAGTCCAACCTAGTCAACCGGTCAACAAAGACAACAAGTCAACAAAGTCAACCCCTCAACAACCATGTCACCATAATGTTGGAGATAGTGCCCTCAGAGTCAATTATTGGATCATAGGCACGTGATTGCAATGATTGAGGGGAGGACCTATCCCGGTAGGACAGTCTTACTCGAGATGATAGTATGCTATCTGGTTTATCTTTATCATCGTGTACTGCTTTAGGTGACCTTTCGAGTCGCTATTACACGTTGATAAAGCCCCTAGGATTCTTGCTTGACTTCCAGCAGTATGAGGGCGATCATATAAGTGGGAGCTGGGGTCTACACGCACATCCTTAAATGGTCCCTAGTCGAGGGAGATTCGAGACAGGGCATCGTTTCTCCAGAGTAGACTAGTGTATACAGTCGAGACCCCGACGAGGGGCGGTGTCCGGTCTCACAAGCCACTGGTGTCAGTTGGTTCACCTAAGATGTATACAGGTGCTCATTGGGTTATGAGTACACCGGACAGGACTCGCCGGGAACCTGCTAGTTGGGATTATACCAGACGTCAGATAGCAGTTCCCTGGTGACATGTGTACAGGTTAGTTCATCGACCTGAGATCGTCATTTGTCTCGTGTGAGTTCCCACTGTACTTTGATTACTACCCTACCACGGCTCAAAGGAGTCGTGCAAACAGGTTTTAGTTGGGTACAGTCCCGAGCCACATGGAGGCAGTGAGCGGATCTTCAGGGGTTCGTCTCTCCCGGTTTTGGGGGTGAGGTCGTGCTGTGTCTAGGAGAGCCAGAACATGAAAAGTCCTTGGCCAAGGCAGGAGATTTGCTGGTAGGTATTCCAGTAGTATCTCAGGGTGTTCTGGGCTACACTCCGACACGACTTGTACCGCTTTTGGGGGTCTGACTTTTACCAACCCCCTAGGCCCGCCATGCGATGCTTATAGACGAACGGACCGGACTGTACGGATATTGTCACTGACAGGCTCAGTAGGGTGTCAGGATGAGTTCGCTCATCGATGTCCCTTTTAGTCAATACCTGGTAGCCCGTCACGTATTGGCTTATACCTCTGACGTGCTAGTGGTTAAATCCACAGCCATAGTATTGACGAGTCTTTAGAGTCCACCACACTCAGTTACTCAGGTTTCGGGCGAAACGCTGTAGAGGCCGTATGGAGATATGGCAGGGTTCGATCGGATACGTGCGGTATTGCACGGATCGTGATCGGACGGATTTTACTAGCCGGTTTTGGCTTAAGCCGGATCCTAGTATTTGATAGTGTAGATTTTATCTCTTTGCATTTGTGTTCAGCGGGAATACAAATGCGGGCATGTATTTGCAGTAGCGGGGTTTTCCTGTAATTTATTACGGGATCGGTTTTCTGGGGTTGCCAGTTTGCATTCCGTTCCGGCCGGTTTTCTCTTTTTCCTTCCCGGTCGGACTTTTCGTTGGAAGGTGTTAATTGCAAGTTTGCAATTAACATTTTGTGAGGGGTTTCTTTGCTTGAGTGTGGCTTCATTATCATGAGATTCTTTTCTTGTCATTCCTTGCATTTATGGTGATGGTTAGTGAAAGGGTTTGAGCTTGATTTTGGTGTGACCATTATGCTTTTTGATTTTTCTTTTTCTCCTTTGGAAAATTAATCATCCATTTTTATCCACCCATTTGTGCTTGGGGTCGGCCACTGTTGAGGAATGTTGTGAGGTTTAATTTTTGGTGGGATTATTTTCCTTCTTGTAATTAGTGGGCCCCCATTTGTTTGTGTGTGTGCTGTGAGAATTTTTTATTCTCATTGGTTTTAATTTGCGCACCTTCACACTTTCATATGAAAAAAAAAGAGAGAAAGTTTGCATACATTTTCCAGAGAGCACACCTCACATTGGCCGAGCTCCTTTTTTTCCATAGCTCCTCCATTTTTCTTCAAGCCTTCATGAAAAATCCTTGTGCTAAAATTCCTCCATAATGGCAACCTCAAAACCCCAAGAGACAACCCACTACACTATATCTATAGCAAGCCTTGGACGCGTCGGCTAGCCAACTTCGCGCCCGAGTTGCCTCGGTTAAGAGGCGGGAGCCCATAAAAGATTCCGGCTACGTGGTGCCCTTTCCGACGAGCGAGGAGGTGACGGAGATTCCGCGGGAGATCGGAGTGGAGACGAAGACCGAAGGACACGGATCGCTTGGTATAGCATCTCTACTCTTTTCTATTTTGCTAGTTGCTGGGTTAATGGCCCGATCCGGGTAAAAAGTGTGCGGTGGTGCCGTTTTGCAAAGTTCGCAAAGTTTTTGTTTTCCGCGTTTCCGGCGTCGGATCGACGGCCGGGGCGCCCCCGCGGGCTTACATTGGTATCAGAGCCACGCCATTAACTTAGCCTAGCATGGTCTTGCACGTTTAGAACTCGATCGAACAAAGTTTCCAAAAACCGTATTTTTCATACTTTATGTTTCTGTCGAAATTTTTTCAAGCTCCAAAAATTTTTCAGGTCACTGCAGAAACACAAGCATGAAATTCTAAGACATCTGGTAAAATTTGATGCAGTGATCTCTTAGTACCCGCCGCGGAAACGCGGCCAAACCCCTGGTTTAGCCGCGGTTCCGCGGTGGGAAGGTGTGATCATTGCACCAAAATTTCCCAGTAGGCTTTAGACTTGGAAATAGGGCTTTTGGGACATTATTTTTGGGCCCAGATTTTCTGTAAGTGCTACAGTATTGCTTGCGGGCCCACTTGATAAATTTTGTTCGATCTGATATTTTAAACATGCCAGTTCACAGTTTTTACATTATATCTGCGACCGTGAATGTCACTTGATCGGTAAATCCCGTCTAACTGCTATAACCCGGTCAGACGGATTTGCGAACGTGACATTCACGTTGATGTTCTGTGATTGTACTGTGTTGTTGCGGATCGGTCGGTGGGGATAGCCTGGTTGCAGTGGTAGTACAGTTTTGTTGTATTATGTACATTTGATATTGCGGGGCGAGCGTCCGACATGTGGACTGCCGTCACTGCCTGTTTGTATTATTCTTTTGGGGCACGACCAGGTTGCGGTCGATGTACCCGTTGTATGTATATTTTACTTTCTGTACTAGGATTACCCCGCGGAGGGGTGCACGGATAGCCGGATTCTGGAGGGCAACAAGCCCGCATCTCATGGCGTTGAGACGGAGGGGGCTTCACTCTAGAATTGGCAGGCTATTCGCCGCACTCGTAGGGGGTACAGGTTGACCCAGGAGGGGTGCCCAAGTTACCGGATTCTGTGAAGTGCTGGGTGGTCCATTCACGTTGCTGAAGGGGGCTGCCTCGCTTCAGGTTTTGGCGGGTGACTTGCCGCGCCCGTAGGGGTCTAGGATTTTCATTGCACAGGCTATCCACACGACCAGGGGAACGTCGGGTTTCAGTAGCGGCTCTATGAAACCCGGGGATCCCAGATATCTGTATTGATCTGTGTTGCTATACATTTCTGTGTTGCTGCATTTTTATCACGCCTTGAGCGAAAATTATATATTATATATATATAAGTAGATGTTGTATATGTTTTTCATCCGCGCTAGTCCAGTCCCCGCTCTGTCGTTAGTTAGCTAATCTAACGGGTGATGACGGGACCCAGTGGCGAATGCGGATGGCATATACGTACGTCAGTATATTTTCGTTTCTTTGTGGTGTGATCAATTGATGGGACTGCATTGATTCGGATCAATGCAAGTTAAACAAACCTATTCTGATGTTGTTGGAACACTTTTTCAAAAGCTGTTATTGCAAGGGCGTTCTCTTTTGTTTTGCACAGTGGTATTCAGTTGGAATATCCTGCTCCTCAGTCGACGAGGCAAGGGCCGAGATCCCTTCACCGGGAGTGACCCCTTGGACAAAAGTTTGCGTCAGGGCAGTAACTTCACTATAGCCGATTACTTTTGCTTTGCATCGTGGTATTCAGTTGGAATATCCTGCACCTCATTCTACGGGGAAAGAGCCGAGATCCCTTCACCGGGAGTGACCTCTTTAGCAAAGTTTTTCGTTACTATATTTTTCAAAGCTATCAGTTCCTTCGACGATATCAAGTTCATTACGTTAAAGGTTTTCGCCAGAAACCATTCGTAGCCCTCCGTCGTTTCATATGGATGGTCAATAGTATTCAAGCTGTGTATGTTGGCCAAAGTCAAGGCACAGTGTTTGGTAGCTGTTGGGTATTCATATGCAGCATAGATAGATGCGTTGGTTTGGGACAGTCGTACTGCCATTTTGGCCAAAGTCAAGGGTAGGTACGGGTGGGTTCAAATTAACCAGGAAAATGACGGGTAGAACTTGACATGTGACTTATGATATGTTGGCCAAAGTCAAGGTCATAAGAGCATGGGGTAAAAATCCACATCGGGAGTTTCAAAAGTACTGAAACTTGCCAGATATGCGCATACCTTCTGGAGTGTGATAACGTGAGCAGATTCCGTCACGTTATCATGTGATGAGAGTTGGATCCCGATTCCCACTGATGAGTTGGTTTACTCCTCGGGTGATCCCGGCTAATTCTTCTTTCAGGTTTGGGGAAGAATTTGACGTTACAGTGGGAGGTTTCCAGATTAGATAAATTGGTAACCATTCTGATCTAGGTTAGAGTGCACGCTGAGTGTTTCTTTTCTCTCTCTCTCTGGCAGCGACCATTGACCCGACCCTAGACTATGACTCAGTGACCAAGTTGACCGAACCTTCTTAACACTGACTTTTGGATTGTCAGAGTTGCAGACCTCTTTGCCACTCCTACTTTTACTCTTTTCTCTGGGACACCCCGTATTACTACGAACGTCCACTTCCATTGGACAAAACCATCGTATGGTTATATACGAACTCGAAGGACTTCGAGGTTGGTTTCCGGTTCTGGAGAAAACGAATAGGACTATTCAGTTGTCTTTACCTTTTACCTTCTCTCAGGTTGCGAGTGCTCCTTGGTTTAGGAGATAGTACACCTATTACGCAAATTGGATAGTCTTCTTCCAAACCTTAGGCTGGTGCCGAACGGTGGGGAATGAAGAAAGCCAATTAGCCTAAACGGTGTACAGAAGGTATTAAGTTCAGACAAAGCAAGGGATTAGTAAGAGGGCAAAGTAAATTGCGACTGCTATTCACGACCAAACCATGTACTTCTTTGTCAATCCTAAATCACCTATGAATTAAGTTCATTCGGTTGTCTTTTATCCTCACCTTCTCTCGCATTGCGAGTGCTCCTAGGACTAGGACAGTACACCCATTATGCTTATTGGATAGTCTTCTTCCAAACCATAGGCTGGTGCCGAACGGTAGGGAAGGAAGAAAACCATTTGGTCTAAAGGGGTGTACAGAAGGTAATGACTAAAGACATGTAAAGGGATTTGGAGAGGTGGCAAAGAATTATACAGTTATAGTTGTGAATCTGGATAATGGAAGAGGCATTACTAGGAATACCGGGATACCCCATCGAAACATTTCAATGTTTCAGTTTCAATGTGTACTGTTAAAAGAAAACTGATTTCCCAATTAGACACTTGCTCCAGGGTATGTATTTGCCAGGTATGATTCTCACATCTGTATGGTTTTACAGATGATGAGTGGGAGTAAGTTATTGGGAATTAGGTGACCATCCTCATTATGTCGGGATTCGTTGGAATTGGTGATATTTGAGGAAGCCACCTGGGTTGTTTGCCGGTCGGCAAATATTTAGTTTTGAATATCCGTTGTTGTGCACCAATTTCAAATTGATATATCTGTACGTCTATTTTTATAGAGTGAGACATATCTTTTTGAAATTATGTCTATGACATTTACCTATACCAGTGGATGGTCAGGTAAGGAGCATTGAACAGCGGTGTAATTCTTCTTAACCAAAAGTACAGTTTTCAACCCTCGACAAACAGTGAATGAGTCACTAGACTCAAGGGACTTATACAGAGTATTGTATATTGTCCAGTGTCCATTAGGACAGAGGGGTTGGTCCTCGTACTATATTCTGTTTACCTTTAACTTCTCTAGTTCTTAGACATGTGTTTCGTAGAAACACAGGGTCTAAGTTTTGAGGAGTTATAGGTATAAGAGTGAAGTAGAGAACCAAGTATTGCAAGTATCGGGATTCTTCAAGGTGATCGAAGATGTAGATACTTGTGAATGGTATTCAGTTGATAGTAATGATTAAGAGAACTAGCTTCTCTTTCAGGTTACTCATAAATGGAAGTACTCCTAAGTTGAGTAACGCTGATCGGCCTCTCTTCCATTTAGTTGACATGCACTGGAGACAGCTGCATGATTTGAATCTGGTTCAATTAAATCAGTGCCTTTGTTTCTTGGATATAGAACAGTTCATATCTTGACATTGTTAAGATACGGGGAGTTGTCCGGCTTATGCTTAAAACCAGACTCTGGACAACTCATGGCACGTTTCAGTAGTGGCTGTTTGTGGGTTGACCCGGGCCATGACGAGGGTTGACTTTCTACCATCTGGAAGATCAATAGTGATATTGTTCTTGACTCGCCACAGTTTTATCAAAAATGGATTTTTTTCAGAAAAACAGTAGTGGGAGTATGGTAGAACTGGAAGTGATTCCAGAACCACAAACGATTACTGAAGATTTCATAAGATCCTAAAGATTCAATCTGGTTTGACATTCCATTGGCCACTCCGCAGATATGGTGGGTAACCTCAGGCACTCGAGAGGTACTTCGGTATGCTCAAGGACGGTGGCAGGGAGGTTCTTGTTTACCCACACTTGCCATTGCTGTTGTTCCAGGCTGCGAGACCCGGCGGGAGGATGAGTATAGCATCGTTCTAAACTTGCTTTAGAACTGTACGTGTATATGACTCTGCCAGAGGGTTGTCGTAGTCAGTGGGAGCAGCGGAAGCATTGGTGGATATCAGGCTTATGTCTATTTATAGACTAAAGCAGATATAGCGGAGATAGATCATCTATTTCTGATGTGACAGTCATAGGTTTGACTTCATCAGAATAGGGGATGGATCTGTTAAAAAGGTAGTAGGGTGTGATGTCCTGGTTTTTGATGACATACACAGAGTAGGAAGTAATATTCCTATACTACGATCGGTTATACTTTGGTCGTCACAATCGGAAGCAGTTTTAGAACATAAGTTGATGTTCTAGGGAATTGATAACGGCAGCCTCCTTTAGGAGACGGTTATCATTCCAGGGTTCCAAGGTGACCTGGATGGCAGAGTGGCTGTCAGAGTTATAGTTTTCCCTCTAACGAGGGGCAGTATTTTGGACAGGTGGTCCAGATGGAAACTGAGGGACGGCATGGCGCAGGATACTGAATAAGTTCAGTTGACGATACAGTCTAAGAAGTTTGGATTTGGAGTTCATTTATGAGCTAGGTCCCATCAGACATCCTGACATTCTAAGACAGGTATTGCTCATTTTGGGAGATGGCTTTCTCCGCGAACATGAGATATAGAGAGACATAGAAAGAAACATCAAAGCGGATCCACTCAATGAGGCTATTCCTCGAACACAATAGTTTCGCAAACGGGCTTTGTGAGACTGACTAGTAGAGGAGTTGGGTGTTCGGTATCACACGGGCTGTGAGTATGCGACATCGCAATAATTAGCCTCGAGTGCAAGTGGGAGATTGTTGGAGATAGTGCCCTCAGAGTCAATTATTGGATCACAGGCACGTGATTGCAATGATTGAGGGGAGGACCTATCCCGGTAGGACAGTCTTACTCGAGATGATAGTATGCTATCTGGTTTATCTTTATCATCGTGTACTGCTTTAGGTGACCTTTCGAGTCGCTATTACACGTTGATAAAGCCCCTAGGATTCTTGCTTGACTTCCAGCAGTATGAGGGCGATCATATAAGTGGGAGCTGGGGTCTACACGCACATCCTTAAATGGTCCCTAGTCGAGGGAGATTCGAGACAGGGCATCGTTTCTCCAGAGTAGACTAGTGTATACAGTCGAGACCCCGACGAGGGGCGGTGGCCGGTCTCACAAGCCACTGGTGTCAGTTGGTTCACCTAAGATGTATACAGGTGCTCATTGGGTTATGAGTACACCGGACAGGACTCGCCGGGAACCTGCTAGTTGGGATTATACCAGACGTCAGATAGCAGTTCCCTGGTGACATGTGTGCAGGTTAGTTCATCGACCTGAGATCGTCATTTGTCTCGTGTGAGTTCCCACTGTACTTTGATTACTACCCTACCACGGCTCAAAGGAGTCGTGCAAACAGGTTTTAGTTGGGTACAGTCCCGAGCTACATGGAGGCAGTGAGCGGATCTTCAGGGGTTCGTCTCTCCCGGTTTTGGGGGTGAGGTCGTGCTGTGTCTAGGAGAGCCAGAATATGAAAAGTCCTTGGCCAAGGCAGGAGATTTGCTGGTAGGTATTCCAGTAGTATCTCAGGGTGTTCTGGGCTACACTCCGACACGACTTGTACCGCTTTTGGGGGTCTGACTTTTACCAACCCCCTAGGCCCGCCATGCGATGCTCATAGACGAACGGACCGGACTGTACGGATATTGTCACTGACAGGCTCAGTAGGGTGTCAGGATGAGTTCGCTCATCGATGTCCCTTTTAGTCAATACCTAGTAGCCCGTCACGTATTGGCTTATACCTCTGACGTGCTAGTGGTTAAATCCACAGCCATAGTATTGACGAGTCTTTAGAGTCCACCACACTCAGTTACTCAGGTTTCGGGCGAAACGCTGTAGAGGCCGTATGGAGATATGGCAGGGTTCGATCGGATACGTGCGGTATTGCACGGATCGTGATCGGACGGATTTTACTAGCCGGTTTTGGCTTAAGCCGGATCCTAGTATTTGATAGTGTAGATTTTATCTCTTTGCATTTGTGTTCAGCGGGAATACAAATGCGGGCATGTATTTGCAGTAGCGGGGTTTTCCTGTAATTTATTACGGGATCGGTTTTCTAGGGTTGCCAGTTTGCATTCCGTTCCGGCCGGTTTTCTCTTTTTCCTTCCCGGTCGGACTTTTCGTTGGAGGGTGTTAATTGCAAGTTTGCAATTAACATTTTGTGAGGGGTTTCTTTGCTTGAGTGTGGCTTCATTATCATGAGATTCTTTTCTTGTCATTCCTTGCATTTATGGTGATGGTTAGTGAAAGGGTTTGAGCTTGATTTTGGTGTGACCATTATGCTTTTTGATTTTTCTTTTTCTCCTTTGGAAAATTAATCATCCATTTTTATCCACCCATTTGTGCTTGGGGCCGGCCACTGTTGAGGAATGTTGTGAGGTTTAATTTTTGGTGGGATTATTTTCCTTCTTGTAATTAGTGGGCCCCCATTTGTTTGTGTGTGTGCTGTGAGAATTTTTTATTCTCATTGGTTTTAATTTGCGCACCTTCACACTTTCATATGAAAAAAAAAGAGAGAAAGTTTGCATACATTTTCCAAAGAGCACACCTCACATTGGCCGAGCTCCTTTTTTTCCATAGCTCCTCCATTTTTCTTCAAGCCTTCATGAAAAATCCTTGTGCTAAAATTCCTCCATAATGGCAACCTCAAAACCCCAAGAGACAACCCACTACACTATATCTATAGCAAGCCTTGGACGCGTCGGCTAGCCAACTTCGCGCCCGAGTTGCCTCGGTTAAGAGGCGGGAGCCCGTAAAAGATTCCGGCTACGTGGTGCCCTTTCCGACGAGCGAGGAGGTGACGGAGATTCCGCGGGAGATCGGAGTGGAGACGAAGACCGAAGGACACGGATCGCTTGGTATAGCATCTCTACTCTTTTCTATTTTGCTAGTTGCTGGGTTAATGGCCCGATCCGGGTAAAAAGTGCGCGGTGGTGCCGTTTTGCAAAGTTCGCAAAGTTTTTGTTTTCCGCGTTTCCGGCGTCGGATCGACGGCCGGGGCGCCCCCGCGGGCTTACACATAATACTTAATTAATATTATTGTTAATTATATTTCTTATTCTCATTAGGGTTTAGCCAAAAGTCAATAGTCAACAGTCAACAACCCCAATGAAAATCCTCTGCCTCTGTCTCTCTGTCAACTGTGCATACACACCCGTATCCGCGTTCCGAAGAACACGAATACAAACGAGATAAAACCAATCCCAAAATGTACACTAGGATCTGGCTTAAACCAAAGCCCGCTAGTGTTAACTGTCCAGACACCAAACGTGCACAAGTGCACGGATGTGACCGAACCCTGTCGCAAAACCATGCGACCTGTCGCAAAACCATGAGATCTCTACTCTTTTGCCTAAAGGCGAATAGCTTTCTGTGTGGGACTCTAAAGACTCGACACTACGCTGGCAGTGGGTTTAACCATAGACCGCAAGCGGCACTAGCTGTGCATAACGGTCCCCAGGTAGATGCCGACAAGAAGACTGACGAGGTGAAACCCATCTGAACTCCTACTGAGCCTGAATGTGACAATCTCCGTACAGTCCGGTCTGTTCGTCTGATACATCGCATGGCGGGCCTAGGGGGCGGTAAACGTCAGTTCCCTAATAGCGGTACAAGTCGTGTCGGAGTGAAGCCCAGAACACCCTGAGATAGCACTGGAAACCTACCAGTATATCTCGCTTGCCCTGGCCAGGGACTACTCGTGTAATGGCTCTTCTAGACACAGCGCGATGTCAACCCCCAATACCGGGAGAGACGAATCCTGTCTAACCGTTACCGCCTCCAAGTGCTTCGGGACTGCACCCAAAAACTACCTGTTTGCACGACTCCTTTGAGCCGTGGTAGGGTAGTAATCAAAGTACAGTGGGAACACACTCGAGGCGAAGTGACAGTGTCAAGTCAGCGGACTAAGCTGTACTCATGTCACCTGGGAACTGATAACTGACGATAGGTATAATACCAACCAACAGTTCCCGACGAGTCCTGTCCAGTGTACTCGTAACCTAACGAGCACCTGCATACTATCTCAAGTACGACGTACTGACGGCTGTGGGACAGGCCGTCTCCCACACTGGGATGAGAAGCGCATACGCTAGTCTACTCCGGAGTATCGATGCCCTGTCTTGATAGTCCTGCGACTAGGGACCTGCATAAGGATGTGCTTATAGATTACCCAGCCCCCATGAGTGTGACTGCCATCACAACGCTGGTAATCAAGCAAAGATCCTAAGGGCTCCACTAATGTGTATAGGTGATATACTAAAATAAACACATGTACACATTAAAGTAGAAACAAACCAAGTAGCATACTACTATATTGAGCAAGATTGTCTATACAAGGTGAATATCCCAAGCTTCCATTAAGTAATATACAAACTAGTATGATACAATAATGGCTTCTAGGGCATATATACTAACAATCTCCTACTTGCACTAAGGCCATGTACCGGCGTATCGAAGACCTATCATCTCGATCAGCTGCTCGAACTGAGTCTGGGGTAAGGCCTTTGTGAGTGGATCAGCAGTGTTATCTTCCGTAGAAACTCTCCGAACCTCGATCTCCTGGCGACCCACGATCTCCCTGATCTGGTGATACTGCCTCAAGATGTGCCTGGACTTCTGATGGGACCTGGGTTCCTTCGCTAAAGCTATAGCTCCATTGTTGTCACAATACAGTGGTATTGGATCAACAATGGTAGGAACCACCTGAAGCTCCGTGAGGAACTTCTTCATCCAGACAGCTTCCTTTGCGGCATCTGCAGCAGCGATATATTCCGCTTCCATCGTCGAGTCAGCAACGGTTTCCTGTTTGGAACTCTTCCAACACACCGCCCCTCCATAGAGGGTAAAGACATAACCCGACATGGACTTGGAATCATCCTTGTCACTCTGGAAGCTGGAGTCAGCAAAGGCCTCGATCTGGAGGTCTTTTCCGCCATACACCAAGAACATCTCCTTAGTCCTTCTCAGGTACTTGAGAATGTTCCTCACCGCTATCCAGTGTTTCTTCCCAGGGTTTGACTGATACTGGCTTACTACACTCAGTGCATAAGCTACATCCTGTCTGGTACACAACATCGCATACATTATAGAGCCTACCGCAGAAGCGTAGGGTATAATAGACATGCGATCCCTTTCCAAATCAGTCTTTGGAGAGGGTGATCCCGTGACAAGCCGGTAGATTACCGCGCTTGGAATCTTCCATACTGAATCTTTTCAGTATGGTGTCGATGTACCTGGACTGTGAGAGTCCTAATATCCTCTTGGATCTGTCACGATAGATCTGGATCCCCAGAATGTAAAAGGCATCACCCAGGTCTTTCATGGAGAACCTGTGTGACAAGAACCCCTTGACAGATTGTAGCATAGGAATGTCATTTCCTATTAAGAGAATGTCATTCACATATAAAACGAGGAATACTACAGTTCTCGCTACAAATCTACTATAGATGCATGGTTCATCTGGATTTTTGATAAAGCCAAATTCTTTGACCGTCTCATCAAAACAGATGTTCCAACTCCGCGATGCTTGCTTTAGTCCGTAGATGGACTTAAGCAACTTGCACACCTTTCCGCTGCTCCCACTCTGAATGAAACCCTCTGGCTGGTCCATATAAACACACTCCTCTAAATTTCCATTTAGAAAAGCGGTCTTTACGTCCATCTACCAAATCTCATAATCGTGGAAGGAAGCAATGGCAAGAAGGATCCGAATGGATTTCAGCATAGCTACTGGAGAAAAGGTCTCGTCATAGTCCAAACCAGGTCTTTGACGAAAACCCTTTGCAACCAGTCTAGCTTTATAGGTCTCAACCTGTCCATCTACACCAATCTTCCTTTTGAAGATCCACTTGCATCCTACCGGTTTTACCCCATCTGGAACAACGTCCAACGTCCATACTTTGTTGGTGTACATGGACTCCATTTCGGTCCGCATTGCATTCAACCATTTTACCGAGTCAACGCTCTGAATGGCCTACTGGAACCTAGTCGGCTCATCTTAATCAATGATGCAATCTTCTCTATCCCCGTCTATGAGAAAACCGTAGTATCTCTCGGGCGGATGAGACTGCCTACTACTTCTACGGAGCGGCGTACGAATGTCATTTCTTTTGAACCCTCTGGTTCTACTAAGCTTTCAGTAATAGCTCGTGGTTCTGGAATTTCATCCAGTTCTATTGCGCTCCCACTTATCTGATTTTCTAAAAACTCAGTTTCCAAGAAGTGGGCATGACGAGAAACATAAATCTTTTGTTCCTCTTCGCAATAGAAGAAATATCCCTTGGAGTTCTTTGGATATCCCACAAACTTGCACTGTACTGAGCGTGCCTCGAGTTTGTCCGCATGCTGCTTTTTGACAAAAGCTAGACATCCCCATGTCTTAATGTGATTAAGATAGGGTCTCTTCCCACACCACATCTGATATAGTGTAGTAGGCACAGTCTTAGTTGGAACTCGGTTCAAAAGGTATGCAGCTGATTCTAGTGTATATCCCCAGAATGATCGCGGTAACTCAGCGTTACTCATCATGGACCGGACCATATCCAATAGGGTTCGGTTCCGTCTCTCCGATACACCGTTATGTTGCGGGGTGTATGGAGGAGTAAGCTGAGAGAGAATTCCATTCTCTTTTAAGTAATCCAGGAACTCGGCACTTAAGTATTCACCACCTCGATCCGATCTCAGTGTCTTGATACTTTTGTCGGTTTGTTTTTCTACTTCATTCTTATATTTCTGGAATTTTCCAAAGGCTTCGGATTTATGTTTCATTAAGAAGACATAACCGTACCTTGAAAAGTCATCCGTAAAAGTAATGAAGTAAGAATAACTGCTTCGCGCATGTGTAGACATTGGACCGCACACGTCGCTGTGTACGAGTCCCAAGAGCTCGCTCGCTCTTACTCCGTGTCCAGTGAACGGAGTCTTTGTCATCTTTCCTTTGAGACAGGATTGACAAGTGGCATACGATTGATATTCGAACGGATCCAAATATCCTTCTGTATGTAACTTCGTCAACCTTCTCTCATTGATGTGACCCAGTCTACAATGCCATAAGAAAGCCTGGTTTGTATCCGGAGACTTTCTTTTGTGTGTATTCTGGACATTGAAAATCTGTGGTTGGTTTAGTACGTATATACCATTGCTTAATGTACCTGACCCAATCAGAACTTGATTAAGGTGAATGTTTACAACATTACTTACAAACGCAAATTCAAAACCTTCTTTAGAAATCAAAGATACAGAAATGATATTACAAGTTGCGTTGGGTACAAAAAAGCAATTACGTAAAACCAAAACATGTCCATCTGACATTCCCAGGTGATAGTCCCCCACGACCTTAGCATCTATGCTAGCTCCGTTTGCAACTTTGAGGGTCATGTCACCTGCCTTCAAAAACCTACGATTTCTCAACGCCTGCAAAGAATTACAGATATGAGATCCTGATCCGGTATCCAATACCTAGGAAGTAAAGTTTATTGATAGACAGTTTTCAATAACGTACACACCTGAAGCTGAAGCCGCAACCTGCTTCAGATCCTGTGTTCTGGCTTTCCAAGCTCTGCAATCTTTCTTCCAGTGCCCACTCTTATGACAGTAAAAGCACTCTTCCTTCCCCACAAGTTTCCCCGTTATCTTTGTTGCTTTTGCCTTTCCCTTCGTATCCACTTTACTAACACCGCCCCTTGGTTTGGCGGGGGTTTTCTTCTTCTTTCCCTTGGCTTTCGCCTTGGACCTAGAAGAGGAAGATCCTCCTACAAACAAAGTGGATGTTTCCCTACCTTTCTATAGGGTGCCCTCTGCACTCCTCAGCATGTTGAGGAGCTCTGAAAGTTCAACTTCCTTTTCTTGCAAGTTGAAATTCAGGATGAACTGGGCGTAAGTGGAAGGAAGGGACTGAAGAATCAAGTCCGTATAGAGCTCATTCTCCAACGTGGTCCCAAGGTCCGCGAGCTCCTCTATGAAGCCTATCATCTTAAGCACGTGTTCCGCTACCGATGATCCAACGGCCAACCTTGCCGAAAATAACTTCTTCGATACTTCGTATCTTGCGATACGAGATTGCTCTCCATACAGTTCTTTTGTATGGAGAAATACGGATTCGAGGTCCATATTCTCGTGCCTCCTCTGATGTTCGTTGTCCATAGAGGCAAGCACGAGGCACTTGGCCTTCGCGCAATCGATTTCGCAGGTCTTACAGATTTCCCTATCCGCGACGCTGGTTTTGGGACCTGGGACAGGGGGAGCTTTGGTGGTAAGGAGATACCCCAACTTGTCATAAGTGATTGCCATTTTGACATTCCTGAGCCAATCTTTGTAGTTTGGCCCTGTCAGTATGTTCTTATCTAGTAGTAACTTAAGTCCGGTCATTATGTTTGGTTGCTGCAATTAGGAGAGAGAGAAGAAACACTTTAGCATGATGCTCTTGCAAGTTTATAGTGGTTTTTAATTTGTCTAAACAGGATGGCTCCCACCGTCGCTCGAATCCCTCCTCAAACCAAAAAGGAAGAATTAGTCAGGATCAATCTCACCGTACAATTCTTGCTTAACCGTTCGGCCAGGCTGGTGTCGGTACTTCGAGGGAGGTTTTCCAACGCTTTCACGAAGTTCCTTAATTAAATAACCTCTTTTCCCTGTGGGCGTAGCCCCGCTAACACCTTTCTAGACACCTACTTGGTTTATAGCATTGATCGTTAAGTGAGAAATTTCCCGAGGAGTAGCATATACTCACAGTAGGATCGGGATTCAAATATCATTGCGTGATAAAACTGAAGGAATCCTACCAGAATCATCACACTCCAAATGGTATGCAGCGCTAGCAAGTTTTAGTTCTTTTGAAATCCCCGATGTGGATTTTTGCCCCATGCTCTTATGACCTTGACTTTGGTCAACAAATCATAAGTCACATGTCAAGTTCTACCCGTCATTCTCCAGGTTAATTTGAGGCCACCCGCACATACCCTTGACTTTGGCCAACAAGGTAGAACGACTGCCCCAAACCAACACATCTATCTATGCTGCACATGAATTCCCAATAGCTACCAATCACTATGCCTTGACTTTGGCCAACAAACATAGCTTGAATACTTATTGACCATTCATGTGAAACGACGGAGGGCTACGAATGGTTTTGGCGAAACCGTGAACGTAGTGAACTTGATATAATCGAAGGAACGAGATAGCTTTTAAAAGTAGTAGCTTAAGCTCCGCGTTTAAAATTTATTTTTGAAAAGAAACCGAGTGGTTTTCAAAGTGTTCCAACTACTTTTACTTGGTTTATTTTTCTTGCATTAATTCGAATGTGTCCCATCATTTAATCCTACCATTGCAGAAAACAACCAAAATATGACGTACGCTTATGCCATCCGCATTCGCCACGGGGCCCCGTCATTACCCGTTAGGTTACTTAACTAACGACAGAGCGGGGGCTGGACTAGCGCGGATGCAAAACATAACCAACGCCTAAATAATATCATATATAGATATATTGCAATGATAGCCATTTCAGATCACAGGTGAACACATTGGATATACTAGGAATCCGCAATTCGTACGAGCCTGTAACGAAAAGCTGATTACACGGTTGCGATGAATAGCCAATACCCCACCCTAGACCCCTACGGGTGCGGCAAACTACCCGCTAAATATCCGAAGCGGAGCAACCTCCCTCAATGACGTGAGTAGGCCACTCGGCACTTCGAGATACCCGGTAGTTTGTGCACCCCACCTTGGGTCTATCCTAGGAGCAAAAACAGTAAAAAGAAATTATACAATGACGGCTACAACCCCGACCTGGTTGTGCGGCCATACAAATAATATTACATCAATTTACATATTACATGAATTGAAAGATAAAAGAAAACTCTCATCTCACAACCCCCCGGCTATTCATCCGCGACAATCCAATGAATTCATATACACATACCATCAACATTACAGATCACAGATATGTATAACCCCCACTAATCGACGTATAGCGATTAGCGGACGTTCAATACATATATTACATCACAGATATATACCCGTCAGCTTAAGTCTTTAGAAGTTCGATCAAAATACGGATTTTTAGGCCCCAAACACAAATTTTTCTTTCTGGAAAATCTGGGCAGAAAACACATATTGCAAAAATCCCAAAACAACCACAGAAACACTCTGCAAGAAAACAGTGCCACGACCGAGTCAACTCAGCCGCGGTTCCGCGGCGGGAGCGTGCTCCCGCCGCGGAACCGCGGCGCTTTGACCTAGTCGTTGGACCTGTTTTCTTGGGTGTCTTAAATAAAGCCTGAGCCGATTTTTCATGTATGATTTATTATTTTTTGAACAGAGGAAAAAATCAGCAGAAACTTGTTGGAGATAGTGCCCTCAGAGTCAATTATTGGATCACAGGCACGTGATTGCAATGATTGAGGGAGGACCTATTCCGGTAGGACAGTCTTACTCAAGATGATAGTATGCTATCTGGTTTATCTTTATCAACATGTACGGCTTTAGGTGACCTTACAGGTCACTATTACACGTTGGTAGAGCCTCTAGGATTCTTGCTTGACTGCCAGCAGTATGAGGGCGATCATATATGTGGGAGCTGGTAGTCCATAAGCACATCCTTAAAGGTCCCTAGTCGTGGGAGTTTCGAGACAGGGCATCGATACTCCAGAGTAGACTAGTGTATACAGTCGAGACCCCGACATGGGCGGTGGCCGGTCTCACAAGCCACTGGTGTCAGTTGGCTCACCTAAGATGTATACAGGTGCTCATTGGGTTATGAGTACACCGGACAGGACTCGCCGAGAACATGCTAGTTGGTCTTATACCTGACGTCAGATAGCAGTTCCCTGGTGACATGTGTACAGGTTAGTTCATCGACCTGAGATCGTCATTTGTCTCGTATGAGTTCCCACTGTACTTTGATTACTACCCTACCACGCTCAAAGGAGACGTGCAAACAGGTTTTAGTTGGGTACAGTCCCGAGCCACATGGAGGCAGTGAGCGGATCTGCAGGGGTTCGTCTCTCTCGGTATTGGGGGTGAGGTCGGCTATGTCTAGGAGAGCCATTACACGAAGTCCTTGGCCAAGGCAGGAGATTTACCGGTAGGTATTCCAGTAGTATCTCAGGGTGTTCTGGGCTATACTTCGACATGACTTGTACCGCTTTTGGGGGTCTGACTTTTACCAACCCCCTAGGCCCGCCATGCGATGCTCATAGACGAACGGACCGGACTGTACGGATATTGTCACTGACAGGCTCAGTAGGGTGTCAGGATGAGTTCGCTCATCGACGTCCCTTTTGGTCAATACCTGGTAGCCCGTTACGTATAGGCTAATACCTCTGACGTGCTGGTGGTTAAATCCACAACCAACATGTTGACGAGTTTTTAGAGTCCCCCACAGACCAGTTTCTCAAGTTTCGGGCGAAACGCTGTAGAGGCCGTATGAAAATATGGCAGGGTTCGATCAGATACGTGCGGTATTGCACGGATCATGATCGGACGGTTAATACTAGCGGGCTTTGGTTTAAGCCGGATCCTAGTATTGTACAGTGTAGATTTTGTTTCAGTGCATTTGTATTCGGTCGGAATACAAATGCGGGTATGTATATACAGTAGCGGGGTTTTCCTGTAATTTATTACGGGATCAGTTTTTTGGAGTTGCCAGTTTGCTTTCCGTTTCGGCCATATTTCTTTATATCTTTCATTGGCCGAAGATTGGTGGAGGAGGGCTTATTTGCATTTGTGCAAATAAGCATTTTGGAAGGTTGTCTTTTCATATTGTAGTGTCATGATTGTTGCTCCATTATTGACTTCAAAACCTCATGATTGCTTGACTTTTGTTTGTGATGATTAGTTGGTGGAGTGTTGGACTTTGTCTTATGATCATGCTTCAAGATAACTCCACACTCTCTCTTGCATTATTGAGATACACCCCCCTTGGACTTTGACCCTCTCCTCCTCATCACATGTGGCCGGCCAATTCTTCATGGGCTGTCCAAATTTTTGGGGATGGCTTTTAGTCTCATTTGCTTGCTAGAAATTCCCAAGCCATCAAGAAAATTCAAATCTTATTCTCCACCACCAAATATGACAACTTCAACCCCAAATGAGACATAGCACTACACAACATTCTACCGCAATTCTTAGGCACGTCGGCTCGCCAACTTCGTGCCCGAGTTGCCTCGGTCCAGAGGTGGGAGCACGTAAAAGAAACCGGCGACGTGGTGCCCTTCCGGCAAGGAGATGAAGACCGGAGATTCCGTGAGGAGATCGGGACGACGACGAGAAGACCGAAGGACACGGATCGCTCGGTATATCTCTCTACCCCTTCTCTTGTTAGCTAGGACTAGATTAATGGCACGATCCGGGATTTTAGTGCGCGGTGGTGCCGGTTCAAAAGGTTAAAGTAAATTATCGCTTCCGCATTTTGGCCTCGGAAAGACGGCCGGGGCGCCGCCGTGCACTTACAGTGGTATCAGAGCCTTGCCATTAACATAGTCTAGCTTTGTCTAGTGTGTTTACATTTCCGATCAAACAAAATTCTAAAAACCGCGTTTTCATGTGCATCAGTTTCTGTCGAAATTTTTTTAGCTCCAAAAATTTTTCAGGTTGTTGCAGAATGATGTGCAGGGAATTCTAAGAATTCTGTGAAATTTTGGTCTCGTGAACACACTACATCACCGCGGAACCGCGGCCAAACCCATGCTTGGGCCGTGGTTCCGCCGCGACTTGCACTATTCAGTGTACCAAAATTTTGCAGAATGCTCCTGACTTGAAAATAGGGTTTTTGGAATGTTCTTTTTGGGCCCAGATTTTCTGTAAGTGCTACAGTAGTGCTTGGGGCCCACTTCGATAAATTTGATCGATCAAGAATTTTAAACACATTAGTTCACAGTATTTACATTATATCTGCGACCGTGAATGTCACTCGATCGGTAAATCCTGTCTAACTGCTATAGCCCGGTTAGACGGATTTGCGAACGTGACATTCACGTTGATGTTCTGTGTTGTGTTGTGATGTTGCGGATTGATCGTGGGGGATAGCCTGGATGCAATGTTAGTACAGATTTGGTTGTATTATGTACATTTGATATTGCGGGGCGAGCGTCCGACATGTGGACTGCCGTCACTGCCAGTCTGTATATTATTCTTTTGGGGCACGACCAGGTTGCGGTCGATGTACCCGTTGTATGTATATTTTACTTTCTGTACTAGGATTTCCCCGCGGAGGGGTGCACGGATAGCCGGGTTCTAGAGGGAAACAAGCCCGCATCTCATGGCGTTGAGACGGAGGGGGCTTCACTCTAGAATTGGCGGGCTATTCGCCGCACTCGTAGGGGGTATAGGTTGACCCAGGAAGGGTGCCCAAGTTACCGGATTCCATGAAGTGATGGGTGGTCCATTCACGTTGCTGAAGGGGGCTGCCTCGCTTCAGGTTTTGGCGGGTAACTTGCCGCGCCCGTAGGGGTCTAGGGTTTCATTGCACAGGCTATCCACACGACCAGGGGAACGTTGTGTTTCAGTAGCGGCTCTGTGAAACCCGGGGATCCCAGATTTCTGTATTGTTCTGTGATGCTGTACATTTCTGTGATGTTGCATTTTATCACGCCTTGAGCGAAATATTATATATTGATATATATACTAGTATATGTTGTATAAGTTTTGCATCCGCGCTAGTCCAGTCCCCGCTCTGTCGTTAGTTAGCTAATCTAACGGGTAATGACGGGACCCAGTGGCGAATGCGGATAGCATATACGTACGTCATTATTTTCTTTCTTTATTGGTGTGATCAACTGATAGGACTGCGTTGATTCGGATCAATGCAAGTTAAAAACAAACCTAATCTGATGTTGTTGGAATAATTTTTCAAAAAGCTGTTATTGCAAGGACGTTCTCTTTTGTTTTGCACAGTGGTATTCAGTTGGAATATCCTGCTCCTCAGTCGACGAGGCAAGGGCCGAGATCCCTTCACCGGAAGTGACCCCTTGGACAGAAGTTTGCGTCAGGGCAATAACTTCACTATAGCCGATTACTTTTGCTTTGCATCGTGGTATTCAGTTGGAATATCCTGCACCTCATTCTACGTGGAAAGAGCCGAGATCGCTCCACCGGGAGTGACCTCTTTAGCAAAGGTTTTCGTCACTATATTTTTATAAAGCTATCCGGTTCCTTCAACGATATCAAGTTCATTACGTTAAAGGTTTTCGCCAGAAACCATTCGTAGCCCTCCGTCGTTTCATATGGATAGTCAATAGTATTCAAGCTGTGTTTGTTGGCCATAGTCAAGGCACAGTGTTTGGTAGCTATTGGGAGTTCATATGCTGCATAGATAGATGCGTTGGTTTGGGACAGTCGTATAGCCTTGTTGGCCCTAGTCAAGGGCTTGTACGGGTGGGTTCAAATCAACCTGGACAATGACGGGTAGAACTTGACATGTGACTTATGATTTGTTGGCCTTAGTCAAGGTCATAAGAGCATGGGGCAAAAATCCACATCGGGAGTTTCTAAAGAAACTGAAACTTGCCAGATATGCGCATACCTTCTGGAGTGTGATAACGTGAGCGGATTCCGTCACGTTATCATGCGATGATAGTTGGATCCCGATTCCCACTGATGAGTTGGTTTACTCCTCGGGTGATCCCGACTAATTCTTTTTTCAGGTTTGGAGGAGAATTTGACGGTACAGTGGGAGGTTTCCAGATTAGATAAATTGATAACCATTCTGATCTAGGTTAGAGTGCACGCTGAGTGTTTCTTTTCTCTCTCTCTCTTTGGCAGCGACCATTGACCCGACCCTAGACTATGACTCAGTGACCAAGTTGACCGAACCTTCTTTAACACTGGCTTTTGGATTGTCAGAGTTGCAAACCTCATTGCCACTCCTACTTTTACCCTTTTTCTCCAGGACACCCCGTATTACTACGAACGTCCATTTCCATTGGACAAAACCATCGTATGGTTATATACGAACTCGAAGAAATTTATTCGAGGATGGTTTCCGGTTCTGGAGAAAACGAATAGGACTATTCAGTTGTCTTTTCCTTTTATCTTCTCTCAGGTTGCGAGTACTCCTTGGTTTAGGAGATAGTACACCTATTACGCAAATTGGATAGTCTTCTTCCAAACCTTAGGCTGGTGCCGAACGGTAGGGAATGAAGAAAACCAATTAGCATAACGATGGTGTGCAGAAGGTATTAAGTAAAGACATATCAAGGGATTAGTAAGAGGGCAAAGTAAATTGCGACTGCTATTCACGACCAAACCAAGTACTTCATTACCACTCCCACTTCACCTTTGTATTTCTCCAGGACACTCCGTATCACTACGAAGATCCACAGTTTATCTGGATACTCCATCGTATGGTTATATATGAACTCGAAAGGAACTTGTTCCAGTTCGGGGATGGATTCTGGTTCAGGAGAAATAGGAATAAGGTTTATTCGGTTGTCTTTTATCTTCACCTTCTCTCGTATTGCGAGTGCTCCTAGGATTAGGACAGTACACCCATTAGGTTTATTGGATAGTCTTCTTCCAAACCATAGGCCGGTGCCAAACGGTAGGGAAGGAAGAAAACCATTTGGCCTAAAGGGGTGTACAGAAGGTAATGACTAAAGACATATGAAGAGATTTGGAGAGATGGTAAAGAATTATACGGTTACAGTTGTGAATCTGGATAATGGAAGTGGCATTACTAGGAATACCAGTATACCCCATCGAAACATTTCAATGTTTCAGTTTCACTGTGTACTGTTAAAAGAAAACTGATTTCCCAATTAGACACTTGCTCCAGGGTATGTATTTACCAGGTTTGATTCTCACATCTGTATGGTTTTACAGATGATGAGTCGGAGTAAGTTATTGAGAATTAGGTGATCATCCTCATTATATCGGGATTTGTTGTAATCGGTGATGTTTGAGGAAGTCACCTGGGTTGTTTGCCGGACGGCAAATATTTGGTTTTGAATATCTGTTGTTATGCACCAATTTCAAATTGATATATCTGTACGTCTATTTTTATAGAGTGAGATATACCTTTTTGAAATTATGTCGATGATATTTACCTATATCAGTGGATGGTTAGGTAAGGAGCATTGAACAGCGGTGTAATTCTTCTTAACCATAAGTACAGTTTTCAACCTACGACACACAGGGAGTGAGTTATCAGACTCAAGGGACTTATACAGAGTATTGTATGTTGTCCAGCGTCCTTGAGGACAAAGGGGTTCGTTCTCGTACTATATTCGGTTTACTTATGACTTCTCTAGTTTTTAGACAGGTGTTTCGTAGAAACACAGGGTCCGAATTTTGAGAAGTTATAGGTATAAGAGTAAAGTAGAGAACCAGATGTTGCAAGTATCGGGATTCTTCAAGGTGATCAAAGATGTAGATACTTGCGGATGGTATTCAGGTGATAGTAATGATTAAGAGAACTTGCTTCTCTTTCAGGTTACTCATAATTGGAAGCATTCCTAAGTTGAGTAACGCTGATCGGCCTCCTTCCATTTAGTTGACATGCACTGGAGACAGCTGCATGATTTAAATCTGGTTCAATTAAATCAGTGCCTCTGTTTCTATATTGGATATAGAACAGTTCATATCTTAACGATGTTAAGGTACGGGGAGTTGTCCGGCCTATGCTTAAAACCAGACTCTGGATAACTCAAGGCATGTTTCTGTAATGGCGGTTTGTGGGTTGACCCAGGCTATGACGAGTGTTGACTTTCTACCATCTGGAAGATCAATAGTGATATTGTTGTAGACTCGCCACAGTTTTAATAAAAATGGATTTTTTCAGAAAACAGTAGTGGGAGTATGGTAGAACTGGAAGTGATTCCAGAACCACAAACGATTACTGAAGATTTGATAAGAACCTAAAGATTCAATCTGGTTTGACATTCTATTGGCCACTCCGCAGATAAGGTGGGTAACTTCAGGCACCCGAGAGGTACTCCAGTAGCCTCAAGGACGGTGACAGGGAAGTTCTTGTTTACCCAGACTTGCCATTGCTGTTGTTCCAGACCGTAAGACCCGGCAGGAGGATGAGTATAGCGTCGTTCTAAACTAGCTTTAGAAGTGTACGTCTATATGACTCTGCCAGAGGGTTGTCGTGGTCAGTGGGAGCAGCGGAAGCATTGGTGGACAAGTGGCTTATGTCTATTTATAGACTAAAGCAGATATAGCGGAGATAGATCATCTGTTTCTGATGTGACAGTCATAGGTTTGACTTCATCAGAATAGGAGATGGATCTGTTAAGAAGGTAGTAGTGTGTGATGTCCTGGTATTTGGATGACATACACAGAGTAGGAAGTGAAATTCCTACACTACGATCGGTTATACATTGGTTGTTACACAGTGGTTTCTCCACATGGGACTTGGATATAATATTAGACATTCTGGTTACTAGATCTATGGTTTTAGATCTAGATTTAGGAAGTATCCCAATCTGGGTACCTAGACAGCATTCTAAGAGTATTTAGAATAGACGACTCCTGGTACGGTAGTGTACCTGCAGGTGATGGAGTCACCCTCTCTAAAGGTGTCTTACAGACTAAAGGGGAGAGGGATGTGCATGATTGGCAGATCACTTGCTTAGGCAATTGAGTCAATCATGAGATGTCAAGTACCACACCAGATGTTGTTTTTGCACTAGATGCAATAAGTTGACATTGATCCAATCCTGGAGAAACAGTCGGAAGCAGTTTTAGAACATAAGTGGATGTTCTAGGGATATGATAACGACAGCCTCATTCGGGAGACAGTTATCATTCCAGGCTTCCAAGGTGACTTGGACGACAGGGTGGCCATCAGAGTTATAGTTTTCCCTCTGACGAGGGGCAGTATTTTGGACAGATGGTCCAGGTGGATACTGAGGGAAGGATGGTGCAGGATACTGATTAAGTTCAGTTGACGATACAGTCTAAGAAGTTTGGATTTGGAGTTCATTTATGAGCTATGTCCCATCAGACATCCAGACACATTCTAAGACAAGTATTGCTCATTTCGGGAGATGGCATTCTCCGCGAACTTGAGATATAGAGAGACATAGAAAGAAACATCAAAGCGGATCCACTCACTGAGACTATTCCTCGAACGCAATAGTTTCGCAAACGAGCTTTGTGAGACTGACAAGTAGAGGAGTTGGGTGTTCGGTATCACACGGGCTGTGAGTATGCGACATCGCAATAATTAGCCTTGAGTGCAAGTGGGAGATTGTTGGAGATAGTGCTCTCAGAGTCAATTATTGGATCACAGGCACGTGATTGCAATGATTGAGGGAGGACCTATTCCGGTAGGACAGTCTTACTCAAGATGATAGTATGCTATCTGGTTTATCTTTATCATCGTATACTGCTTTAGGTGACCTTACAGGTCACTATTACACGTTGGTAGAGCCCCTAGGATTCTTGCTTGACTGCCAGCAGTATGAGGGCGATCATATACGCGGGAGCTGGTAGTCTATAAGCACATCCTTAAAAGGTCCCTAGTCGTGGGAGTTTCGAGACAGGGCATCGATACTCCAGAGTAGACTAGTGTATACAGTCGAGACCCCGACGAGGGGCGGTGGCCGGTCTCACAAGCCACTGGTGTCAGTTGGTTCACCTAAGATGTATACAGGTGCTTATTGGGTTATGAGTACACCGGACATGACTCGCCAGGAACATGCTAGTTGGTCTTATAGCTGACGTCAGATAGCCGTTCCCTGGTGACATGTGTACAGGTTAGTTCATCGACCTGAGATCGTCATTTGTCTCGTTTGAGTTCCCACTGTACTTTGATTACTACCCTACCACGCTCAAAGGAGACGTGCAAACAGGTTTTAGTTGGGTACAGTCCCGAGCCACATGGAGGCAGTGAGCGGATCTGCAGGGGTTCGTCTCTCCCAGTATTGGGGGTGAGGTCGCGCTGTATCTAGGAGAGCCATTACACGAAGTCCATGGCTAAGGCAGGAGATTTACTGGTAGGTATTCTAGTAGTATGTCAGGGTGTTCTAGGCTACACTCCGACACGACTTGTACCGCTTTTCGGGGTCTGACTTTTACCAACCCCCTAGGCCCGCCATGCGATGCTCATAGGCGAACGGACCGGACTGTACGGATATTGTCACTGACAGGCTCAGTAGGGTGTCAGGATGAGTTCGCTCATCAACGTCCCTTTTGGTCAATACCTGGTAGCCCGTTACGTATAGGCTAATACCTCTGACGTGCTAGTGGTTAAATCCACAACCAACATGTTGACGAGTCTTTAGAGTCCCCCACAGACCATTTTCACAAGTTTCGGGCGAAACGCTGTAGAGGCTGTATGGAGATATGGCAGGGTTCGATCAGATACGTGCGGTATTGCACGGATCATGATCGGACGGTTAATACTAGCGGGCTTTGGTTTAAGCCGGATCCTTGTATTGTACAGTGTCGATTTTGTTTCAGTGCATTTGTATTCGGTCGGAATACAAATGCGGGTATGTATATACAGTAGCGGGGTTTTCCTGTAATTTATTACGGGATCAGTTTTTTGGAGTTGCCAGTTTGCTTTCCGTTTCGGCCATATTTCTTTATATCTTTCATTGGCCGAAGATTAGTGGAGGAGGGCTTATTTGCATTTGTGCAAATAAGCATTTTGGAGGGTTGTCTTTGCATATTGTAGTGTCATGATTGTTGCTCCACCATTGACTTCATAACCTCATGATTGCTTGACTTTTGGTTGTGATGATTAGTTGGTGGAGTGTTGGACTTTGTCTTGTGATCATGCTTCATGATAACTCCACACTCTCTCTTGTAATATTGAGATACACCCCCCTTGGACTTTGACCCTCTCCTCCTTATCACATGTGGCCGGCCAATTCTTCATGGGCTGTCCAAATTTTTGGGGATGGCTTTTAGTCTCATTTGCTTGCTAGAAATTCCCAAGCCATCAAGAAAATTCAAATCTCATTCTCCACCACCAAATATGGCAACTTCAACCCCAAATGAGACATAGCACTACACTACATTCTACAGCAATTCTTGGGCACGTCGGCTCGTCAACTTCGTACCCGAGTTGCCTCGGTCCAGAGGTGGGAGCCCGTAAAAGAAGCCGGGGACGTGGTGCCCTTCCGGCGAGGAGATGAAGACCGGAGATTCCGCGAGGAGATCGGGACGACGACGAGAAGACCGAAGGACACGGATCGCTCGGTATATCTCTCTACCCTTTCTCTTTTTAGCTAGGACTAGATTAATGGCACGATCCGGGATTTTAGTACGCTGTGGTGCCGGTTCAAAAGGTTAAAGTAAATTATCGCTTCCGCATTTTGGCCTCGGAAAGACGGCCGGGGCGTCGCCGTGCACTTACAAAACTATGCTATTCGGGTATGTTTCGTGATATTTTCTCCGATCGAACTTCTACTTACTTTGCTAACATGTTAAATAGTGTTTAACCTGGCTCTGATACAACTGTAAGTCCATGCTACCTCTCCCGGTACTTACGGGCTTGCGGAAATGATGAAAAACGATTTTCAAGATGTGGTAACATGGACTCAAAATAAGGATCTTTGTTAAACAACTAACTAACAAGCCTAACAAGAGTTTTACCTACTCGGTTAGGGGGTTATACTTTTCTTGAA
The DNA here is from genome assembly GCA_030015575.1 of Agapanthus africanus. NCBI lineage: Eukaryota > Viridiplantae > Streptophyta > Magnoliopsida > Asparagales > Amaryllidaceae > Agapanthus > Agapanthus africanus. The sequence goes on along the minus strand of CM057342.1, from coordinate 445,635,015 downwards.
CTTCTTCGTCTTCAACTCTTTCCGGTGTACGGATCGGCCTCACCTCGTCGTCTCCTTACGCCGAAGATGGATCCACCTGAAAGCTTCTACCTTTGGCTTCTTCTTCGGACTTGAAGAAACTAGAACACTTGGTTTCCTAAACCTTGTGAACTAGGATGAGTAGAGAAGTGATATGGGTTTTCTTTTATCTCTAAGGCAATGTTTCTCAACTCATGAGAGGGTGTTGCCTTGAGCTAGAGAGAGAGAAGGAGGAAGAGCAAGAAGGAGAGCTCAAGCAAGAGAGAGAAATTATATGAGAGAATGAGTAACTCTTTTGCCATCCAAGCTCTCATAATCCAAAATCATCATAACAAATAATAGTAATCAAGTATTGTGTGATGGTTCAAGTCAAAATGGCTATATCATTTCATGCACTCATTTTGCAAAAACAAGCAAGCAAGCAAAAGTCTTTGCCATGAAATGATAGCCATTATCATGATAATGGTCAACTAGTCCAACCTAGTCAACCGGTCAACAAAGTCAACAAGTCAACAAATTCAACCCCTCAACAACCATGTCACCATAATACTTAATTAATATTATTGTTAATTATATTTCTTATTCTCATTAGGGTTTTGCCAAAAGTCAATAGTCAACAGTCAACAGTCAATAACCCTAATGAGAATCCTCTGCCTCTGTCTCTCTGTCAACTGTGCATACACACCCGCATACGCGTTCCGAGGAACACGAATACAAACGAGATAAAACCAATCCCAAAATGTACACTAGGATCTGGCTTAAAGCAAAGCCCGCTAGTGTTAACTGTCCGAACACCAAACGTGCACAAGAGCACGGATGTGACCAAACCCTGTCGCAAAACCATGCGACCTCTACTCTTTTGCCTAAGGGCGAATAGCTTTCTGTGTGGGACTCTAAAGACTCGACACTACGCTGGCAGTGGGTTTAACCACAGATCGCAAGCGGCGCTAGCTGTGCGTAACGGTCCCCAGGTAGATGCCGACAAGAAGACTGACGAGGTGAAACCCATCTGAACTCCTACTGAGCCTGAATGTGACAATCTCCGTACAGTCCGGTCTGTTCATCTGATACATCGCATGGTGGGCCTGGGGGGCGGTAAATGTCAGTCCCCTAATAGCGGTACAAGTCGTATCGGAGTGAAGCCCAGAACACCCTGAGATAGCACTGGAAACCTACCAGTATATCTCGCTTGCCCTGGCCAGGGACTACTCGTGTAATGGCTCTCCTAGACACAGCGCGATGTCAACCCCCAATACCGGGAGAGACGAATCCTGTCTAACCGTCACTGCCTCCAAGTGCTTCGGGACTGCACCCAAAAACTACCTGTTTGCATGACTCCTTTGAGCCGTGGTAGGGTAGTAATCAAAGTACAGTGGGAACACACTCGAGGCGAAGTGATAGTGTCAAGTCAGCGGACTAAGCTGTACTCATGTCACCTGGGAACTGATAACTGACGATAGGTATAATACCAACCAACAGTTCCCGACGAGTCCTGTCCAGTGTACTCGTAACCTAACGAGCACCCGCATACTATCTCAAGTACGACGTACTGACGGCTGTGGGACAGGCCGTCTCCCACACTGGGATGAGAAGCGCATACGCTAGTCTACTCCGGAGTATCGATACCCTGTCTCGATAGTCCTGCGACTAGGGACCTGCATAAGGATGTGCTTATAGATTACCCAGCCCCCACGAGTGTGACTGCCATCACAACGCTGGTAATCAAGCAAAGATCCTAAGGGCTCCACTAATGTGTATAGGTGATATACTAAAATAAACACATGTACACATTAAAGTAGAAACAAACCAAGTAGCATACAACTATATTGAGCAAGATTATCTATACAAGGTGAATATCCCAAGCTTTCATTAAGTAATATACAAACTAGTATGATACAGTAATGGCCTCTAGGGCATATACACTAACACTATCAATGTGTAATAGTGATCTATAAGGTCACCTAAAGCATGTGCACGATGATAAAGACAAACCGTGGTAGCATACTATTCTCTATCAACGTGTAATAGTGAACAACAATGTCACCTAAAGCATGTACACGATGATAAAGACAAACCAGATAGTATACAATCCTCTTGAGTAAAACTGTCCTACCGGTATAGGTCCTGCCTCAATCATTGCAATCACGTGCCTGTGATCCAATAATTGACTCTGAGGGCACTATATCCAACAATCTCCCACTTGCACCCAAGGCTAATTATTGCGATGTCGCATACTCACAGCCCGTATGATACCGAACATCCAACTCCTTTACTAATCAGTTTCACAAAGCCCGTTTGCGAAACTATTGCGTTCGAGGAATAGCCTCAGTGAGTGGATCCGTCCTGATGTTTCTTTCTATGTCTCTCTTTATCTCAAGTTCGCGGAGAAAGCCATCTCCCGAAATGAGCAATACCTGTCTTAGAATATGTCTGGATATCTGATGGGACCTAGTTCATAAATGAACTCCAAATCCAAACTTCTTAGACTGTATCTTCAACTGAATTTAATCAGTATCCTGCGCCATGCCTCCCTCAGTATCCTCTTGGACCACCTGTCCAAAATACTGCCCCTCATCAGAGGGAAAACTATAACTCTGACAGCCACTCTGTCATCCAGGTCACCTTGGAAGCCTGGAATGATAACCGTCCCCCGAAAGAGGCTGTCGTTATCATATCCCTAGAACATCCACTTATGTTCTAAAACTGCTTCCGAACGTTTCTCCAGGATGGGATCAATATCATCTTATTGCATCTAGTGCAAAAACAATATCTGGTGTGGTACTTGACATCTCATGATTGACTCAATTGCCTAAGCAAGTGATCTGCCAATCATGCACATCCCTCTCCCCTTTAGTCTGTAAGACACCTTTAGAGAGGGTGACTCCATCACCTGCAGATACACTACCGTGCCAGGAGTCGTCCATTCTAAAACACCTTTAGAATGCTGTATAAGTACCCTGATTGGGATACTACCCAAATCCAGATTTAAAACCATAGATCTAGTAACCAGAATGTCTGATATTATTTCTATATCTTATGTGGAGAAACCACTATATGACAACCAAAGTATAACCGATCGTAGTATAGGAATTTCACTTCCTACTCTGTATATGTCATCCAAATACCAGGACATCACACCCTACTACCTTCTTAACAGATCCATCTCCTATTCTGATGAAGTCAAACCTATGACTGTTACTTCAGAAATAGATGATCTATCTCCGCTATATCTGCTTTAGTCTGTAAATAGACATAAGCTACTTGTCCACTATGCTTCCGCTGCTCCAACTGACTACGACAACCCTCTGGCAGAGTCATATACACGTGCACTTCTAAAGCTAGTTCAGATCGACGCTATACTCATCCTCCTGCCGGGTCTCAAAGCCTGGAACAACAGTAGTGTCAAGTCTAGGTAAATAAGAACCTTCTTGTCACCATCTTTGAGCATACTGAAGTACCTCTCGAGTGCCTAAGGTTACCCACCATATCTGCAGAGTGGCCAATGGAATGTCAAACCAGATTGAATCTTTAGGTTCTTATCAAATTTTAAGTAATCGTTTGCGGTTAAGGAATCACTTCCAGTTCTACCATACTCCCACTACTGTTTTATGAAAAAATCCATTTTTTTAAAAACTGTGGCGAGTCAAGAACAATATCATATTGATCTTCCAGATGGTAGAAAGTCAACCCTCGTCATAGCCCGGGTCAACCCACAAATAGCCTTTACAGAAACGTGCCTTCAGTTATCCATAGTCTGGTTTTAAGCATAAGCCGGACAACTCTCCGTACCTTAACATTGTTAAGATATGAACTATTCTATATCCAATATAGAAACAGAGGCATTGATTTAATTGGAACCAGATTCAAATCATGCAGCTGTCTCCAGTGCATATCAACTAAATAGAGAGAGGCCGATCAGCATTACTCAACTTAAGAGTGCTTTCAATTATGAGTTAACCTGAAAGAGAAACAAGTTCTCTTAATCATTACTATCAACTAAATACCATACACAAGTATCTATATCTTCAATCACCTTGAAGAATCCTGATACTTGCAACACCTGGTTCTCTACTTTATTCTTATACCTATAACTTCTCAAAACTTAGACCTTGCATTTCTACAAAACACATGTCTAAGAACTAGAGAAGTCACAAGTAAATAGAATATAGTATGAGTACCAACCCCTCTGTCCTCATGGACACTGGACAACATACAATAATCTGTATGAGTCCCTTGAGTCTAATAAATCATTCCCTGTGTGTCGTAGGTTGAAAACTATACTTATGGTTAAGAAGAATTACACCGCTATTTAATGCTCCTAACCTAATCATCCACTGATATAGGTAAATGTCATAGACATAATTTCAAAAAGTTATATCTCACTTTATAAAAATAAACGTACAGATATGTCAATTTGAAATTGGTGCATAACAACGGATATTCAAAACCAAATATTTGCCGTACGGCAATAACCCAGGCGATTTCCTCAAATATCACCAATTAAATGAATCCCGATATAATGAGGGTGATCACCTAATTCCCAATTACTTACTCCCACTCATCATCTGTAAAACCATACAGATGTGAGAATCAAACCTGGTAAATACAAACCCTGGTGTAAGGGCTAATTGGGAAATCAGTTTTCTTTTAACAATACACAGTGAAACTGAAACATATAAATGTTTCGAAGGTGTATCCGGGTATTCCTAGTAATGCCTCTTCCATTATTAGATTCACAACTATAACCGTATATTTCTTTGCCATCTCTCCAAATCCCTTTATATGTCTTTAGTCATTACCTTCTATACACCCTTTTAGTCTAAATGGTTTTCTTCCCTCCCTACCGTTCGGCACCAGCCTATGGTTTGGAAGAAGACTATCCAATAAGCATAATGGGTGTACTCTCCTAATCCTAGGAGCACTCGCAACCTGAGAGAAGGTAAAGATAAAAGACAACTAAATAAAACCTTATTCCTATTTATCTTGAACCAGAATCCATCCCCGAAATGGAACAAGTTGCTTCGAGTTCGTATATAACCATACGATGGAGAATCCAAATAACTGTGGATCTTTTTAGTGATACGGAGTGTCCTGGAGAAATACAAAGGTGAAGTAGGAGTGGCGATGAAATACTTGGTTTGGTTGTGAATAGTAGTCGCAGTTTACTTTGCCCTCTTCTGATCTCTTTACTTGTCTTAACTTATTTCCTTCTGTACACCATCGTTAGGCTAATTGGTTTTCTTCATTCCCCACCATTCCACCTGCCTATGGTTTGGAAGAAGACTATCCAATTAGCTTAATAGGTGTACTGTCCTTATCCAAGGAGCACTCGCAACCTGAGAGAAGGTAAAAGGAAAAGACAACTGAATAGTCCTATTCATTTTCTCCAGAACCGGAAACCATCCTCGAATCTGGAACAAGTCCTTTCGAGTTCATATATAACCATATGATGGTTTTATCCAATGGAAGTGGACGTTCGTAGTAATACGGGGTGTTCTGGAGAAAAGGGTAAAAGTAGGAATGGCAATGAGGTATGCAACTCAGACAATCCAAAAGCCAGTGTTTTAAGAAAGTTCGGTTAACTTGGTCACTGAGTCATAGTCTGGGGTCGGGTCATGGTAGCTACCAAAAAGAGAGAGAAAAGAAACACTCAGCGTGCACTCTAACCTAGATCAGAATGGTTATCAATTTATCTAATCAGGAAACCTCCTACTGTATTCTCAAATTCTCCTCCAAACCTGAAAGAAGAATTAGTTGGGATCACCCGAGGAGTAAACCAACTCATCAGTAGGAATCGGGATCCAACTATCATCGCATGATAACGTGATGGAATCCACTCACGTTATCACACTTCAGAAGGTATGCGCATGCCTGGCAAGTTTCAGTTTCCTTAGAAACTCCCGATGTGATTTTTACCCCATGCTCTTATGACCTTGACTTTGGCCAACAAATCATAAATCACATGTCAAGTTCTACCCATCATTATCCAGGTTAATTTGAACCCACCCGTACCTACCCTTGACTTTGGCCAAAAAGCAGTATGACTGTCCCAAACCAATCCATCTATCTATGCAACAGAAAAGTAACAAATAGCTACCATACACCATGCCTTGACTTTGGCCAACAAACATAGCATGAATACTAAGTGCTACCCGTCTGAAATGAAGGAGGGCTACGAATGTTTTTTGGGAAAAAACCTTTAACGTAATGAACTTGATATTGTTGAAGGAACTGGATAGCTTTTTATAAAAATATAGTGGCGAAAACCTTTGCTAAAGAGGTCACTCCCGGTGAAGGGATCTCAGCTCTTTCCCCGTAGAATGAGGTGCAGGATATTTCAACTGAATACTACGATGCAAAGCAAAAAGTAATCATCTATAGTGAAGTTATTACCCTGACGCAAACATCTATCCAAGGGGTCACTCCTGTAGGGTTCCTAGGCACACTATAGAGGTCTCACAAGGCATCAACCATGCCAATTTTAAATTTTATGGGTGCCGAGAAACCCTAATACGGATCGTCGGCTAGATTTCTAGGCGAAATACGAATCTAGTTAACACTTTAACTAAAGGAAGAGAGCTACAACCTTTGTAGATCCGGTTATCCACTTCCTTAGCTCCACGTGGATGTCCTCTCGCTGTCCATCATGAATCCCGAACTCATTCGTCGGCTTCATCGGAGAAACGGGCGAGCTAGGTCGTCGGCTTCGTGTCAAAGACGATCTACGTCGAGGCATCACAAGTTCAAGCTCCGACTTCACAAAGTTGTGAAACTTGTGAAGAAAACACCCAAAACAACTTGGCAAGAGGTAGAGGGTGAAGAAATAGGAGGTGGGTTCACTTTAGAATTGGATTTCTCTCACTTTAGCTCAAGTTGCCATTGATGGCATCAAGCTTTTTTCTTGAAGATGAAGATGAAGAAGAAGAAAGAATATGATAAGTGTTGAAATAAAATGAAAAATAAATCAATACTTATCATAAGCTAACCATAGTTGAGTGTAGAGAATAAACCATGGTAACTTAGATGGGTTAGGGTTAAGCATGAAGACAAGAATGGTTAAGAAGTCAAAGCTTCATGAAGCTTCAATAAGAAACAAAGAAAGCCACCATTCTCATCTTTATCCTTTCCAAATAAATAAACAAACAAATAAATAAATAAATGGATATGCAAAACCCTAATTATCAAATTAATCATGGTTTAATTCTATACACTTAACTAAAGGATCAAGTATCATCAAACATGATACAAATATGTGCACAAAAGTATATCACATATACTTCTTGCACATCAAGTGAGAAAATCCATATAAAGTGAACCAATACTAGTTAATGCAATGCAATATATCAAATATATAATTATACATTAAATCATTAAATCAACATTTGATTCAATGATCCGGTCATGTCGCACATAACCGACTAGAATCCAATGTATCGATTTATCGAATCAATGATTCGATAACTAGGTCATATCGAATATAACCAATCGAAACATATATCGCGAGAATAAAATGCGGTATCACATACACGCATTATTCTCGGTCCTGCACATATCTCATATGCGCTCCTATTTCGTTTCGCTTGAGCCAGGAAACCTCTGTGTAGGACTCTAAAGACTCGTCAATACGCCGGTAGCAGATGATGATCATATCAAGCACCCACAAGCCGCAAGCGGTCTGCTAAACGTAACGGCCATCCGGGTATTGAGCGATCAGAAGATCGACAAGCTAGCCCGCTCACACTCCTGTGAATCCAACCAGTAACACTTACCGTACAGTCCGGTCTGTTCGTCTGATATGTCGCATATCAAGTCTAGGGGTGGTAAACGTCAGACCCCAATAACCGATAAGTCGTGCCGATGTGAGGCTCATAACGGGTCTATAAACTACTGGTAACACTTACCAGCAAATCTCTGATCAGCCCTGGCCAGGGACTTCCCTGTTACGGCCAATCGAGCACAGCGCAACATCAACCCTAAGGGCTCTATCAATGTCTAATAGTGATCTGTAAGGTCACCTAAAGCATGTACACGATGTAAAGACAAAGCATGGTAGCATACTATTCTCTATCAACGTGTAATAGTGAACAACAATGTCACCTAAAGCATGTACACGATAATAAAGACAAACCAGATAGTATACAATCCTCTTGAGTAAGACTGTCCTACCGGTATAGGTCCTCCCTCAATCATTGCAATCACGTGCCTGTGATCCAATAATTGGCTCTGAAGGCACTATATCCAACATGCTTGACACTTGGTTCCATGATATTTTACTCCTAAGTATATATATATATATAATTATATATTAGTGGAGTGGGACGCTAATATATATGTATACATATCACTTTATATACTTCATCATAATTATTCATGCAAATATACTTAGGATATATGAGGTTGATTTGTTATTGGATACAAGATATATATGAGATTCACTTGATGTTGGATTCAAGATATGTGAGATTTAATTGATTTTGTAAATTCAGGATATATGAGATTTACTTGATATTGTACATTCAGGATTTGTGAGACTTATATGATATGAGAGCCAATTTGGGGGCTGATTTGAGGAATTGGGACTTCGTTTGTCTTGATGGACTTCGGTCCCACTACAATGTCAGGATTCCGTGGAAATGACATGTTTCACCACATACTCCACATTTATTATTTTTGCACTGCTTCATATATTAGTAAAACCTGATAGAGTACCTTTCATGACTGTTGCATTTACATACCTTTATTTTATATGCATTGCTTCATCTGTTAGTTGTACCTGCTAGCGTACCTTTCATGGCTGTTGCATATATTCATTGTCATATCATCGCTTCATGTATTAGTAGTACCTGATAGAGTACCTTACATGATTGCTGCATACAGATTTTCATATTATTGCTTCATGTATTAATTGTACCTGCTAGTGTACCTTCATGATTATTGCATTCATATGACCTTTTATTGCTATTAATTGCATATGTTAGATTTGCGTTGTACGTGCATACTTGCGATTACCTGCATATGTTATTTACTATTCACGAGTTGGCAACTCACCCCCGTTGTGCCACAGTTTATTTTACAGGTTGTTCCCCAGAGTAGTTGAGGCAGGCTATTCATCTATCTTATCATCTTTTGTCGCGGATACCACATCAGCTCACAGTGTGCAGTTTGCTTAGGTGGGTTTTGTGGTTATTCGTTGTTGTATTGTATATTCATTGTATCCTTGTACTCTCCATCTACTATTTTCATGTTGACTTAGAGACTTGGTGAGGACGATATTGTATATTTTGGGGACTTGGATGTCTTTTATGCAGTTTTACTTATATCGTCTTTTATTTCTTCGCTACGGCGTCATATATCTGTTGTGGTGGTTGTTTTCCGCCGTTGGGCGTGGATTTGCTCCCGTTGGGGATGCTTTACTTTATATTTATATTGTACCCATTTTTGGGGTTGGTTTTTACAAAGGAGGTGCTGCCGAAATTTTCAAGAAAATAAATTGGACTTAAAGAATTTATACTTGAGATTTTCAAAAGTTTAAACAATGCTTCTTATCTTTTCTTGTCTTTTAATGGTTTAGATTTCTGGGTTTTGGCTTTCTTTTACTGCGTTACGCCTGTAGACGTTGCGTAGTATTAGGGCCGTCACGTGCTAATTTCGGGTCGTGACATAAAGTCTAGTACACTCTGATACCATCAACATATATATATATATATATGTGTGTGTGTGTGTGTGTGTATGAAAACACATCGCCTAAAGATCCGCTATAATATCATGTCGTATCTCATAATACGAACCAAGTCACATCACCGATCTCGTGGCATCATGCCTAATCACATCGACTCATCTCCAAGTTCCATATACTATCTTCATCATCCATGTATATGTATATATATATATATATATATATATACATACTCACATACATATATGTATATATATATATATATATCCCCATATACGCACAAGTAAAACAATGTATGCGTGTGCACGCGCGTGTGTGCAGTTCTTTACTCTAGGTTTTCATGACTAAGAAGCTAACTAAGTTACTTCTAATTACACTAAAATTAACCCAAAATCACCTAAGCATTATCTTGATAATCATCTAGTCTCACAATAAACATATTTACATATATATATATATATATACGTATTCGTATATTACACTACGATATTGCAGGGGTGCTATACGCCATCCACCCGACTTCCCCCGTAGATATATATCTACTCACCTTGATCCTTGCTTGCTGAAGTCGATGTCGCCATGCTCTTTCTCGTCGTCCGAAGTTCACACGGAGGTACCTATACATATCACACATAGCGTATCGCATTAAAATCCATTTTGAAACCAAGACGACACGCGAGGTTCCTATAGGTTAAAACCTATAGCCTACACATGTAAGAATAACCAAAAAACTCTCGACGATTGACGTACAAACGTGAATAGACCGATAAAAATATGAATATCAAGTCTTGAGTTATTAAAAACCGTAACACGAAAACAACAACTTGGGAAAACTCTTCCAGCTTTTACCCTAGATGAAATTAGTCAATTTTGCATATGGGCTAGGTCTAATTTACAGATAAAGGGACCACAGACCAAGCACGACGCCATGCACTTCTAACCTGTCACGACCCGAAATGGCACACGACTGGCACTTGAATCATATGAAGTCTATAGGACCCCATCTAATTCAAGTAAGCCAAGAAATCCCAGAAATATAAACCAATTAAAGAAAGAAGTGAAGAAAACATGTTTTTAAAACAAGGGGTTTTTAAATAATATATGCCAAATATGCATTTTAAAATCTCAAGTCTTTTCTGAAAATTTCGGTAGAGTTTCCTTTGTAAATACTGGTACCAAACGGGGTACAACATGAATAGCATATGAACAATGATAAAAGGCATCCCCAAGCGGGAGCTAGCTCTTCGTCAATCGACGGTCACAACTACGCAAGCAATATAATATACAACGCCGAAAGGCAAGGATCAAAACTCAAAAGGAAACTCAAATCATTAAGAAAACCAAAATAATACAAGTGCGACTCTAAGATCGAAGTAATAAACATCACTGGTCTGCTAAGTCTGAATAAATATACAAGTCTGGTTGATGGAGTTTACTTGATACAACTGAATCTAGGAATATTCTTGTTGTTTTCCCCCAAATCCAGGAATCTCATGAAAATCTGAAATCCAAGAATCAATAGTAAGTAAACAGTGAATATCGCCATAAAACTCCATAATACTGCATAACAGCGAATAATAATATGCATGAATTTGCAAGTAATAAGTGCAATGTCTAAACTGGCATATAAAGCAAGTACACTAATATCATGTCGAAACTATCAGCTAACAAGCTATGTCAATGAAATAATATTCTCTAAAGTGTACGTGACATGGCAGTTACGATGACGATGTGTATGAGCCGACAAGTAAGTGTATGTGGACCATACGTATCATCCGTAATGGTGCTGGTGTCCTGACAGCATGATCTCAATATTAACATACGAAAACACAATATAAGCATGCGATGCGATGCGAACAGCAATAATATGCGCGAGCTGAATAATAAACCCAATGATAACTAATCTGCATTTATATAAAAAAAAATGAGTCATACAGGTTTGCCATTTGAAATAACACGAATCGTGTGTTTAGAAAATAGGGACTACGGTGTTTTTTTAAGAAAATGTACGTCCTTTGAAATATCCGTAGAATCCTTTGGGCTGTCTTTAAAATACTCATGATTCGTTAGTTTTGAAATAGGTATGACTCGAGTCTAATCTACCATTTACCAATGAACTACAGGATTAAACTAAACAGGCTGATCGAAAGGTAAGGAACCCGCCTAACATCTTAGTCGATACATATATACATATATATATAATGTCGGTGATCCCGCCTTAATAGTATCCCATACAATACCCTAATATAATATGACATCCTCGAGTCAAGAGTACGGATCTATCCTCGATATATAGCTCGTACGGTAAATCCATCGTACGGCCTCCTAAATCTGGGTACGGGTCAAAAGTCACATCTATCACATTATTCATCTGGTATCCTCTTTATCAAATATCATGAACTGGGGTACTGATCTATGTCTAGTACAAAACTGACACCATCTATGTATATGCATGCGTGTGTATGAAAAACATCAAGTCCAAAGGACCCGCTAAAACATCATGTCGTATCTCAAATACGAACCATATCACATCACCGATCTCACGGCCTCAAGCCCAATCTCATCGACTCATCTCCAATCCCAAGTACTATCCTTATAGACCGGGTATATGTATACGCATATATATATATATATATATATATATATACATAGTCCCATACCCATGCGTATATATATATATACACCTATCCCCATATACGCATAAGTAAAGTAAATGTATGCATGTGTGTGTGTGTGAGTATGGATGTAACAACTACTCTAGGGTTTCGCAACTAATACTAAACTAATCCATGAACATATAACCCTATCACGATAGAAATGATCATCTAACAACATATATAGCTACGTGTGTATACGAATTCGTATACCACACAACGAAACTGCGGGGGTGCTATACGCCATCCACCCGACTTCCCCCATAGATATATATCTACTCACTTGCTCTTGCTTGCCGAAGTCGATGTCGCCACACTTTTGCTTGTCATCTCGAAGTCTTCGCGAGATACCTACACATCATAGCGTATCGTATCGCATTAAAATCCAAATCGAAACCAAAACGACACGTGGAACTCACATTGGCCAAAACCTATGGTTTTCCCTCGCAACTTAACCAAATAACACTCGACTTTGACGTACAACGTCATGTGATCGAGATAAAACACAAACACTAAAATTCAGAATTCAAAATACGCCAAACCATATCCCGAATCAAAACAGTAAATCAAGTATTTAGTCCCAGATTTTGTTTAAGGGAAAAACTAGGAAAGCAAACAATACTAGGGTGATATATAGGTTGTATGTCACCTACTGAAGCAACCTGGCCCTATCCGTCACCAAGTGGCCGAGCCCCACCCCTGAATTTCCGAGCTCGCCGACCCTGGGGGGAGTTGGGGCGTCGTGTTTGTAGGGTGATCTCGTGGTGCTCTAACTAGGTCTCTGATGTTGTTTGCTAGGCTTGAGAATACTCCAGGTCATCCCAGATTTCCCTGCACACTCAAATACCTCACAAACCGACATCAAATGTTTCTGTTTTTCGTTTCAGGTTTGGTATTGTGTTTGGTTCTGGGTTTCAAACATCTAAGGGGGTTTAAAGTCATCACTAAGGTCCAATTACACAATCTCAATTTAAATCACACCCTAAACCCAAACTAGAATTTTCAAAGTTCACCAAAACACCACTTAATCACAACTAAACTTGCAAGGATGAAGAAGGAGTTAAATTACAACACTTAAAGTGAAAGACTTACCTCATTTGGGACCCAAGAATCCCCGTAGAGCATCAAAATGCAAACTTTCTTGGTCCAAAGTGTAGCTTGAGAGCTTGTGCATGCTTTGTGTGAAATGGAGATGGACTTTTGATGAACTTTTTGTGATGAAATGAGGGTTGAAGAGGGGAAGGGAGGAGGTGCTTCCATGGTGAGAAGAGAAGAGGAAAATGAAGAGGAAATAATGAAGCAGGGAAATGCTATGACCAAGGTTGACCCCCTCACCACTCTCTCTCATGCCCATCCCTCATTCTTTATTATTTTCCTTTTTCATTTGTTTTGTTTTGTTTCCTTTAACTTAAAACCAAATCCAAATGACAAAATGAAAAAGAGAAACCATGAAGGAAAAATGTAACAAATGTGAAAAATGACACAGTGCATGTCATGTGCACAAATCCGGCTTAATACGCAATTAGCGATATTTAATCGCGATTAGCACTAAATAGTGTCAAATAAATCATAAAATTTCATAACTCGCTTAAATCACATAAAGCACCATCTTCTCAGTAATTTCTATAATTTTCCAAAATTTTCCCCATTTATCGGTATTTAATTATACCGCCCTATTAAAATATTCAATATTTTATTATTAAATTATAAAAATTCCAAAAAATAATATTTTATTTTTCTAAAATGTTACAATCTTCCCCCTTTAAAGAAATTCGGTTCCCGAATTTAAATTTAAACCCCTCAATACTAAAACATTTCAGTAAAAGCCCAAGCCGTTGGGGTCCCGAAATCATAAATACATAAAGCGCATCGTAGCGCAATGCATGCGCATGAAAACGAGTATATCAATCAAAAGCAAAACTCTGTCAAGCATCCCGCAATCATCGGAGTCATGGGGAAGACATCAATGTCTAAATCCAATACGAAAACCAATATGATATACATCAATACATCAACACTATACATATAAACACCTGAAAGAAATGCATGCCAAATCTTTCTAAGTTGCTGTGCGATACGCATAACACTGCACAGTGGCGGACGTCTATTGTAAGAAAATAACTCTCTCTATATATATATCCTTTATTTACATGCACGTACCGCCGTTTTGAAAACAATTTAGAAGGGTTTCCTTGTTTTAAACGTCTCGTGTCATCTTAGACACGTAGGTAAATAGAGAGACTATAGCTCCCCTTTTTGGAAATCCCTTCGATAACTATCTGTATCCAGGTACTGTCCTCTAACTAGTCCTGCTCAGTACGAAAACAATTAGTAGATATCATAAAAACGTACTGCCCCATAAGAAATCAATCCCAAATTTGCATATGAATGCTACGTGCGTCTGGTGCGCACGGAAATCAAAATCCATGAGTACATGTGCACAGAAACAACATCTAAGTGCAATGGGTGTGCACGAAACATCTGTTAAGGGCAACGGGTGTGCCTGAAAGCAATACCAGGTGCAATTGATATGCACCAAGAATCTCGATTTAGTGCATCCGGTGTGCACCTAAATCGCATCTCATATCCTGCGCCCAACATGCGCAAAAATCCAAATCAGGTGCATCCATCATGCACGAATAAAATCTAAATCATGTGCATCCAACATGCATGAAATCACGAAATCCAATATCAAGCGCCGAACATGCGTAAAAATCCAATCCAAGCGCGTCAAATATGCGCAAGAATCCAATCAGGTGCACAAGGTGCACAAAACAAATATCGAGTATCACAATCGAAATCGACAGTATACAACACATCTCAAACCCAAATCCAGTATACCATGGTATATAATCTCATAACTGTTAGTGTATATGCCCTAGAGGCCATTACTGTATCATACTAGTATGTATATTACTTGATGGAAGCTTGGGATATTCACAGTTGTACAGACAATCTTGCTCAATATAGTAGTATGCTACTTGGTTTGCCTCTGCTTTAATGTGTACATGTGTGTTTATTTATCACCTATACGCATTAGTAGAGCCCTTAGGATCTTTGCTTGATTACCGGCATTGTGATGGCGATCACACTAGTGGGGGCTGGGTAATCTACAAGCACATCCTTATACACGTCCCTAGTCGTGGGAGTACCGAGATAGGGCATCGATACTCCGGAGTAGACTAGCGTATGCGCTTCTCATCCCAGCACGGGAGACGGTCTGTCCCACAGCCGTCAGTACGTCGTACTTGAGATAGTATGCGGGTGCTCGTTGGGTTACGAGTACACTGGACAGGACTCGTCGGGAACTGATGGTTGGTATTATACCTATCGTCAGTTATCAGTTCCCAGGTGACATGAGTACAGCTTAGTCCGCTGACTTGACACTGTCACTTCGCCTCGAGTGTGTTCCCACTGTTCTTTGATTACTACCCTACCACGGCTCTACTGAGTCGTGCAAACAGGTAGTAGTTGGGAGCAGTCCCGAAGCACTTGGAGGCAGTGACGGTTAGACAGGATTCGTCTCTCCCGGTATTGGGGGTTGACATCGCGCTGTGTCTAGGAGAGCCATTACACAAGTAGTCCCTGGCCAGGGCAAGCGAGATGTACTGGTAGGTTCCAGTGTTATCTCAGGGTGTATTGGGCTTCACTCCGACACGACTTGTACCGCTATTAGGGGACTGACGTTTACCGCCCCCCTAGGCCCGCCATGCGATGTATCAGACGAACAGACCGGACTGTACGGAGAATGTCACATTCAGACTCAGTAGGAGTTCAGATGGGGTTTCACCTCGTCAGCCTTCTTGTCGGCATCTACCTGGGGATCGTTACGCACAGCTAGTGCCGCTTGCGGTCTGTGGTTAAACCCACTGCCAGCGTAGTGTCGAGTCTTTAGAGTCCCACACAGAGGGTATTCGCCTCTGGGCAAAACAGAGTAGAGGTCGCATGGTTTTGCGACAGGGTTCGTTCTCATCCGCGCACTTATGCACGTTTGGAGTCCGGACGGATTATACTGGCAGGCTCTGGTTTGAGCCAGATACTGGTATATGTTTTGGGGTTGCTTTTATATCTTGGTATTCTTGTTCCTCGGAACGAGAATGCAGGTGTGTATGCACAGTTGCTTGAGGCGGAGAATGAGGTTTTTCATTAGGGTTTCGGAACGGGTGCGTATGCACAGTTGACAGTCTTCATTTTCCAAACCCTAATGGATTTATATATTATCTATTAATAATAGTAATTAAATGAGAATTATGTTATGGTTGAGTTTTTGTTGACTTGTTGACCTTGGTTGACTTGTTGACCATTGACCACTTTCATGCCTTGAAAGTCTTCCTTGATTCATGCTTACTTTTTTATTAAATGAAGCATGGTTGTGGTCATTCCAAATACTACCATCAACTATTCTCATTTTCAATTATTATCATTTAGATAATATTTTTCTTTTGCATTATGGTTGCTAGAAAGAAAAATGAGAGCTCATTTTCTATCATAACCTCTCTCTCTCCTCATTTTCATCTTCTTCTTCCTCTAGCAAAGAGAAACCTTCTCATGTGTTGAGAATCATTCTCTTTAAAAGGAAAAGCAAACCCTAATCACTCTCTACTCATTCTAGGATGAAGGTTTAGCAAGCCGGAAACCCTAGTTCACTCAAAGATCGAGGAAGAGCCCAAAGTCGAACCTTCGAGGTGGATCTATCTTCGGCAAGAAGAAGGCGACGAGAAGAGGACCATTCAAGCTTCTACAAAGAACAAGAAAGAAGAACAACAACAAGAAGAGAAGGAGTTCAAGTTTAGGTATAACCATCAACATAGTAGCTAACTCTCTTTAGCTAGAATACTAGTTTTAGTTTAGCAAAGATCCGGCTTTTACGGTCCATGTTACAAAGTTTAGAAAAAATTTTGATTTACCGTTTCCGCAACCCCGTAAGTACCGGGAGAGGTAACGTGGACCTAACAGTGGTATCAGAGCCTAACTAAACTTAAACTAGCTTGGTAGCGAAGTGTATGGAAGTTCGAAACCGAAAAATCGCAAAACCGGAAAAACAAAACCCTAAGTTTCTGTTGAATTTTTTTTCTGCTCTAAATGAAAAAATTTATACTCGTAAAATCGTCTCAGGGTTTTGTTTGAACACAGAAGAAAAACGATGACATAATTCTTTTAAATAGCCGCGCTTCCGCGGCACGAGGTAGGGATGTGCCGCGGAAGCGCCGCAGTATGGTTTCCTTGATGCATCGTTTTTCGTGCAGTGTTCTTCTGGTGGGATTTTTGGATTTTTCAGATATATTATATGTGCCCAGATTTTCCAGAACTGAAATTCACTTTTGGGGTCCTATAATTCCGTATTTTTTTCGAACTTCGCTACACTTTGGCTATGTTGGTTATATCTGTGATGTTTGCATGTATTGAACGTCGGCTAATCGCTATAAGACGATTAGTCGGGGTTATACATGATCTGTGTTTGATATTGTAATGTGTATATGAATCTGTTGGACTGTCGCGGGTGAATAGCCGGGTTGGATGTGAGATGAGCTTTTATTTTTCTTTCATTCATTGTAAATGTAAATTGATGTAATAATTTTTTTTTTGTTTGGCCGCACAACCGGGTCGGGGTTGTAGCCGTCATTGTATAATTCTTTTTACTGTTTTTGCTCCTAGGATAGACCCATGGAGGGGTGCACAAACTACCGGGTAGCTCGAAGTGCCGAGTGGCCTACTCATGGCATTGAGGGAGGTTGCTTCGCTTCGGGTACTTGGCGGGTGGTTTGCCGCACCCGTAGGGGTCTTGGGTGGGGTTTTGGCTATTCACCGCGACCGTGTTATCCGCTTTTCGTTCCAGGCTCGAAAGGATTGCGGATTGCTATTATATCCAATGTATTCATCTGTGATCTGTAATGTCTATCATTGCTTTACTATTTAGGCGTTGCTTATGTTTTACAGCCGCGCTAGCCCAGCCCCCGCTCTGTCGTTAGTTAAGTAACCTAACGAGTGATGACGGGACCCCGTGGCGAATGCGAATGGCATAAGCGTACGTCATATTTTGGTTGTTTTCTGCAATGGTAGGATTAAATGATGGGACGCATTAAAAGAACTAATGCAAGAATATCACGCATTAAAAGAACTAATGCAAGAAAATAAACCTAAAAGACGTTGTTGGAACAAATTTTTTTCAAAAAGCTGTTATTGCAAGGACGTTCACTTTTGTTTTGCATCGCGGTATTCGGTTATGAATACCCAGCACCTCAGTCGATGAGGCAAGGGCCGAGATCCCTTCACCGGGAGTGACCCCTTGGACAAAAAATTTGCGTCAGGGTAATAACTTCACTATAGTCGATTATTCTTGCTTTGCATCGAGGTATTCATCTTACGAATGCCCAGCACCTCACTCGACGAGGAAAGAGCCGAGATCCCTTCACCGGGAGTGACCTCTTTAGCAAAAGTTTTTCGCCACTATATTTTCAAAAGGGTGTATCACGTTCCTTCAACGAAATCAAGTTCATTACGTTAACGGGTTTTTCGCCAAAAACCCAGTCGTAGCCCTCCGTCGTTTCGGATTAATATTGCTTAGTATTCGTGCTACGTATTTCGTGCTCAGCCGAGGCGTAGTGAACGGTAGCTATGTAATATTTTTCCGTAGGATACAAAGTGATTGGTTAGGAAAGTCGTGCGGTCATTTTGGCTCAGTCAAGGACTCGTACGGGTGGGTCTAATGCAGTCAAGATAATGACGGGTTGAACTTGACTAGGATCTTTTGACATTTTGGCTCAGTCAAGGTCATTTGGATCCTAGGGGCAAAAACCACATCGGGAGTTTCAAAAGAACTGAAACTTGCAGGTTTAGCATACCTTCTGGAGTGTGGTGACTAGAGTGGATTCCATCTAGGTTATCACACAATGACAGTTGGATCCCGATCCCACTGATGAGTTGGTTTACTCTCGGGAGATTATTTCACTTAACGATCAATGCTATAAACCTAGTAGGTGTCTAGAAAGGTGTTAGCGGGGTTACGCCCACAGGGAAAAGAGGTTCTTTAATTAAGGAACTTCGCGAAAGCGTTGGAAAACCTCCCTCGAAGTACCGACACTAGCCTGGCTGAAAGGTTAAGCAAGTATTGTAACGTGAATTAAAACCCGGCTAGTTCTTCTTTTAAAAAGGTTTTAAGAAGGATTTGAGGAAACAGTGGGAGACACCCTGGTTAGATAAATTAATAAACCAATCTAATCTTGCACGAGCATACGCTGAGTGTTTCTTTTCTCTCTCTCCAGGCAGCAACCTTTTCACGCCCTAATCAAGATAATAAAATGTATCGCTTGACCGAACCGAATTCTTATTCGGGACTGGGGAAAGTTGGTTCAGCTCTAACTTGTGACAACCGTCATGAGTATGAGAATGGGAAAGAGGAAAGTATGGATTTCCAGGATACCCAGTTGAAGAAGAAGCATGGTTTTGCATCTACTTCAGGTGTTCTTGTAATTGAGAACTGTTTTACGGTCAGCCCTACCTCCTGGGTACTTGATACCGGATCAGGATCTCATATTTGTAATTTATTGCAAGGACTGAGAAAAAGTAGGAAAGTTGCACCGGGTGATATGTCGCTCAGAGTAGCGAACGGAGCACAAGTTTATGCGGCAGCCGTCGGTGAATATCACCTAGTATTGCCAAATGGCAAGACTATGATTTTGAACGATTGCTACTATGTACCCTCTATGGTTTGCAACATCATATCAGTTTCTTTACTCGATAAAGATAGATATAAGTTTGTTCTTGAAAAGAATATCATGAACATTTACCTTGATAAGGTACTGGTTGCAGAGGGTACACTGTTTAATGGTATCTACGTTCTAAATCAGAATACAGTTCTCAATATACAAAACACACGCAAGAGGAAGAATTCAGATACGAATGAATCCTACTTGTGGCATTGTAGACTCGGTCATATCGGAGAGAAAAGACTGAGTAAGTTGCATAGAGATGGACTCTTGAATGCGTTCGAGTTTTCATCTTATGAAACTTGTCAGTCTTGTCTCAAAGGGAAGATGACCAAATCTCCGTTCACCGGACATGGAGAAAGAGCAAGAGAGCTCTTGGGACTCATACACAGTGATGTGTGTGGTCCGATGTCTATACATGCAAGGGGTGGGTTCTCGTACTTCATCACATTCACTGACGATCTCTCTAGGTTCGGATATGTGTATCTGATGAAACACAAATCTGAAGCTTTTGAGAAATTCAAGGAATTCAGAAAGGAAGTAGAGAACCAGATTGGCAAAAGTATCAAGATCCTCCGGTCTGACAGGGGAGGGGAGTACTTAAGCACGGAATTCCTAGATTACTTAAAAGAGAATGGTATTCTCTCTCAGCTTACTCCTCCTTATACACCACAGCACAACGGTGTTTCGGAGCGGAGGAATCGTACCCTATTGGATATGGTTCGCTCCATGATGAGTAGTGCTGAGTTGCCTCTTTCATTTTGGGGACATGCGCTTCAGACATCGGCGTACCTATTGAACGATGTTCCGTCTAAATCTGTGCCTAAGACACCGTTCGAGATATGGAATGGTAAGAAGCCGTATCTTAAAGGCATTAAGATATGGGGTTGTCCGGCCTATGTAAAAGTACAAAATCCGGACAAACTTAAGGCACGTTCAGTTCTATGTAAATTTGTGGGATATCCTAAGAACTCCGCAGGATATCTGTTCTACCACACCGAGGAACAGAAGGTGTTTGTATCTCGCCACGCCACCTTTTTAGAGTGGCAATTTCTTGCAAAAGAAACTAGTGGGAGTTCGGTAGAACTGGAAGAAATTCAGCGACCACAAAATGTAACTGAAAATTTGGAGGAACCGCTAGATTCAATAACCCCAAACGAACCTCAGCCACTCCGCAGATCTGGTAGGATTTCTCATCCGCCCGAGAGATACTACGGTTTTCTCATAGACGGGGATCGAGAGGATTGCATCTTGGAAGAAGATGACCCTACCAGTTTCAGGCAGGCCATTATCAGTAGGGACTCTGATAAGTGGCAGGAAGCAATGCAATCCGAAATGGAGTCCATGTACGCCAATAAAGTGTGGACCATGGATATTGCTCCACCTGGGGTAAAACCCGTTGGATGCAAATGGATCTACAAAAGGAAACTTGGTGTAGATGGGCAGGTGGAAACCTATAAAGCTAGACTCGTTGCAAAAGGTTTCCGTCAAAGACCTGGTTTGGACTATGATGAAACTTTTTCTCCGGTGGCTATGCTCAAATCCATTCGGATCCTACTTGCCATTGCTGCCTTCCATGACTATGAAATCTGGCAGATGGATGTTAAGACGGCTTTCCTAAACGGTTGTTTGGAAGAGTGCGTTTACATGGATCAACCAGAAGGTTTCGTAGACAGTGGGAGCAGCGGAAGGGTGTGCAAGTTGCTTAAATCCATTTATGGATTAAAGCAGGCATCGCGGAGCTGGAACATCTGTTTTGATGAGGCAATCAAGGAATTTGATTTCATCAAGAACGAAGATGAACCCTGTGTGTATAAGAAGATTGTAGGACGAACTGTCGTGTTCCTAGTCTTGTACGTGGACGACATTCTTTTGATAGGAAATGATGTTCCTATGCTACAATCGGTCAAGCTGTTTTTGTCACAAAGGTTCTCCATGAAGGACCTGGGTGATGCCTCGTACATTCTGGGGATCAAGATCTATAGAGATAGATCCAAGAGACTATTGGGACTTTCGCAGTCCAGGTACATAGAGACCGTACTAAAGAGATTTAGTATGGAGGATTCCAAGCGCGGTAACATACCCGCATTGCACGGAATTACCCTCTCCAAGAAGATGTCTCCTAAGACTGACGAGGAGAGGGTTCGCATGAGCACTATACCCTACGCTTCGGCGGTAGGATCTATAATGTATGCGATGCTATGTACAAGACCAGATGTAGCTTACGCGTTGAGCGCGGTAAGCCGGTATCAGTCAGACCCAGGGGAGGACCACTGGACAGCAGTGAAGAACATTCTCAAGTACCTGAGGAGGACTAAGGAGATGTTCCTGGTTTACGGTAATGGAGACCTCAGGGTCGAGTCCTTTACCGATTCTAGCTTCCAAAGTGACAAAGATGACAGCAAGTCTGTCTCGGGTTTTGTGTTTACCCTCAACGGAGGGGCGGTATGTTGGAGGAGTTCCAAGCAGGATACCGTCGCAGACTCGACGATGGAGGCTGAATACATTGCTGCAAGCGATGCCGCAAAAGAGGCGGTCTGGATTAAGAAGTTCATTAGTGAACTTCAGGTGGTTCCGTCCATTGTTGACCCAATACCTTTGTATTGCGATAACAATGGGGCTATAGCTTTAGCGAAGGAACCAAGGTCCCATCAGAAATCCAGGCACATCTTAAGGCGGTATCACCTGATCAGGGAGATCATTGATCGACAGGAGATCGAGGTGCGGAGAGTGGACACAAAGGACAACACTGCGGACCCATTCACGAAGGCTTTACCCCAGACTCAGTTCGAGCGGCTGATCGAGATGATAGGTCTTCGATACGCCAGTACATGGCCTTAGTGCAAGTGGGAGATTGTTAGTGTATATGCCCTAGAGGCCATTACTGTATCATACTAGTATGTATATTACTTGATGGAAGCTTGGGATATTCACAGTTGTACAGACAATCTTGCTCAATATAGTAGTATGCTACTTGGTTTGCCTCTGCTTTAATGTGTACATGTGTGTTTATTTATCACCTATACGCATTAGTAGAGCCCTTAGGATCTTTGCTTGATTACCGGCGTTGTGATGGCGATCACACTAGTGGGGGCTGGGTAATCTACAAGCACATCCTTATACACGTCCCTAGTCGTGGGAGTACCGAGATAGGGCATCGATACTCCGGAGTAGACTAGCGTATGCGCTTCTCATCCCAGCACGGGAGACGGTCTGTCCCACAGCCGTCAGTACGTCGTACTTGAGATAGTATGCGGGTGCTCGTTGGGTTACGAGTACACTGGACAGGACTCGTCGGGAACTGATGGTTGGTATTATACCTATCGTCAGTTATCAGTTCCCAGGTGACATGAGTACAGCTTAGTCCGCTGACTTGATACTGTCACTTCGCCTCGAGTGTGTTCCCACTGTTCTTTGATTACTACCCTACCACGGCTCTACTGAGTCGTGCAAACAGGTAGTAGTTGGGAGCAGTCCCGAAGCACTTGGAGGCAGTGACGGTTAGACAGGATTCGTCTCTCCCGGTATTGGGGGTTGACATCGCGCTGTGTCTAGGAGAGCCATTACACAAGTAGTCCCTGGCCAGGGCAAGCGAGATGTACTGGTAGGTTCCAGTGTTATCTCAGGGTGTATTGGGCTTCACTCCGACACGACTTGTACCGCTATTAGGGGACTGACGTTTACCGCCCCCCTAGGCCCGCCATGCGATGTATCAGACGAACAGACCGGACTGTACGGAGAATGTCACATTCAGACTCAGTAGGAGTTCAGATGGGGTTTCACCTCGTCAGCCTTCTTGTCGGCATCTACCTGGGGATCGTTACGCACAGCTAGTGCCGCTTGCGGTCTGTGGTTAAACCCACTGCCAGCGTAGTGTCGAGTCTTTAGAGTCCCACACAGAGGGTATTCGCCTCTGGGCAAAACAGAGTAGAGGTCGCATGGTTTTGCGACAGGGTTCGTTCTCATCCGCGCACTTATGCACGTTTGGAGTCCGGACGGATTATACTGGCAGGCTCTGGTTTGAGCCAGATACTGGTATATGTTTTGGGGTTGCTTTTATATCTTGGTATTCTTGTTCCTCGGAACGAGAATGCAGGTGTGTATGCACAGTTGCTTGAGGCGGAGAATGAGGTTTTTCATTAGGGTTTCGGAACGGGTGCGTATGCACAGTTGACAGTCTTCATTTTCCAAACCCTAATGGATTTATATATTATCTATTAATAATAGTAATTAAATGAGAATTATGTTATGGTTGAGTTTTTGTTGACTTGTTGACCTTGGTTGACTTGTTGACCATTGACCACTTTCATGCCTTGAAAGTCTTCCTTGATTCATGCTTACTTTTTTATTAAATGAAGCATGGTTGTGGTCATTCCAAATACTACCATCAACTATTCTCATTTTCAATTATTATCATTTAGATAATATTTTTCTTTTGCATTATGGTTGCTAGAAAGAAAAATGAGAGCTCATTTTCTATCATAACCTCTCTCTCTCCTCATTTTCATCTTCTTCTTCCTCTAGCAAAGAGAAACCTTCTCATGTGTTGAGAATCATTCTCTTTAAAAGGAAAAGCAAACCCTAATCACTCTCTACTCATTCTAGGATGAAGGTTTAGCAAGCCGGAAACCCTAGTTCACTCAAAGATCGAGGAAGAGCCCAAAGTCGAACCTTCGAGGTGGATCTATCTTCGGCAAGAAGAAGGCGACGAGAAGAGGACCATTCAAGCTTCTACAAAGAACAAGAAAGAAGAACAACAACAAGAAGAGAAGGAGTTCAAGTTTAGGTATAACCATCAACATAGTAGCTAACTCTCTTTAGCTAGAATACTAGTTTTAGTTTAGCAAAGATCCGGCTTTTACGGTCCATGTTACAAAGTTTAGAAAAAATTTTGATTTACCGTTTCCGCAACCCCGTAAGTTCCGGGAGAGGTAACGTGGACCTAACAATAACCATGTGCAACTACGTGCACAAAATACGTATCAAGACACTGCAAGCATATGTGAACTATACCGAGTGCAAAAACCAAGTTGTGTGCAT
This sequence comes from Agapanthus africanus, assembly GCA_030015575.1. Classification (NCBI taxonomy): domain Eukaryota; kingdom Viridiplantae; phylum Streptophyta; class Magnoliopsida; order Asparagales; family Amaryllidaceae; genus Agapanthus; species Agapanthus africanus. The sequence continues at coordinate 445,609,921 of CM057342.1, read as the reverse complement.
AAGCACAAATCAACTCAACTGTATGAAATCCATAAAATCATAAACATGTGCAGCTAAGGCACAAAACGATATCAAGTGTAATAACTATGCACAAATCATAAATACCTAGTAGGTGCAACCATGGTGCACGAAAACAAATATCATGAAACTCAGTCATCAAACTCAATCATGCGAATAGATCACCCGAAATACTGAAATCAAGTATGGCGGAATAGCCCCGCTCAAGCACATCCTCTAAAAAACTCTGGCCAATTGTCGTGGTCACTCATAACATGTTTCGTCGACAGTGCCGAACTCTTGCCTGCTGGGTGTGCGTAAAATGACCGCTCCTGGGTCCATGTCTTCTCATAAATTATTCCAGAAAGGTCCTGTCGAAATCTCTCCCAAATCTCGTTCCTACCGAACTGCCCGGAAGTTATCATCCTTTACTAATTCTGTTTCTTGTTCCGGAACGGCCGCATACTCATCACGACTCCTTCTTGAAGATATATCCATATACAACGCCTCTGCATGCGTATCACATCTCTGATGTCAACGGAGTGGAACGTCATCTCGTCGAAATCTCGTACAAACCACTTACTCCACTTTTCTCTAACGTCAACTACTTCGGACTCGTCTCATCGTGGTTGCATGGACTGTGCTCCAACGGCTGTACTCGTATCTGGAGTCTCCTAAACAATGCATCCCATCACATGATATCCGAAAGATGTCGACCCATTCGATCGATTCGTCAAAGCCTCATAATCCCCCAAGAGATCAACATCTTGAGTACAGTTTAATAATATCAAGTACATGGCACAGCACCTATGGACCAACCATAGAAGGGCAAACCTAAGCCTCATTAATGGCACCGCGGAACTGTCGCAAACCCGAAGGTTCAAAGGCTTTTAGATGGTCATTATATCGAGTTAGGGTTTCATTCTTCTATAGGGTCCGTAGAGTTACTTGCATGTTTTCTTCAAATACTTTAAACTCGGAAAATGGGTTTCTGACATTCGATCGTCCCTATCGACTCCCAACGTATCTGTGTGAAGTCTTCTTAAGCTGGAATCAATCAATCTGATAACCTCGCATCCGGGTAAGCAAACGAATCACATGCCTAGTCATTCATCCTCGTGTGACTAGCGACCATCTATTATATCTCTGAGTATAACTCGTACTGCAATAGGTCCAACATCTGGGGCGATATCTCGTCGTTCGCACCAACAACTGGCTCATTCTTCAGCATGCTAAATAGTGCCTCAATCATCATGAATAAGCGATACATCAATGGTCATCATATTCTGGCTGGCCTCTATCAGTAGCTCAATCCTCTGGTGCTGATCTGCACGTCCGAGTAATCTCGTAAAAGCGATCCATCAAACGCTCATGGCGCGAAAACACAATAAAACGACGCCTCATTATGCAATCGTATCCCTGGAATCACACCTTGGTCAGTCCTCGTCCGTGACGAGCTCGTGCTGACCGCAACTCTAGCCGTAGCTCTCTGTGCCCGTGTAATCGTGGCAGCAAAACCATAACCGATATCGATGAGGATAGATCATGAATGAATATAATACTGTTCAAAGAAATGTACATCCTAAGGCTTCTTAAGCGGAGTAGCGTATCGTAAGTATGCCGCGGAACATACACACGGTACGTCACTCTCCATAAGTCACCTACTCCATCAACCAAGGTCAACCTATACGACAAAGGTTCGGGTCTAATACCTCCTCGACTAAGTCTAAGTTCTGTAAGGTCAAACCTATATTCCGTATATATACAAACACCCTAGGCTCTGCATAGTCAAACCTAGACTTGAACCAAGGTTAACCTAGCGCTCTGAAACCAATTTTGTCACGAACCGAAATGGCACGCAACTGGCACTTGAATCATATGAAGTCTATAGGACCCCATCTAATTCAAGTTAGCCAAGAAATCCCAGAAATCTAAACCAATTAAAGAAAGAAGTGAAGAAAACATGTTTTTAAAACAAGGGATTTTTAAATAACATAAGCCGAATATGCATTTTAAAATCTCAAGTCTTTTCTGAAAATTTCGGCAGAGCTTCCTTTGTAAATACTGGCCCCAAACGGGATACAACATGAATAGTATATGCATAATGATAAAAGGAATCCCCAAGCGGGAGCTAGCTCTTCGTCAATCGACGGTCATAGCTACGTAAGCAATATAATATACAACGCTGAAGGGCGAGGATCAAAACTCAAAAGGAAACTCAAATCATCAAGAAAACCATAATAATACAAGCGCGACTCTATGGTTGAAATAATAAACATCACTGGTCTGCTAAGTCTGAATAAATATACAAGTCTGGTTGATGGAGTTTACTAGATACAACTGAATGTAATAAAGTACAATGGTGGTCACGATGCAAGTGAACCCACCTACCAAAGCAATCACCGGGAAAGGAAGCAGTGTGCCAGCAAAGCCGTAACGAAACCTGCAAGAAACTGTGGCACAACGGGGGTGAGTTACCAACTCGTGAGTAGAAAACATCACCGAGCAGAAATCGTATGTATGACACGATCCTAGGTCAATACGATCAATATAAATATAAACTCAAAATGATTAAGTCTGAAGCATGAAAAGGTAGCAAGGTTAAACATCTATACATAGTGTAATCCCATGTGCTCGTGTCAGTGCCTCAGGTAACATTGTATCATAATGTATGAGGGATGAATGTAATGTAATGAAATGAGTGAGACAACTGTTTTCTTTATTTAATAAGATTTCTGTATTTATATAAATCGAGTATCATTAATGAAATCAATAAAGAAATCCGTGTCAAGCATCAACACAAAACATAATTCCCAATATCTCAATATCTCAGGCTCCGGCTACCCGAACTGGCCTGTATCATCAAATCTCAAAATCTCAGTGTCTCAATACCTCGGGCTCCGTCAGTCCGGATCGGCCCGTAACATAAATCACATGACCATGAACGGTATCCTCCGGATATCCGATGCACCAAACAATCACCGGTAGACAGTCTGCCCCTGCCGGGCTCATCATCCTCCATGAAATCACTCTTGCCCCGGGGTACCATACCGGGTCCACCATGTACCCGAGACGGTTCATACGACTCCTCGAATCTGGTCTCGAAATCCATCTCATAACCGAGAAAACATCATCGTGGACGACTCATACATCACGAGAAAACCGCACTTTTCATTTTAAAAAGAGAGAGAGAGAGAGAAGTTTATATATATTCTTACGGTTTTCCCCCAAATCCAGGAATCTCATGAAAATCCAAAATCCAAGAATCAATAGTAAGTAAACAGTGAACATCGGCATAAAACTCCATAATACTGCATAACAGTGAATAATAATATGCATGAATTTGCAACTAATAAGTGCAATGTCTAAACTGGCATATAAAGCAAGTACACTAATATCATGTCGAAACTATCAGCTAACAAGCTATGTCAATGAAATAATATTCTCTAAAGTGTACGTGACATGGCAATTACCGATGATGATGTGTGTGAGCCGGCAAGTAAGTGTATGTGGAGCATACGCATCATCGGTAATGGTGCTAGTGTCTTGACAGCATGATCTCAATATTAACATATGAAAACACAATATAAGCATGCAATGTGATGCGAACAACAATAATATGCGCGAGCTGAATAATAAACACAATGATAACTAATCTTCATTTATATAAAAAAAACGAGTTATACAGGTTTTCCATTTGAAATAACACGAATCGTGTGTTTAGAAAATAGGGACTATGGTGTTTTTTTAAGAAAATGTACGTCCTTTGAAATATCCGTAGAATCCCTTGGGCTGTCTTTAAAATACTCACGATTCGTTAGTTTTGAAATAGGTATGACTCGAGTCTAATCTACCATTTACCAATGAACTACATGACTAAACTAAACAGGCTGACCGAAAGGTAAGGAACCCGCTTAACATCTAAGTCGATACATTTATATATATAATAGTCGGTGATCCCACCTTAATAGTATCCCATACGATACCCTAATATAATATGACATCCTCGAGTCAAGAGTGCGGATCTATCCTCAATATATAGCTCGTACAGTAAATCCATCGTACGGCCTCCCAAATCTGGGTACGGGTCAAAAGTCACATCTATCACATTATTCATCTGGTATCCTCTTTATCAAACATCATGAACCGGGGTACTGATCTATGTCTAGTACAAAACTGATACCATCTATGTATATGCATGTTTGTATATTACTAATGAAAGCTTGGGATATACACGGATATAGTAACAGTCTTGCTTGAAATGGTAGTATGCTACCTGGTTTGTTTCTACCTCGATACGTGCATGTGTTTTTGCATATCGCTTATACATATTGGTAGAGCCTTTAGGATCTTCGCTTGACTACCAGCGTTGTGATAGCAGTTACACTAGTGGGGGCTGGGTAGTCTATAAGCACATCCTTATACATGTCCCTAGTAGTAGGATTATCGAGACAGGGTATCGATACTCCAGAGTAGACTAGTGTATACGCTTCTCATCCCATCCGGGGAGATGGTCTGTCCCACGGCCATTAGTACATCGTACTGGAGATAGTATGCATGTGCTCATTGGCTTATGAGTACACTGGACATGACTTGTTGGGGACTGCTGGTTGGTATTATACCTATCTTCGGGTTGCAGTTCCCAGGTGACATGAGTACAACATAGTCCGTCGACTTGACACTTCTACTTAGCCTCGAGTTGTTCCCACTGTTCTTTGATTACTACCCTACCACGGCTCAAAGGAGCTGTGCAAACAGGTAGTTGTTGGGTGCAGTCCCAAAGCACTTAGAGGCATTGGCGGTTAGATAAGATTCGTCTCTCCCGGTATTGGGGGTTGATATCGCACTTTGTTCGGAAGGCCATTACACAAAGTCCTTGGCCAAGACAAGCGAGATTTACTGGTAGGTATTCTAGTAGTTTCTCATGGTGTTTTGGGCTATACTCCGACACGACTTATTGCGTTACACTCCGACACGACTTATTGCGTTATTAGGGGTCTAACGATTACCTTCCCCGCAGGCCTGATATGCGATACTCTTAGACGAACAGACCTGACTGTACGGAGGTTGTCACAGACAGGCTCAGTACGAGTTTGGATGAGTTTTTCTCATCGGCCTTCTTATCGACAGATACCTGGGAAGCCGTTACGTGCAGCTAGTACCGCTTGCGGCTTGTGGTTAAATGCACTGCCAGTGTAGTGTCAAGTCTTTAGAGTCCCACACAGAGGGTTTCCCTGCATCAGGCAAAAGATGTGGAGGTCATATGGTTTTACGACAGGGTTCGATCACGTATGTGTACTTGTGCACTGATGATGATTCAGATAGATAATACTAGTGGGCTTTGGTTTAAGCCAGATCCTAGTATTATACTGATAGATTATTTTCGTCTCTTTTGTATTCGTATTTTTCGGAATATGGATACGGGTATGTATATACGGATGAGGGGCATTTTTGTGATTTGTTCAAAGATGCTTCTAGAAGAAGACACCTCATATTTTGTATTAAACATTTTAGGTTAAATGTTTAATGTATTAAGAGGTGGATTTTTGCATAATTTGGAGCATGGCTCTTGGTGACACATGGAGGGGTTTCAACCCATGACTCACTAAGTTAAAAGATGAACCATACTTGATTATTCATGAGGTTTTATTCTATGAAAAATTTACACAAGAGAGTTCATTCTCTTTGCTATGCAAACACTTCACTAGCTTTTTCCTCAAGTTGATCTTCTTCTACCTCTAGCCTTTCATGTCTCATGTGTTGAGAAACCTATGAGAGACATACCAAGCCATTTCACTAGTGTAGCGGACTAAGTGTCCTAGTTTCCTCGGATTTGAGGTTAGAGCCCGGACCATAGACTCTCGAGTGGATCGTCTTTGACTCGAGGAGGCCGACGAGGAAACGCCGATCCGTTATGATCCTTGGAGCTTGTGACGAGGAGGATGACAGTGACAAGAAGACCCGAAGGACTTCAAATAATGAGTATAACGTTCTATCCATGTTATTTACCTCATAGTAGTTTGCTAGTTAGGGTTTAGTATCGATCCTGGAGTTCGAGTCGGTGTTACGAAACCCGTAAAAATCATTTTTTACATATTTCGCCTCCCCGCGAACCCATGGGGTGCGTAACATCGACTTACAGTCGACACCTAGTCGTTGACGAAAACCTTTTGCTACAAGTCTAGCTTTGAAAGTCTAAACTTTTCCATTTACACCAAGTTTCTTCTTAAATATCCACTTGCTCCCGATGGGTTTTACCCCTTCAGGAGCAACTTCCAAAGTCCATACTTTGTTGGTATACATGGATTCCATCTCAGAACGCATAGCATCCAGCCATTTCACAGAGTCCCCACTTGTGATGGCTTGCTCGAAACTAGTTGGGTCATCATCTTTCATGATGCAATCCTCGCTCCCACCGTCTATGAGAAAACCATAGTATCTCTTAGGTTGATGAGGAACCCAGCTAGATCTGCGGAGTGGTTGAGATTTGTCGGGTACAATTGAATCCTCCGCTTCTACCAAATCGTCAGTAACAGTTTGTGTAGCTGGAACTTCTTCCAGTTCTACCTCATTGCGACTAATTTCTTTCACAAGAAATTAATTTTCTAAAAAGGTGGCATTTCGAGAAATAAACACTTTTTGTTCCTCGGTGTGGTAGAAGATATACCCTTGCGAATGTTTGGGAAATCCTATAAACTTGCACAGAACTGACCTTGCCTCGAGCTTGTCCAGATTTAGCTTTTTAACATAAGCCGGACAACCCCATTTTTTAATGAAATTTAGATATGGTCTCTTCCCCTCCCATATCTCATATGGAGTGGCAGGCACAGATTGGTCGGAATCCTATTCAATAGGTATGCAGCTGTCTTAAGTACATAACCTCAAAAGGTAATAGGTAACTCAACAATACTCATCATAGAGCGCACTATGTCTAATAGGGTGCAATTCCTCTGCTCCGATACTCCGGTGTGCTGTGGTGTATGCGGTGGAGTTAGTTGAGAGAGAATCCAATTCATTTTTAAATGGTCTCGAAATTCCGTGCTTAAGTATTCTTCTCCGCAATCAGATCGAAGGATTTTAATACTTTTACCCGTTTGGTTCTCTACTTCGTTCTTTTATTCCTTGAAAATGTTTATGAGCACCACTACTGGGTTTTACTAATATCAAGCAAGCCATTATAAAAAATTTCGGGGTGCTAATCAACACTAAACAAGAATCTAAACTAGATGATTAGGGTTTATAGCTTGATATAAACTAAACTAGCTAAGAGAAAGGAGGCAACAACCTTTATAGACCATGTCCTTCTCTTCAAAAGCTCCGTGTAGTAGTCCACGCTACTCCACTAGGATCCACTTGAAGTTGGATAGAGCTTCCTTTGCAATCTTAGTGCCGAAGATGATCCACCCGAAGCTCCTGTAATCCAAGCTACCACTTCACTAAACTATCTTTAGTTAAGGAAACACACTCAACCAAAGTGCTAATCTAGTGTAGGATGGTGAAGTAAGGGTATTTAGCTCACTAAGGATCCTCACAAGTCCTTGGTTTCACAACTCATGTAAGTGTTAGGGGTTGGAGGTGGAGGTGAAGAAAATGGAAAGAGCTAGAGGAAGAACTAAAGCAAAAATGACCTCAAGTCTAGAGAATAACCAACTCTTGGATGGTTTAAAACCCTCACATTATTGAAGCAAACAATATCCATCAATATAGAATTGTAACCATGCTTCAATAGTGTAGGATGATGAATAAAAAATTCATCAAGCCATGCTTCACCCATGCTCCTCATTTTCCACCTCATCTTTTCCATTTTCTATAAATAGAAATTCAACCATGCTTCATTATGTGTGTATGTGTGTATGTGTGTATATTAATATATATACGTAAAGAAAATAATTAGTGAGCAATAATATTAGTTAATATATAATAATATCAAATATAAATATATATGATATTATTAAATCAACACTTAATTCAATAATCCGGTTATATCACATATAACCGACTAATTTCATTTATCTATGTATCACATTATCAAATCAACACTTGATTCAATAATCTGGTTATATCACATATAACCTAATTGATATCAGATTATCGCCAGATTAGAATACGGTATCACATACTCATATCTAATCAGGCCCCCGCACATATCATCATATGCGCCCTACTTCGTTTCGCTTGAACCAGGAAACCTCTATTTGGGACTCTAAAGACTCATCAATACGCCAGCAGTAGGTGATGATCACATTGAAAGTGTATGTTAGCACCACCACTGAGTTTTTCTAGCAGCAAGCATGCCGTTTTTAAAAAATTAGCTGTGCTAAACTATACTAACCAAGATCTTAAACTAGATGATTAAGGTTTAACTATGATATTATAAAAACTAGTTAAGAGAACGAGTCTATAATCTTTGTAGATCGTGTCTTTCTCTTCTCAAGCTCCGGCTTGTAGTCCTTATGACTCCTCGTAGCTCCACTTGAAGATGGTACAAGCTCCCTTCGTGATCTTCGTGCCAAAGGCAATCCACCCGAAGTCTCTCTAGCTCAAGCTACCTCTTCACTAAACTATCTTTAGTGAAGGAAACACACTACACTTGATTGCTAATCAAGTGGAGGATGGTGAAGTGGGGTTGTGTCTGCTCACTAGGATTTGTTCAATACTCTATGGTTTACATCACATGTGAGTGTTAGAGCTTTGAGGCATGAGGAAGAAGAAGAAGAAAAATATAGAGAGCAATGAATAATGAGCTCTTGAAAATGGCTAAGTGTTGAATGGCTCATTCATTCCCTCCTCACTTATTGAAGCATGGATTAAAAAATCCAACCATGCTTCAATAGTGATGGCAAATGAATAAAAAAAATTGAGCAAAGCCATGCTTCACCCATGCCTTCAAAAGTCTACCCATTTTTCTTTTCATTCTCTATTTTCTAAAACTAGAAAATCCATTCCATGCTTCATTTTAATATATATAAATATATATATCATATATATTAATATATATAATATATATATATTATGAAGAATAATTAGTGAGCTAATAATATTAGTTAATATATAATTATATCAAATATAATATATATCAAATTATCAAAGCAACACTTGATTTAATAATCCGGTTATATCACATATAACCGACTAATTTCATTTATCTGTATATCACATTATCAAATCAACACTTGATTCAATAATCCGGTTATATCACAAATAACCTAACCGATAACAAATAACCGCCAGATTAGAATAAGGTATCACATACTCGTATTTAATCTGCCCCCCCTCCGCACATATCAGCATATGTGACCTACTTCGTTTCGTTTGAACCAGGAAACTTCTGTGTGGGACTCTAAAGACTCATAAATACACCAGCAGTAGGTGATGATCACATCAATCACCCACAAGCCGTCAGCGGTATTAGCTGGACGTAACGGCTACCCAGGTATTGAGCGATTAGAAGATTAATAAGAAAGTTTGTCCAACTCCCATGAAGCCTATAGGTAACACTTACCGTACAGTCCGGTCTCTTCGTCTGATATGTCGCATATTAAGTCTAGGGTGGTAACGTCAGACCCCAGTAACTTGATAAGTCATGCCGATGTATGGCTCATTACGGTTCGAGAAACTACTGATAACACTTACCAGTAAATATCATCAACAGCCCTGGCCAAGGACTTACTGTTATAGCCAATCGAGCATAGCGCAATATCAACTCCCAATACCGAAAGAGACAAAACCCCTCCTATTGCTCATTGCCTTCACGTGACTCGGGACTGTACCCAAAATACACCTGTTCGCACGACTCCTTTGAGCCGTGGTAAGGAGGAAATCAAAGCACAGTGGGAGCCACACAAGACTCTATGACGATCTTGGGTCTACAGACTAACCTGTACCAGTGTCACCAGAGAACTGCTATCTGACGATAGGTATAGTACCAACTAGTAGTTCTCGGCGAGTCATGTTCGGTGTACCCATTCTCTAATGAGCACCTGTGTACAATCTTTGATGTCAAACACCAATGGATATGGGATCAACCATCTCCCCTGTCACGACCCAGAATTTAGCTCGTGACCGGCACTTAAATCACGCAACGTCTAAAGACGTAACATAACTCAAGTAAGCCGAAGCCCAGAAATCTAAACCTTTTTGCGGAAAATAGTGGAGGTGCAGTTTTGAAATAAAGGTATAATGAAATCAAGTTTTTCTTTAAATGCATAAATAATGAAACATGAAAATGCAAGTGGATTATACTATAGTTGAAAACATTTTTCGTCTTTAAAAATTTGGGCAGCACCTCCCTTGTATATTTTGATCCAAAAACCACATACAAGCAATATATATATATATATATATATATATATATATATATATATATATATATATAAGCATCCCTAAGCGAGAGCTATCTCTTTGCCAATTGGTGGAAACAAAACCACGCAAGTAAGCAATATATATATGACGCCCAACGGCGAAGATCAACACAGAAAGAATAAATAAATAGAGCAAGACATCAAAACCTCAAAGAAGCGAACATACAACCATCGCTCTAAGTCTCGCAACCACACTAGTATTTCTAGTCCACTAATATACAAATTCTAGTTCTGATTGATGGAGTTTATCTAGATACAACAGAATATAAGTATGAGAGTGGGCACGATCCAATTTGTGTCCTACCTACCAAAGCAAAACACCCAGGATGAAGTTGTGTGCCAGCGATACAGCTACTTGTCCCAAGCGGTCAAACTTGCAAGAACTGTGGCACAACGGGGGTGAGTTGCCAAATCGTGAGTAGAAAACATCAGCAGGTAGAAATCGAATATAACAACGATTTCCTAGGTCATACTATATCATGAAGGTAATACTATGATATCTAGAGTGACCATGAATGCATATATGTCAACCATAGAGTCAATGCCAATAGCATGTAGAAATAAACATCTGACATCATATGCCTGCATGCATATGGATATCATCCACGTGTCCATTAACGACACCAACAATATCATAGAACCTGAGTGTCCAACATCGACACTCCAATCACCATGAAAACATATGCCTGTATGTATGAGGATATTAACCACGTGAGTCCATCAACGACACATCAAAATCATGGAACCTGAGTGTCCAACACCGACACTCGAAACATCATGAAAACCCGTGTCCAGCATCAACACGTAAATCCTCATATCTCAGGCGCCGGATACTCAGATCGGCCCTCATATCTATCTCATCTCAGGCGCCGCATTTAGGGTTGTCTAGCATGGCAACAAGGTTTCAGGAGGCATCATCCATGCCATTTTTAAAAATTTGCCGTATTAGCTAACCCTAACCCTAGAATCGTTACTAGAAAATCCGACGAAACTAAATGTAAATACTTTACATCTAAGTGAATGAGGGAATACAACCTTTGTAGACTGGTCCTTCACTTCTAAAGCTCCATGTTGTAGTCCCTTCGCTGCAAGTTGTGAAGACCCGGACTCTAGTAAGGGTTCACATGAAGAAACGAACAAGCTTGCTCAATGTCTTCGAGGCCGAAAATGATCTACGTCGAGAAGACTCGAGCTCATGCTACCTTTTCACTAATGGTGAAATTAGTGAAGCAAACACCCTAAACTAAATGGCTAATAGTAGAGGATGATGAAGTAGGAATTGGGCTCTCTTTAGATTTCTTTTTCTCACAATTTATCATCACTTAGAAAAAGCTAGCAAGCTTTTTCTCTTGAAGAAGAAGAAGAAGTGATGAAGAGATGAATGAATTCATGAGGTTAGAAATGCAACCATGGTTGGTATATGGTATGCCAAACTCTTGTAGAGAATAAACCAAGGCTAAAGGTTAAGTGTTGGGTTAACAAATATCTTAAGCTAGACAAACAAATGGACTAAGTTAATGTTCTACTAGCTTCTCCCAGCTCATCCATGACTAATTCCAAATGTTTGAATTACTTAAAACTAATAAAACCCTTGCATTAACCTAACAAGGTGTGAGTCTCATACAAACATGTTGCATGTGTAAGCTTGCATGACACAAGAATATATATCACACATATATTTTGTGCAAAAAGAAAACAATACATTTAACATATATCACATATATATCAATGTATCATAAGTGAGGAAAATGAATACTTAAGTGAGCTAATATTAGTTAATGTAATTTAATATATCAAATATATAATTATACATTAAATTCTTAAATCAACTCTTGATTTAATAATCCGGCAATATCATATATAACCGACTAATATCAAATGCAACAACTTATCGAATCAACACTTGATCCGATAACCCAGATATATCACATATAACCAACCAATGTCACAAGTCGCGAGAATAGAATGCGGTATCACATACACACATTAATCTTGGTCCCGCACATATCACATATGTGCTCCTACCCTGTTTCGCATGAATCAGGAATCCTCTGTGTAGGACTCTAAAGACTCGTCAATACGCCGGCAGTAGATAATGATCTTATCAAACAACCACAAGCCGCAAGCGGTCTGCTAAACGTAACGGCCATCCGGGTATTGAGCGATCATAAGATCAATAAGCAAGCCTGCTCACACTCCTGCGAATCAAATCAGTAACACTACCATACATTCCGGTCTTTTCGTCTGATATGTCGCATATCAAAGCCTGGGGGTGGTATAACGTCAGACCCCAATAGCCTGATAAGTCATGTCGATGCAAGGTCCATAACGATTCTAGAAACTACTGATAACACTTACCAGTAAATCTCAGCAACCCTGGCCAGGGATTTCATGTTATGGCCAATCGAGTATAGCGCAACATCAACTCCCAATATCGGGAGAGATGAATCTCCTCCTATCACTCATTGCCTCCATGTGACTCGAGACTGTCCCCCAAAACCACCTTTTTGCACGATCTCTTGACCGTGGTATGGTGGAAATTAAAGCACAGTGGGAATCACACAAGACTCTATGATGATCTCGGGTCGGCAGACTAACCTGTATCAGTGTCACCAGAGAACTGCTATCTGACGATTGGTATAATACCATCTAGGAGTTCTCGGCGAGTCCGTCCAGTGTACCCAGTCTCCACTGAGCACCCGTATACCTTCTTTGATGTCAAACACCAATAGATATGGGATCATCCATCGCCCATCATATAGGTTGAGAGGCGTATACGCTATTCTACTCTGCAGTATCGATGTCCTGTCTCAATACTCCCACGACTAGGAACATTTGAAGGATGTACTTACCGACTACCTTATCCCTATTAATATGATCTGCATCATAATCCTGGTAGTCAAGTACTCATCCTAAGGGCTTTATCAATATGTAATAGAAAGACAATAAGTGTACATGTTAAGATAAAGAGCAGCCATATAGCATACTATCATATCGAGCAAGAAAGTACTCCCTATTTATATCCAAGTATGCACTACAATATACATCACATGTACAGTAATGGCCTCTAGGGCATACATATAACTAACAATCTCCTACTTGCACTGAGGCCATTTGTTGAAGTATCTCATACTCAACGTCCTATAGAAGTCTTTTTAGGGAAAGGCCTTTGTGAGTGGATCCACTGTGTTATCCTTCGCATCAACTCTCCTGACTTCGATCCCTTGGAGATCAACCATCTCCCTGATCAGGTGATACTTGCCTCAGAATATGTCTGGAACACTGATGGGACCTGCATTCCTAGGCCAAAGCCATAACTCCATTGTTTTCGCAATAACATTTATTGGACGCTCAATGGTAAAAACCTTGTTCATCTCATGAACAAGAAATGCCCAGACAGCCACTTTGGCAGTATCGTTGGTAGCAATGTATTCAGCCTTTATCATCTAGTATGTCACAGTATCTAGCTTGGAACTCTTCCAACATACCGTCCCTCCACTGAAGGTAAAGACAATGCCTGTGATTGACTTTCAGTCGAACTTATCACTCTGGCAGCAAGAACCAAGAACTTTCTTTTAGTGCTTCTCAAGTACTTAAGAATGTCCTCCACAGCTGTCCAGTGACTCTCCCAAGATCTGATTAATTCCTGATCACTGCACATAGTGAGTTAGCAACATCTGGTCTGGTACATAACATCGCACACATGATAGAGCCTACTGCCGAAGCATAGGGTATCCCTTGTACGCGAGCTCTCTCCAAATCAGTCTTGGAAGACATCTTTTTGGAGAGAGTGATCCATAAGTAAGTGGGGGAACCACCACGCTTAGAATCTTCCATACTAAACGCCTTTAGTATGGTGTTAATATACCTGGATTTGGGACACTCCCAACATCGACTTAGATCTATCATCATAGATCATTATCCACAAGATATAGTAGGTTTCATGCAGATCTTCCATAGAGAATCCTCGTGATAAGAGGAGCTTGACCAAGTGTAGCATAGGAAACCATTTCCTATCAAGAGTATGTTATCTACGTACAATACGTGTAAGACAACCTTACTCTCTACAACCTTCTTGTATAAACAAGGTTCATCATCCTTTTTGATGAAGTCAAACTCTTTGACTGTCACATCAAAAAAGATGTTCCAACTCTGTGATGCTTGCATTGATCCTGATGGACATAAGCATAGCTTTGAAAGTCTCAACTTTTCCATTTACACCAAGAATCTTCTCAAGATCCATTTGCCCCCGATGGGTTTTACCCCTTTAGGTGCAACATTCAAAGTCATACTTTGTTAGTTTATATGGATTCCATCTTTGATCGCATAGCATCCAGCCTTTTCACAGAGTCCCCACTCGTGATGGCCTGCCTGAACCTAGTTGGGCCATCATCTACCATGATGCAATCTTCGCTCCCACTGTCACCGAGAAGACCGTAGTATCTCTCAAGTGTATGAAGAACCTTACCAGATTCGAGGAGAGGCTGAGGTTCGTTGGAAACTATTGAATCCTTTGGTTTCACCAAATCATCAGCTGTTAGTTTGTCTAGCTAGAACTCCTTCCAGTTCTACCTCCTGACCACTAATTTCATCATAAGAAATTCCTTTTCTGAAAAAGGTGGCATGCTGAGAAACAAAACATCTTTTGCTCCTCAGAGTGGAAGAAGATATTACCTCGCAAATGTTTGGGATATCCTAACAAACTAATACAGATCTGACCTTGCCTCGAGCTTGTCTGTGTTAGTTATATGTATGCCCTAGAGGCCATTACTGTACATACGATTTATATTGTAGTGGATGCTTGGACATATATAGGGACGACTTTCTTGCTCGACATGATAGTATGCTATCTGGTTGCTCTTTATCTTAACATGTAATCTAATTGTCTCTATGTTACATGTTGATAAAGCCCTTAGGATGAGTACTTGACTACCAGGACTATGATGTAGATCATACTAGTGGGAACAAAGTAGTCGCTAAGTGCATCCTTCAAATATTCCTAGTCGAGGGTGTATCGAGACAGGGCATCCATATACCAGAGTAGACTAGCGTATAGCTTCTCGACCCATGTAGATGGGCGATGGATGATCCCATATCCATTGGTGTTCGACATCAGAGACAGTATACGGGTGCTCAGTGGAGACTGGGTATAATGGACGGACTCGCCGAGAACTCCCAGATGGTATTATACCTCACGTCAGATGGCAGTTCTCTGGTGATACTGGTACAGGTTAGTCTGTAGACCAGAGATCGTCATAGAGTCTTGTGTGATTCCCACTGTGCTTTGATTTCCACCTTACCACGTTCAAGAGAACGTGCAAAATGGTGGCTTTTGGGTACAGTCCCGAATCACATGGAGGCAATGAGCGATAAGAGGGGTTTCGTCTCTCCCGGTATTGGGAGTTGATGTTGCGCTGTACTCGATTGGCTATAACAGGAAGTCCTTGGCCAAGGTTGCTTCAGAGATATACTGGTAAGAGTTATCAGTAGTTTCTCAACATGTTATGAGCCTCATATCGACACGACTTATCGAGTTACTGGGGTCTGACGTTTACCACCCCTAGACGAGATATGCGACATATCAGACAAAGAGACCGGACTGTACAGTAGTGTTAAGTCTGCGGACTATGCTGTACTCATGTCACCTGGGAACTGTTAACTAACGACAGATAGAGTACCTTTCATGACTGTTGCATTTACATACCTTTATTTTATATGCATTGCTTCATGTGTTAGTTGTACCTGCTAGCGTACCTTTCATGGCTGTTGCATATATACATTATCATATCATCGCTTCATGTTTTAGTAGTACCTGATAGAGTACCATACATGATTGCTGCATACAGATTTTCATATTATTGCTTCATTTAGTAATTGTACCTTCTAGTGTACCTTCATGATTATTGCATTCATATGACCTTTTATTGCTATTAATTGCATATGTTAGATTCGCGCTGTACGTGCATACTTGCGATTACCTGCATATGTTATTTACTATTCATGAGTTGGCAACTCACCCCCGTTGTGCCACAGTTTGTTTTGCAGGTTGTTCCCCAGAGTAGTCGAGGCAGGCTATTCATCTATCTTATCATCTTTTGCCGCGGATATCGCATCAGCTCACAGTGTGCAGTTTGCTTAGGTGGGTTTTGTGGTTATTCATTGTTGTATTGTATATTCGTTGTATCCTTGTACTCTCCATCTACTATTTTCATGTTGACTTAGAGACTTGGTGAGGACGATATTGTATATTTTGGGGACTTGGATGTCTTTTATGCAGTTTTACTTATATCGTCTTTTATTTCTTCACTACGGCGTCGTATATCTGTTGTGGTGGTTGTTTTAAGAAAATAGGGACTACGGTGTTTTTTAAAGAAAATGTAAGTCCTTTGAAATATCCGTAGAATCCCTTGGGCTGCCTTTAAAAGACTCACGATTCGTTAGTTTTGAAATAGGTATGACTCGAGTCTAATCTACCATTTACCAATGAACTACAGGACTAAACTAAACAGGCTGATCGAAAGGTAAGGAACCCGCCTAACATCTGAGTCGATACATATATACATATATATATAATAGTCGGTGATCCCGCCTCAATAGTATCCCATACGATACCCTAATATAATATGACATCCTCGAGTTAAGAGTGCGGATCTATCCTCAATATAAAGATCGTACGGTAAATCCATCGTATGGCCTCCCAAATCTGGGTATGGGTTAAAAGTCACATCTATCACATTATTCATCTGGTATCCTCTTTATCAAACATCATGAACCGGGGTACTGATCTATATCTAGTACAAAATTGACACCATCTATGTATATGCATGCATGCGTATGAAAAACATCACGTCCAAAGGTCCCGCTAAAACATCATGTCGTATCTCAAATACGAACCATGTCACATCACCGATCTCACGGTCTCAAGCCCAATCTCATCGACTCATCTCCAATCCCAAGTACTATCCTTATAGACTGTGTATATGTATACACATATACATATGTGTATATATATATATACATACATACATAGTCCCAAACCCATGCGTGTATATATATATACCTATCCCCATATACGCACAAGCAAAGTAAATGTATGCATGTGTGTGTGCGCGTATGGATGTAACAACTACTCTAGGGTTTTGCAACTAATACTAAACTAATCCATGAACATATAACCCTATCATGATAGAAATGATCATCTAACAACATATATAACTACGTGTGTATACGAATTCGTATACCACACAACGAAACTGCGGGGGTGCTATACGTCATCCACCCGACTTCCCCCGTAGATATATATCTACTCACTTGCTCTTACTTGCCGAAGTCGATGTCGCCACACTTTTGCTTGTCATCTTGAAGTCTTCGCGAGGTACCTACACATCATAGCGTATCGTATCGCATTAAAATCCAACTCGAAACCAAAATGACATGTAGAACTCACATAGGTCAAAACCTATGGTTTGCCCTCGCAACTTAACCAAATAACACTTGACTTCGACGTACAACGTCATGTGATAGAGATAAAACACAAACACTAAAATTCAGAATTCAAAATACGCAAAACCATATCCCGAATCAAAACAGTAAATCAAGTATTAAGTCCCAGATTTTGTTTAAGGGAAAAACTAAGTAAGCAAACAACACTAGGGTGATATATAGGGTGTATGTTGTAAGGTTCCTAGGCACACATAAGAGGTTCCACAAGGCATCAACCATGCCAAAATCAAATTTTTCATGTGCCGAGAAACCCTAATGCAAGATCGTTACTAGAGGTAAGGCGAAAAACATGCAAGTTAACTACTTTAACTACAAGTGAAAGGGATTACAACCTTTGTAGATCCGGTCCTCCACTTCTTTGGCTCCGTGTTGATGTCCCTCCACTGCGATCATCGGGATCCCGGACTCTAGTGTTGGTTTCATCGAAGAAATGAGCGGGCTAGGTCGTTGACTTCGATACCGAAGATGATCTACGTCGAGGCGACTCAAACTCAAGCTCCATCTTCACTAGGTCATGAAACTTGTGAAGATAACACACTCTACTACATGGCAAGTTGTAGAGGATGAAGAAATAGGAAGTGGGTTCACTTTAGAATTGGATTTCTCACTCTAAATCTCATGGCACCATTAGAGGTAGCAAGTTTCTTCTTCTTGAAGAAGAAGAAGAAGAAAGAATAATGATGAGGATAATGAATAAAGAATGAAACTTATCCTTTTAATTATGGCACCATGGTTGAGTTAAGCCCTCATGCTTAACTCATGTAGAGAATTAACCAAAGTATTAGGTTAAGAGTTGGGTTAACTAATATCCTAAGGAAATGACAAAAGATTTGACTTTGTCAAAGTTTCTTCAAGCTTCATGAAGCTTGATAACTTTGACCAAAGTCCACCTCTTTCGTTATTTGTTAGGAAATTAGTAAACCCTAATTTAACCATGATTTGGTTTAAGTCTCATGCACACAACTTGTATGTATCATCAAGCATGATACAAACATGTACACTTGCATATATCACATATAAACAATGTGCACATTCATGTGAGAAAATCAATCTTAAGTGAACCAACACTAGTTAATGCAAAGTAATATATCAAATATATAATTATACATTAAATCATTAAATCAACACTTGATTTAACGATCCGGTCATATTGGATATAACCGACTAATATCTAGTGTATCAATGTATCGAATCAACACTTGATTCGATAACCCGGCTATATCTCATATAACTGTCCAATGATACAAATCGCGATAATAGAATACTGTATCACATACTGGTATTATTCTCGGTCCCGCACATATCTCATATACGCTCCTATTTCGTTTCGCTTGAGCCAGGAAACCCCTGTGTAGGACTCTAAAGACTCGTCAATATGCCGGTAGTAGGTGGTGATCATATCAATCACCCACAAGCCACAAGCGGTCAGCTAAACGTAACGGCCACCCGGGTATTGAGCGATCAGAAGATCAACGAGCAAGCCTGCTCACACTCCTGCGAATCCAACCAGTAACACTTACCGCACAGTCCGGTCTGTTCGTCTGATATGTCGCATATCTCGCCTAGGGGTGGTAAACGTCAGACCCCAGTAGCTCGATAAGTCATGCCGATGTAAGGACCATGACAAGTATGAAACTACTGATAACACTTACCGGTAAATCAGTGCAACCCTGGTCAGAGATTTCCAGTTATGGCCAGCCGAGCATAGCGCAACATCAACCCCCAATACTGGGAGAGACGAATCCCCTCCTATCGCTCATTGCCTCCATGTGAATCGGGACTGTACCCAAAAACCACCTGTTTGCACGACTCGGTAGAGCCGTGGTAGGGTGGAAATCAAAGCACAGTGGGAGACACACAAGACTCTATGACGATCTCGGGTCAACAGACTAAGCTGTACCAGTGTCACCAGAGAACTGCCATCTGACGTGAGGTATAATACCACCTGGGAGTTCTCGGCGAGTCCGTTCAGTGTACCCAGTCTCCACTGAGCACCCGCATACCGTCTCTGATGTCAAACACCAATGGATATGGGATCATCCATCGCCCATCACATGGGTCGAGAAGATATACGCTAGTCTACTCTTGAATATCGATGCCCCGTCTTGATATTCCCACGACTAGGAACATTGAAGGATGTACTCATGGACTACCCAGGCCCCACTAGTATGATTTACATCACAGTCCTGGAAGTCAAGCACATATCCTAAGAGCTTTATCAACATGTAATAGAGAGACAGCAAGTATACATGTTAAGATAAAGAGCAACCAGATAGCGTACTATCATGTCGAGCAAGAAAGTCCTACCTATATATGTCCCAGCATCCACTACAATATACATCCTATGTATAGTAATGTAACGTTTTGAAAATCGTTTCGGTAAAATTTCGAAATAACGGTAAAATAAGGGGGTTTTCTCTAAAAAGTCAAAATACAAATATCTTTATTACAAAATTAAATATACATATTCTAGCTATGAAATTGCTAGTATTTGGTGTTTATTGAGCCACTGGTGAAATTTCAAATTTTCCAAAAATTTTTCCGAAATTAATTATTTTAATATTATTTTAAGCCGGTAAGAAAATACATTAAATTAGCGATAAATACAAATTTAAATGGGCTAATTTTAATCTTTAAAATCATGTTAATTAAAATCTAGTTGTAATATAATTTTTTAGTATTTTAGTTCAAGTTTTAATTGATTTATTTTATGGAAAACAAAAATATAATTATTTTAAGCTAAAACTTGCAATTTTGAGCTTGTGGGGGGTCTTTTTGCATAGAAATTCTTTGTAAAATCTCTCACACTCATCCCCACTTCATCATGGTCGGCCCCACACCCAAAAACAGCCCACTTTCCTCCCCTCCAATTTTCTTCAACTCATGTGAAGAAATGCTTTTAGAAATGATATAAAATATATTAATTTGACTAAGTATACTTGAATAATGGATGTCTTTGACTTTGTGTGAATTTTCCCCAACTCCCACACCTCTCCCCACTCCTCCTTACTGCCGAGAGCAGCCATCCCCCCCTCCATTATTTTTCCTTCTCTTTTCCCTTCATTTTCATCAAAAAAATCCAACAAAATCCATTAAAAATCCACAAATTCCTTCAACAATTCAAAGCAAATCCCTATTCTACTCCTTCACACACCCAAATTTGTTTACAACTTGATGAAAGGAGACATCTTTGGAGGTTAAGAGCAAGCTAGGGTTCTAAGCTTGTGAGGTAAAATCTTAAACTTTTAGCTAATTTGAAGTTTAACTATGCTAATTTAGAATTTTAAAGTGTTAATTTGGTGTTATTGCTTGTTTAGTGAAATTTCTAGAAAAGGGTTTGGATTAAATTAGGGTTTCTATCATAGGATTATGGTTGTGATGGGTAGATTAATATGCTGTGACATGCTAAAATCTAATCTAGTTGCTATATTACAATTGTCATTTTAAAAATGGTCCAATTTGCATAATATTGCAAACTAGGTTTTTAGTGTTAATTCAAAATGAGTGATTAAAAATATGGTTAGGGTTTCATCATATCATAAATATTATATTGAATGGTTTAATACTTTTATTTCATGAAAATCCAAACTAAATTGTTGTTTGTGCATTTTTTGCTATAAAATTATTAAAATTTGGGTATATTGTAAACTAGAATTTTGGGGTTAATGAAATTTATTGGGATTAAATTATGCAAATTGTTTTTATGACTTATTTAAGATATTTTATAAGTATTATGGCCGCTAGATTTGTTTAAACGTCGAGTTTTGTACTAAAACGGGTAATTTTTGCTTGCTAGATTTCGGAAAAAATGGCTTTTTAGGTGAATTTATGGTTTTTGTGAATTTTAACCTATTTTATATTATAATTAGTGTTCGTGAATGTGCAAATGAGAGTGTTTGGGTTTTTCCCGATGGTTTGACATTCGTACATCGACATCGAGGGTTGGTTTGACTATTCTTGCATGCGTAGGCGATAGGTTTTGACCTATGCGTGATACGCGTGCTGATTTGATTTTCGTATGCCGTTTCGATTTCGAATTTGATTTTAATGCGGTGCGGTGTATTATGATATGTAGGTACCCCATGTGGACTTTGAGACGACAATCAAGCGTGTGGCGACGTCGGCACCGGCGAGCTAGGACCAGGTGAGTAGATTTATATCAACAGGGAGAAGTCGGGTGGATGGCGTATAGCACCCCCGCAGTTCGTGGTGATGTATACGGACACGTATACACACATATATATATTGTTTTTATATTATTTGAGTTATTGATGATAAATATGGATATTTGGTGTTCTTGGATGATTGAGTGTCGCGAAACCCTAGAGTAGCGGTCGCACCACACTTGCACACACCCACCCATACGTGCTTACTTTCTTCTTCTTTTGTGCTTATTCGAGAATATATATTTATGTGTTCACATAGGTATGGGACTGTGTGTCCACATACGGATTTGAGGATAGTACTTGGGATTTATGATGAGTCGATGAGATTTGATTTGAGGCCGTGAGATCGGTGATATAGCAGGGTTCGTATTTGAGATACGACATGACGTTGTAGCGGGTCCTTGACGTAGTGTTTTACACACGTGCATGCATACATAGGCGATGTCAGTATTGTACTAGACGTAGATCAGTACCCGATCATAATATTTGATAAAGAGGATACCAGGTGAATAGTATGATGAATGTAATATTGACCCGTACCCAGAATTGGGGATGCCGTACGACGGATTTACGTACGAGCTATATCTTGATGATTGATCCGCACACTTGACTTGGGATGATTATAGATATGGTATCGAATATGATATTATTGAGGCGGGATCACCGACTAATATATATACAGGTATGTATATGTATCGACTCAGATGTTAGGCGGTTTCCTTACCTGTAGTCCAGCTTGTTAGCTTAGCCCTTTAGTTTAGTTTAGTTGTTAGATTAGATTCGATTCTTACCTATTTCAAAGCTTACGAATCATGCGTATTTTAAAAGACAGGTCAAGGGATTCTACGGATATTTCAAAAACGTATCTTTTCTTAAAAACACCGTAGCCCCTATTTTCAAAACCCCATGATTCGTGTTATTTCAAAAGGCACCATTTGTAGGACTTATATTAGATTAGTGCAGATTAGTTATAGTTGCGTCTAGTATTTAGCTTCCGCTCATTTTGGTTGCTCGCTACGCATCGCATACTTACATTGTTATTTCATATTGCCTTGTTGACATTATGCTGTTAGGACACCAGCACCATTACCGATGATGCGTATGTACCACATACACTTACTTGCCGTCTCACACACATCTTCATCGGTAATTGCCATGTCACGAACACTTTAGAAAATACTGTTTCGTTTGACATAGGTTGTTAGCTAATAGTTTAGACATGATATTAGTGTACTTGCCTTATATGCTAGTTAGACATTGTAGTTATTGCCTACTACTTCATGCATGTTATTATTTACTGTTGTGTCGCATTCATGGATTCTCATGCCTATATTCGCTGTTTACATGCTATTGATGACTTGGATTCGGATTTCATGAGATTTCTTGGATTTGGAGGAAAACCGCAAAAACATAAATAAACTTTTTCTCTCTTTTAAAATAAAAAGTGCGGTTTTCCCATGATGTATGAGTCGTCCACCATGAGTTTGCTGATGGATTTCGAGACCCGATTCGAGAAGTGGAGGAACCGTTTCGGGTACATGGTGGGCCCGGTGCGGTACCCCGGGGCAAGAGGAATGTGTTGTTGACGTTGAGCCCGGCAGGGGAGCACTACCGACCGGTGATATTACCGACGTGTCGGATATCCGGAGGATACCGTCGTGGTCTTGAGATGGATGGTAGGGGCCGGTCAGGATTGACGGCGCCCTAGATATTGTGATTTGAGATATTGAGGTACAGCGATTGTGATACAGAGATATCGAGATATTTAGACACTTGTTTTGTGTCGATGCTGGGCACTGTTTTAGGCTAATTTCATTTATGGTACCTCACTTTTAAAATACAGAAATCTCACTGATTTATGAAAGCAGTTTTTCGTCAGTACATGCATTCTGTTCCATGCATTCATACCTCATTCATATGATATATTGCTACCTGAGGCACTGACCCGGGCACATGAGATCACACTCGGGTTAGATATTACCCTAGCCATTGTTATAGGCTGCATGCTATTCATATATTCGAGGATATATTCTGATCATTGACCTAGGTTGCGTTATTTATGCGATTTCTTTCCGTAGATGTTTTTCTATTCACGAGTTGGCAACTCACCCCTGTTGTGCCCCAGTTTCTTGCAGGTTTGCCGTACAGGTTTCATTACGGCTTTGCGGGCATAGTTTCGTTCGGGTGATTTGCTAGTAGGTGGGTTTACTTGTATCGTACCCCCATTATATATCTTGTATATCATTATTCTGTTGTATCTAGAAGTTCCATCAACCAAACATGTATTTTTTTTGAGATAGAGACCAGTAATGTTATTCCTTCGACCTTAGAGTCGCGCGTTATATTTCTGTGGTTTTCTTTTGGTTTTGAGTTTTCTTTTGAATTTTGATCCTTGCCGTTGGCGTTGTATATTATATTGCTTGTGTGGTTGTGACCGTCGATTGACGAAGAGCTAGCTCCCGCTTGGGGATGCCTTTTTATTGATTTCGTATACTATTCATGTTGTATCCCGTTTGGGAGCCAGTATTTACAAAGGAGACTCTGCCGAAATTTTCAGGAAATTTTTGATGTTTTTAAAAAAAAACCGCATAACTCGGCTTATGCTATTAAAACTACTTGATTTTAAATTGGTTTTCCTTCACTCTACTACATTTCTTGGTTTGGATTTCTGGGTTTTCGGCTTACTTAGATTACTTACGCCTCGAGACGTTTCGTAGTTTAAGTGCCGGTCATGTTCCGTACTTTCGGGTCGTGACAAAGTTGGTATTAGAGCGTTAGGTTTTACCTTCGGAGCGTAGGATGACCCTTGGTTGATGGAATAGGTGACTAAAGTAGAGTGACGTACCGTGGGTATGTTCCGCAGCATACTTACGATACGCTACTCCACTTAAGAAGCCTTAGGATGTACATTTCTTTGCTCCGTATTATATTCATTCCGATCTAGCCTCATCAGTACCAGTTATGGTTTTGCTGCCACGATTACGGGCAGGGAGAGCTATGCCTAGAATTGCGGTCAGCACGAGCTCGTTACGGACGAGGACTGACCAAGACGTAATTTCGGTGACACACGATTGCGGAGATATGTCTTTTTACTGTGTTTCCGCGCCACGAGCGTTTGGCGGATCGCCTTTATGAGGTTACTCGGACGTGTCGATTTGCACTAGAGGATTGAGCCGCTGATAGAGGCCAGCCAGATTTTGATGACCGTTGATATATTGCCTATTCATGATGATTGAGGCACGGTTCAGCGTGCAGACGAGTGAGCCCGTTATTGCTACGAACGACGAGATATCGCCCCAGAAGTTGGAGCTATTGCAGTACGAGTTGTACTAAGAGATGATAGAAGGTCGCTAGTCACCGAGGATGAATGACTAGGACATGTGGTTCGTTCGCTACCCCGATGCGAGGTCATCAGATAGATTGATTCCAGCTAGAGACGACTTCACGCGGAGACGTTGATAGTCGACAGAGACGATCGAATGTCAGAAACTTATTATTCCAAGTTTAAGGTACTCAGAAAGACATGCAGGCAATTTTATGGTCCCTCTAGAAGAATGAAACCCTAACTCGACTTAATGACCGTGTGAAAGCCTTTGAACCTTAGGGTTTGCGGCAGTTCCGCGGCGCCATTAGTGAGTCTTTGGTTTGCCCTTCTACGGCTGGACCATCGATGCTGTGGTATGTACTCGATACTGTTAAACTGTACCCAAGATGTTGAGCTCTTAGGGGATTATGAGGTTTTGACGAATCGATCGGATGGTTCGACTTCATTCGGATGCTAGGTGGTGAGATGCATTTCGTGGGAGACTCCAGATACGAGGATAGCCGTTGGAGCTCAGTCCATGCAGCCACGACGAGACGAGTCCGGAGCAGTCGACATTAGAGAAAAGTGGAGTAAGAGGTTCGTACGAGATCTTAATGAGATGAGGTTCCACTCAGCCGACATCAGAGATGCGGTATGCATGCCGAGGCATTGTACTTGGATATACCTTCCAGAAGGAGTCGCGATGAGTATGTAGCCGTTCAGGAACGAGAATAGATCTAGTAAGGGACGATGACTTCCGGACAGTTCGGCAGAGACGAGATTTAGGAGAGATCTCGATAGGACCTTTCTGGAATAAATTACGAGAAGACTTGGACCCAGTAGTGGTCATGTTATGCACACCGGCAGGCCAGAGTTCAGGATCGTCGACGAGACATGCTATGAGTGACCACGGCAGTTGGCCAGAGATTCTTGGAGGATGTACTTGAGCGGGACTATTCCGCCATACTTGATTTTGGGTATTTTGGGCGATCTATTCGCATGATTGATTTTGATGATTGAGTTTCATGATAATTGTTTTCATGGACCATGGTTGCACCTACTGAGTATTTACGATTTTGCACAGTTGTTGCACTTGACATCGTTTTCGTGCCTTGGTTTCTCATGTTTATGATTTTATGGGTTTCATACAGTTGAGTTGATTTTGTGCATGATGGATGCACCAGATTTGGATTTTTAGCGCATGTTGGGCGCCTGTTATGAGATGCAATTTGGTGCACACCAGATGCACTGAATCGGGATTTTTCGTGCATGTCAGATGCACCTGATTTTGCTGTCAGGCACACACGTTGCCTATGACTGATGTTGTGTGCACACCCATTGCACCTAGATGTTGTTTCTATGTACATGTATGGCACATTTATAGATTTTGATTTTCGTGCGCACCTGACGCACGTAGTATTCATATATATTTGTGATTGATTTCTTATGGAGCAGTACGTTTTTATGATATTCGCTATGTGTTCTCGTACTGAGCAGGACTAGTCAGAGGACAGTACCTGAATATCTTTTGCATGCATTGATAGTTATCGAAGGGATTTCCAAAAAGCGAGCTATAGTCTCAGTATTTACCTACGTGTCCGAGATGACACGAAACATTTTATAAAGGAAACCCTTCTGAAATTGCTTCTAAAACGGCGGGACATGCATATTAAACAAAGGATATATATATATATATATATGTAGTTAATTTTTTTTACAATAAACGTCCGCCACTGTGCAGTGCTGCGAGCATCGCACAACGATTTGAAGAAGATTTGGCATGCATTGCTTCCAGATGTTTTAATGATGTATATCATATTGATTTTCATTTTGGATTTGGGCATTGTGTCTTCACCATTACTCCGATGATTGCGGGATGCTGGATGGAGTTTTGATTTGAGTTATATGCTTATTTTTCAAGCGCATGCGCTGCGCTACGATTTGTTTTATGTATTTATGATTTCGGAGCCCCGACGACTTGATGGTTTTGCTTAGATGTTTTAGTATTTGGGGAGAGTTTTAATTTAAATTTGGGGACCGAATTTCTTTAAGGGGGGAATATTGTAACGTTTTGAAAATCGTTTCGGTGAAATTTCGAAAAAACGGTAAAATAAGGGGGTTTTCTCTAAAAAGTCAAAATACAAATATCATTATTATAAAATTAAATAAACATATTCTAGCTATGAAATTGCTAGTATTTGGTGTTTATTGAGCCACTGGTGAAATTTCAAATTTTCCGAAATTAATTATTTTAATATTATTTTAAGCCGGTAAGAAAATACATTAAATTAGCGATAAATACAAATTTAAATGGGCTAATTTTAATCATTAAAATCATGTTAATTAAAATCTAGTTGTAATATAATTTTGTAGTATTTTAGTTCAAGTTTTAATTGATTTATTTTATGGAAAACAAAAATATAATTATTTTAAGCTAAAACTTGCAATTTTGAGCTTGTGGGGGGTCTTTTTGCATAGAAATTCTTTGTAAAATATCTCACACTCATCCCCACTTCATCATGGCCGGCCCCACACCAAAAAACAGCCCACTTTCCTCCCCTCCAATTTTCTTCAACTCATGTGAAGAAATGCTTTTAGAAATGATATAAAATATATTAATTTGACTAAGTATACTTGAATAATGGATGTCTTTGACTTTGTGTGAATTTTCCCCAACTCCCACACCTCTCCCCACTCCTCCTTACTGCCGAGAGCAGCCATCCCCACCATTATTTTTCCTTCTCTTTTCCCTTCATTTTCATCAAAAAAATCCAACAAAATCCATTAAAAATCCACAAATTCCTTCAATAATTCAAAGCAAATCCCTATTCTACTCCTTCACACACCCAAATTTGTTTACAACTTGATGAAAGGAGACATCTTTAGAGGTTAAGAGCAAGCTAGGGTTCTAAGCTTGTGAGGTAAAATCTTAAACTTTTAGCTAATTTGAAGTTTAACTATGCTAATTTAGAATTTTAAAGTGTTAATTTGGTGTTATTGCTTGTTTAGTGAAATTTCTAGAAAAGGGTTTGGATTAAATTAGGGTTTCTATCATAGGATTATAGTTGTGATGGGTAGATTAATATGTTGTGACATGCTAAAATCTAATCTAGTTGCTATATTACAATTGTCATTTTAAAAATGGTCCAATTTGCATAATATTGCAAACTAGGTTTTTAGTGTTAATTCAAAATGAGAGATTAAAAATATGGTTAGGGTTTCATCATATCATAAATATTATATTGAGTGGTTTAATGCTTTTAGTTCATGAAAATCCAAACTAAATTGTTGTTTGTGCATTTTTTGCTATAAAATTATTAAAATTTGGGTATATTGTAAACTAGAATTTTGGGGTTAATGAAATTTATTGGGATTAAACTATGGAAATTGTTTTTATGACTTATTTAAGATATTTTATAAGTATTATGGCCGCTAGATTTGTTTAAACGTCGAGTTTTGTACTAAAACGGGTAATTTTTGCTTGCTAGATTTCGGAAAAAATGGCTTTTTAGGTGAATTTATGGTTTTTGTGAATTTTAACCTATTTTATATTATAATTAGTGTTCGTGAATACGCAAATGAGAGTGTTTGGGTTTTTCCCGATGGTTTGACATTCGTACATCGACATCGAGGGTTGGTTTGACTATTCTTGCATGCGTAGGCGATAGGTTTTGACCTATGCGTGATACGCGTGCTGATTTGATTTTCGTATGCCGTTTCGATTTCGAATTTGATTTTAATGCGGTGCGATGTATTATGATATGTAGGTACCCCATGTGGACTTCGAGACGACAAGCAAGCGTGTGGCGACGTCGGCACCGGCGAGTTAGGACCAGGTGAGTAGATTTATATCTACGGGGAGAAGTCGGGTGGATGGCGTATAGTACCCCCGCAGTTCGTGGTGATGTATACGGACACGTATACACACATATATATATTGTTTTTATATTGTTTGAGTTATTGATGAAAAATATGGATATTTGGTGTTCTTGGATGATTGAGTGTCGCGAAACCCTAGAGTAGCGGTCGCACCACACTTGCACACACCCACCCTTACGTGCATACTTTCTTCTTTCTTTTATGCTTATTCGAGAATATATAGTTATGTGTTCACATAGGTATGGGACTGTGTGTCCACATACGGATTTGAGGATAGTACTTAGGATTTATGATAAGTCGATGAGATTTGATTTGAGGCCGTGAGATCGGTGATATAGCAGGGTTCGTATTTGAGATACGACATGACGTTGTAGCGGGTCCTTGACGTAGTGTTTTACACATGTGCATGCATACTTAGGCGATGTCAGTATTGTACTAGACGTAGATCAGTACCCGATCATGATATTTGATAAAGAGGATACCAGGTGAATAGTATGATGAATGTGATATTGACCCGTACCCAGAATTGGGGATGCCGTACGACGGATTTACGTACGAGCTATATCTTGATGATTGATCCGCACTCTTGACTTGGGATGTCTGATTATAGATATTGTATCGAATATGATATTATTGAGGCGGGATCACCGACTAATATATATACAGGTATGTATATGTATCGACTCAGATGTTAGGCGGTTTCCTTACCTGTAGTCCAGCTTGTTAGCTTAGCCCTTTAGTTTAGTTTAGTTGTTAGATTAGATTCGATTCTTACCTATTTCAAAGCTTACGAATCATGCGTATTTTAAAAGACAGGTCAAGGAATTCTACGGATATTTCAAAAACGTATCTTTTCTTAAAAACACCGTAGCCCCTATTTTCAAAACCCCATGATTCGTGTTATTTCAAAAGGCACCATTTGTAGGACTTATATTAGATTAGTGCAGATTAGTTATAGTTGCGTCTAGTATTTAGCTTCTGCTCATTTTGGTTGCTCGCTCCGCATCGCATACTTACATCGTTATTTCATATTGCCTTGTTGACATTATGCTGTTAGGACACCAGCACCATTACCGATGATGCGTATGTACCACATACACTTACTTGCCGGCTCACACACATCTTCATCGGTAATTGCCATGTCACGAACACTTTAGAAAATACTGTTTCATTTGACATAGGTTGTTAGCTAATAGTTTAGACATGATATTAGTGTACTTGCCTTATATGCTAGTTAGACATTGTAGTTATTGCCTACTACTTCATGCATGTTATTATTTACTGTTGTGTCGCATTCATGGATTCTCATGCCTATATTCACTGTTTACATGCTATTGATGACTTGGATTCGGATTTCATGAGATTTCTTGGATTTGGAGGAAAACCGCAAAAACATAAATAACACTTTTCTCTCTTTTAAAATAAAAAGTGCGGTTTTCCCATGATGTATGAGTCGTCCACCATGAGTTTGCTGATGGATTTCGAGACCCGATTCGAGGAGTGGAGGAACCGTTTCGGGTACATGGTGGGCCCGGTGCGGCACCCCGGGGCAAGAGGAATGTGTTGTTGACGTTGAGCCCGGCAGGGGAGCACTACCGACCGGTGATATTACCCGACGCGTCGGATATCCGGAGGATACCGTCGTGGTCTTGAGATGGATGGTAGGGGCCGGTCTGGATTGACGGCGCCCTAGATATTGTGATTTGAGATATTGAGGTACAGCGATTGTGATACAGAGATATCGAGATATTTAGACACTTGTTTTGTGTCGATGCTGGGCACTGTTTTATGCTGATTTCATTTATGGTACCTCACTTTTAAAATACAGAAATCTCACTGATTTATGAAAGCAGTTTTTCGTCAGTACATGCATTCTGTTCCATGCATTCATACCTCATTCATATGATATATTGCTACCTGAGGCATTGACCCGGGCACATAAGATCACACTCGGGTTAGATATTACCCTAGCCATTGTTATAGGCTGCATGCTATTCATATATTTGAGGATATATTCTGATCATTGACCTAGGTTGCGTTATTTATGCGATTTCTTTCCGTAGATGTTTTTCTATTCACGAGTTGGCAACTCACCCCCGTTGTGCCCCAGTTTCTTGCAGGTTTGCCGTACAGGTTTCATTACGGCTTTGCGGGCATAGTTTCGTTCGGGTGATTTGCTAGTAGGTGGGTTTACTTGTATCGTACCCCCATTATATATCTTGTATATCATTATTCTGTTGTATCTAGAAGTTCCATCAACCAAACATGTATTTTTTTTTGAGATAGAGACCAGTAATGTTATTCCTTCGACCTTAGAATCGCGCGTTATATTTCTATGGTTTTCTTTTGGTTTTGAGTTTCCTTTTGAATTTTGATCCTCGCTGTTGGCGTTGTATATTATATTGCTTGTGTGGTTGTGACCGTCGATTGACGAAGAGCTAGCTCCCGCTTGGGGATGCCTTTTTATTGATTTCGTATACTATTCATGTTGTATCCCGTTTGGGAGCCAGTATTTACAAAGGAGACTCTGCCGAAATTTTCAGGAAATTTTTGATGTTTTTAAAAAAAAAACCGCATAACTCGCTTATGCTATTAAAACTACTTGATTTTAAATTGGTTTTCCTTCACTCTACTGCATTTCTTGGTTTGGATTTCTGGGTTTTCGGCTTACTTAGATTACGTACGCCTCGAGACGTTTTGTAGTTTAAGTGCCGGTCATGTTCCGTACTTTCAGGTCGTGACAAGTAACGGCCTCTAGGACATATATATAACTAACATATGTGACCTACTGAAGCAACCTGGCCCTATCCCTCACCAAATGGCCGAGCCCCACCCCTGAATTTCCGAGCTCGCCGGCCCTGGGGGGGAGTTGGGGTGTCGTGTTTGTAGGGTGGTCTCGTGGTGCTCTAACTAGGTCTCTGATGTTGTTTGCTAGGCTTGAAAATACTCCAGGTCATCCCAGATTTCCCTGCACACTCAAATACCTCACAAACCGACATCAAATGTTTCTGTTTTTCGTTTCAGGTTTGGTATTGTGTTTGGTTCTGGGTTTCAAACATCTAAGGGGGTTTAAGGTCATCACTAAGGTCCAATTACACAATCTCAATTTAAATCACACCCTAAACCCTAACTAGAATTTTCAAAGTTCACCAAAACACCACTTAATCACAACTAAACTTGCAAGGATGATGAAGGAGTTAAATTACAACACTTAAAGTGAAAGACTTACCTCATCTGGGACCCAAGAATCCCCGTAGAGCATCAAAATGCAAACTTTCTTGGTCCAAAGTGTAGCTTGAGAGCTTGTGCTTGCTTTGTGTGAAATGGAGATGGACTTTTGATGAATTTTTTGTGATGAAATGAGGGTTGAAGAGGGGAAGGGAGGAGGTGCTGCCATGGTGAGAAGAGAAGGGGAAAATGAAAAGGAAATAATGAAGCAGGGAAATGCTATGACCAAGGTTGACCCCCTCACCACTCTCTCTCATGCCCATCCCTCATTCTTTATTATTTTCCTTTTCATTTGTTTTGTTTTGTTTCCTTTAACTTAAAACGAAATCCAAATGACAAAATGAAAAAGAGAAACCATGAAGGAAAAATGTAATAAATGTGAAAAATGACACGGTGCATGTCATGTGCACAAATCCGGCTTAATACGCGATTAGCGATATTTAATCGCGATTAGCACTAAATAGTGTCAAATAAATCATAAAATTTCATAACTCGCTTAAATCACATAAAGCACCCTCTTCTCAGTAATTTCCATAATATTCCAAAATTTTCCCCATTTATCGGTATTTAATTATACCGCCCTATTAAAATATTCAATATTTTATTATTAAATTATAAAAATTCCCAAAAATAATATTTTATTTTTCTGAAATGTTACAATCTTCCCCCTTAATGAAATTCGGTCCCCGAATTTAAATTTAAACCCCTCAATACTAAAACATTTCAGTAAAAGCCTAAGCCGTTGGGGTCTCGAAATCATAAATATATAAAGCGCATCGTAGCACAATGCATACGCATGAAAACGAGTATATCAATCAAAAGCAAAACTTCGTCAAGCATCCCGCAATCATCGGAGTCATGGGGAAGACATCAATGTCTAAATCCAATACGAAAACCAATATGATATACATCAGCACTATACATATAAACACACCTGAAAGAAATACATGCCAAACCTTTCTAAGTCGCTGTGCGATGCGCATAACACTGCACAGTGGCGGACGTCTATTGTAAGAAAATAACTCTCTCTATATATATATCCTTTGTTTACATGCACGTACCGCCGTTTTGAAAACAATTTAGAAGGGTTTCCTTGTTTTAAACGTCTCGTGTCATCTTAGACACGTAGGTAAATACAGAGACTATAGCTCCCCTTTTTGGAAATCTCTTCGATAACTATCAATGCATGCAAAATGTATCCAGGTACTGTCCTCTGACTAGTCCTGCTCAGTACGAAAACAATTAGTAAATATCATAAAAACGTAATGCCCCATAAGAAATCAATCCCAAATGTGCATATGAATGCTACGTGCGTCTGGTGCGCATGGAAATCAAAATCCATGAGTACATGTGCACAGAAACAACATCTAAGTGCAATGGGTGTGCACGAAACATCTGTCAAGGGCAACGGGTGTGCCTGAAAGCAATACCAGGTGCAATTG
This sequence comes from Agapanthus africanus, assembly GCA_030015575.1. Lineage (NCBI taxonomy): Eukaryota > Viridiplantae > Streptophyta > Magnoliopsida > Asparagales > Amaryllidaceae > Agapanthus > Agapanthus africanus. The sequence goes on along the minus strand of CM057342.1, from coordinate 445,576,041 downwards.
ATATGCACCAAGAATCTCGATTTAGTGCATCCGGTGTGCACCTAAATCGCATCTCATATCCTGCGCCCAACATGCGCAAAAATCCAAATCAAGTGCATCCATCATGCACGAATAAAATCTAAATCATGTGCATCCAACATGCATGAAATCACGAAATCCAATATCAAGCGCCGAACATGCGCAAAAATCCAATCCGAGCACGTCAAATATGCGCAAGAATCCAATCAGGTGCACAAGGTGCACATAACAAATATCGAGTATCACAATCGAAATCGACAGTATACAACACATCTCAAACCCAAATCTAGTATACCGTGGTATATAATCTCATAACCATGTGCAACTGCGTGCACAAAATACGTAGCAAGGCACTGCAAGCATATGTGAACTATACCGAGTGCAAAAACCAAGTCGTGTGCGTACCATAAGCACAAATCAACTCAACTGTATGAAATCCATAAAATCATAAACATGTGCAGCTAAGGCACTAAACGATATCAAGTGTAATAACTGTGCACAAATCATAAATACCCAGTAGGTGCAACCATGGTGCACGAAAACAAATATCATGAAACTCAGTCGTCAAAACTGAATCATGCGAATAGATCACCCGAAATACTGAAATCAAGTATGGTGGAATAGTACCGCTCAAGCACATCCTCTAAAAAACTCTGGCCAACTGTCGTGGTCACTCATAACATGTCTCGTCGACAGTGCCGAACTCTGGCCTGCTGGGTGTGCATAAAATGACCGCTCCTGGGTCTAAGTCTTCTCGTAAATTATTCCAGAAAGGTCCTGTCGAGATCTCTCGTAAATCTCGTTTCTGCCGAACTGCCCGAAAGTTATCGTCCTTTACTAATTCTGTTTCTTGTTCCGGAACGGCCGCATACTCATCACGGCTCCTTCTGGAAGATATATCCATATACAACGCCTCTGCATGCGTATCACATCTCTGATGTCAACGGAGTGGAACGTCATCTTGTCGAAATCTCGTACGAACCTCTTACTCCACTATTCTCTAACGTCAACTACTTCGGACTCGTCTCATCGTGGTTGCATGGACTGTGCTCCAACGGCTCTACTCATATCTAGAGTCTCCTAAACAATGCATCCCATCACATGATATCCGAAAGATGTCGACCCATTCGATCGATTCATCAAAACCTCATAATCCCCCAAGAGATCAACATCTTGAATACAGTTTAATAATATCAAGTACATGGCACAGCACCTATGGACCAACCGTAGAAGGGCAAACCTAAGCCTCATTAATGGCACCGCGGAACTGTCGCAAACCCGAAGGTTAAAAGGCTTTCACATGGTCATTATGTCGAGTTAGGGTTTCATTCTTCTATAGGGTCCGTAGAGTTACTTGCATGTTTTCTTCAAATACTCTAAACTCGGAAAATGGGTTTCTGACATTCGATCGTCCCTATCGACTCGCAACGTATCAGTGTGAAGTCTCGCATCGGGGTAAGAGAACGAATCACATGCCTAGTCATTCATCCTCGTGTGACTAGCGACCATCTATTATATCTCTGAGTATAACTCGTACTGCAATAGCTCCAACATCTGGGGCGATATCTCGTCGTTCGCACCAACAACTGGCTCATTCGTCTGCACGCTAAATAGTGCCTCAATCATCATGAATAAGCGATACATCAATGGTCATCACATTCTGGCTGGCCTCTATCAGTGGCTCAATCCTCTGGTACTGATCTGCACGTCCGAGTAATCTCGTAAAAGCGATACATCAAACGCTCATGGCGCGAAAACACAATAAAACGACGCCTCACTATGCAATTGTATCCCTGGAATCACACCTTGGTCGGTCCTCGTCCGTGACGAGCTCGTGCTGACCACAACTCTAGCCGTAGCTCTCTCTGCCTATGTAATCGTGGCAGCAAAACCATAACCGATATCGATGAGGATATATCATGAATGAATATAATACTGTGCAAAGAAATGTACATCCTAAGCCTTCTTAAGCGGAGTAGCGTATCGTAAGTATGCCGCGGAACATACACATGATACGTCACTCTCCTTAAGTCACCTACTCCATCAACCAAGGTCAACCTATGCGACGAAAGTTCGGGTCTAATACCTCCTCGACTAAGTCTATTTTCCGTAAGGTCAAGCCTAGATTCCGTATATATATAAACGCCCTAAACTCCGCATAGTCAAACCTAGACTCGAATCAAGGTTAACCTAGCGCTCTGAAACCAACTTTGTCACGAACCGAAATGGCACGCAACTGGCACTTGAATCATATGAAGTCTATAGGACCCCATCTAATTCAAGTTAGCCATGAAATCCCAGAAATCTAAACCAATTAAAGAAAGAAATGAAGAAAACATGTTTTTAAAACAAGGGTTTTTAAATAACATAAGCCGAATATGCATTTTAAAATCTCAAGTCTTTTCTGAAAATTTCGGCAGAGTTTCCTTTGTAAATATTGGCCCCAAACGGGATACAGCATGAATAGTATATGCATAATGATAAAAGGAATCCCCAAGCGGGAGCTTGCTCTTCGTCAATCGACGGTCAAAGCTACGCAAGCACTATAATATACAACGCCGAAAGGCGAGGATCAAAACTCAAAAGGAAACTCAAATCATCAAGAAAACCATAATAATACAAGCGCGACTCTAAGGTCGAAATAATAAACATCACTAGTTTGCTAAGTCTGAATAAATATACAAGTCTGGTTGATGGAGTTTACTAGATACAACTGAATGTAATAAAGTACAATGGTGGTCACGATGCAAGTGAACCCACCTACCAAAGCAATCACTCGGAAAGGAAGCAGTGTGCCAGCAAAACCGTAACGAAACCTGTACGGTAAAACCTGCAAGAAACTGTGGCACAACGGGAGTGAGTTGCCAACTCGTGAGTAGAAAACATCACCGAGCAGAAATCGTATGTATGACATAATCCTAGGTCAATACGATCAATATAAATATAACCTCAAAATGATAAAGTCTGAAGCATGAAAAGGTAGCAAGGGTAAACATCTATACATAGTGTAATCCCATATGCTCGTGTCAGTGCCCCAGGTAACAATGTATCATAATGTATGAGGGATGAATGTAATGTAATGAAATGAGTGAGACAACTGTTTTCTTTATTTAATGAGATTTCTGTATATATATAAATCGAGTATCATTAATGAAATCAACAGAGAAATCCGTGTCAAGCATCGACTCAAAACATAAATCCCAATATCTCAATATCTCAGGCTCCGGCTACTCGGACTGGCCTGTATCATCAAATCTCAAAATCTCAGTGTCTCAAATCTCAATATCTCAATGTCTCAATAGCTCGGGCTCCGTCAGTCCAGATCGGTCCGTAACATAAATCACACGACCATGAACGCTATCCTCCGGATATTCGATGCACCAAACAATCACCGGTAGACAGTCTGCCCCTGCCGGTCTCATCATCCTCCATAAAATCACTCTTGCCCCGGGGTACCATACCGGGTCCACCATGTACCCGAGACGGTTCATACGACTCCTCGAATCGGGTCTCAAAATCCATCTCATAACCGAGAAAACATCATGGTGGAAGACTCATACATCACGAGAAAACCGCACTTTTCATTTTAAAGAGAGAGAGAGAGAGAGAGAGAGAGAGAGAAGTTTATATATATTCTTGCGGTTTCCCCCCAAATCCAGGAATCTCATGAAAATCCGAAATCCAAGAATCAATAGTAAGTAAACATTGAACATCGGCACAAAACTCCATAATACTGCATAACAATGAATAATAATATGCATGAATTTGCAAGTAATAAGTGCAATGTCTAAACTGGCATATAAAGCAGGTACACTAATACCATGTCGAAACTATCAGCTAACAAGTTATGTCATTGAAATAATATTCTCTAAAGTGTACATGACATGGAAATTATCGATGATGATGTGTGTGAGCCGTCAAGTAAGTGTATGTGGAGCATACGTATCATTGGTAATGGTGCTGGTGTCCTGACAGCATGATCTCAATATTAACATATGAAAACACAATATAAGCATGCAATGCGATGCGAACAACAATAGTATGCGAGAGCTGAATAATAAACACAATGATAACTAATCTTCATTTATATAAAAAAAATGAGTCATACAGGTTTGCCATTTGAAATAACACGAATCGTGTGTTTAGAAAATAGGGACTACGGTGTTTTTTTAAGAAAATGTACGTCCTTTGAAATATCCGTAGAATCCCTTGGGCTGTCTTTAAAATACTCACGATTCGTTAGTTTTGAAATAGGTATGACTCGAGTCTAATCCACCATTTACCAATGAACTACATGACTAAACTAAACAGGCTGACCGAAAGGGAAGGAACCCGCCTAACATCTGAGTCGATACGTTTATATATATAATAGTCGGTGATCCCGCCTTAATAGTATCCCATACGATACCCTAATATAATATGACATCCTCGAGTTAAGAGTGCGGATCTATTCTCAATATATAGCTCGTACGGTGAATCCATCGTACGGCCTCCCAAATCTGGGTACGGGTTAAAAGTCACATCTATCACATTATTCATCTGGTATCCTCTTTATCAAAGATCATGAACCGGGGTACTTATCTATGTCTAGTACAAAACTGATACCATCTATGTATATGCATGTTTGTATATTACTTAATGAAAGCTTGGGATATACACGGATATAGTAACAGTCTTGCTCGAAATGGTAGTATGCTACCTGGTTTGTTTCTACCTCAATATGTGCATGTGTTTTTGCATATCGCTTATACATATTGGTAGAGCCCTTAGGATCTTCGCTTGACTACCATCGTTGTGATGGCAGTTACACTAGTGGGGGCTGGGTAGTCTATAAGCACATCCTTATACATGTCTCTAGTAGTGGGATTATCGAGACAGGGCATCGATACTCCAGAGTAGACTAGTGTATACGCTTCTCATCCCAGCAGGGTAGAGTCTGTCCCATAGCCATTAGTACGTCGTACTGGAGATAGTATGCATGTGCTCATTGGCTTATGAGTACACTGGACATGACTTGTTGGGGACTGCTGGTGGGTATTATACCTATCTTCGGGTAGCAGTTCCCAGGTGACATGAGTACAACATAGTCCGTCGACTTGACACTTCTACTTCGCCTCGAGTTGTTCCCACTATTCTTTGATTACTACCCTACCACGGCTCAAAGGAGTCGTGCAAACAGGTAGTTGTTGGGTGCAGTCCCAAAGCACTTAGAGGCATTGGCGGTTAGATAGGATTCGTCTCTCCCGATATTGGGGGTTGATATCGCACTGTGTTCGGAAGGCCATTACATAAAGTCCTTGGCCAAGACAAGCGAGATTTACTGGTAGGTACTCTAGTAGTTTCTCATGGTGTTTTGGGCTACACTCCGACATGACTTATTGCGATATTAGGGGTCTGACGATTACCGTCCCCGCAGGCCTGATATGCGATACTCTTAGACGAACAGACCTGACTGTACGGAGATTGTCACAGACAGGCTCAGTACGAGTTCGGATGAGTTTTTCACATCGGCCTTCTTATCGACAGATACCTGGGAAGCCGTTACGTGCAGCTAGTACAGCTTGCGGCTTGTGGTTAAATCCACTGCCAGTGTAATGTCAAGTCTTTAGAGTCCCAAACAGAGGGTTTCCCTGCATCAGGCAAAAGATGTAGAGGTCATATGGTTTTACGACAGGGTTCGATCACGTATGTGTACTTGTGCACAGATGATGATTCAGATAGATAATACTAGTGGGCTTTGGTTTAAGCCGGATCCTAGTATTATACTGATAGATTATTTTTGTCTCTTTTGTATTTGTATTTTTCGGAATATGGATACGGGTATGTATTTACGGACGAGGGGCATTTTTGTGATTTGTTCAAAGATGCTTCTAGAAGAAGACACCTCATATTTTGTATTAAACATTTTAGGTTAAATGTTTAATGTATTAAGAGGTGGATTTTTGCATAATTTGGAGCATGGCTCTTGGTGACACATGGAGGGGTTTCAACCTATGACTCACTAAGTTAAAAGATGAACCATACTTGATTATTCATGAGGTTTTATTCTATGAAAAATAGAGGATGGTTCATATTTTCACAAGAGAGTTCATTCTCTTTGCTATGCAAACACTTCACTAGCTTTTTCCTCAAGTTGATCTTCTTCTACCTCTAGCCTTTCATGTCTCATGTGTTGAGAAACCTATGAGAGACATACCAATCCATCTATATTCTCTACATCACCTAGGTCGTCTAGTGTAGCGGACTAAGTGTCCTAGTTTCCTCGGATTTGAGGTTGGAGCCCGGACCACAGACTCTCGAGTGGATCGTCTTTGACTCGAGGAGGCCTACGAGGAAACGCCGATCCGTTATGATCCTTGGAGCTTGTGACGAGGAGGAGGACAGCGACAAGAAGACCCGAAGGACTTGAAATAATGAGGCATAACGTTCTATCCATGTTATTTACCTCATAGTAGTTTGCTAGTTAGGGTTTAGTATCGATCCTGGAGTTCGAGTCGGTGTTACGAAGCCCGTAAAAATTGTTTTTTACATATTCCGCCTCCCCGCGAACCCGTGGGGTGCGTAACATCGACTTACAGTCGACACCTAGTCGTTGACGAAAACCTTTTGCTACAAGTCTAGCTTTGAAAGTCTAAACTTTTCCATTTACACCAAGTTTCTTCTTAAATATCCACTTGCTCCCGATGGGTTTTACCCCTTCAGGAGCAACTTCCAAAGTCCATACTTTGTTGGTATACATGGATTCCATCTTAGAACGCATATCATCCAACCATTACACAGAGTCCCCACTTGTGATGGCTTGCTCGAAACTAGTTGGGTCATCATCTTCCATGATGCAATCCTCGCTCCCACCTTCTACGAGAAAACCGTAGTATCTCTTAGGTTGATGAAGAACCCAGCTAGATCTGCGGAGTGGCTGAGGTTCGTCGGGTACAATTGAATCCTCCGGTTCTACCAAATCGTCAGTAACAGTTTGTATAGCTGGAACTTCTTCCAGTTCTACCTCATTGTGACTAATTTTTTTCACAAGAAATTACTTTTCTAAAAAGGTGGCATTTCGAGAAATAAACACTTTTTGTTCCTCGGTGTGGTAGAAGATATACCCTCGCGAATGTTTGGGATATGCTATAAACTTGCACAGAACTGACCTTGCCTCGAGCTTGTCCAGATTTAGCTTTTTAACATAAGCCGGACAACCGCATATTTTAATGAAATTTAGATATGGTCTCTTCCCCTCCCATATCTCATATGGAGTGGTAGGCACGGATTGGTCGGAATCCTACTCAATAGGTATTGAGCTGTATTAAGTACATAACCCCAAAAGGAAATAGGTAACTCAACAATACTCATCATAGAGCGCACCATGTCTAATAGGGTGCAATTCCTCTGCTCCGATACTCCGGTGTGCTGTGGTGTATGCGGAGGAGTTAGTTGAGAGAGAATCCAATTCATTTTTAAATGGTCTCGAAATTCCGTGCTTAAGTATTCTCCTCCGCAATCAGATCGAAGGATTTTAATACTTTTATCCGTTTGGTTCTCTACTTCGTTCTTTTATTCCTTGAAAATGTTTATGAGCACCACCACTGGGTTTTACTAGCATCAAGCATGCCATTATAAAAAATTTCGGGGTGCTAATCAACTCTAAACAAGAATCTAAACTAGATGATTAGGGTTTATAGCTTGATATAAACTAAACTAGCTAAGAGAAAGGAGGCAACAACCATTGTAGAACATGTCCTTCTCTTCAAAAGCTCCGTGTAGTAGTCCACGCTACTCCACTAGGATCCACTAGAAGTTGGATAGAGCTTCCTTTGCAATCTTCGTGCCGAAGATGATCCACCCGAAGCTCCTCTAATCCAAGCTACCACTTCATTAAACTATCTTTAGTTAAGGAAACACACTCAACCAAAGTGCTAATCTAGTGTAGGATGGTGAAGTAAGGGTGTTTAGCTCACTAAGGATCCTCACAAGTCCTAGGTTTCACAACTCTTGTGAGTGTTAGGGCGAGGTGGAGGTGAAGAAAATGGAGAGAGCTAGAGGAAGAACTAAAGCAAAAATGACCTCAAGTCTAGAGAATAACCAACTCTTGGATGGCTTAAAACCCTCACATTATTGAAGCAAACAATATCCATCAATATAGAATTGTAACCATGCTTCAATAGTGTAGGATGATGAATAAAAAATTCATCAAGCCATGCTTCACCCATGCTCCTCATTTTCCACCTCATCTTTTCCATTTTCTATAAATAGAAATTCAACCATGCTTCATTATGTGTGTGTGTGTGTGTGTATATTAATATATATACGTAAAGAAAATAATTAGTGAGCAATAATATTAGTTAATATATAATAATATCAAATATAAATATATATCATATTATTAAATCAACACTTGATTCAATAATCCGGTTATATCATATATAACCGACTAATTTCATTTATCTGTGTATCACATTATCAAATCAACACTTGATTCAATAATCTGGTTATATCACATATAACCTAATTGATATCAGATTATCGCCAGATTAGAATACGGTATCACATACTCATATCTAATCAGGCCCCCGCACATATCATCATATCCGCCCTACTTCGTTTCTCTTGAACCAGGAAAGCTCTGTTTGAGACTCTAAAGTGTCACGACCCGCAGGGTATGGAACGTGACTGGCACTTAAGTTTACGAAACGTCTAAAGACGTCCGTAAAGTAAGTAAGCCAAAGCCCAGAAAACAAAACCAATTAAGCAAAAGAGTGAAGAGAACCCAATCAATTGAAAGCGAGTTTATCAAATAAGTCATGTAAAACCCCTTTTAAAAACAGTACCAATTTTTCCGAAAATTTCGGCAGAGTTTCCTTTGTAAATACTGGCCCCCAAAATGGGTACAACAAAAATATATATGAATCCAACAAAATAGGGCATCCCCAAGCGGGAACTAGCTCTTCGCCATAAGGCGGTCACAAATCCCACGCAATATAAAATGACAACAAGCAAAATAATCATAATGAAGCATAAGAAAAACAGCATGTCGACTCAAGTGAGCTCGACCCCAAAATACAGAAATCTCACAGTCTCATCTCTAGGTAAATATACAATAATGCTGGTAGATACAGTAGATGGAGTGTACTAGATACAAAGAATATACAAGGTGGTACAAAATAGTAATATAACCCACCTAAGAGCAAAACCTCGAGTCCAGGCAAAGGAGGCAAAAGAACAAGTGTGCCCGCCGCTACTGAACTGACGGAGCGGACCTGCAAAAGACTGTGGCACAACGGGGGTGAGTTGCCAACTCGTGAGTAATAAATAACATCTACAAAGGCTATCGTATGCACGCACACAAGCATCCTAGCATCTAAAATACCGGTATGACTGGATGCACTAGCAGGTGTGTATACAACATCAGTGTACTAATATGTATGCAACATGAATATCTGAGGTCTCAATAGGTATATATAAGAAACATTTTATCTCTTTTTGTTTTTGAAACTCTTTTAGAATGCCAGCATAATACTCAAAGAAATCGACGAGAACCGGTGTCCAGCAACGACACCTAAAATCTGTCTCAAATCTCATAAATCCATGTCATAGTGTCTCTGGCCTCAGCCATCCGGCTGACCCATCTCAATATCAATATCTCATCCTCTCGCGGTATCCTCTAGATATCCACCGTGCCCAATGAAGTCACCGGTAGGTAATCCGTCCCCTGCCAGGCTCAACGTCAACACCATATTCCTCTTGCCCCGGGGTACCTTACCGGGCCCACCATGTACCCGTGACGGTTCCTCCACTCCTCGACACGGATCTCGAAAACCACAGCAAACTCATGGTGGACGACACTTACATCACTAGAAAACCGCAATTTACATATTTTAAAAAAATATAATAAGTTTAGAAATTTTGCGGCTTTCCCCCGAAATCCAGAAATATCATAAAATCTCAAGAAATCCTCATAAGTGTATATGTCAATGGTGATGAATGCATATGGTATCAATAATTAAGCTACGATGTATGATTAATAGACTAGGCATGAACAAATAATATGATGAGGTACATGCACATGAATAGCAATCCTACGATTTCATTTTAAGGAATTAAAGGCAATAGCACAAGTTTAAGTATCAATTAGTAAAAGGTTTCAATTTAAAGGTTATCTAGTGTGGTGGCATGGCAATTACCAGGGTGTGTGTGTAAGCATGAATAGTGCTCGTGCTGCATATAAAAACCCTGGCAATGGTGCAGGTGTCCTATAGAATGGTTTCGTATAGGTATGTCAACATAGGGCATGAATGTAGCAAATAATCATACAAGTATTACACCCCTAATTACTAACATTACTAAGAATCTTTTAAGTTACTAAAACTATCGGGCGGCTTGCGCCATCCAACGATAGTCCCCCGTAGATGTTACATCTACTCACCGGAATCCCTGGCTAGCTGTGTCCAATCACCGCTTTCCCCTTTCGCGCCGCGTCTGACGTCTCCGCGACCGAACCTGGAATTTACATCAATACCAAACATAAGGTTACATATCAAGAATGACGCAAAACCCAAACAAAACTACTAATGTTCACTAGCTAGGTACAACGTGCGCAGGGTGCGCGGAACATACGCGAGAATCGCAAAAACTGCCAAAAATCGCCGATTTGGTCGCCCGGCAAAACTAAAACCCGACTACTCAAAAATCTGCACACACGCATCCTAAACGACATAGGATAAGCCAACACAATCATCAAGATGTCGAAAATAATCCATCACATAATTTTATAACAAAACTAGTAAGCAGTTACATTCCAAAAATCGGTGCAACATCGCCGATTTGCTACAAAGACTACTATCAAGCTTGAACAACCAACCCCACTACAAGCAATCTACAAACACTATAATTACAACACATTAGCAATGATTCAAAACCTATTTTCCATAATCAACCATTACTTGAATTTATAACCTAGCAAATCTTAATCCAAACTATATATGAAAAACCTTAAATTAACACTAATTTATAACCCAATTAGCAAGTTAACCTCCTAGATTAGGTTAGCAAAACAACTAGATAACAAATTAGATTTAATCAACTAAATAATGGTTTCTAAACCCTAATTCAATTCAAACCATTCACTTTAAAAAGACAAGATTAGAAATTAGCAATGAAATTTAACACTAAAACAATTTCATTCAAGGAATCAAACCATAAGTATCTAAATGGGTCAAAATTATACCTCAATTAGAGATCTAGCAAGAATAAATTTGCTCCAAATGATGGCCTCAAGCATCAAGATCCAAGCTAGGGAGGTGAAGGAAAAGAAAGATGAAGGATGGGTTTAATTTGTAAGCTTTAAATTGCAATTTTGTTGAATTAAACATGAAGAATTTTGAAGAACATGAAAAGAAAAGAGATGAAATGGAGGGAGAGCAGGTTTCGGCCAGAGGAGAGGTAAGGGGAGGGTGTGGGTGTGCTGGAAAAGTCATGAGTCAACTCTCCCAAAAGTCAATGCACCATACTTCATCAAACTATATTTAAAATAAATTCATAAACCAACTAATTCAACACATGAAAGAAACACAAGGTGAGGCCAGAAATTTCTGGACCTGATCAAGGTGGGGCTGTCCTAGGGCTGAGGGAAGAGAGAGAGGGGTTTTACAAAAGAAATTTTATGCAAAAAGACCCCATACAAGTCAAAAATTGCAAGTTTTAGCTTAAAATTCAATAAATTCGTTTCCTATCATAAAAATTTGTTAAAAATCAAAGTAAAATACTAAAAATTTATGTTAAAACTAGATTTTAATTAACATAATTTTAAAGATTAAAATTATCCCGGAAAAATTTGTATTTATAGCTAAATTAATGTATTTTCTTACCGGCTTAAAATAATATTAAAAAAATTGAAAAATTAGGGAAAATTTTTAAACGACCAGAATTTCATAATTAACTCATTAGCTACTAAAAACAAGCAATTACCTATCCATTTTAGGTATAATTAGCCCTAAACTGCAAAATAACGAGAAAGACGGTTTTCGGAAAAATACCGAATTTTCACCGATTTTCAGGAAAACACCAAAACGACTTTTCAAGACGCTACAATCTTCCCCCCTTAAAGAAATTCGGTCCCCGAATTTAAAAATATAACTACGCGTACCTTCGAAGAGATGGGGATATTTCTTCCTCATCTCGCCCTTGGTCTCCCAGGTAACCTCCTCGCTGCTCGGGCTACGCCAAAGGACCTTGACGGTTGGTATAATCTTCGACCTCAACTTCTTCACCTGCCGATCCAGGATGGCCACCGGCTGCTCTGCAAAAGAAAGGTCGCGCTCTAGCTGGACTGTCGGGTGCTGAATCGCATGCGAAGGGTCGTGAAGGTACTTGCGGAGCATCGAAACATGGAAGACGGGGTGAACATCGGGAAAGCTGGGTGGAAGAGCCAAACGATATGCAACTGCGCCGACACGCTCGAGGATCTCGAAGGGACCTACGAATCTAGGGCTAAGCTTCCCCTTTTGCCCAAAACGCATCACGCCCTTCATCGGAGAGACTTTCAGAAAAACATGGTCGCCAACTGCGAACTCTAATCTGCGACGGCGCCTGTCTGCATAGGATTTCTGTCTGCTCTGAGCTGCCCTCATCCAGTCTCGAATCAACTGTATCTTCGCTGTCGTCTCCTCAACAAGTTGCGGCCCCAAAATACTGCTCTCGCTGAGCTCTGTCCAACAAACGGGCGATCTGCATCTCCTCCCATACAATGCCTCGAAAGGTGCCATCTGAATAGTATCCTGAAAGCTGTTGTTGTAGGAGAACTCCACTAGAGGTAAATGACGATCCCAGCTACCACCAAAGTCTAAAACGCACGCTCTGAGCATGTCCTCGAGAGTCTGAATGGTCCGCTCTGACTATCCGTCTGTCTGCGGATGAAACGCTGTGCTGAAGCTCAAACGAGTGCCCAAAGCCTCCTGAAGTCTCTGCCAAAGTCGGCTGGTGAACTGAGTGCCTCGATCTGACACGATACAAGTCGGTACACCATGTAGTCGTACGATCTCGTCAATATAGAGCTGAGCATACTGAGCGAAGCTGAAAGTGGTCTTCACTGGTAGGAAGTGAGCCGCTTTCGTCAATCTATCCACGATCACCCAGATGGAGTCGTACCCTCGACTGGTCCTGGGTAGACCCACAACGAAATCCATCGAAATCTGCTCCCATTTCCACTCTGGAATGGGTAACGGCTGTAGCTCTCCTGCGGGCCTCTGGTGCTCGGCCTTGACTTGCTGACAAGTCAGGCATCTCGAAACGAACTCCGCAATGTCCCTCTTCATCCCGTCCCACCAGTAGGTCTCTCTCATATCATGGTACATCTTGGTGGAACCGGGATGGACACTATACACTGATCGGTGTGCCTCCTCAAGAATGTCGTGCCGCAATCCATCAGCATCTGGTACGCACAGTCTAGATCCATATCGTAAAATCCCCTGATCGTCAATCACGAACTCGGAAAATCTGCCCTGTCCCATCTGTGCCATGATCTCTGAGCAACGGTCGTCACTGCGCTGTGCCTCATATATACGGTCAAGCAACTGTGGGCGTGCACGAACATGCGCGAGCTGTCCCCCTGTCTGAGTGAACTCGAACTCAACTCGGCTGTCGCATAACATCTGCCAATCTGCTGACGACTGCCTCTGTACTGCGCGCAAAAAGGATAGACTACCCCCGGGCCTCCTACTCAACGCATCTGCCACCACATTCGCCTTGCCTGGGTGATATAAGATCTCGCAGTCGTAGTCTTTCACCAACTCCATCCAACGACGCTGTCTGAGGTTCAGGTCTCGCTGCTGAAATATGTACTTTAAGCTCTTGTGATCGGTGAATATCTGACACGACTCGCCGTATAGGTAATGTCGCCAAATCTTCAGTGCAAAGACCACTGCAGCCATCTCCAAATCATGAGTGGGGTAGTTCTGTTCATGCTTCTTCAACTGCCGAGAAGCATAAGCGATCACCCGGCCATGCTGCATCAATACGCATCCTAATCTCACTCGCGAAGCACCACAGTAGACCACGAATCCGCCTGATCCCGAAGGCAAGGATAATACCGGTGCCGTAGTCAAACAAGTCCGTAGCTGCTGAAAACTGTGCTCGCACTCCTCTGTCCAGACGAAAGGAACTCCCTTCCGGGTCAAACCGGTCAACGGTGCAGCTATACGGGAGAAGTCCTGAACAAAACGCCTGTAGTAGCCTGCCAGGCCTAGAAAACTACGGATCTCAGTAACCGATGTAGGTCGGGGCCACTGCTGAACAGCCTCAATCTTCTTCGGGTCCACACAAATGCCGTCTCTCGTAACCACGTGACCCAAGAATCCGACGCTGTCCAGCCAGAATGCACACTTGGAGAACTTTGCGAACAGCTGGCGCTCCCTCAGAGTTTGTAACGTAATCCGCAAGTTCTGCTCGTGCTCCTCTCTACTCCGGGAGTACACCAAGATATCGTCGATAAACACGATGATGAACAAGTCAAGATACGGCCTGAACGTACGGTTCATCAAATCCATGAATGCTGCTGGGGCGTTGGTGAGTCCGAACGACATCACCAAAAACTCGTAGTGGCCGTAGCGTGTACGAAAGGCTGTCCTCGGTATATCCTCCTGTCGGACTCGCAGCTGATGGTATCCTGATCGCAAGTCGATCCTCGAAAAATACCCCGCACCCTGAAGCTGGTCGAACAAATCATCAATGCGCGGCAACGGATACCTGTTCCGAACGGTAACTTTGTTCAGCTGGCGGTAGTCGATACATAAGCGCAAACTTCCATCCTTCTTCTTGACAAACAGGACTGGAGCACCCCACGGAGAAACACTCGGTCGAATAAGTCCCTTATCTAACAAATCCTGCAACTGATCCTTCAGCTCTCGAAGCTCTGCCGGGGCCATCCGATAAGGCGGTATAGAAATAGGCCCCGAGCCGGGAATCAAATCAATGCAGAACTCAACCTCGCGCTCAGGCGGTAGCCCAGGTAGCTCATCAGGGAAAACATCAGGGAACTCAGAAACAACCGGGACCCGGTCCAACGGAACCTCTGCAGCTCGAGTATCACAAATAAACGCTAAGAATCCCTGACATCCCTTCCGCAAGAGCTGACCAGCGCGAAGAGACGAAATTAAGCTGGGAAGGGTGACACTGCGGTCTCCCCGAATAACAAGGACTGGCTCTCCCGGAAAGCTAAATATGACTGCCTTCTCACGGCAGTCCACCGAAGCATAACAAGTGGCTAGCCAATCCATGCCCAGAAGCACATCAAAGTCCAACATATCGAGGAGAATCAAATCAACTGATGAATCCCTCTCCCCGATACAAACGGAACACAAACGAAATACAAACCGAGCGACAAACGACTCGCCTACCGGAGTAACAACAACAAGCGGATGATCTAACGACGACGACTCACGGCCCAACATCGGTGCAAAGTGTGTAGAGACGTACGAATGTGTGGAACCTGGGTCGAATAATACCCGTGCGTCGAAAGAACAAACTGGCAAGGTACCTGTCACAACGGCATTGGATGCCTGCGCATCCTGCGGGGTCAAAGCAAAAACTCGGGCCTGTCCTCCACCGATAGCGGGCTGACCTCGACCTCGGCCTCTGCCTCCTCGTCCTCTCTGAATAGGACCGCCGCGTCCACGGCCTCTGGGTGCACCTAACTGGCGTGGAGCATTGCCGGTGGTAGGAAGTAGGGCTCTCTGAGGAGGGGGTGGTGATGGTGGTAGGGTCACATGTGGAACTGTCGCTGCTCCCTGTCGTCTCGCCGGACAGTCTCTGACAAGATGGTGCAGACTCCCGCACCCAAAACACCCTGGCGACGGCTGCTGCCCCTGGGGATAAGAACCATATAACTGTCCCCGCCCAAATCCTCTGCCAGGCCTATCTCTCGGGAAGAATCTGGCGCGCTGCCTCTGAGACGCTACATCGGTGCGAATCCTCTTCGGCCCAGAAACGGTCGAAGTCTGTGATATGCGTGCCTCCATCCGCAATGCCGTATCCATAGCAGCTGAATAAGTGTCGTAGTGCTGGGCGCCAATGGCAAGATATAGCTGGGCATCAAGTCCCTGTACGAACCTCTTCACCATCTTCTCCTCGGTATCCACCAAATACTGAGCATATCGGGATAACTGTGTAAACTGGATGTCATACTCAGACACCGTCATCCCAGGTGTCTTGACTAAGGCCTCGAAGCTACGAGCTCTGGCGTCACGAACGCTCTCTGGAAGGAAACGGGCTAGAAAGACCGCTGTAAACTCGACCCAAGTCATAGGCGGTAGACCTGCAGCTCGACCTCTCAAGACTGACTCCCACCATGTCTGTGCGAGACCCTCTAGTCGGAAACTCGCAAGCTCTACCCATCGATCATCCGAACATCTCAGCGAACGGCAGATCCTGGCTAAACTGTCAAGGAACGTCTGTGGGTCCTCCGCTGCCTCGGTGCCGGTGAATACTGGAGGTCTCAGCCTCATGAAATCCTGTAGTGAAACCGGGATGGTCACGGTGGTAGTAGTAGGAGCAGGTATCATGGTCGTCTGTGATGTAGTAGGTACGTCATCCGGCCTCGGTATACGACTGGCTGCAACTAGGGATCCTACCATCTGACGTAGCTCCTGCATGCCTCCCATCATCTGTCGCAACTCCTCCATACCGGTCTCGAGCCTATCCATACGGCCTGGGGAAGGTGGATCGGTCTGTCCCTGCGGCGTAGGCATACCACCATGCTTAGTCCTAGTCTCGGACGAGCCAGCTCGAATCTCGTCTCTGGCGGCAGCCCTCTGTGCCCTCATAGCCTTCGGCGGCATAGTGGCTGTTACAGGAAAACGGATAGTAAGAACAGTGCAATAGAATCATAGGATACACGGAATTGAAGAAGGAATTTCAAGCAAGTATCCTAAAGTCACTTAGGCGGAGTACCGTATCGCAAGTATGCCGCGGATATACGCGCGCTACGTTACCCTGCTTAAGTCACTTACTCCATCTACCAAGGGTCATCCTACACTCAAAAAGGTAAAACCTATCGCTCTGATACCAACTTTGTCACGACCCGCAGGGTACGGAACGTGACTGGCACTTAAGTTTACGAAACGTCTAAAGACGTCCGTAAAGTAAGTAAGCCAAAGCCCAGAAAACAAAACCAATTAAGCAAAAGAGTGAAGAGAACCCAATCAATTGAAAGCGAGTTTATCAAATAAGTCATGTAAAACCCCTTTTAAAAACAGTACCAATTTTTCCGAAAATTTCGGCAGCGTCTCCTTTGTAAATACTGGCCCCCAAAATGGGTACAACAAAAATATATATGAATCCAACAAAATAGGGCATCCCCAAGAGGGAGCTAGCTCTTCGCCATAAGGCGGTCACAAATACCACGCAATATAAAATGACAACAAGCAAAATAATCATAATGAAGCATAAGAAAAACAGCATGTCGACTCAAGTGAGCTCGACCCCAAAATACAGAAATCTCACAGTCTCATCTCTAGGTCAATATACAATAATGCTGGTAGATACAGTAGATGGAGTGTACTAGATACAAAGAATATACAAGGTGGTACAAAATAGTAATATAACCCACCTAAGAGCAAAACCTCGAGTCCAGGCAAAGGAGGCAAAAGAACAAGTGCGCCCGCCGCTACTGAACTGACGGAGCGGACCTGCAAAAGACTGTGGCACAACGGGGGTGAGTTTCCAACTCGTGAGTAATAAATAACATCTACAAAGGCTATCGTATGCATGCACACAAGCATCCTAGCATCTAAAATACCGGTATGACTGGATGCACTAGCAGGTGTGTATACAACATCAGTGTACTATATGTATGCAACATGAATATCTGAGGTCTCAATAGGTATATATAAGAAACATTTTATCTCTTTTTGTTTTTGAAACTCTTTTAGAATGCCAGCATAATACTCAAAGAAATCGACGAGAACCGGTGTCCAGCAACGACACCTAAAAGCTGTCTCAAATCTCATAAATCCATGTCATAGTGTCTCTGGCCTCAGCCATCCGGCTGACCCATCTCAATATCAATATCTCATCCTCTCGCGGCCCCGGTCGGTATCCTCTGGATATCCTCCGTGCCCAATGAAGTCACCGGTAGGTAATCCGTCCCCTGCCAGGCTCAACGTCAACACCACATTCCTCTTGCCCCGGGGTACCTTACCGGGCCCACCATGTACCCGTGACGGTTCCTCCACTCCTCGACACGGATCTCGAAAACCACAGCAAACTCATGGTGGACGACACTTACATCACTAGAAAACCGCAATTTACATATTTTAAAAAATTATAATAAGTTTAGAAATTTTGCGGCTTTCCCCCGAAATCCAGAAATATCATAAAATCTCAAGAAATCCTCATAAGTGTATATATCAATGGTGATGAATGCATATGGTATCAATAATTAAGCTACGATGTATGATTAATAGACTAGGCATGAACAAATAATATGATGAGGTACATGCACATGAATAGCAATCCTACGATTTCATTTTAAGGAATTAAAGGCAATAGCACAAGTTTAAGTATCAATTAGTAAAAGGTTTCAATTTAAAGGTTATCTAGTGTGGTGGCATGGCAATTACCAGGGTGTGTGTGTAAGCATGAATAGTGCTCGTGCTGCATATAAAAACCCTGGCAATGGTGCAGGTGTCCTATAGAATGGTTTCGTATAGGTATGTCAACATAGGGCATGAATGTAGCAAATAATCATACAAGTATTACACCCCTAATTACTAACATTACTAACAATCTTTTAAGTTACTAAAACTATCGGGCGGCTTGCGCCATCCAACGATAGTCCCCCGTAGATGTTACATCTACTCACCGGAATCCCTGGCTAGCTGTGTCCAATCACCGCTTTCCCCTTTCGCGCCGCGTCTGACGTCTCCGCGACCGAACCTGGAATTTATATCAATACCAAACATAAGGTTACATATCAAGAACGACGCAAAACCCAAACGAAACTACTAATGTTCACTAGCTAGGTACAACGTGCGCAGGGTGCGCGGAACATACGCGAAAATCGCAAAAACTGCCAGAAATCGCCGATTTGGTCGCCCGGCAAAACTAAAACCCGACTACTCAAAAATCCGCACACACGCATCCTAAACGTCATAGGATAAGCCAACACAATCATCAAGATGTCGAAAATAATCCATCACATAATTTTATAACAAAACTAGTAAGCAGTTACATTCCAAAAATCGGTGCAACATCGCCGATTTGCTACAAAGACTACTATCAAGCTTGAACAACCAACCCCACTACAAGCAATCTACAAACACTATAATTACAACACATTAGCAATGATTCAAAACCTATTTTTCATAATCAACCATTACTTGAATTTATAACCTAGCAAATCTTAATCCAAACTATATATGAAAAACCTTAAATTAACACTAATTTATAACCCAATTAGCAAGTTAACCTCCTAGATTAGGTTAGCAAAACAACTAGATAACAAATTAGATTTAATCAACTAAATAATGGTTTCTAAACCCTAATTCAATTCAAACCATTCACTTTAAAAAGACAAGATTAGAAATTAGCAATGAAATTTAACACTAAAACAATTTCATTCAAGGAATCAAACCATAAGTATCTAAATGGGTCAAAATTATACCTCAATTAGAGATCTAGCAAGAATAAATTTGCTCCAAATGATGGCCTCAAGCATCAAGATCCAAGCTAGAGAGGTGAAGGAAAAGAAAGATGAAGGATGGGTTTAATTTGTAAGCTTTAAATTGCAATTTTGTTGAATTAAACATGAAGAATTTTGAAGAACATGAAAAGAAAAGAGATGAAATGGAGGGAGAGCAGGTTTCAGCCAGAGGAGAGGTAAGGGGAGGGTGTGGGTGTGTTGGAAAAGTCATGAGTCAACTCTCCCAAAAGTCAATGCACCATACTTCATCAAACTATATTTAAAATAAATTCATAAACCAACTAATTCAACACATGAAAGAAACACAAGGTGAGGCCAGAAATTTCTGGACCTGATCAAGGTGGGGCTATCCTAGGGCTGAGGGAAGAGAGAGAGGGGTTTTACAAAAGAAATTTTATGCAAAAAGACCCCCTACAAGTCAAAAATTGCAAGTTTTAGCTTAAAATTCAATAAATTCGTTTCCTATCATAAAAATTTGTTAAAAATCAAAGTAAAATACTAAAAATTTATGTTACAACTAGATTTTAATTAACATAATTTTAAAGATTAAAATTAGCCCGGAAAAATTTGTATTTATCGCTAAATTAATGTATTTTCTTACCGGCTTAAAATAATATTAAAAAAATTGAAAAATTAGGGAAAATTTTTAAACGACCAGAATTTCATAATTAACTCATTAGCTACTAAAAACAAGCAATTACCTATCCATTTTAGGTATAATTAGCCCTAAACTGCAAAATAACGAGAAAGACGGTTTTCGGAAAAATACCGAATTTTCACCGATTTTCAGGAAAACACCAAAACGACTTTTCAAGACGCTACATAAAGACTCATCAATACGCCAGCAGTAGGTGATGATCACATTGAAAGTGTATGTTAGCACCACCACTGAGTTTTTCTAGCAGCAAGCATGCCGTTTTTAAGAAATTAGGTGTGCTAAACTACACTAACCAAGATCTTAAACTAGATGATTAAGGTTTAACTATGATATTATAAAAACTAGTTAAGAGAACGAGTCTATAACCTTTGTAGATCATGTCTTTCTCTTCTCAAGCTCCGGCTTGTAGTCCCTATGACTCCTCATAGCTCCACTTGAAGATGGTACAAGCTCCTTTCGTGATCTTCGTGCCAAAGACAATCCACCCGAAGTTTCTCTAACTCAAGCTACCTCTTCACTAAACTATCTTTAGTGAAGGAAACACACTACACATGATTGCTAATCAAGTGGAGGATGGTGAAGTGGGGTTGTGTTTGCTTACTAGGATTTGTTCAAAGCTCTATGGTTTACATCACATGTGAGTGTTCGAGCTTTGAGGCATGAGGAAGAAGAAGAAGAAAAATGTAGAGAGCAATGAATAATGAGCTCTTGAAAATGGCTAAGTGTTGAATGGCTCATTCATTCCCTCCTCACTTATTGAAGCATGGATTAAAAAATCCAACCATACTACAATAGTGATGGTAAATGAATAAAAAAAATTTAGCAAAGCCATGCTTCACCCATGCCCTCAAAAGTCTCCCCATTGTTCTTTTCATTCTCTATTTTCCAAAACTAGAAAATCCATGCCATGCTTCATTTCAATATATATATATATATATATCATATATATTAATATATAATATATATATTATAAAGAATAATTAGTGAGCTAATAATATTAGTTAATATATAATTATATCAAATATAATATATATCAAATTATCAAAGCAACACTTGATTTAATAATCCGGTTATATCACATATAACCGACTAATTTCATTTAACTGTATATCACATTATCAAATCAACACATGATTCAATAATCCGGTTATATCACATATAACCTAAACGATAATAAATAACAGCCAGATTAGAATAAGGTATCACATACTCGTATTTAATCTGCCCCTCCTCCCCCGCACATATCAGCATATGTGACCTACTTCGTTTCGCTTGAACCAGGAAACTTCTGTGTGGGACTCTAAAGACTCATCAATAGACCAGCAGTAGGTGATGATCACATCAATCACCCACAAGCCGTCAGTGGTACTAGCTGGACGTAACGGCTACCCAGGTATTGAGCGATTAGAAGATCAACAAGCAAGCTTTTCCAACTCCCATGAAGCCTATAGGTAACACTTACCATACAGTCCGGTCTCTTCGTCTGATATGTTGCATATCAAGTCTAGGGTGGTAACGTCAGACCCCAGTAACTTGATAACTCATGCCGATGTATGGCTCATTATGGTTCGAGAAACTACTGATAACACTTACAAGTAAATATCATCGACAGCCCTGGCCAGGGACTTACTGTTATAGCCAATCGAGCATAGCGCAATATCAACTCCCAATACCGAAAGAAACGAAACCCTTCCTATTGCTCATTGCCTTCACGTGACTCGGGACTGTACCCAAAATCCACCTGTTTGCACGACTCCTTTGAGCCGTGGTAGGGAGGAAATTAAAGCACAGTGGGAACCACACAAGACTCTATGACGATCTTGGGTCTACAGACTAACATGTACCAGTGTCACCAGAGAACTGCTATCTGACGATAGGTATAGTACCAATTAGTAGTTCTCGGCGAGTCATGTTCGGTGTACTTATTCTCTAATGAGCACATGTGTACAATTTTTGATGTCAAACACCAATGGATATGGGATCAACCATCTCCCCTGTCACGACCCAGAATTTAGCTCGTGACCGGCACTTAAATCACGCAACGTCTAAAGACGTAACATAACTCAAGTAAGCCGAAGCCCAGAAATCTAAACCTTTTTGCGGAAAATATTGGAGGTGCGGTTTTGAAATAAAGGTATAATGAAATCAAGTTTTTCTTTAAATACATAAATAATGAAACATGAAAATGCAAGTGGATTATACTATAGTTGAAAACATTTTTCGTCTTTAAAAATTTGGGCAGCACCTCCCTTGTATATTTTGATCCATAAACCACATACAAGCAATATATATATATATATATATATATATATATATATATATATATATAAGCATCTCCAAGCGAGAGCTATCTCTTTGCCAATTGGTGGAAACAAAACCACGCAAGTAAGCAATATATATATGACGCCCAACGGCGAAGATCAACACAGAAAGAATAAATAAATAGAGCAAGACATCAAAATCTCAAAGAAGCGAACATACAACCATCGCTCTAAGTCTCGCAACCACACTAGTATTTCTAGTCCACTAATATACAAATTCTAGTTCTGATTGATGGAGTTTATCTAGATACAACAGAATATAAGTATGAGAGTGGGCACGATCCAATATGTGTCTTACCTACCAAAGAAAAACACCCAGGATGAAGTTGTGTGCCAGCGATACCGCTACTTGTCCCAAGCGGTCAAACCTGCAAGAACTGTGGCAAAACGGGGGTGAGATGCCAAATCGTGAGTAGAAAGCATCAGCAGGTAGAAATCGAATATAACAACAATTTCCTAGGTCATACTATATCATGAAGGTAATACTATAATATCTAGGGTGACCATGAATGCATATATGTCAACCATAGAGTCAATGCCAATAGCACGTAGAAATAAACATCTGACATCATATGCCTGCATGCATATGGATATCATCCACATGTCCATCAACGACACAAACAATATCATGGAACCTGAGTGTCTAACATCGACACCCACGAAAACATATGCCTGTATGTATGAGGATATCAACCACGTGAGTCCATCAACGACACATCAAAATCATGGAACCTGAGTGTCCAACACCGACACTCGAAACATCATGAAAACCCGTGTCCAGCATCGACACGTAAATCCTCATATCTCAGGCGCCGCATACTCAGATCAGCCCTCATATCTATCTCCTCAGGCGCCGCATGCAGGGTTGTCTAGCACGGCAACAAGGTTTCAGGAGGCATCATCCATGTCATTTTTAAAAATTTGCCGTATTAGCTAACCCTAACCCTAGAATCGTTACCAGAAAATCCGACGAAACTAAATGTAAATACTTTACATCTAAGTGAATGAGGGACTACAACCTTTGTAGACTGGTCCTTCACTTCTAAAGCTCCATGTTGTAGTCCCTTCGCTGCAAGTTGTGAAGACCCGGACTCTAGTAAGGGTTCACATGAAGAAACGAACAAGCTTGCTCAATGTCTTCGAGGTCGAAAATGATCTACGTCGAGGAAACTCGAGCTCATGCTACCTCTTCACTAATGGTGAAATTAGTGAAGAAAACACCCTAAACTAAATGGCTAATAGTAGAGGATGATGAAGTAGGAATTGGGCTCTCTTTAGATTTCTTTTTCTCACAATTTATCATCACTTAGAAAAAGCTAACAAGCCTTTTCTCTTGAGGAAGAAGAAGAAGTGATGAAGAGATGAATGAATTCATGAGGTTAGAAATGCAACCATGGTTGGTATATGGTATGCCAAACTCTTGTAGAGAATAAACCAAGGCTAAAGGTTAAGTGTTGGGTTAACAAATATCTTAAGCTAGACAAACAAATGGACTAAGTCAATGTTCTACTAGCTTCTCCAAGCTCATCCATGACTAATTCCAAATGTTTGAATTACTTAAAACTAATAAAACCCTAGCATTAACCTAACATGGTGTGAGTCTCATACAAATATGTTGCATGTGTAAGCTTGCATGACACAAGAATATATATCACACATATATTTTGTGCAAAAAGAAAACAATACATTTAACATATATCATATATATATCAATGTATCATAAGTGAGAAAAATGAATACTTAAGTGAGCTAATATTAGTTAATGTAATTTAATATATCAAATATATAATTATACATCAAATTCTTAAATCAACTCTTGATTTAATAATCCGGCTATATCATATATAACCGACTAATATCAAATGCAACAACTTATCGAATCAACACTTAATCCGATAACCTAGATATATCACATATAACCGACCAACGTCACAAGTCGCGAGAATAGAATGCGGTATCACATACACGCATTAATCTTGGTCCTGCACATATCATATATGTGCTCCTACCCCGTTTCGCATGAACCAGGAATCCTCTATGTAGGACTCTAAAGACTCGTCAATACGCCGGCAGTATGTGATGATCTTATCAAACAACCACAAGCCGCAAGCGGTCTGCTAAACGTAACGGCCACCCGGGTTTTGAGCGATCATAAGATCGATAAGCAAGCCTGCTCACACTCATGCTAATCTAATCAGTAACACTACCGTACATTCCGGTCTTTTCGTCTGATATGTCGCATATCAAAGCCTGGGGGTGGTATAACGTCAGACCCCAATAGCCTGATATGTCATGTCGATGCAAGGTCCATAACGATTCTAGAAACTACTGATAACACTTACCAGTAAATTTCAGCAACCCTGGCCAGGGATTTCATGTTATGGCCAATCGAGCATAGCGCAACATCAACTCCCTATACCGGGAGAGATGAATCTCCTCCTATCGCTCATTGCCTCCATGTGACTCGAGACTGTCCCTAAAAACCACCTTTTTGCACGATCTCTTGACCGTGGTATGGTGGAAATCAAAGCACAGTGGGAATCGCACAAGACTCTATGACGATCTCGGGTCGGCAGATTGACCTGTACCAGTGTCACCAGAGAACTGCTAACCGACGATAGGTATAATACCATCTAGGAGTTCTCGTCGAGTCCGTCCAGTGTACCCAGTCTCCACTGAGCACCCGTATACCTTCTCTGATGTCAAACACCAATAGATATGGGATCATCCATCGCCCATCATATAGGTTGAGAAGTGTATACGCTAGTCTACTCTGGAGTATCGATGTCCTGTCTCGATACTCCCACGACTAGGAACATTTGAAGGATGTACTTACCGACTACCTTGTCCCCACTAGTATGATCTGCATCATAATCCTGGTAGTCAAGTACTCATCCTAAGGGCTTTATCAACATGTAATAGAGAGACAATAAGTGTACATGTTAAGATAAAGAGCAGCCATATAGCATACTATCATATCGAGCAAGAAAGTACTCCATATATATGTCCAAGTATGCACTACAATATACATCACATGTACAGTAATGGTCTCTAGGGCATATATATAACTAACAATCTCCCACTTGCACTAAGGCCATTTGTTGTAGTATCTCATACTCAACGTCCTATAGAAGTCTCTTTAGGGAAAGGCCTTTGTGAGTGGATCCGCTGTGTTATCCTTCGCATCAACTTTCCTGACTTCGATCCCTTAGAGATCAACCATCTCCCTGATCAGGTGATACTTGCCTCAGAATATGTCTGGAACGCTGATGGGACCTGCGTTCCTAGGCCAAAACTATAAATCCATTGTTTTCACAATAACATTTATTGGACGCTCAATGGTAAAAACCTTGTTCATCTCATGAACAAGAAATGCCCAGACAGCCACTTTGGCAGTATCGTTGGTAGCAATGTATTCAGCCTTTATCATCTAGTATGTCACGGTATCTAGCTTAGAACTCTTCCAACATACCGTCCCTCCACTGAGGGTAAAGACAATGCCTGTGACTGACTTTCAGTCGAACTTATCACTGTGGCAGCTGGAACCAAGAACTTTCTTTTAGTGCTTCTCAAGTACTTAAGAATGTCCTCCACAGCTGTCCGGTGGCTCTCCCAAGATCCGATTGATTCCTGATCACTACACATAGTGAGTTAGCAACATCTGGTCTGGTACATAACATCGCACACATTATAGAGCCTACTACCGAAGCATAGGGTATCCCTTGTACGCGAGCTCTCTCCAAATCAGTCTTGGAAGACATCTTTTTGGAGAGAGTGATCCAAAAGTAAGTGGGCGAACCACCACGCTTAGAATCTTCCATACTAAACGCCTTTAGTATGGTGTTAATGTACCTGGATTTGGGACACTCCCAACATCGACTTAGATCTATCATCATAGATCATTATCCCCAAGATGTACTATGTATCATGCAGATCTTCCATAGAGAATCCTCGTGATAAGAGGAGCTTGACCGAGTGTAGCATAGGAAACCATTTCCTATCAAGAGTATGTTATCTACGTACAATACGTGTAAGACAACCTTACTCTCTACAACCTTCTTGTATATACAAGGTTCATCATCCTTTTTGATGAAGTCAAACTCTTTGACTGTCACATCAAAAAAGATGTTCCAACTCTGCGATGCTTGCATTGATCCTGATGGACATAAGCATAGCTTTGAAAGTCTCAACTTTTTCATTTACACCAAGAATCTTCTCAAGATCCATTTGCTCCCGATGGGTTTACCCCTTTAGGTGCAACATTAAAAGTCATACTTTGTTAGTTTATATGGATTCCATCTTTGATCGCATAGCATCCAGCCTTTTCACAGAGTCCCCACTCGTGATGGCCTGCCTGAACCTAGTTGGGCCATCATCTACCATGATGCAATCTTCGCTCCCACTGTCACCGAGAAGACTGTAGTATCTCTCAAGTGTATGAAGAACCCTACCAGATTCGCGGAGAGGCTGGGGTTCGTTGGAAACTATTGAATCTTTTAGTTTCACCAAATCATCAGCAGTTAGTTTGTCAAGCTAGAACTCCTTCCAGTTCTACCTCATGACCACTAATTTCATCATAAGAAATTCCTTTTCTGAAAAGGTGGCATGCTGAGAAACAAAACATCTTTTGCTCCTTAGAGTGGAAGAAGATATAACCTCGCAAATGTTTTGGATATCCTAACAAACTAATACAGATCTGACCTTGCCTCGAGCTTGTCTGTGTTAGTTATATGTATGCCCTAGAGGCCATTACTGTACATACGATGTATATTGTAGTGGATGCTTGGACATATATAGAAAGGACTTTCTTGCTCCACATGATAGTATGCTATCTGGTTGCTCATTATCTTAACATGTAATCTGATTGTCTCTATGTTACATGTTGATAAAGCCCTTAGGATGAGTAATTGACTACCAGGACTATGATGTAGATCATACTAGTGGGGACTGGGTAGTCGCTAAGTACATCCTTCAAATGTTCCTAGTCGAGGGTGTATCGAGACAGGGCATCGATATACCAGAGTAGACTAGCGTATAGCTTCTCGACCCATGTAGATGGGCAATGGATGATCCCATATCCATTGGTGTTTGACATCAGAGACAGTATACGAGTGCTCAGTGGAGGCTGGGTATAATGGACGGACTCGCCGAGAATTCCCAGATGGTATTATACCTCACCGTAGATGGCAGTTCTCTGGTGACACTGGTACAGGTTAGTCTGTAGACCCGAGATCGTCTTAGAGTCTTGTGTGATTCCCACTGTGCTTTGATTTCCACCTTACCACGTTCAAGAGAACGTGCAAAACGGTGGCTTTTGGGTACAGTTCCGAATCACATGGAGGCAATGAGCGATAAGAGGGGTTTCGTCTCTCCCGGTATTGGGAGTTGATGTTGCGTTGTGCTCGATTGGCTATAACAGGAAGTCCATGGCCAAGGCTACTTCAGAGATATACTGGTAAGGGTTATCAGTAGTTTCTCGACCTGTTATGAGCCTCATATCGACACGACTTATTGAGTTACCGGGCTCTGACGTTTACCACCCTTAGACGAGATATGTGACATATCAGACAAAGAGACCGGACTGTACGGTAGTGTTACTGATTGGATTCACAGGAGAGAGAGCAGGTTTGCTTGTTGATCTTCTGATCGCTCAATACCCGGGTGGCCATTACGTTTAGCAGACCGCTTGCGGCTTGTGGGTGTTTGATATGATCATCATGTAAGTCCGCGGCGGCGCCCCGGCCGTCGATACGACGCCGGAAACGCGGAAACGAAAACTTTCAAAAACTATTGAACCGGCACCACCGCGCACTTTTCACCCGGATCGGGCCATTAACCTAGCTACTAGCAAACTAGAAAAGAGTAGAGAAGCTATACCAAGCGATCCGTGTCCTTCGGTCTTTGTCTCCACTCCGATCTCCCGCGGAATCTCCGTCCGTCACGTCCTCGTCGGAAAGGGCACAACGTAGCCGAATACTTTTACGGGCTCCCACCTCTTGAACGAGGCAACTCGGGCACGAAGTTGGCTAGCCGACGCGTCCAAGGTTTGCTGTAAACTAGTGTAGAATGCTATGTCTCTTTGGGGTCAAGAAGTTGCCATGGATGATGTGGAGGTGAAGAAATCAACTATGGAAGTGAGCTTAGGAATTTAGTAGCATGAAAAATGAGATGAAACATTTTTCCTTCACTCAGATGAACCTCTCTCTTCGGCCCCTCTAAAATGGTGGTGAAAAATTGGAATAAAAAACAAGTGTTATCTAGTGGAGGAAAAAGAATAATGATAAAGGAAAAAGGCTCACATCAATATCACACTCATTTCTCTTCTCATCAAATCAAACAACCATCACATGAAATGGACAAGAAAAGCATCTCATGATGAAGAGGCCACAAAAATGCAAGAAACACCTCCACAAAATGTTATTTGCAAATGTGCAAATAACACCCTCCAACGGAAAGTCCGGCCGTGAAGTAATAAAAGAAAACCGACCGGAACGGAATGCAAACTGGCAACTTCAGAAAACTGATCCTGTAATAAATTACAGGAAAACCCCGCTACTGCAAATACATGCCCGCATTTGTATTCCCTCTGAATACAAATGCAAAGAGACAAAATCTACACTATCTCATACTAGGATCCGGCTTAAGCCAAAGCCGGCTAGTAAAATCCGTCCGATCACGATCCGTGCAATACCGCACGTATCTGATCGAACCCTGCCATATCTCCATATGGCCTCTACAGCGTTTCGCCCGAAACTTGAGTAACTGCATGTGTGGTGAACTTTAAAGACTCGTCAATACCATGGCTGTGGATTTAACCACTAGCACGTCAGAGGTATAAGCCAATACGTAACGTGCTACCAGGTATTGACCAAAAGGGACGTCGATGAGCGAACTCATCCTGACACCCTACTGAGCCTGTCAGTGACAATATCCATACAGTCCGGTCTGTTCGTCTATGAGCATCGCATGGCGGGCCTAGGGGGTTGGTAAAAGTCAGACCCCCAGTAGCGGTACAAGTCGTGTCGGAGTGTAGCCCAGAACACCCTGAGATACTACTAGAATACCTACCAGCAAATCTCCTGCCTTGGCCAAGGACTTTTCATGTTCTGGCTCTCCTAGACACAGCGCGACCTCACCCCCAATACCGGGAGAGACGAACCCCTGTAGATCCGCTCACTGCCTCCATGTGGCTCGGGACTGTACCCAACTAAAACCTGTTTGCACGTCTCCTTTGAGCCGTGGTAGGGTAGTAATCAAGGCACAGTAGGAACTCACATGAGACAAATGACGATCTCAGGTCGATGAACTAACCTGTACACATGTCACCTGGGAACTGCTATCTGACGTCTGGTATAATCCCAACTAGCAGGTTCCCGGCGAGTCCTGTCCGGTGTACTCATAACCCAATGAGCACCTGTATACATCTTAGGTGAACCAACTGACACCAGTGGCTTGTGAGACCGGCCACCGCCCCTCGTCGGGGTCTCGACTGTATACACTAGTCTACTCTGGAGAATCGATGCCCTGTCTCGAAACTCCTACGACTAGGGACCTTTTAAGGGTTTGCTTATAGACCCCAGCTCCCACTTATATGATCGCCCTCATACTGCTGGTAGTCAAGCAAAAATCCTAGGGGCTCTATCAACGTGCAATAGTGACCTGTAAGGTCACCTAAAGCAGTACACGATGATAAAGGTAAACCAGATAGCATACTATCATCTTGAGTAAGACTGTCCTACCGGGATAGGTCCTCCCTCAATCATTGCAATCACATGCCTGTGATCCAATAATTGACTCTGAGGGCACTATCTCCAACAATCTCCCACTTGCACTCAAGGCTAATTATTGCAATGTCTCATACTCACAGCCTGTGTGATACCGAACACCCAACTCCTCTACTAGTCAGTCTCACAAAGCTCGTTTGCGAAACTATTGCGTTCGAGGAATAGCCTCAGTGAGTGGATCCGCTGTGGTGTTTCTTTCTATGTCTCTCTATATCTCAAGTTCGCGGAGAAAACCATCTCCCGAAATGAGCAATACCTGTCTTAGAGTGTCTGGATGTCTGATGGGACCTAGCTCAAAAATGAACTCCAAATCCAAACTTCTTAGACTGTATCGTCAACTGAACTTAATCAGTATCCTGCGCCATGCCTTCCCTCAGTATCCACCTGGACCACCTGTCCAAAATACTGCCCCTCGTCAGAGGGAAAACTATAACTCTGATAGCCACTCTGCCATCCAGGTCACCTTGGAAGCCTAGAATGATAACCGTCTCCTAAAGGAGGCTGCCGTTATCAATTCCTTAGAACATCAACTTATGTTCTAAAAATGCTTCCGATTGTTTCTCCAGGATTGGATCAATATCAACTTATTACACCTACTGCAAGAACAACATCTGGTGTGGTACTTGACATCTCATGATTGACTCAATTGCCTAAGCAAGTGATCTGTCAATCATGCGTATCCCTCTCCCCTTTAGTCTGCAAGACATCTTTAGAGAGGGTGACTCCATCACCTGCAGGTATACTACCGTGCTAGGAGTCGTCCATTCTAAATACTCTTAGAATGCTGTCAAAGTACCCAGATTGGGAAACCACCCAAATCTAGATCTAAAACCATAGATCTAGTGACCAGAATGTACGATATAATATCCAAGTCCTGTGTGGAGAAACCACTGTGTGACGACCAAAGTATAACCGATCGTAATATAGGAATATTACTTCCTACTCTGTGTATGTCATCAAATTCCAGGACATCACACCCTACTACCTTCTTAACAGATCCATCCCCTATTCTGATGAAGTCAAACATATGACTGTCACATCAGAAATAGATGATCTATCTCCGCTATATCTGCTTTAGTCTATAAATAGACATAAGCCTGATGTCCACCAATGCTTCCGCTGCTCCCACTGACTACGACAACCCTCTGGCAGAGTCATATAGACGTACACTTCTAAAGCTAGTTTAGAATGACGCTATACTCATCCTCCTACCGGGTTTCACAGTCTGGAACTACAGCAATGGCAAGTCTGGGTAAACAAGAACCTCCCTGCCACCGTCCTTGAGCATACCGAAGTACCTCTCGGGTGCCTGAGGTTACCCACCATATCTGCGGAGTGGCCAATGGAATGTCAAACCAGATTGAATCTTTATGTTCTTATCAAATCTTCAGTAATCGTTTGTGGTTCTGGAATCACTTCCAGTTCTACCATACTCCCACTACTGTTTTCTGAAAAAAAAATCCATTTTTAATTAAAACTGTGGCGAGTCAAGAACAATATCACTATTGATCTTCCAGATGGTAGAAAGTCAACTCTCGTCATAGCCCGGGTCAACCCACAAACAGCCATTACAGAAACGTTCCTTAAGTTGTCCAGTGTCTGGTTTTAAGCATAAGCCGGACAACTCCCCGTATCTTAACAATGTCAAGATATGAACTGTTCTATATCCAATATAGAAACAGAGGCACTGATTTAATTGAACCAGATTCAAATCATGCAGCTGTCTCCAGTGCATGTCAACTAAATGGAAGGAGGCCGATCAGCGTTACTCAACTTAGGAATGCTTCCAATTATGAGTAACCTGAAAAAGAATAAAGTTCTCTTAACCATTACTATTAACTGAATACCATATACAAGTATCTACATCTTCGATCACCTTGAAGAATCCCGATACTTGCAATATCTGGTTCTCTACTTTATTCTTATACCTATAACTCCTCAAAACTTAGACCCTGTGTTTCTACGAAACACATGTCTAAGAACTAGAGAAGTCATAAGTAAACAGAATATATTACGAGGACCAACCCCTCTGTACTAATAGACACTGGACAATATACAATACTCTGTACAAGTCCCTTGAGTCAAATGACTCATTCACTGTGTGTCGTAGGTTGAAAACTGTACTTTCGGTTAAGAAGAATTACACCACTGTTCAATGCTCCTTACCTAACCATCCACTGATATAGGTAAATGTCATAGACATAGTTTCAAAAAGGTATATCTCACTCTATAAAAATAGATGTACAGATATATCAATTTGAAATTGGTGCACAACAACGGATATTCAAAACCAAATATTTGCCGACCGGCAAACAACCTAGGTGACTTCCTCAAATATCTCCAATTACAACGAATCCCGATATAATGAGGATGGTCACCTAATTCCTAATAACTTACTCCCACTCATCATCTGTAAAACCATACAGATGTGAGAATCCAACCTGGTAAATACATACCCTGGAGCAAGTGTCTAATTGGGAAATCAGTTTTCTTTTAACAGTACACAGTGAAACTGAAACATTGAAATGTTTCGATGGGGTATCCTGGTATTCTCAGTAATGCCTCTTCCATTATCCAGATTCACAACTTTAACCGTATAATTCTTTGCCACTTCTTCAAATCCCTTTATATGTCTTTAGTCATTACCTTCTGTACACCCCTTTAGGCCAAATGGTTTTCTTCCTTCCCTACCGTTCGGCACCAGCCTATGGTTTAGAAGAAGACTATCCAATAAGCATAATGGGTGTACTGTCCTAATCCTAGGAGCACTCGCAATGCGAGAGAAGGTGAGGATAAAAGACAACCGAATGAACTTAATTCCTATTTCTCCTGAACCAGGATCCATCCCCGAACTGAAACAAGTTCCTTTCGAGTTCGTATATAACCATACGATGGATTATCCAATAAACTGGGATCTTCGTAGTGATACGGAGTGTCCTGGAGAAATACAAAGGTGATTTAGGATTGGCGAAGAAATACTTGGTTTGGTCGTGAATATCAGTCGCAATTTACTTTGCCCTCTTAATAATCCCTTGCTTTGTCTTAACTTAATACCTTCTGTACACCGTTTAGGCTAATTGGCTTTCTTCATTCCCTACCGGTCGGCACCAGCCTAAGGTCTGGAAGAAGACTATCCAATTTGCGTAATAGGTGTACTATCTCCTAAACCAAGGAGTACTCGCAACCTGAGAGAAGGAAAAAGGAAAAGACAACTGAATAGTCCTATTCGTTTTCTCCAGAACCAGAAACCATCCTCGAATAAATTCCTTCGAGTTCGTATATAACCATACGATGGTTTTGTCCAATGGAAGTGGACGTTCGTAGTAATACGGGGTGTCCTGGAGAAAAGGGTAAAAGTAG
The DNA here is from genome assembly GCA_030015575.1 of Agapanthus africanus. Classification (NCBI taxonomy): domain Eukaryota; kingdom Viridiplantae; phylum Streptophyta; class Magnoliopsida; order Asparagales; family Amaryllidaceae; genus Agapanthus; species Agapanthus africanus. The sequence goes on along the minus strand of CM057342.1, from coordinate 445,542,210 downwards.
GAGTGGCAATGAGGTCCGCAACTCTGACAATCCAAAAGCCAGTGTTCAGAAGAAGGTTTGGTCAACTTGGTCACTGAGTCATAGTCTAGGGTCGGGTCAATGGTCGCTGCCAAAGAGAGAGAGAAAAGAAACACCCAGCGTGCACTCTAACCTAGATCAGAATGGTTATCACTTTATCTAATCTGGAAACCTCCCACTGTAACGTCAAATTCTTCCCCAAACCTGAAAGAAGAATTAGCCGGGATCACCCGAGGAGTAAACCAACTCATCAGTGGGAATCAGGATCCAACTATCATCGCATGATAACGTGACGGAATCCGCTCACATTATCACACTGCAGAAGGTATGCGCATACCTGGCAAGTTTCAGTTCTTTTGAAACTCCCGATGTGGATTTCTGCCCCATGCTCTTATGACCTTGACTTTGGCCAACATATCATAAGTCACATGTCAAGTTCTACCCGTCATTCTCCTGGTTAATTTGAACCCACCCGTACCTACCCTTGACTTCGGCCAAAATGGCAGTACGACTGTCCCAAACGAACGCATCTATCTATGCTGCATATGAATACCCAACAGCTACCAAACACTGTGCCTTGACTTTGGCCAACATACACAGCTTGAATACTATTGACTATCCATATGAAACGACGGAGGGCTACGAATGGTTTCTGGCGAAACCATTAACATAATGAACTTGATATCGTTGAAGGAACTGATAGCTTTATAAAAATATAGTGACGAAAACCTTTGCTAAAGAGGTCACTCCCGGTGAAGGGATCTCGGCTCTTTCCCCGTAGAATGAGGTGCAGGATATTCCAACTGAATACCACGATGCAAAGCAAAAGTAAACGGCTATAGTGAAGTTATTGCCCTGACGCAAACTTCTGTCCAAGGGGTCTCTCCCGGTGAAGAGATCTCGGCCCTTGCCTCGTCGACTGAGGAGCTGGATATTCATAACCGAATACCACTGTGCAAAACAAAAGAGAACGCCCTTGCAATAACAGCTTTTTGAAAAAGTGTTCCAACAACATCAGAATAGGTTTGTTTATCTTGCATTGATCCGAATCAATGCAGTCCCATCAATTGATCACACCACAAAGAACGAAAATATACTGACGTATGTATATGCCATCCGCATTCGCCACTGGGTCCCGTCATTACCCGTTAGGTTAGCTAACTAACGACAGAGCGGGGACTGGACTAGCGCAGATGCAAAACATATACAACATCTACTAGTATATATACAATATATAATTTTCGCTCAAGGCGTGATAAAATGCAACAGCACAGAAATGTACAGCATCACAGAATAATACAGATATCTGGGATCCCCGGGTTTCATAGAGCCGCTACTGAAACCCGACGTTCCCCTGGTCGTGTGGATAGCCTGTGCAATGAAAACCTAGACCCCTACGGGCGCGGCAAGTTACCCGCCAAAACCTGAAGCGAGGCAGCCCCCTTCAGCAACGTGAATGGACCACCCAACACTTCACGGAATCCGGTAACTTGGGCACCCCTCCTGGGTCAACTTATACCCCTTACGAGTGCGGCGAATAGCCCGCCAATTCTAGAGTGAAGCCCCCTCCGTCTCAATGCCATGAGATGCGGGCTTGTTGCCCTCTAGAACCCGGCTATCCGTGCACCCCTCCTTGGGGTAATCCTAGTACAGAAAGTAAAATATACATACAACGGGTACATCGACCTCGACCTGGTCGTGCCCCAAAAGAATAATACAAACAGGCAGTGACGGCAGTCCACATGTCGGACGCTCGCCCCGCAATATCAAATGTACATATAAAACAGAACTGTACTAACATTGCATCCAGGCTATCCCCACCGACCGATCCGCAACAACACAGCACAATCACAGAACATCAACGTGAATGTCACGTTCGCAAATCCGTCTAACCGGGCTATAGCAGTTAGACAGGATTTACCGATCAAGAGACATTCACGGTCGCAGATATAATGTAAATACTGTGAACTAATGTGTTTAAACTTTTCGATCGATCAAATTTATCGAAGTGGGCCCCAAGCATTACTGTAGCACTTAACGAGAGTCTAGGCCCAAAAAGAATATTCCAAAAACCCAATTTTCAACCCAGGAGCTCACTGCAAAAATTTGGTCCAATGAATAGTAAAAATGGCCGCGGAACCGCTGCAAATACGTGGGTTTGGCCGCGGTTCCGCGGTGGAATAGTGAGATCACGCTACCAAATTTTCACAGAATGCTTAGAATTCCCTGCACATGTCACTGCAATGTACTGAAAAATTTTTGGAGCCAAAAAAATTTCGACAGAAAACTGTGCAAATGAAAATGGGTTTTCGAAAAATCCGTTCGATCGAACATGTAAACACACTAGAACAAGCTAGGCAAGGTTAATAGCGTGGCTCTGATACCAATGTAAGTCCGCGGCGGCGCCCCGGCCGTCGATCCGACGCCGGAAACGCGGAAACAAAAACTTTCAAAAACTATTGAACCGGCACCACCGCGCACTTTTCACCCGGATCGGGCCATTAACCTAGCTACTAGCAAACTAGAAAAGAGTAGAGAAGCTATACCAAGCGATCCGTGTCCTTCGGTCTTCGTCTCCACTCCGATCTCCCGCGGAATCTCCGTCCATCACGTCCTCGTCGGAAAGGGCACCACGTAGCCGAATACTTTTATGGGCTCCCACCTCTTGACCGAGGCAACTCGGGCGCGAAGTTGGCTAGCCGACGCGTCCAAGGTTTGCTGTAGACTAGTGTAGAATGCTATGTCTTTTTGGGGTCAAGAAGTTGCCATGGATGATGTGGAGGTGAAGAAATCAACTATGGAAGTGAGCTTAGGAATTTAGTAGCATGAAAAATGAGATGAAACATTTTTCCTTCACTCAAATGAACCTCTCTCTTTTTCTCCCAAATTTTTGGCCGGCCCCTCTAAAATGGTGGTGAAAAATTAGAATCAAAAACAAGTGTTATCAAGTGGAGGAAAAAGAATAATGATAAAGGAAAAAGGCTCACATCAATATCACACTCATTTATCTTCTCATCAAATCAAACAACCATCACATGAAATGGACAAGAAAAGCATCTCATGATGAAGAGGCCACAAAAATGCAAGAAACACCTCCACAAAATGTTATTTGCAAATGTGCAAATAACACCCTCCAACGGAAAGTCCGGCCGTGAAGGAATAAAAGAAAACCGGCCGGAACGGAATGCAAACTGGCAACTTCAGAAAACTGATCCTGTAATAAATTACAGGAAAACCCCGCTACTGCAAATACATGCCCGCATTTGTATTCCCTCTGAATACAAATGCAAAGAGACAAAATCTACACTATCTCATACTAGGATCCGGCTTAAGCCAAAGCCGGCTAGTAAAATCCGTCCGATCACGATCCGTGCAATACTGTAAGTCGATGTACAACACCCCAATACTAGGAGGAGGCGGAATATTCAAAAACGAACTTGTTTAGTGAACAAGCATCGACTAACCGCTTGAATCGAAGCTAAACGATAACTAACCAAACACATAGTTGTTCTAAACTACTATGCTTAGGGATTATACCTATCGAACCAAGTCCTTCGGCTTTACGATCTCCTCGTCCTCCTCGGCCTTCTCGATGTAGTAGATGATCCACCCGAGAGCAAAACTCCAAGCTTAGCCTCTAAACTTGAGGCAACTAACCTTCTTGGATTGCTAATCAAAGAAGATAGATGAGATAGAGTGAGGGTTATGGATTGTTTAGTCTAACTAATCCTTGTTCTCAACACATGAGAGGTGAGGATTAGGGTTTGAAGAGAGTGAGCTTGAGGAGAGAGAATGTGAATGATATTATCAAGTGAGAATAGTAAGTTATCATTATATATATGAAACTTTAAAATTCATCAATAAAAGAAAAACAAATGACGAATAATCAAGTTTCATAAATATCTAATGGTGATTCATAACCATGACTCATTAATCATTTATTGTGCATTAATGATATGGATGAATCACTCTTATGACTCACTAAACTCATTCAATGCATATGACACCTAAACCTCCTTAGTCACCATCTTCCAGAAGCTTCTCGCACAATTACAAGAACGCCCCTCCAATCCGCAAAAATACGGAAAAACTTTAGACTGTATAAATCCAATAACCGGATACCAGTAACTGGCTTAAACCAAAGCCGACTGGTAAAAACTGTCCGAAAGTCGTACGTGCGTAAACACACGTATGCGTCCGAACCCTTTGTCGTAAAACCATACGACCTCTATATCGTTTTGCTTGGAGTAGGAAACTCTTTGAGTGGGACTTTAGAGACTCGACTACTACGCTGGCAGTGGGTTTAACCATAGACCGCAAGCGGCACTAGCTGTACGTAACGGTCCCCAGGTAGTTGTCGATAAGAAGGCCGATGAGGAAACCCATCCGAACTCCTACTTAGCCTGCTGTGACAATCTCCATACAGTCCGGTCCGTTCGTCTTAGACTATCGCATATCGGGCCTAGGGGGGCGGCAAGCGTCAGTCCCCTAATAGCGGTATAAGTCGTGTCGGAGCGAAGCCCATTACACCCTGAGAAACTACTGGAACCATCCAGCAAATCTCGCTTGCCCTGGCCAGGGACTTTGCGTAATGGCTCTCTGACACAGCGCGATATCAACTCCCAATACCGGGAGAGACGAATCCTGTCTAACCGCCACTGCCTCCAAGTGCTCGGGACTGCACCCAACTGCTACCTGTTTGCACAACTCCTTTGAGCCGTGGTAGGGTAGCAATCTAAGAACAGTGGGACACACTCGAGGCGAAGTAGCAGTGTCAAGTCTGCGGACTATGCTGTACTCATGTCACCTGGGAACTGTTCACTGACGACTGGTATAAAACCAACCAACAGTTCCCTGTGAGTCCTGTCCGGTGTACCCGTAACCTAACGAGCACCTGCATACTATCTTCAGTACGACGTACTGACGGCTGTGGGACAGACCATCTCCCCAACTGGGATGAGAAGCGTACACACTAGTCTACTCCGGAGTATCGATGCTCTGTCTCGATAATCCAACGACCAGGGACCTGAATAAGGATGTGCTTGTAGACTACCCAGCCCCCACTAGTGTGACTGCCATCACAACGCTGGTAGACAAGCAAGATCCTAAGAGCTCTATCAATACGTACACTCACATATTAAGATAGAAAAACCAAGTAGCATACTACCATGTTTAGCAAGACTGTTATACACTTGTGAATATCCCAAGCTTCCATTAAGTAATATACAAACTAGTATGATACAGTAATGGCCTTCTAGGGCATAAACACTAACAATCTCCCACTTGCACTAGGGCCATGTACTGGCGTATCGTAGACCGATGATCTCCAGTAGCCTCTCGAACTGAATCTGAGGTAGGGCCTTCGTGAATGGATCAGCAATGTTCTCTTCAGAAGCAACTCTCCGAACCTCGATCTCCTGACGATCAATGATCTCCCTGATCAGGTGATACCGCCTTAAGATGTGTCTGGACTTCTGATGGGACCTTGGTTCCTTCGCTAAAGCTATAGCTCCGTTGTTGTCGCAATACAGAGGTATTGGATCAACTATGGTAGGGACCACCTGATGTTCTGTTAGGAACTTCTTCATCCAGACTGCTTCTTTTGCGGCATCGCAAGCAGCTATATACTCCGCTTCCATCGTCGAGTCAGCAACGGTGTCCTGCTTGGAGCTCTTCCAGCACACCGCCCCTCCATTGAGGGTAAAGACATAACCCGTCATGGACTTGGAATCGTTCTTATCACTCTGGAAGCCGGAATCAGCAAAAGCCTCCAACCTGAGGTCTTTTCCGCCGTAAACCAAAAACATCTCCTTAGTCCTTCTCAGGTACTTGAGAATGTTCTTTACTGCTATCCAGTGCTTCTCCCCTGGGTCTGACTGATACCGGCTTACCACGCTCAGTGCGTAAGCTACATCTGGTCTGGTGCACAACATCGCATACATTATAGAGCCTACCGCAGAAGCGTAGGGTATAATAGACATGCGTTCCCTTTCCAAATAGTCTTGGGAGACATCTCTTTGGAGAGGGTGATTCCGTGACAAGCCGGTAGATTACCGCGCTTAGAATCTTCCATACTGAATCTTTTCAGTACAGTGTCGATATACCTGGACTGCGAAAGTCCCAACATCCTCTTGGATCTATCACGATAGATCCGGATCCCCAGAATGTATGAGGCATCACCCAGGTCTTTCATGGAGAACCTGTGTGACAAGAATCCTTTGACAGATTGTAGCATAGGAATGTCATTTCCTATCAATAGAATGTCATCCACGTACAAGACGAGGAATACGACACTTCTGGCTACAACTTTACTATATATACACGGTTCATCTGGATTTTTGATAAAGTCATATTCTTTGACTGTCTCATCAAAACAGATGTTCCAACTCCGCGATGCCTGCTTTAGTCCATAAATAGACTTAAGCAGCTTGCATACTTTCCCGCTGCTCCCACTCTGATTGAAACCCTCTGGCTGATCCATATAGACCCTTTCTTCTAAATTTCCATTCAGAAAAGCCGTCTTTACGTCCATCTTCCAGATTTCATAATCATGGAAGGCAGCAATAGCAAGAAGGACCCGAATGGATTTGAGCATAGCCACTGGAGAAAAAGTTTCGTCATTGTCCAAACCAGGTCTTTGACGAAAACCCTTTGCAACAAGTCTAGCCTTATAGGTTTCCACCTGTCCATCTACACCAATCTTTTTCTTGAAGATCCATTTGCATCCTATGGGTTTTACCCCATCTGGAGCAAAGTCCAAAGTCCATACTTTGTTGGTGTACATGGACTCCATTTCGGTCCGCATTGCATCTAGCCATCGTACCGAGTCGCCGCTCTGGATGGCCTGCTGGAAGTCAGTAGGTTCATCATCATCTATGATGCAATCCTCTCTATCCCCATCTATGAGAAAACCGTAGTATCTCTCAGGAGGATGAGACGGCCAACTACTCCTGCGGAGGGGTGCGGGAATGTCCTGTTCTTCTTGAACTACTGGTTCTACCAAACTTTCAGTAGCAGTTTATGGTTCTGGAATTTCTTCCAGTTCTACTACGCTCCCACTCTTCTGATTTTCTAAAAATTCAGTTTCTAAGAAGCGGGCATGACGAGAAACAAAAACCTTTTGTTCCTCTGCGTAATAGAAACAATATCCTGTAGAGTTCTTTGGATATCCCACAAACTTACACTCTACTGAGCGTGCCTCGAGCTTGTCCGGATGCTTCTTTTTTACAAAAGCTGGACATCCCCATGTCTTCAGGTACTGAAGATAGGGTTTCTTCCTACTCCACATCTGATATGGTGTGGTAGGCACAGTTTTGGTTGGAACTCTTTTCAAAAGATGTGTCGCTGATTCTAGCGCATAACCCCAGAAAGATCGCGGTAACTCAGTATTACTCATCATGGATCGTACCATATCCAATAGGGTTCGATTCCGTCTCTCCGATACACCGTTATGCCGTGGAGTGTATGGAGGAGTAAGCTGAGAGAGAATTCCTTTCTCTTTTAGGTAACCTCGGAACTCGGCACTTAAGTATTCTCCACCTCGATCAGATCTCAGTGTCTTAATACTTTTGCCTGTTTGGTTTTCCGCTTCACTCTTGTATTCCAGGAATTTCTCAAAGGCTTCGGATTTATTCTTCATTAAGAAGACATGTCCAAACCTAGAGAAATCATCTGTAAATGTAATGAAGTAGGAATAACCACCTCTTGCATGTGTAGACATCGGACCGCATACATCGCTGTGTATGAGTCCTAATAGCTCGCTCGCTCTTACTCCTTGTCCAGTAAATGGAGTCTTTGTCATCTTTCCTTTGAGACAAGATTGACAAGTGTCATAAGTTTGAGATTCGAATGAGTCCAAATATCCTTCTCTATGCAACTTAGTCAACCTTCTCTCATTGATGTGACCCAGTCTACAATGCCATAAGAAAGCTTTATTTAAATCTGGAGACTTTCTTTTTGGTGTGTTCTGGACATTGAAAATTTGGAGTTGGTTTAAAATATATACCGTTATTTAGGGTACCGGACCCAATCAAACCATGATTAAGGTGGATGTTGACAACATCTCTTACAAACGTGAAATCATAACCTTTATTTGATAACAAAGAAACTGATATGATATTACACGTTAAGCTTGGTACAAAATAACAGTTATGTAAAACCAAAATGTGTCCACTCGTCAATCCTAGGTGATAATCCCCGACGGACGCAGCTCCCACGCTAGCTCCGTTAGCAACCTTTAGGGTCATATCACCTTCCTTCAGCACTCTACGGTTTCTCAGTGCCTGCAATGAATTGCAAATATGAGATCCTGATCCGGTATCCAATACCCAGGAAGTAGAGTTGATCGACAGACAATTCTCAATTACAAACACACCTGAAGTCGAAGCCACAGCTTGCTTCGGTTCCTGGTTCTTGGCGTTCCACGCCTTGCAATCCTTCTTCCAGTGCCCTTTCCTGTGACAATGGAAGCACTCATCCTGGCCTACTACCGGTACGCAAACTTTTTCTTTCCCTTCCCTCCCACCTTACTAACACCTCCTCTAGGTCTGGGGACGGCCTTCTTCTTCCTTCCTTTGGCCCTAGCCTTGGACCCGGAAGAAGATGCACCGCCAACAAATATAGCGGGTGTTTCCCTTGCTTTCTGCAAGGTGCCCTCTGCACTCCTTAACATGTTCAGGAGTTCCGCAAGTTCAACTTCTTTTCCTTGAAGGTTGAAGTTCAGGATAAACTGGGCGTAGGTGGGAGGAAGGGACTGGAGAATAAGGTCTGTATAGAGCTCATTATCCAAAGTCGTCCCAAGGTCTGCGAGCTCTTCAATAAAGCCGATCATCTTTAGGACATGTTCTCCTACCGATGACCCGACAGCCAACCTCGCTCGAAACAAGTTCTTAGAGGTCTCGTATCTTGCTATACGAGATTGCTCTCCATAAAGTTCCTTTGTATGGAGATATATGCCATCTAGGGTCATATCCTCGTGCCTCCTCTGATGTTCATTGTTCATTGAGGCAAGCACGATGCACTTGGCTTTCGTGCAATCTAAATCCCAGGTTTTATGGATTTCCTTATCCGCATTGCTGGATTTGGGACCAGGGACAGCAGGTGCCGTAGCGGTGAGGATGTACCCCAATTTGTCATAGGTCAAAGTCATTTTGACATTCCGCAGCCAATCTTTATAGTTTGGCCCTGTCAGTATATTTTTCTCTAAAAGTAACTTAAGTCCAGTCATTTTCAGGGTCGCTGCAATTAGGAGAGAGAGAAGAAAACTCTTTAGCATGATGCTCTTGCAAGTTTATAGTGGTTTTTAGTTTATCTAAACTGGATGGCACCCACTGTTTCTCGAATCCTTCCTCAAACCATAAAAGAAGAATTAGCCAGGACTATTTTCACCGTACAATACTTGCTTAACCGTTCAGCCAGGCCAGTGTCGATACTTTGAGGGAGGTTTTCCAACGCTTTCGCGAAGTTCCTTAATTAAATAACCTCTTTTCTCTGGGGGCGTAACCCCGCTGACACTTTTCTGGACACCTACTTGGTTTATAGCATTGATCGTTAAGTGACGAATATCCTGATAAGTAGCATATACTCACAGTAGGATCGGGATCCAAATATCATCGTATGATAATGTTGAAGGAATCCTACCAACATTCATCAAACTCCAAATGGTATGCATCTCTTTGCAAATTTCAGTTTCTTTAGAAATTCCCGATATAAGTTTTTGCCCCATGCTCTTATGACCTTGACGTATGCCAACAAATCATAAGTCACATGTCAAGTTCTGCCCATCATTATCTTGTTAATTTGAACCCACCCGTATATACCCTTGACGTATGCCAACAAGGTAATGCGACTGTCCCAAACCAACACATCTATCTATGCAACAAATGAATACCCCAGCAGCTACCAAACACTATGCCTTGACGTATGCCAACAAGCATAGCTTGAATACTACTGACCATCCATAAGAAATGACGGAGGGCTACGACTGGTTTTGGCGAAACCGTGAACGTAGTGAACTTGATATAACCGAAGGAACCTGATAGCTTCTAAAAGGAGTGGTTAAAGCTCCGCATTTAAAAATATCTGCTTTTAAAATTAACCGAGTGGTTTCTTTTAAATTGTTCCAACGATTTAAACTTTGGTTTGTTTTTCTTTGCATTATAGATAATGCGTCCCATCATTAACCTATCATTGCAGAAAACAACGAAAATACAACGTCCTCTTATGCCATCCGCATTCGCCACGGGGTCCCGTCATCACCCGGTAGGTTACTTAACTAACGACAGAGCGGGGGCTGGGCTAGCGCGGGTGTAAAACATAAGTGACGTCTAAATAGCTATCATATATAGATATTGTACATTCGTCAGACGCAATAATAGGCATTCCAGATCACAGATGAACTTTATTGGATTTGTAAGTAATCCGTGTTTGTTTCAAGCCTGCAACAAAAGACGGATTACACAGTTGTGATGAATAGCCATTACCCCACCCAAGACCCCAACGGGTACGGCAAACTACCCGCCCGGCAGTTTGTGCACCCCACCTTGGGTCTGTCCTAGAAGCAAAAACAGTAAAATGAAATAATACAACGGTGGCTACAACCGCAACCTGGATGTGCCCCGCAAAATAATATTACAACAAATTACATTTACATCAAATGAATTAAATAATAACCCATCACATAACCCCGGCTATACATCACAACAGTCCAACACAGTTCATGTCCACAAACAGTAAAAACCATTACAGAAATGTGCAACCCCCTGCCAACCGACATACTAGCAGTTAGGGGAGGTTTACGAACACATTATACAAACACAGATATAATCCAACAAGCAAATACTGTATAATTTCGATCGATTAAACACTTTTAATTTTTCTCTAATACTGCTCTGCAAATCTGAAACCTGAGCAAAAATTAAATATTCCAGAAAATCCCAAATATCACAGAGAACCATCACAAGAAAAATGGGTCCCTGAATCGTCAAAACGGCGGCGGAAGCGCGGCGGGATCAGTGCTATCCGCCGCGGATCCGCGGCGCCGTAGGCGATTCAGGGCACCAAATTTTGTGTGTGTTCTACTACTATCATTTTAAGCTTTCTGAACATCCGTGAAAAATTTTTGGACTTCATTTATAAATCGACAGAAACATGATATTTTAGGGTTTTCCGGTTTCGTTTTTTCCGTTCGAAATTCATACAAATTTGCAAAAAAGTTATTTATTGTTTAGCGAGGCTCTGATACCACTGTAAGTCGATGTACAACACCCCAATACTAGGGGGGAGGCGGACTTTTCAAAAACGAACTTGTTTAGTGAACAAACATCGACTAACCGCTTGAATCGAAGCTAAACGATAACTAACCAAACACATAGTTGTTCTAAACTACTATGCTTAGGGATTATACCTATCGAACCAAGTCCTTCGGCTTTACGATCTCCTCGTCCTCCTCGGCCTTCTCGATGTAGTAGATGATCCACCCGAGAGCAAAACTCCAAGCTTAGCCTCTAAACTTGAGGCAACTAACCTTCTTGGATTGCTAATCAAAGAAGATAGATGAGATAGAGTGAGGGTTATGGATTGTTTAGTCTAACTAATCCTTGTTCTCAACACATGAGAGGTGAGGATTAGGGTTTGAAAAGAGTGAGCTTGAGGAGAGAGAATGTGAATGATATTATCAAGTGAGAATAGTAAGTTATCATAATATATATGAAACTTTAAAATTCATCAATAAAAGAAAAGCAAATGATGAATAATCAAGTTTCATAAATATCTAATGGTGATTCATAACCATGACTCATTAATCATTTATTGTGCATTAATGATATGGATGAATCACTCTTATGACTCACTAAACTCATTCAATGCATATGACACCTAAACCTCCTTAGTCACCATCTTCCAGAAGCTTCTCGCACAATTATGAGAACGCCCCTCCAATCCGCAAAAATACGGAAAAACTTTAGACTGTATAAATCCAATAACCGGATACCAGTAACTGGCTTAAACCAAAGCCGACTGGTAAAAACTGTCCGAAAGTCGTACGTGCGTAAACACACGTATGCGTCCGAACCCTTTGTCGTAAAACCATACGACCTCTATATCGTTTTGCTTGGAGTAGGAAACTCTCTGAGTGGGACTTTAGAGACTCGACTACTACGCTGGCAGTGGGTTTAACCATAGACCGCAAGCGGCACTAGCTGTACGTAACGGTCCCCAGGTAGTTGTCGATAAGAAGGCCGATGAGGAAACCCATCCGAACTCCTACTTAGCCTGCTGTGACAATCTCCATACAGTCCGGTCCGTTCGTCTTAGACTATCGCATATCGGGCCTAGGGGGGCGGCAAGCGTCAGTCCCCTAATAGCGGTATAAGTCGTGTCGGAGCGAAGCCCATTACACCCTGAGAAACTACTGGAACCATCCAGCAAATCTCGCTTGCCCTGGCCAGGGACTTTGCGTAATGGCTCTCTGACACAGCGCGATATCAACTCCCAATACCGGGAGAGACGAATCCTGTCTAACCGCCACTGCCTCCAAGTGCTCGGGACTGCACCCAACTGCTACCTGTTTGCACAACTCCTTTGAGCCGTGGTAGGGTAGCAATCTAAGAACAGTGGGACACACTCGAGGCGAAGTAGCAGTGTCAAGTCTGCGGACTATGCTGTACTCATGTCACCTGGGAACTGTTCACTGACGACTGGTATAAAACCAACCAACAGTTCCCTGTGAGTCCTGTCCGGTGTACCCGTAACCTAACGAGCACCTGCATACTATCTTCAGTACGACGTACTGACGGCTGTGGGACAGACCATCTCCCCAACTGGGATGAGAAGCGTACACACTAGTCTACTCCGGAGTATCGATGCTCTGTCTCGATAATCCAACGACCAGGGACCTGAATAAGGATGTGCTTGTAGACTACCCAGCCCCCACTAGTGTGACTGCCATCACAACGCTGGTAGACAAGCAAGATCCTAAGAGCTCTATCAATACGTACACTCACATATTAAGATAGAAAAACCAAGTAGCATACTACCATGTTTAGCAAGACTGTTATACACTTGTGAATATCCCAAGCTTCCATTAAGTAATATACAAACTAGTATGATACAGTAATGGCCTTCTAGGGTATAAACACTAACAAATACCGCACGTATTTGATCGAACCCTGCCATATCTCCATATGGCCTCTACAGCGTTTCGCCCGAAACTTGAGTAACTGCATGTGTGGTGGACTCTAAAGACTCGTCAACACCATGGCTGTGGATTTAACCACTAGCACGTCAGAGGTATAAGCCAATACGTAACGGGCTAGCAGGTATTGACCAAAAGGGACGTCGATGAGCGAACTCATCCTGACACCCTACTGAGCCTGTCAGTGACAATATCCATACAGTCCGGTCCGTTCATCTATGAGCATCGCATGGTGGGCCTAGGGGGTTGGTAAAAGTCAGACCCGCAGTAGCGGTACAAGTCGTGTCGGAGTGTAGCCCAGAACACCCTGAGATACTACTGAAATACCTACCAGCAAATCTCCTACCTTGGCCAAGGACTTTTCATGTTCTGGCTCTCCTAGACACAGCGCGACCTCACCCCCAATACCGGGAGAGACGAACCCCTGTAGATCCGCTCACTGCCTCCATGTGGCTCGGGACTGTACCCAACTAAAACCTGTTTGCACGTCTCCTTTGAGCCGTGGTAGGGTAGTAATCAAAGCACAGTAGGAACTCACACGAGACAAATGACGATCTCAGGTCGATGAACTAACCTGTACACATGTCACCTGGGAACTGCTATCTGACGTCTGGTATAATCCCAACTAGCAGGTTCCCGGCGAGTCCTGTCCGGTGTACTCATAACCCAATGAGCACCTATATACATCTTAGGTGAACCAACTGACACCAGTGGCTTGTGAGACTGGCTACCGCCCCTCATCGGGGTCTCGACTGTATACACTAGTCTACTCTGGAGAATCGATGCCCTGTCTCGAAACTCCCACGACTAGGGTCCTTTTAAGGGTTTGCTTATAGACCCTAGCTCCCACTTATATGATCGCCCTCATACTGCTGGTAGTCAAGCAAGAATCCTAGGGGATCTATCAACGTGTAATAGCGACTCGTAAGGTCACCTAATGCAGTATACGATGATAAAGATAAACCGGATAGCATACTATCATCTTGAGTAAGACTGTCCTACTGGGACAGGTCCTCCCTCAATCATTGCAATCACGTGCCTGTGATCCAATAATTGACTCTGAGGGCACTATCTCCAACACATCACCTACTGCCGGCGTATTGATGAGTCTTTAGAGTCCTACACAGGGGTTTCCTGGCTCAAGCGAAATGGAGTAGGAGCACATATGTGATATGTGCGAGACCGAGATTGATACGATATGAGATACCGTATTGTATTCTCGCAAATTGTGCCATCGGTCGGTTATATGCGATATAGCCGGGTTATCGGATCAAGTGTTGATTCGATAAGTTGTTACACATGATATTAGTCGGTTATATGTGATATAGCCGGATTATTAAATCAAGAGTTGATTTAATAGTTTAATGTATAATTATATATTTGATATATTACATTACATTAACTAGTATTAGCTCACATAAGATTTCTTTTCTCACTTGATGTGCACATTGTATATATGTGATATGTATATTTGTGTACATGATTTGTATCATGCTTGATGATACATGCAAAATGGGTGTATGAGACTTAAACCATGCTAGGGTTAAGTTAGGGTTGTATTTATTTCTTAAGAAATAACAAAAGAGAGAAGACTTGGTTAATGTTGTCAAGCTCGGATGAAGCTTGTAGAAACATCGACAAAGTCCACTCTATTGTCATTCCTTAGGATATTTTTGTTAACCCAACCCTTAACCTTACCCTTTGGTTAATTCTCTACATGAGTTAGGCATGAGGGCTTAACTCACCCATGGTTGCAATAATTCATTTGATGAGTTAATTCTTCTTCTTCTTCTTCTTTTTCTTCCTCAAAGTTTTCTAGCTTCAATGGAGGTAAGAGAAAAAGTGTGAGAAAATTATTTCTAATGTGAGAAAAATTCCTACTTCATCATCCTCTACTACTTGCCATTTAGTATAGGGTGTTTGCTTCACTAATTCCATGGTTAGTGAAGAGATAGCTTGGGTTAGTGTCTCCCCGACGTAGATCATCTGCGGCCTCGAAGACTTCGAAGCAAGCATGTTCGTTTCTTCATCAGAGCCTCTCTAGAGTCCGGAGTTCACGATCGCAGCGAAAGTGACTACTACACGGAGCTATTGAAGTGAAGGACCAATCTACAAAGGTTGTATTCCTTGCTCACTAGACTTGCAAAGTGTTTGCATTTATATTTCCGTCGATTTCTAGTTAATGATTCTTAGTTAGGGTTAGCTAAAAAGGCAAAATTTTGAATTTAGTATGGACGATGCCTCCCGAAACCTTGCCGCCGTCTTAAGAAACCCTGCAGTGGTATCAGAGCCATGCTAGAAATTTATACGTATTTTTTTAAGATTACGAAACCGAAATACTCCGAAACTTGAAACCGAAAAATGAAGTTTCTGTCGAATTTAAAAGTTGTTCAAAAAAAGTTTCAAACAGGTACGGAGTGATGTATGAGATATATCATGAACACCATAAAAATTTCAGGGGATTTCAAAATTTTTTGGCCGGCCACATGTATGGTGATCTCGGCCAAATCCGAGCCCCCCCTGAAAATTTTGGTGTGTTCCAGTGGCTTGGTTTTGGTGTTTCAAGTGTTGTTTGTTTTTGCTAATTTTGCATGTGATGTAATCTTACACTATAAAAAATTCGGAGTGTTTCATATTCGTATTTTTAACATTGTTTCGGGTTATTCGCATGTTGTCTAGACGAAATTAAAAAGTTTGATTGAATGTCAAAAACCCATTTTTCCAAGTTTAACGTATTCGGAAAAACATGCAAGTAATCCTATGAACCCTCTAATAGAATGAAACCCTAACTCGACTTTTTTGGATCGCGGAACCGCGGTCTAACCCTAGGGTTTGCTGTAGTTCTGTAGCGACATGAGTGAGGCTTGGGTTTGCCCTTCTACGGCTGGTGCATAGGTACTGTGGCATATTCTGGATATTATTAAAACTGTGCTCAAGTGTTGAGTTGTCAGGAAATTGTGGGACTTTGATGAATCGATCGAAGAGTTTAACATCGTCTAGATATTATATGATGGGATACAATATTTGGAATCCACAAGTAGTTATGAGATAACTAGTTTGAATGTTATAAATCTAGCAATTTCGTCTCAATTGATCGGTTGCCACGGGATTTTGATGAGATCAAAAGTCCGTCGCAATCACGTAGCGTACGTGGATACTCGCCGGTAAACTTAATAGATAGCCATGCCCCATAGCCCCGACCAAGTGACTGTAGGAGAACCCCGTCGCCAAAAGCATCCGTTCGGGTGCTCGCGGCAGCGGTGTTCCGCCTTAGTGCACTTCGTCGACAGTATCGGGGGGTGCGGCCGTCTACTAAAGTTTTCGATGAGCATTCGATCAGGATGTCGGGAATCTTGTTGAATTACCCGACTTGATATTGAAAAGTGTTTTCGAGATCGAGACAAGATTGCGGGGTTTATAATTGTTAGGCATGCGATGTCTAAGAAATTCATTTGGTTAGGCATGCGATGTCTAAGGGTTGTTGCAGATTCCAACTGTTGTAGTTTTTCACTTTCTTTTCTGCGACCGTAAGTGTAATATGTGGTGTATCGCCGGTTTCGGTGTTATATGTCAACGAAAATTGGGATACGCATATTTATTTACGTTGATGACATGTGATGTTATGTGTTGCTGGGATATGTTATATTGGATCATCGTGTTTTGAATAGCTGGGGATTTTATATGAGATGATAGTTTTTTATTTTCATTAATGTAAAATTCATTGTATGTAATATTCTTTTATTGGGGCACTTCCGGGTTGAGGATGATGTCACCATTGTATATTATTTACTTTTCCGCATTAAGATAGACTCAAGGCGGGGAGCACAAGTAACCGGGTTCTAGGGTCCAGTGGGAGACCATCTCGAGGAGTCGAGACTGGGTCTCCTAACTCTTGAATTGGCAGGGTTGCTTGCCGCTCTCGTAGGGGTCTAGGGGTGTAGGATTGGCTATTCATCACGACCGTGGAATCCGTGTTTTATACAGGCTTAAAATAAAACCCGGAAATCCTAGTATATCCAATATTTCATATGTTGTTTTCTTCTGCGATATCTGTGATGTGATCATTTGATATATATGTTGAGATGAATACAAGATATGGTATATGTGATATATTATATAGACGTTGCTTATGTTTTACACCCGCGCTAGCACTGCCCCGCTCTGCCGTTAGTTACATAACCTAACGGTGCACGAGGGACATCGCGGCGAATGCGGATGGCATAAGCGTACGTTGTATTTATCTGTGATATTTAGGTAACTTAAAATGATGGGACTTCATTAATGAGATTAATGAAATAAAAGAAACCTAAAGATGTTGTAGAAACTTGTCTCGAAAACTGGTAGCTCTAGTTCTTGCTTTGCATAGCGGTATTCCTTGTAGAATATCAAGCACCTTATTCGATAAGGAAAGAGCCGAGATCCATTCACCGGGAGTGACCTCTTTAGCGAAACTTGCAGATGCTACAAACTCGGTTTGTCTTTTGATTGCTTTTATAGTTTTTGCTTTGCATAGTGGTATTTGTGAAATATCTTGCACCTTATTCGATAAGGAAAGAGCCGAGATCCCTTCACCGGGAGTGACCTCTTTAGCAAAACTAGTAAAAGCCTAAATAACACTCCTTTTTCAAAATCACTCGATTCTACAACGATATCAAGTTCATTACGCAAAAGGTTTTCTTAAAAACCTGTCGTAGCCTTCCGTCATTTCAGATAAGTACTACTTAGTATTCGAGCTGCGGTAGTTTGGCTTTCGTCAAGGCATAGTGTTCGGTAGCTAACTAGTGCTTATCTGTTGCATACGATGCGATTGGATTAGGGTATTCATACGACGTAGTTTGGCCTCCGTCAAGGATCGTGCGGGTGGGTTTAATTCAATCAGGAAATGATGGGTAGAAATTGACTAGCAGACTATGGGTAGTTTGGCTTCGGTCAAGGTCATAGGACGCTAGGGGTAAAATATTAATGGGAATTTCAAGTGTTGAAATTTGCAATGAGATTGCATACCTTCTATGAGATAGTTGGATCCCGATACCCACTCCGAGTAAGAGTTACTCCTAGGAGAGTTTTACACATTAAAATTAGCCAATCAAGTAGATATCTAGAAAGGTTTCAACGGGGTTACGCCTCTGGGAAAACGAGCTTTATTTTAATTAGGTCCATGCGAAAGCACGGGGAACCTCCCTCAAAGTACCGGCACTGGCCTGGCTGAAAGATTGGCGAACTTGTAGGGTGTAATTAATCCCGGCTAGTCTTTCCTTTTAGGATTTGAAGGATGATTTGACTAAAACAGTGGGAGCCATCCTGATTAGATAAATTAATAACCAATCTAATCTTGCAAGAGCATACGCTGAGTGTTTTCTTCTCTCTCTCTCTCCAGGTAGCGACCATGTCACGCCTTAATCAAGATAATAATACAGATGTATTGACCGAACCTGCTTGTTATACTGAGCTGGGGAACGTTGGTCCTGCTTCAACTTATAATTGTTATAAGACCGAGCAGGAAATAGGGGGTTACCGCAATTCCCGTGCCGCCCAAACGAAGAAAGTGCATGATGATGCATCTTCTTCGGGTGTGTTTATTACAGAGAACTGTTTCTCAGTATCCTTTATGTCCTGGGTATGAGATACCGGATCAGGATCCTACATATGTAATATGTTACATGGGCTACAGACAGGTAGAGAACTGAGAATGGGTGATATGTTTTAAGAGTTGGAAATGGTGTAAGTGTTGTAGTATATTGGCAGTTATCACCTTGTATTACCAAGTACATTGATTCTGAACGAATGTTATTAGATGCCGAAGCTGATATACAACATCATATCAGTCTCTTTATTAAGTAAAGAAGGATATAATTTTGTATTAATGGATAATATTTTGAACATTTCCTATATCAAGAGTTGATCGGTTCAGGCACGTTATCTAAAAGCATATACATTTTAAATCAAACTACAGTTCTTAACGTATAGAACATACACAAGAGGAAGAGTTCAGAAATGAACGAATCCTTCTTGAGGTATTGTAGACTAGGTCATATCAATGCGACCCGACTAGCGAAGTTACATTTAGATGCATATTTAAATTAGTTTGAATTTACATCTTATGAAACTTGCCAGTCATGTCACAAAGATGAGTTGACCATAGCTCCGTTTATTGGAAACAGAGAAAGATTTAGTGAACTCTTGGGATTGATACATGCTGATGTATGAAAGTCCCCTGTCTACACATGCCAGGACCGGTTCTTTGTACTTCATTACATTCACTGATAATCTCTCAAGATTCGGGCATATGTTCCTGTTGAAACACAAGTCTGAACCTTTTGAGATATTCAAAGAATATAAGTTAGAAGTAGAGAACCAAAACGGGTATAAGTATTATGTCCTTTGATGAGATCAGGGAGGAGAATACTTGAGCACGGAGATCCTGGACTATTCTAAAAGAGAATGAGATTCTCTCTCAGCATTACTCCTCCGTATACACCACAGCAAGTTGGTAAATCGGGGCGGAGCAATCGCACCCTATGTGATATGGTGTGCTCTATGATGAGTACTACTGAGTTTCCTATTTCCTTTTGGGGGTTATGCACTTGTGAAGCTGCATATCTATTGAATAGGGTTCCAACCAAATCAAGTGCCTACCACTCCATATGTGATATGGTATGGGAAGAGCCCATCTCTTAATGATGTTAAGATTTGGGGTTGTCCGGCATATGTCTAAAAGCAAAATCCGGAAAAGCTCGAGGCAAGGTCAGTTCTGTGGAAGTTTGTTGGATATCCCAAGCATTCGCAAGGGAATATCTTCTACCATACTGAGAAACAAAAAATGTTTTATTTCTCAGCATGCCACCTTTTACAAAGGGAATTTCTTGTGAAGAAATTAGTGGTCATGAGGTAGAACTGGAAGGAGTTCCAGCTATACAAACTACATCTGATGATTTAGTAGAACCGGAGGATTCCATAGTTCCCAACAAACCTCAGCCTCTCCGCCGATCTAGTAGGGTTCCTCACCAACCTGAGAGATACTTTGGTTTCCTCTATGACAGTGGGAGCGAGGATTGCATCATGAGATGATGACCTAACTAGTTTCGAGCAGGCCATCAGGAGTGGGGACTCTGTGAGAATAGCTGGATGCTATGCGATCTAAGATGGAATCCATATACACCAACAAAGTATGGACTTTGGTTGCTTTATCTGAAGGGTTAAATCCCCATCAGGAGCAAATATATCTTGAGAAGATTACTTGGTGTACATGAAAAAGTTGAGGCTTTCAAAGCTAAGACTAGTTGAAAAAGGTTCTCGTCTTTGACCAGGTGTGGATAATGATGAAACTGTCACGACCCGAAAAGTACGGAACGTGATCGGCACTTAAACTACGAAACGTCTCGAGGCGTACGTAATCTAAGTAAGCCAAAACCCATAAATCCAAACCATGTAAAGCAGTTGAGTGAAGGAAAAACCAATTTTTAAAGCAAGAAGTTTAACAACATAAGCCGAAGTATGCATTTTTAAAATCTCAAGTCTTTTCTGAAAATTTCGGCAGAGTTTCCTTTGTAAAAACTGACCCCAAATGGGTACAAACCTGATAAAGCATATATAATGAATAAAGGCATTCCCAAGCGGGAGCTAGCTCTTCGTCAATTGACGGTCACAACAACGCAAGCAATAAAATATACAACGCCGAAAGGCGAGGTTCAAACTTAGGATAAAAATCCTACATCATCAAGAAAACCAGAGGAAAACCATATAATACAGCGCGCGACTCTAAGGTCGAAAGAATATACACTGGTCTTCTATGTCTATCAAATAATACAAGTCTGGTTGATGGAGTTTACTAGGTACAACTGAATAAATAAAATGAACAAGGATGGTCACGATGTGAGTGAACCCACCTACCAAAGCAATCACCCAAAATGATAGCAGTATGCCAGCAAGCCGTCAAGATACCTGTAGGGAAAAACCTGCACGAAACTATGGCACAACGGGGGTGAGTTGCCAACTCGTGAGTAGAAAACATCACAGAGGAGAAATCGCATGTATTACGCAATCCTAGGTCATACGATCAGTAATATCCTCAAAATAATAATATGGCCTGAAGCATAATATAAAAGGTAAGGGTAAACATCTATCCCTAAGTGTAATACTAAGTACTCGTGTCAGTGCCTCAGGTAACAACATGTCACTAATATGATGTACAAATGTCAGGTAGCAATATGTTACTATAATGATGTGCAAATGCATATAATGAGAACATAGTACATCATGAATCGAAGAACTGTTTTTCTTTATTTAATGAGATTTCTGTATGTATATAAGTGAGATATCATCAATGAAATCAACATAGGATCCGTGTCAAGTATCGACACAAAACATAAATCTCAAATCTCAATATCTCAGTGTCTCAATACCTCGGGCTCCGTCAGTCCGGATCGGTCCATATCGTCAATCACAGGACCACGAACGGTATCCTCCAGATATCCGCCGCGCTAGACCAATCACCGGTAGGCAGTCTGCCCCTGCCGAGCTCATCGTCTACAACTCGAGCTTCTTGCCCCGGTGTACCATACCGGGTCCACCATGTACCCGCAGACGGTTCATCCAACTCCTCGAATCGGGTCTCGAAAACCATCTCCGAACCAAGAAAATATCATGGTGGACAAGACTCAACATATCTAGGAAAACTACATTTTTTCTCTTTAAAATAATTCATCAGTTTATAAAACTTTCACATGCTGTTTCCAAATCCGGAAAATCTCAAGAAGAATCCGAAATCATCAAATCACCATGTCAATAAACAGTGAAAACCGGCATAAATCTCCATAATACTGTATAACCAATGAATATATGAATGCATCTGATATCATGCAATGAATGCAATAGTTAAACTAGCATATGAAAGCTATAACATATTGCAACTATCAGCTAGCAGGCTATGTCAATGAAATAGTATTCTCTAAAGTGTACGTAATATGGCAATTACCGATGATGATGTGTGTGAGCCAGCAATCAAGTGTATGTGGAGCATATGCATCATCGGTAATGGTGCTAGTGTCCAGACAGCATGGTTTCATAATAATTACAGATAACATATGTATAAGAATGCAATGCCGTGAAACATCATGAATATAAAGAAAGTGATATAGTAACAGCAACACTGAAGAATATACCTATCCAATATACGAGTCATATAGTTTTGGTATTTAAAAATACTCACAATTCTCCACTATTGAAAACAAGTATGACTCGAGCCCAGTCAAAAGGGTAAGGAAATCCACCTAAGTCTGAGTCGATCTATATATATATATATATATATATATATATATATATATATATACAGTAGTCGGTGATCTCGCCTCAATAGTATCACGTATGATACAATATATATATGACATCCGCGAGTCAAGAGCGCTGATCAAACATCATAAATATATCTCATACGGTAAATCTATCGTACGGCATCCCCAAATCTGGGAACGGGTCAATATCATATTTATCTCATTACTCATATGATATCCTTATCCTCACATATCATGAACAGGGGGTACTGATCTAAGTCTAGTACAATACTAATATCATCAACATAAATGTATGCGTGTGTGCAAATACACATCGCCCAATCAATCTGCTAATATCACGTCTTATCTCCTAATACGAACCAATCACATCACCGATCTCATGGCACCATGCTCAAACTCATCGACTCATCTCCAAATACCATATACTATCCTCATCATCAATGCCTATGAATACGAATATATATGTCCCCAATATGCACAAGGAAGTAAATGTATGCGAGCGTGTGTATGTGCGTGTATGTAAATCTTTACCCTAGGGTTTCGTGACTAAGAAATCAACTAAAGTCCTTTCTTCACTTCTCGCTAACACTAACCCATAATCTCCTAAATCTTTTCTTGCTAAGGTTCATATCTTGCAATAACATATAAAAGTATATCTATATCACATCACATTATTTCTCACAACTTTGCGGGGGTGCTATACGCCATCCATCCGACATCCCCCATCGATACAATCTACTCACCTTGATCTTCGCTCTCTGGAGTCGATGACGCCGCGCTCATCCTCGTCGTCTCAAAGTCCATGAGTGGTACCTACACATCATAACGTATCGTATCGTATTAAAATCCAAATCAAAGCCAAAACGACACGCTAAATGCCTATAGGTTCGAACCTATGGACTACGCCTTCAAAACCACTAAATAACTCTCGATATCGTCGTACAAATGTCAAACCATCGACTTAAAACCAAATTCCTAAAATCCAGATTTCAAAATACGCAAAACAAAACCCCGAATCAAAACAACAACACAAGGAAATGGTCCCAGATTTACCCTAGACCAAATTGGTCAATTCTGCACATATGGAGGGTCTAGTTCACAGCTAAAGGGACCACAGATCAAATATGAATCAATTCCAACCCACCCTGGCCGCAATTTGCGTCTATATTGAATAAATCTAAGAACTGGGCTTTGGGTTAAGGGCTCGGGTCTTCAGGGTACACTCCAGGTTGCCTGCACGACTCCCGTTATTCGCTAAATAATTTTTAGTGTCTCCAGGTTACTCCAGATTCCCATATACCCTCACAATTCAACACAAAACCGACATAATCAATTCCTAAATAAGTATTCTGGTTTCTATACTCAAACCCATATCTTAAACTGTCACGACCCAAGAATGGCCCGTGACGGCCCTAATACTACGCAACGCCTAAAGACGCAACGTAGTAAAAGAAAGCCAAAACCCAGAAATCTAAACCATAAAAATACGGAAAAGATAATATAAGTTTTGAAACATTTGAAATCGCAACCCAAATTCTTTAAAAGTCTTGCTTTCTTTCTTTAAAATTTAGCAACACCCCATTTTTATAAAGACTAGTCAATATGAATACAACAGAAGAATAAGGACAGTAGAGAAAAAGCTGTATATATAAAGACATCAAATCCACCATAATACACACTACGTCCTCACCAAGTCTCTATGTCAATAATACAACAGTAGATGGAGAGTACAATACAACGAAGGTACAATATATAATACAGATAACCGTCGAACCCACCTATGCAAAATGGTACTGTGAGCTGATGCGGTATCTGTAGCAAAAGATGGTAGCTGGATAGCTGGATAGGGGAATAGCCTGCCTCGACTACTCTGGGGAAAAACCTGAAACACCTGTGGCACAACGGGGGTGAGTTGCCAACTCGTGAATAGTATAAAACATATGCAGGTAATCGCAGGAATGTACGTACAGCATGAATCTAAGATATGCGATTACAATAATAATATATCATGCAATGCTGAAATAAGGAGAGTACGCTAACAGGTACAACCAATATATGAAGTAATGATGGCATGATAATAGTGTGCAATGACTATGCAATAGAGATATGAGAAAGCAATATGCAACCATCATAAGGGTACACTACAAGTACTACCAATATATGAATCTGTGCATGAAGTAGGTAAAAGTGAGGTATGAGGTGGAATATGTCATTTCCCACGGAAACCTGACGTCGTGGCAGGATCACAATCCAACAAGATACTCCAATCCCAAATCCTCAAACCAGCCCCCACATTGGGCACTCACATCATATAAGTCTCATATCTCCTCAAGGTACAATATCGAGTAATCTCCTATATGTATCGAGTGTACAACATCAAGTAGATCCCACATATCTAGTATGTACAATATCAGTATATCTCACATATATCACATGTACAACATAAAGTGGATCTCACATATCTCGTATGTACAATATCAATCACATAGGTATGTCCAATATCCAATCCCAATGAATCACCTAATATCCCAAGTCAAATCCCAAGTAAGTTTCTAACATCCTAAAGGTATATATATGTACAGAAATAAATATGATGGGGGCAATACACATATATTAGCGTCCCATTCCACTAATATTGGTGTAAGTGTATATATAACAACGGCTAAATCCCCTGTTATATATACAGAAAGGGGTTAAAGAAATATCATGAAACCGTGTGCCAAGCATCGACACAGAAATCCTCGTATATCGGGCTCCGTCAGTCCGGATCAGCCCACGGGGTCCGTCTGCGGTATCGGCCCTCGGCCCCGCCAGTACAGATCCTCCCGCATCCATCTCTCGACTCTGGCCAGTATCCTCCGGACAACTGCCAGGTCCAAACAATCACCGGTAGGTACTCGCCCGCCTCCAGGCTCAATCGGCAAACCCATCGATCTTCTTGCCGAGGGGAACCATACCGGGCCCCACCATGTACTCTCATACGGCAACCACACATCGTATGGAGCATAAAATCAGCACCGATAAAACTCATGGGGGACGCTCGAAATATCATATCAAGGAAACCGGGTTGTTACATGTATGCATAATTTCATGAACTCCCGCGGTTCCCAAATCCCGAAAATATCATGTAAAATCCAGATAAACAATGCGCAACCAGGAATAATGTATGCGATATATCTGAATGCGAGCAGGTAAACACAAGTATAAAGCTGAACCAGATGTATGCGATATCAAGATAAGGTACAGCTAAGTAACATCAGTAAATGTGAATATGCGACAACAACTGAATATGTATCTGATATACAGGTATAGCAAAGTATAGGTATCTACCTATAGGAACTGATGTCGTATACCCCCCTGGGTATAAGTAACATATGTAGGAAATCCCTCCCGATATAGGTAAAATATGTAGGAGATATACCTGTAGTTATATCGCAAAGTGAAAATATACCTATCACTAAAGGTATGATACACTATAGGTATACCGATAAGCTAGATGTCAAGTGTGGTAAGCAATGGTAGCTATAAGGGGTAGTGTGTGACGTGGCAATTATTGACGGTGTGTGTGTAGCATGCAATCCGTGCTCGTGCATCATGAACCGTCAATAATGTGTGCAGTGTCCTACGGCTGCTAGTCACAGTATAACAATATCTAAGGAAATGCAGTAAGGCGCAATTCTACAATGACGTAGAATGTGCGACAGGTAAATGAATCCTAGCCCAGACGCATAACGCCATGCGGGCGATTCCCCTGTAGATGTTATATCTACTCACCTAAACTCCACGCTGGGTGAATCCTATCACCTGCTCCCCCTGTAGCTGTGTCCGTAGCTCCTGCCTGCAAACCTGTAAATATAACATGGAAATCACATATAAGCCAAGATATCTCGCGAAACGCGATATCGAATCGAAACGAGAAACTCGCGTCGCGAACTAAACGCGCGTGTGCACGATACGCTGAATCGTGTGTGTACGCGACTAAAACCATCGCAACACGCCGCGATACGCTGGATCACAGAACCCAGTCACGTATCGCGCGTATCGCGCAAACACAACGGACACCAAATACGACATATGGTCCCAGATTTTCCTACAGGTCAAAAATAACAAAACTATATATGCCAAAGACCTAGAAAACACTGCAGAGAACCACTCTCAAAACCCCAACACCCCAGCCCACCTTCGGGCCACAAATTGCGGCCAAAACAGAGAAATTGGCGGCCAGGTTTGGGAGGTAGGGGCTCGTGCTCTGGTGGTGGTGTCTAGACCTAGGTATCATGTCCCAGTCTACTCAATTTTACTCTGTAAGGTCCGGGTATAAAGCAGATCACAAATGTCCAATAAATCACTTTAAAAACACCAATTTGCACAATATGGAAAGTCTATGGTATTTTAGTGAAATCTGGGGATTTCTCAGAAGAAGTGGCCTTATCAACACTACACTGAGCTAGGTTAACCAACACAATCAAGACTTAACCAAAATCCCACACAAATTACCTTAATTAACACCAAACTAGCAATAATCGCACACCGAAGCTAAACTAACATACAACTAGGAAAACTAGGAATTGGGTTCAGAAATATACCCACAAGGATCCTAGAAAGCTGGTGAGGAGGTGTATGGAGGAAGAAGTGAGCTGCTGCCAGGGCTGGGCTGCTGCTGCTACAGCTTCTGCTGTTGTTGCTGAAGCTCTCTTTCTCTCTCTCTGGTGAGTGTGTGTGTGAGTGAGTGAGTGAGTGAGTGAAATGAGAGAAAAGAGAATGAGAAATGAGTGCACTAACATAGCTAACCCCTCCTCTCTTCTCACTCCCTCTCACCTCATTAAATGAGGCATGGGCAAAGTCATGATGCCCATGCTCTCTCTCTCTCTCTCTCTCTCTCTCAAGGTCAACACAAAACAACTAATAAAACCCTTAATAAAATTCATTTTCATTAAAACAACCATGCACTACAATTAAACCTAAAAGCACTTAATACAACCTTAACACTAGATTAGAGAAATGGTTAGTTAACCATGGTTGCTAATCATGGTTAAACACCAAAAACAAGCCTAGTTATCATGCACACGTGTGTGTGTGCCTAACAAAAATATAATAAAATACACAATAGTTAGGATAAAATATTTAAAACTTAACTTGGTAAACTTTTTATTGAAAACCATACATTAAAATATAATTAGCTACAAACCACATTCTAAGGTGTTACATAAACGGCCACTCCACAGCCACTCAATCATCACCAAATCAAAATTTCAGTCAAACCCTCACTAGGATTTTCTAAGTTCACATATCCACATCTTAAACCCATTTCTAACTAACTAGAATATAAAGAAACTTAAAACTATCTAAACGATAGAAATTATACCTCATGAATGCAACTCAAGAAAAGCCCTAGTTCGCTAATGTTGTCAAAATCCCACTTTTCTTGGTCTATTGTGTAGAAAGTGAAAAGGTGGTTATTTTTTGTGAAAGGGGTATAGGGTTTTGGTGAGGGAATTGAGATGGATCCATGGAGTGAAGGTGGAGGGAGATGAGGAGGAGGAAGAAGAAAATAATGGTGGAGGCACAATGAGGCAGCCCCCCCTTCTCTCTCTCTCAAGCATGGTCTCCCATCATGATTATGTCCTCTTTTCTCTCTCCTCATGTCATCATTAAACCCTTTTTAACCATTTCTCTTTTCTTTTCTTTTCTTTTCTCACCCAAAAGCCTACCCATAATATAAAACAACACAAATAAAATAACATGTAACATGTCATGGTGCACTAACCATGAAAACTGTAGAAACACGGATTTGGCTTAATCGCGATTAGCAGTGCACTAATCGGGTTTTTATCGAAACTGCACATAGAAAATTTTAAAAATGCCAAATCCTTTAAATATATTTTAAAATGAATAAATCATTTTAATTTCCATTTATTTCACAATTATTTGTATATATTTATACCCTTTTTCGAAAACCCCAATTTCGCAAATTGGGCAGTTTTCGGGAAATATATTATTTTAATATTAAATTCCAAAAATAATATTTTATATTTTATATTTAAACCCCTCAATTTCTAAAACATTTCAGTAAATAGTCCAAGTCGTTGGGGCTCCGAAATCATCAATACGTAAAACACATAGTAGCGCAATACATGCGCACGAAAATGAGTATATCAATCAAAAGCAAAACTCCGTCACGCATCCCGCAATCATCGGAGTTGTGGTGAAGACACCAATGTCCAATCCAATACGAAAACCAGCATGATATGCATAAAACTATACAGGTACATATCGTTGTAAGTTCGTCAAACATATGAAAGAAATGCATGCCAAACCTTTTTAAGTTGTTGTGCGATGCACGTAACACGGCACGGTGGCGGACGTTTATTATAAGAAAATAGCTATATCTATATATATCCTTTGTTTAATATGCACGTCTCGCTGTTTTGAAAATAATTTAGTAGGGTTTTCTTGTTTTAAACGTTTTGTGTCATCTCAGGCACGTAGGTAAATACTGAGACTATAGCTCCCCTTTTGGAAATCCCTTCGATAACTATCAATGCATGCAAAATATATCCAGGTACCGTCATCTGACTAGTCCTGCTCAGTACGAAACAAATAGTAAATATCATAAAAACGTACTGCCCCAAAAATCAATCCTAAAATGTGCATAAGAATGCCGCGTGCGTCTGGTGCGCACGTAAATCAAATCCATGAATGTGCCATACATGTGCACGGAAACAACATCTAAGTGCAACGGGTGTGCACGAAACACCTGTCACAGGCAACGGGTGTGCCTGACAGCAACATCTGGTGCATCTGATGTGCATGAAGAATCTCGATTTAGTGCATCTGGTGTGCACCAAAATCGCATCAAGCGCCCAAATATGCACAAGAATCCAAATCCAGTGCGCAAGGTGCACGAAAACTATATCGAATATCGCAATCGAAATCGACGGTATATAACATATCTCAATCCAAATCCAAATCAGGTATACCATGGAATATAATCTTACAACCATGTTCATCAGCGTGCACAAAATCGAATCAAAATAATAAAAGTGTATGAAAACTATGCCGTAAGCATAAGTCAAATCATATGCATACCATAAGCATGAAATCAAAATTAACATCTCGAATGATATCTAGTCAAAGTCAAGTGCTACTGTTAGTGTATATGCCCTAGAAGCTATTACTGTATCATACTAGTTTGTATATTACTTAATGGAATCTTGGGATATTCACAGTTGTATAAACAATCTTGCTCAAAATGGTAGTATGCTACTTGGTTTGTTTCTATTTTAATATGTGCATGTGTTTTCTTTTAGCATATCGCTTATACATATTAGTGGAGCCCTTAGGATCTTTGCTTGATTACCAGCGTTGTGATGACAGTCACACTTATGGGGGCTGGGTAATCTACAAGCATATCCTTATACAGGTCCGTAGTCGTAGGATTATCGAGACGGGGCATCGATACTCTGGAGTAGACTAGCGTATGCGCTTCTCATCCCAGCAAGGGAGATGGTCTGTCCCACATTCATCAGTACGTCGTACTGGAGATAGTATGCGGGTGCTCGTTAGGTTACGAGTACACTGGACAGGACTCGTCGGGAACTGTTGGTTGGTACTATACCTATCGTCAGATAATAGTTCCCAGGTGACAGGAGTACAGCATAGTCCGTCGATTTGACACTGCTACTTCGCCTCGAGTGTGTTCCCACTGTACTTTGATTACTACCCTCCCACGGCTCAAAGGAGTCGTGCAAACAGGTAGTAGTTGGGTGCAGTCCCGAAGCACTTAGAGGCAGTAGCGGTTAGATAGGATTCGTCTCTCCCGGTATTGGGGGTTGATATAACGCTGTGTCTAGGAGAGCCATTACACAAAGTCCCTGGCCAGGGCAAGCGAGAATTACTGGTAGTGTTTCCAATAGTATCTCAGGGTTTTCTGGGCTACACTCCGGCACGACTTGTACCGCTATTAGGGGTCTGACGTTTACCGCCCCCTAGGCCCGACATGCGATACTCATAGACGAACAGACCGGACTGTACGGAGATTGTCACGTTCAGGCTCAGTAGAAGTTCGGATGGGTTTACCTCATCGGCCTTCTTATCGACATCTACCTGGGGACCGTTACGTACAGCTAGTGCCGCATGCGGTCTGTGGTTAAACCCACTGTCAGCGTAGTGTCGATTCTTTAGAGTCCCACACAGAGAGTTTCCCTGCACTGGGCGAAAGGTGTAGAGGCCGTATGGTTTTACGGCAGGGCTACGATCACTTATGTGCTCTTGTGCGCGTATGCTGTTCGGGCAGACAATGCTAGTGGGCTTTGGTTTAAGGCGGATCCTAGTATTGTATGGATGGATTAGTTTTGACTTCTGTGCATTCGCATTTTATGGAATGCGGATGCGCGTGTGTATGCACGGTTGTGAGGAGCGAAGAAGAAGGAAGTGCCTCATTAGGGTTTTGACCGTTGGTTCGGTCAAAACCATTATGTGGTGAGAAAAATATTTACTAATCTTTTTAAGGATAATTGTGTTATGGCTAATTTCTTTGACCATTTGACCATGCTTGACTATTTGACCTAGTTGACCATTATTGACTTGGACTTTTCTTGAGAGCACTAGATCCTTCTTTTGCTTTTGGCTTTGGATTTGATTTGAGATGATAATGGTCAAATCAATGTAGCCATCAACTTTATCATGATAAGAGATTAGTAATTATTTTGATATGGATCATTTTTTCTTCTCATTCTCTCTCTTCAAGTAAGAGCTCCCATGGTTCCTTCTTCTTCTTCCTCTCTTGATTTTTCTATAGCTCTCATGTGTTGAGAAAAATAGAAACAAAATAGACAAAGATATCCACCATCATCTTCTACACCACCTAGGACTTCAAGAATAGCAAACTTGTTGCCCTAGTTACCTCGGCTTGAGGTGGAGCTCGGACTACAGACTCTCGGGTGGATCGTCTTCAACTTTAGGAGGCCGTGGAGGTGACCAAGATCCGGATCGATCCTCGGAGCTTGCATGGACGAGGAGGACAGCGGAAAGAAGACCCGAAGGACTTGTTGCATGAGGTATAATCTCCTAAGCATAGTAGATAGAACCTCTTGTTGTTTGTTAGCAATGGTTTGGTAAAGATCCTCAACTTTTAGTCCATGTTATCTTGTGTTAAAAATTTGATTTTTACCTATTCCTCCTCCCCGTAAGCACCGGGGTGGGTAACGTGGACTTACAACTGTGGTGCACAAAATCTCAATCCAGTGCAAAAACCAAATCGAGTGCATAATACCTGCAAAAAAATCAAATCAGCTGTATGCAATCCGTGAAATCATAAACATGTGCAGCCAAAGCACAAAACTGAATCAAGTGCAATAAACCTGCACAATTCATAAATCAACACAATGGTGTATAAAGTATATCTCAAGTGCAATAACTATGCACAAAACGTAAATACTCAGTAGGTGCAGCCATGATGCACGGAAACAAATATCACGAAACTCAGTCATCAAAATTCAATCATGCGAATAAATCGCCCAAAATACCAAAATCAAGTATGGCAGAATAGTCCCGCTCAAGCACATACTCTAAGAGTCTCTGGCCAACTGTCGTGGTCACTCATAACATGTCTCGTCGATGATACCGAACTCTGGCCTGCTGGGTGTGCGTAACTGGACCGCTCCTGGGTCCTAGTCTTCTCATAAATTATTCCAGAAAGGTCATGTCGAGGTCTCTCCCAAATCTCGTCTTTGCTGAACTATCCGGAGGTTATCACCCTTTACTATATCTGTTTCTTGTTCCAGAACGGCTGCATACTCATCGCGACTCCTTCCGGAAGGTATATCCATATACAATGCCTCTGCATGCGTATCACAACTCTGATGTCGGCGGAGTGGAACGTCATCTCATCAAGATCTCGTACAAACCTCTTATTCCACTTCTCTAATGTCGACTGATTCGGACTCGTCTCCTAGTGGCTGCATGGACTGCGCTCCAACGGCTATACTAGTATCTGGAATCTCCCATGCAATGCATCCCATCACATGATATCCAAATGATGTCGAACTTTTCGATCGATTCGTCAAGGTTCCATAATCCCCCAAGAGCTCAACATTTTGGGTACAGTTTAAAAATATCGAGTACATGCCACAGCACCTATGGACCAACCGTAGAAAGGCAAACCCAAGCCTCATTAATGGCACCGCTGAACTGCCACAAACCCTAAGGTTCGAAGGCGTTCTCATGCTCATTATGTCGAGTTAGGATTTCATTCTTCTAGAGGGTCCGTAGAATTACTTGCATGTTTTCTTCAAATACTTTAAACTTTGAAAATGGTTTTCTGGCATTCGATCGTCTCTATCGACTCCCAACATACCTGTGTGAAGTCTTCTCAAGCTGGAATCCATCAATCTGATGACTTCGCATCGGGGTAGCGAACGAACCACATGTCCTAGTCATTCATCCTCGGGTGACTAGCGACCTTCTATCATATCTCTAAGTATAAACTCGTGCAGCAACAACTCCAAACATCTGGGGCGATATCTCTTCATTCGCAGCAACAACTGGCTCATTCGTCTGCATGCTGAACAGTGCCTCAATCATCATGAATAGGCGATACATCAATGGTCATCACATTCTGGCTGGCCTCTATCAGTGGCTCAATCCTCTGGTGTTGATCTGCATGTCCGAGTAATCTAGTAGAAGCGATCCATTAAATGCTCATGGCGCGAAAACACAATAAAACGACGCCTCTCTATGCAATCGTATGTCCCTGGAATCACGCCCTGGTCAGTCCTCATCCATGAAGAGCTCGTGATGACCGCACTCTAGCCGTATCTCTCTCTGCCCGTGTAATCGTGGTAACAAAACCATAGCTGGTACCGATGAGGATAGATCATAAGAATGAATATGATACTGTGCAAAGAAATGTATATCCTAAGGTTTCTTAAGCGGAGTATCTTATCGTAAGTATGCCGCGGAACATACACACGATATGTCACTCTTCTTAAGTCACCTACTCTATCAACCAAAGGTCATCCTGCACTCAGGAGGTAAAACCTAACGCTCTGATACCAACTTTATCACGACCCGAAAAGTACGGAACATGACCGGCACTTAAACTACGAAATGTCTCGAGGCGTACGTAATCTAAGTAAGCCAAAACCCAGAAATCAAATCCAGGTAAAGCAGTAGAGTGAAGGAAAAATCAATTTTTAAAGCAAAAGGTTTAAACATAAGCCGAAGTATGCATTTTTGAAATCTCAAGTCTTTTCTGAAAATTTCGGCAGAGTTTCCTTTGTAAAAACTGACCCCAAACGGGTACAAACCTGATAAAGCATATATAATGAATAAAGGCATACACAAGCGGGAGCTAGCTCTTCGTCAATTGACGGTCACAACCACGCAAACAATAAAATATACAACGCCGAAAGGCGAGGTTCAAACTTAGGATAAAAATCCAACATCAACAAGAAAACCATATAACACAGTGCGCGACTCTAAGGTCGAAATAATATACACTGGTCTTCTATGTCTATCAAATAATACAAGTCTGGTTGATGGAGTTTACTAGATACAACTGAATAAATAAAATGCACAAGGGTGGTCACGATGTGAGTGAACCCACCTACCAAAGCAATCACCCGAAATGAAAGCAGTGCACCAGCAAGCCGTCAAGATACCTGTATGGCAAAACCTGCAAGAAACTGTGGCACAACGGGGGTGAGTTTCCAACTCGTGAGTAGAAAACATCACAAAGCAGAAATCGCATGTATAACGCAATCCTAGGTCATACGATCAGAAATATCCTCAAAATAATAATATGGCCTGAAGCATAATATAAAGGTAAGGGTAAACATCTATCCCTAAGTGTAATACTAAGTACTCGTGTCAGTGCCTCAGGTAACAACATGTCACTAATATGATGTACAAATGTCAGGTAGCAATATGTCACTAAAATGATGTGCAAATGCATATAATGAGAACAGAGCACATCATGAATCGAAGAACTGTTTTTCTTTATTTAATGAGATTTCTGTATGTATATAAGTCGAGATATCATCAATGAAATCAACATAGGATCCGTGTCAAGCATCGACACAAAACATAAATCTCAATATCTCAGTGTCTCAATACCTCGGGCTCCGTCAGTCCGGATCGGCCCATATCGTCAATCACAGGACCACGAACGGTATCCTCCGGATATCCGCCGCGCCAGACCAATCACCGGTAGGCAGTCTGCCCCTGCCGAGCTCATCGTCTACAACTCGAGCTTCTTGCCCCGGTGTACCATACCGGGTCCACCATGTACCCGCAGACGGTTCATCCAACTCTTCGAATCGGGTCTCGAAAACCATCTCCGAACCGAGAAAACATCATGGTGGACAATACTCAACATATCAAGGAAAACCGCATATTTTCTCTTTAAAATAATTCATCAGTTTATAAAACTTACACATGCGGTTTCCAAATCCGGAAAATCACAAGAAGAATCCGAAATCATCAAACCACCATGTAAATAAACAGTGAAAACCGGCATAAATCTCCATAATAGTGCATAAACAATGAATATATGAATGCATCTGATATAATGCAATGAATGCAATAGTTAAACTAGCTTATGAAAACTATAACATATTGCAACTATCAGCTAGCAGGCTATGTCAATGAAATAATATTCTCTAAAGTGTACGTAACATGGTAATTACCGATGATGATGTGTGTGAGCCGGCAAGCAAGTGTATGTGGAGCATACACATTATCGGTAATGGTGCTGGTGTCCTGATAGCATGGTTTTATAATAATTACAGATAACATATGTATAAGCATGCAATGCGATGAAACATCATGAATATACAGAAAGTGATATAGTAACAGCAACACTGAAAAATATACCTATCCAATATACGAGTCATACAGTTTTGGTATTTAAAAATACTCACAATTCTCCACTTTTGAAAACAAGTATGACTCGAGCCCAGTCAAAAGGGTAAGGAAATCAACCTAAGTCTGAGTCGATATATATATATATATATATACAGTAGTCGGTGATCTCGCCTCACTAGTATCATGGACGATACAATATATATATATATATATACAATATATATATATATATGACATCCTTGAGTCAAGAGCGCAGATGTAACATCATAAATATATCTCGTATGGTAAATCTTGTTAGTGTATATGCCCTAGAGGCCATTACTATATCATACTAGTTTGTATATTACTTAATGGAAGCTTGGGATATTCACCTTGTATATACAATCTTGCTCAAAATAGTAGTATGCTACTTGGTTTGTTTCTACTTCAATGTGTACTTGTGTTTATTTTAGTATATCACCTATACACATTAGTGGAGCCCTTAGGATCTTTGCTTGATTACCAGCGTTGTGATGGCAGTCACACTAGTGGGGGCTGGGTAATCTATAAGCACATCCTTATGCAGGTCCCTAGTCGCAGGACTATCGAGACAGGGCATCGATACTCCGGAGTAGACTAGCGCATGCGCTTCTCATCCCAGAGTGGGAGATGGTCTGTCCC
The DNA here is from genome assembly GCA_030015575.1 of Agapanthus africanus. Taxonomy (NCBI): domain Eukaryota; kingdom Viridiplantae; phylum Streptophyta; class Magnoliopsida; order Asparagales; family Amaryllidaceae; genus Agapanthus; species Agapanthus africanus. Next base: position 445,506,183 of record CM057342.1, on the reverse strand, counting down.
ACAGCCATCAGTACGTTGTACTGGAGATAGTATGCGGGTGCTCGTTGGGTTACGAGTACACTGGACAGGACTCGTCGGGAACTGACCGGTTGGTATTATACCTATCGTCAGTTATCAGTTCCCAGGTGACATGAGTACAGCTTAGTCCGCTGACTTGATACTATCACTTCGCCTCGAGTGTGTTCCCACTGTACTTTGATTACTACCCTACCACGGCTCAAAGGATTCGTGCAAACAGGTAGTAGTTGGGTGCAGTCCCGAAGCACTTGGAGGCAGTGACGGTTAGACAGGATTCGTCTCTCCCGGTATTGGGGGTTGACATCGCGCTATGTCTAGGAGAGCCAATACACGAGTAGTCCCTGGCCAGGGCAAGCGGGATATACTGGTAGGCTTCCAGTGTTATCTCAGGGTGTATTGGGCTTCACTCCAACACGACTTGTACCGCTATTAGGGGACTGACGTTTACCGCCCCCCTAGGCCCGCAATGCGATGTATCAGACGAACAGACCGGACTGTACGGAGATTGTCACATTCAGGCTCAGTAGGAGTTCAGATGGGTTTCACCTCGTCAGTCTTCTTGTCGGCATCTACCTGGGGACCGTTACGCACAGCTAGTGCCGCTTGCGGTCTGTGGTTAAACCCACTGCCAGCGTAGTGTCGAGTCTTTAGAGTCCCACACAGAAAGCTATTCGCCTTTAGGCAAAAGAGTAGAGGCCGCATGGTTTTGCGACAGGTCGCATGGTTTTGCGACAGGGTTCAGTCACATCCGTGCACTTGTGCATGTTTAGTGTCCGGACAGTTTACACTAGCGGGCTTTGGTTTAAGCCAGATCCTTGTGTATGTATTGGGATTGGTTTTATCCAGTATGTATTCGTGTTCCTCGGAACGCGGATGCGGGTGTGTATGCACAGTTGACGGAGAGACAGAGGCAGAGGATTCTCATTAGGGTTGTTGACCGTTGACTGTTGACTATTGACTTTTTGCTCAACCCTAATGAGAATATGATATATGATTAACAATAATATTAATTAAGTATTGTAGTGACATGGTTGTTGAGGGGTTGACTATGTTGACTTGTTGACTTTGTTGACCGGTTGACTAGGTTGGACTAGTTGACCATCATGATGACAATGGCTATCATTTCATGGCAAAGACTTTTTACTTGCTTGTTCTCTTGTGCAATATGAGTGCATGAAATGATATAGCCATTTTGACTAAAACCATTTACACAATACTTGATTACTATTTTTGTGATGATGGCTTTGGATTATGAGAGCCAAGAGAGAAAAGTCTTTCTCATTCTATCATTTTGATTCTCTCTCTTGTTCTTGAGCTCTCATCTTCTTCCTCTTGCTCTCCCTCTCTTTAGTCTATGGTTCACTTGTCTCATGTGTTGAGAACCAAGAACCATAGAGAAAATCCCAACACACTCTTCTCTATTCATTCTAGTTCACAAGGCCTAGCAAGCCAAGTGATCTAGTTTCTTCAAAGTTTGAAGAAGAAGCCAAAGGTAGAAGCTTTCAGGTGGATCCATCTTCGGTGCAAGGAGACGACGAGGTGAGGCCGATCCGTACACCGGAAGGAGTCGAAGACGAAGGAGTTCAAGAAAGGTATAGCCCCCCCAACCGAGTAGTTAACAACTCCTAGTTAGGTTGTTAGTTAGATGTTTAACCAAGATCCGGTTTTGAGTCCATGTTACCGCCTCTAGAAAATTGTTTTTCACCAAATTCCGCATGCCCGAAAGTACCGGGAGAGGTAGCATGGACTTAAAGTGGTATCAGAGCCTAGTTAAACACTACCTAACATGTTAGCATAGTAATTAGAAATTCGATCGGAGAAAAAGTCGCGAAATATACCCGGATTTCAAACTTTCTGTCGATTTTCAAAGTGCTGCAAAAATTATTTGAGATATACCAAAAATCGACTCAGGGTTTTTAGAAGAAACTGCAAAAATTCGACCCACTGAATCGATCAACGCGCTGCGTTTCCATGGCGGGAGCTTGCTCCCGCCGCGGAACCGCGGCCGAGTTGACTCGGCCGTGGGGTTTTATTTTTGCAGTTTGTTCATAAGGGTATTTTGGGATTTTTGGAATATGTATTTTCTGCCCAGATTTTCCAGAACGAAAATTTTGTGTTTGGGGCCTGAAAATCCGTATTTTTGATCGAACTTCTAAAAGACTTAAGCTGACGGGTTTTTCTGTGATGTGATATTTGTATTGAACGTCTGCTAATCGCTATATGTCGATTAGTGGGGGTTATACAAATCTGTGATCTGTAATGTTATTGGAATGTGTATATGAATTCATTGAATTGTCGCGGGTGAATAGCAGGGGGTTGTGAGACGAGAGTTTTTTTTCTTTCAATTCATGTAAATTTGTAAATTGATGTAATTATTATTTGTATGGCCGCACAACCGGGTCGGGGTTGTAGCCGTCATTGTATAGTTTCTTTTTACTGTTTTTGCTCCTAGGATAGACCCATGGAGGGGGTGCACAAACTACCGGGTATGCCGAAGTGCCGAGTGGCCTACTCACGGAGTTGAGGGAGGTTGCTTCGCTTCGGGTACTTGGCGGGTAGTTTGCCGCACCCGTAGGGGTCTTGGGTGGGGTATTGGCTATTCACCGCGACCGTGTAATCTGCTTTTCGTTACAGGCTCGTACGAATTGCGGGTTCCTACTATATGCAATGTGTTCATCTGTGATCTGAAATGGCTATCATTGCAATATATCTATATATGATATTATTTAGGCGTTGCTTATGTTTTACAGCCGCGCTAGCCCAGCCCCCGCTCTGTCGTTAGTTAAGTAACCTAACGGGTAATGACGGGGCCCCGTGGCGAATGCGAATGGCATAAGCGTACGTCATATTTTGGTTGTTTTCTGCAATGGTAGGATTAAATGATGGGACGCATTAAAAGAACTAATGCAAGAATATCACGCATTAAAAGAACTAATGTAAGAAAATAAACCAAGTAAAAGTCGTTGGAACACTTTCGAAAAACCACTCGGTTCTTTTCAAAACCAACTTTTAAATGCGGAGCTTGAGCCACTCCTTTTAAAAGCTATCTCGTTCCATCGATTATATCAAGTTCACTACGTTCACGGTTTTGCCAAAACCATTCGTAGCCCTCCGTCGTTTCATATGAATAGTCAATAGTATTCAAGCTATGTATGTTGGCCAAAGTCAAGGCATAGTGATTGGTAGCTATTGGGTATTCATGTGTAGCATAGATAGATGCGCTGGTTTGGGACAGTCGTACTGCCATTTTGGCCAAAGTCAAGGGTAGGTACGGGTGGATCCAAATTAACCTAGAGAATGACGGGTAGAACTTGACATGTGACTTATGATATTTTGGCTAAAGTCAAGGTCATAAGAGCATGGGGCAAAAATCCACATCGGGAGTTTCAAAAGAACTGAAACTTGCTAGTGTTGCATACCATTTGGAGTGCGATGATTCTGGTAGGATTCCTTCAGTTTCGTCACGCGATAATATTTGAATCCCGATCCTACTGTGAGTATATGCTGTTCCTCGGGAAATTTCTCACTTAACGATCAATGCTATAAACCAAGTAGGTGTCTAGAAAGGTGTTAGCGGGGCTACGCCCCCAAGGAAAAGAGGTTATTTAATTAAGGAACTTCGCGAAAGCGTTGGAAAACCCCCCTCGAAGTACCAACACTGGCCTGGCTGAACGGTTAAGCAAGTATTGTACGGTGAGATTGATCCTGACTAATTCTTCCTTTTTGGTTTGAGGAGGGATTCGAGAAACAGTGGGAGCCATCCTGTTTAGACAAACTAAAAACCATTCTAAACTTGCAAGAGCATCATGCTGTGTGTTTCTTCTCTCTCTTAATTGCAGCGACCAATCGACATGACTGGACTTAAGTTACTTCTAGATAAAAACATACTGACAGGGCCAAACTACAAAGATTGGCTCAGGAATGTCAAGATGGCAATCACTTACGACAAGCTGGGGTATCTTCTTACCACCAAAGCTCCCCCTGTCCCAGGTCCCAAAACCAGCGTCACGGATAAGGAAATCCGTAAGACCTGGGAACTAGATTGCGCGAAGGCCAAGTGCCTCGTACTTGCCTCTATGGACAACGAACATCAGAGGAGGCACGAGAATATGGACCTCGAATCCATATTTCTCCATACAAAAGAACTGTATGGAGAGCAGTCTCGTATCGCAAGATACGAAGTGTCGAAGAAGTTATTTTCGGCAAGATTGGCCGTCGGATCATCGATAGCGGAACACGTGCTTAAGATGATTGGCTACATAGAAGAGCTCGCGGACCTTGGGACCACGTTGGAGAATGAGCTCTATACGGACTTGATTCTCCAGTCCCTTCCTTCCACTTACGCCCAGTTTATCCTGAACTTCAACTTACAAGAAAAGGAAGTTAAACTTTCAGAACTCCTCAACATGCTGAGGAGCGCAGAGGGCACCCTACAGAAAAGTAGAGAAACATCCACTTTGTTTGTAGAAGAATCTTCCTCTTCTAGGTCCAAGGCGAAAGCCAAGGGAAAGAAGAAGAAAGCCCCCGCCAAACCAAGGGGCGGTGTTAGTAAAGTGGATACGAATGGAAATGCAAAAGCAACAAAGAAAGTGGGAAAGCTTGTGGATATGGAAGAATGCTTCTATTGTCATAAGAAGGGACACTGGAAGAATGATTGCAGGGTTTGGAAAGCCAGAACACAGGATCTGAAGCAGGTTGCGGCTTCAGCTTCAGGTGTGTATGTTATTGAAAACTGTCTTTCAATAAACTCTACTTCCTGGGTATTGGATACCGGATCAGGATCTCATATCTGTAATTCTTTGCAGGCGTTGAGAAACCGTAGGGTTTTGAAGGCAGGTGACATGACCCTCAAAGTTGCTAACGGAGCTAGCATGGATGCTAAGGCCGTGGGGGACTATCACCTGGGAATGTCAGATGGACATGTTTTGGTTTTGCGTAATTGCTTTTTTGTACCCAACGCAACTTGTAATATCATTTCTGTATCTTTTGTTTCTAAAGAAGGTTATGAATTTGCGTTTGTAAGCAATGTTGTAAACATTCACCTTAATCAAGTTCTGATAGGGTCAGGTACATTGAGCAATGGTATATACATATTAAACCAACCACAGATTTTCAATGTCCAGAATACACACAAAAGAAAGTCTCCGGAAATAAATCAGACTTTCTTATGGCATTGTAGACTGGGTCACATCAATGAGAGAGGGTTGACGAAGTTACATACAGAAGGATATTTGAATGCGTTCGAATATCAATCGTATGCCACTTGTCAATCCTGTCTCAAAGGAAAGATGACAAAGACTCCGTTCACTAGACACGGAGTAAGAGCGAGCGAGCTCTTGGGACTCGTACACAGTGACGTGTGCGGTCCAATGTCTACACATGCGCGAAGCGGTTATTCTTACTTCATTACTTTTACGGATGACTTTTCAAGGTACGGTTATGTCTTCTTAATGATGTAAGTCGATGTACAACACGCCACGACTTGCGGGGAGGCGGAAATATGAAAAAAGATCTTGTTCTTTTCTTAAACATCGACTAACCGCATGAATCGAAGCTAAACGATAACTAACATCAAACATAGAAGTTAACAACTACTATGTAAAGGGATTATACCTAAAGAACCGTGTCCTTCGTCTTTACGAACTCCACCTCCTCCTCGGCCTTCTCGAAGTAGTAGACGATCCACCCGAGAGCTTTACTCCAAGCTTAGCCTCTAAACTTGAGGCAACTAACTTTCTTTAAGTGCTAATCAAAGAAGCTAGGTGATATAGAGTGAGGGTTATGGTTTAATTAGTCTAACTAATCCTTGTACTCAACACATGAGAGGGGAGGATTAGGGTTTGAAGAGGGAGAGCTTGAGGAGAGAGAAGGTGAAGATAATAATGAAGTGAGAATAATGAGTTATCATAATATATATCAAGCATTTTGTTATATCAAGAAAAGAAAAGAAAATGATTTACAACCTTGCTTGATAAATATCTTGTGGTGATTCATCTCAATGAGTCATTAAGCAATTATGAAGCATTAATGACATGGATGAATCATCCATATGACTTACTAATCACATTCATTGTATATGCCACCTAAACCTCCTTAGTCACCACCTTCTAGAAGCTTCTCGCGCAATTACGAGAACGCCCCTCCTTTCCGCAAAAATACGGAAAAACTTTAGACTGTATAAATCCAATAACCGGATACCAGTAACTGGCTTAAACCAAAGCCGACTGGTAAAAACTGTCCGAAAGTCGTACGTGTGTAAACACACGTATGCGTCCAAACCCTTGTCGTAAAACCATACGACCTCTATATCGTTTCGCCTGGAGTAGGGATACTCTCTGTGTGGGACTCTAGAGACTCGACTACTACGCTGGCAGTGGGTTTAACCACAGACCGCAAGCGACACTAGCTGTATGTAACGGTCCCCAGGTAGATGTCGATAAGAAGGCCGATGAGGAAACCCATCCGAACTCCTGCTGAGTCTGATGTGACAATCTCCATACAGTCTGGTCCGTTCGTCTAAGACTATCGCATATCGGGCCTAGGGGTGTGGCAAGCGTCAGTCCCCTAATAGCGGTATAAGTCGTGTCGGAGGGAAGCCCATTACACCCTGAGAAACTACTGGAACCTACCAGCAAATCTCGCTTGCCCTGGCCAGGGACTTTGCGTAATGGCTCTCTGACACAGTGCAATATCAACCCCCAATACCGGGAGAGACGAATCCTGTCTAACCGCCACTGCCTCCAAGTGCTCGGGACAGCACCCAACTGCTACCTGTTTGCACGACTCCTTTGAGCCGTGGTAGGGTAGAAATCTAAGAACAGTGGGACACACTCGAGGCGAAGTAGCAGTGTCAAGTCTGCGGACTATGCTGTACTCATGTCACCTGGGAACTGTTCACTGACGACTGGTATAAAACCATCCAACAGTTCCCTGTGAGTCCTGTCCGGTGTACCCGTAACCCAACGAGCACCTGCATACTATCTCCAGTACGACGTACTGACGGCTGTGGGACAGACCATCTCCCCAACTGGGATGAGAAGCGTACACACTAGTCTACTCCGGAGTATCGATGCCCTGTCTCGATAATCCAACGACTAGGGACCTGAATAAGGATGTGATTGTAGACTATCCAGCCCCCACTAGTGTGACTGCCATCACAACGCTGGTAGTCAAGCAAGATCCTAAGAGCTCTATCAATACGTATACTCACATATTAAGATAGAAAAACTAAGTAGCATACTACCATGTTTAGCAAGACTGTTATATACATGTGAATATCCCAAGCTTCCATTAAGTAATATACAAACTAGTATGATACAATAATGGCCCCTAGGGCATATACACTAACAATCTCCCACTTGCACTAGGGCCATGTACTGGCATATCGAAGACCGATGATCTCGAGTAGCCTCTCGAACTGAATCTGAGGTAGGGCCTTTGTGAATGGATCAGCAATGTTCTCTTCAGAAGCAACTCTCCGAACCTCGATCTCCTGATGATCAATGATCTCCCTGATCAGGTGATACCGCCTTAAGATGTGTCTGGACTTCTAATGGGACCTTGGTTCCTTTGCTAAAGCTATAGCTCCGTTGTTGTCGCAATACAGAGGTATTGGATCAACTATGGTAGGAACCACCTGAAGTTCTGTTAGGAACTTCTTCATCCAGACTGCTTCTTTTGCGGCATCGCAAGCAGCTATATACTCCGCTTCCATCGTCGAGCCAGCAACGGTGTCCTGCTTGGAGCTCTTCCAGCACACCGCCCCTCCATTGAGGGTAAAGACATAACCCGACATGGACTTGGAGTCGTCCTTATCACTCTGGAAGCCGGAATCAGCAAAGGCCTCCAACCTGAGGTTTTTTTTCGCCGTAAACCAAGAACATCTCCTTGGTCCTTCTCTGGTACTTGAGAATGTTCTTTACTGCTATCCAGTGCTTCTCCCCTTGGTCTGACTGATACCGGCTTACCACGCTCAGTGCGTAAGCTACATCTGGTCTGGTGCACAACATCGCATACATTATAGAGCCTACCGCAGAAGCGTAGGGTATAATAGACATGCGTTCCCTTTCCAAATCAGTCTTGGGAGACATCTCTTTGGAGAGGGTGATTCCGTGACAAGACGGTAGATTACCGCGCTTAGAATCTTCCATACTGAATCTTTTCAGTACAGTGTCGATATACCTGGACTGCGAAAGTCCCAACATCCTCTTGGATCTATCACGATAGATCCGGATATCCAGAATGTAAGAGGCATCATCCAGGTCTTTCATGGAGAACCTGTGTGACAAGAATCCTTTGACAGATTGTAGCATAGGAATGTCATTTCCTATTAATAGAATGTCATCCACGTACAAGACGAGGAATACGACACTTCTGGCTACAACTTTACTATATATGCACGGTTCATCTGGATTTTTGATAAAGTCATATTCTTTGACTGTTTCATCAAAACAGATGTTCCAACTCCGCGATGCCCGCTTTAGTCCATAAATGGACTTAAGCAACTTGCATACTTTCCCGCTGCTCCCACTCTGATTGAAACCCTCTGGCTGATCCATATAAACGCACTCTTCTAAATTTCCATTCAGAAAAGCCGTCTTTACGTCCATCTGCCAGATTCCATAATCATGGAAGGCAGCAATAGCAAGAAGGACCCGAATGGATTTGAGCATAGCCACTGGAGAAAAAGTTTCGTCATAGTCCAAACCAGGTCTTTGACGAAAACCCTTTGCAACAAGTCTAGCCTTATAGGTTTCTACCTGTCCATCTATACCAATCTTTTTCTTGAAGATCCATTTGCATCCTATGGGTTTTACCCCATCTGGAGCAAAGTCCAAAGTCCATACTTTGTTGGTGTACATGGACTCCATTTCGGTCCGCATTGCATCTAGCCATCGTACCGAGTCGCCGCTCTGGATGGCCTGCTGGAAGTCAGTAGGTTCATCATCACCTATGATGCAATCCTCTCTATCCCCATCTATGAGAAAACCGTAGTATCTCTCAGGCGGATGAGACAGCCTACTACTCCTGCGGAGGGGTGCGGGAATGTCCTGTTCTTCTTGAACTTCCGGTTCTACCAAACTTTCAGTAGCAGCTTGTGGTTCTGGAATTTCTTCCAGTTCTATTTCGCTCCCACTTATTTCCTTTTCTAAAAACTGATGTTCTAGAAAATGGGCATTACGAGAAACAAATACCTTTTGTTCCTCTGCGTAATAGAATAGATATCCCCTGGAGTTCTTTGGATATCCCACAAACTTACACTTTACTGATCGTGCCTTGAGCTTGTCCACATGCTGCTTTTTAACAAAAGCTGGACATCCCCAAATCTTTATATACTGTAGATGGGGTTTCTTCCCGCTCCACATCTGATATGGAGTGGTAGGCACAGTCTTGGTAGGAACCATGTTTAAAAGACATGCCGCTGATTCTAGCGCATAACCCCAGAAAGATCGCGGTAACTCAGCATTACTCATCATGGATCGTACCATATCCAATAGGGTTCGATTCCGTCTCTCCGATACACCGTTATGCTGTGGAGTGTATGGAGGAGTAAGCTGAGAGAGAATTCCTTTCTCTTTTAGGTAACCTAGGAACTCGGCACTCAAGTATTCACCACCTCGATCAGATCTAAGTGTCTTGATACTTTTGCCGGTTTGGTTTTCTACTTCATTCTTATACTCTCGGAATTTCTCAAAAGCCTCGGATTTATGTTTCATCAGATAAATGAATCCGTATCTTGAGTAATCATCCATGAAAGTAATGAAATACGAAAAACCACCTCTTGCATGTGTAGACAATGGACCACATGCAACGCTGTGTATGAGTCCTAAGAGCTCGCTCGCTCTTACTCCATGTCCAGTAAATGGAGTCTTTGTCATCTTTCCTTTGAGACAAGATTGACAAGTGTCATAAGTTTGATATTCGAACGAGTCCAAATATCCTTCTCTTTGCAACTTAGTCAACCTTCTCTCATTGATGTGACCCAGTCTACAATGCCATAAGAAAGCTTTATTTAAATCTGGAGACTTTCTTTTAAGTGTGTTCTGGACATTGAAAATTTGGAGTTGGTTTAAAACATATATACCGTTATTTAGTGTACCGGACCCAATCAAACCATGATTAAGGTGGATGTTAACAACATCTCTTACAAACGTGAAATCATAACCTTTATATGATAACAAGGAAACTGATATGATATTACACGTTAAGCTTGGTACAAAAAAACAGTTATGTAAAACCAAAATGTGTCCACTCGTCAATCCTAGGTGATAATCCCCGACGGACGCAGCTCCCACGCTAGCTCCGTTAGCAACCTTTAGGGTCATATCACCTTCCTTCAGCACTCTACGGTTTCTCAGTGCCTGCAATGAATTGCAAATATGAGATCCTGATCCGGTATCCAATACCCAGGAAGTAGAGTTGATCGACAGACAATTCTCAATTACAAACACACCTGAAGTCAAAGCCACAGCTTGCTTCGGTTCCTGGTTCTTGGCGTTCCACGCCTTGCAATCCTTCTTCCAGTGCCCTTTCCTGTGATAATGGAAGCACTCATCCTGGCCAACTACCGGTACCGCAGACTTTTTCTTTCCCTTCCCTCCCACCTTACTAACACCTCCTCTAGGTTTGGTGGCGGCCTTCTTCTTCCTTCCTTTGGCCCTTGCCTTGGACCCGGAAGAAGATGTACCGCTAACAAACATAGCGGGTGTTTCCCTTGTCTTCTGCAAGGTGCCCTCTGTACTCCTTAACATGTTCAGGAGTTCCGGAAGTTCAACTTCTTTTCTTTGAATGTTGAAGTTCAGGATAAACTGGGCGTAGGTGTGAGGAAGGGACTGGAGAATAAGGTCTGTATAGAGCTCATTATCCAAAGTCGTCCCAAGGTCTGCGAGCTCTTCAGTATAGCCGATCATCTTTAGGACATGTTCTCCTACCGATGACCCGACAGCCAACCTCGCTCGAAACAAGTTCTTAGAGGTCTCGTATCTTGCTATACGAGATTGCTCTCCATAAAGTTCCTTTGTATGGAGAAATATGCCATCAAGGTCTATATCCTCGTGCCTCCTCTGATGTTCATTGTTCATTGAGGCAAGCACGATGTACTTGGCTTTCGCGCAATTACGAGGTTTCGGGGTTTTCCGGTTTCGTTTTTTCCGTTCGAAATTCATACAAATTTGCTAGTAAGTTATTTATTGTTTAGCGAGGCTCTGATACCACTGTAAGTCGATGTACAACACCCCACGACTTGCGGGGAGGCGGAAATATGAAAAACGATCTTGTTCTTTGCTTAAACATCGACTAACCGCATGAATCGAAGCTAAACGATAACTAACATCAAACATAGAAGTTAACAACTACTATGTAAAGGGATTATACCTAAAGAACCGTGTCCTTCGTCTTTACGAACTCCACCTCCTCCTCGGCCTTCTCGAAGTAGTAGACGATCCACCCGAGAGCTTTACTCCAAGCTTAGCCTCTAAACTTGAGGCAACTAACTTTCTTTAAGTGCTAATCAAAGAAGCTAGGTGATATAGAGTGAGGGTTATGGTTTAATTAGTTTAACTAATCCTTGTACTCAACACATGAGAGGGGAGGATTAGGGTTTGAAGAGGGAGAGCTTGAGGAGAGAGAAGGTGAAGATAATAATGAAGTGAGAATAATGAGTTATCATAATATATATCAAGCATTTTGTTATATCAAGAAAAGAAAAGAAAATGATTTACAACCATGCTTGATAAATATCTTGTGGTGATTCATCTCCATGAGTCATTAAGCAATTATGAAGCATTAATGACATGGATGAATCATCCATATGACTCACTAATCACATTCATTGTATATGCCACCTAAACCTCCTTAGTCACCACCTTCTAGAAGCTTCTCGCGCAATTACGAGAACGCCCCTCCTTTCCGCAAAAATACGGAAAAACTTTAGACTGTATAAATCCAATAACCGGATACCAGTAACTGGCTTAAACCAAAGCCGACTGGTAAAAACTGTCCGAAAGTCGTACGTGTGTAAACACACGTATGCGTCCAAACCCTTGTCGTAAAACCATACGACCTCTATATCGTTTCGCCTGGAGTAGGGAAACTCTCTGTGTGGGACTCTAGAGACTCGACTACTACGCTGGCAGTGGGTTTAACCACAGACCGCAAGCGGCACTAGCTGTACGTAACGGTCCCCAGGTAGATGTCGATAAGAAGGCCGATGAGGAAACCCATCCGAACTCCTACTGAGTCTGATGTGAGAATCTCCATACAGTCTGGTCCGTTCGTCTAAGACTATCGCATATCGGGCCTAGGGGGGCGGCAAGTCGTGTCGGAGGGAAGCCCATTACACCCTGAGAAACTGCTGGAACCTACCAGCAAATCTCGCTTGCCCTGGCCAGGGACTTTGCGTAATGGCTCTCTGACACAGTGCGATATCAACCCCCAATACCGGGAGAGACGAATCCTGTCTAACCGCCACTGCCTCCAAGTGCTCGGGACTGCACCCAACTGCTACCTGTTTGCACGACTCCTTTGAGCCGTGGTAGGGTAGCAATCTAAGAACAGTGGGACACACTCGAGGCGAAGTAGCAGTGTCAAGTCTGCGGACTATGCTGTACTCATGTCACCTGGGAACTGTTCACTGACGACTGGTATAAAACCATCCAACAGTTCCCTGTGAGTCCTGTCCGGTGTACCCGTAACCCAACGAGCACCTGCATACTATCTCCCGTACGACGTACTGACGGCTGTGGGACAGACCATCTCCCCAACTGGGATGAGAAGCGTACACACTAGTCTACTCCGGAGTATCGATGCCCTGTCTCGATAATCCAACGACTAGGGACCTGAATAAGGATGTGCTTGTAGACTACCCAGCCCCCACTAGTGTGACTGCCATCACAACGCTGGTAGTCAAGCAAGATCCTAAGAGCTCTATCAATACGTATACTCACATATTAAGATAGAAAAACCAAGTAGCATACTACCATGTTTAGCAAGACAGTTATATACATGTGAAAATCCCAAGCTTCCATTAAGTAATATACAAACTAGTATGATACTATAATGACCCCTAGGGCATATACACTAACAAATGAAACATAAGTCCGAAGCCTTTGGAAAATTCCAGGAATATAAGAATGAAGTAGAAAAACAAACCGGCAAAAGTATCAAGATCCTAAGATCGGATCGAGGTGGTGAATACTTGAGTGCCGAGTTCCTGGACTATTTAAAAGAGAACGGAATTCTCTCTCCGCTTACTCCTCCATACACTCCGCAACATAACGGTGTATCGGAGAAACGGAACCGAACCCTATTGGATATGGTACGGTCCATGATGAGTAACGCTGAGTTACCGCGATCATTCTGGGGGTATGCGCTAGAATCAGCCGCATACCTTTTGAACCGAGTTCCCACTAAGACTTTGCCTACCACACCATATGAGTTATGGAGTGGGAAGAAACCCTATCTTCAATATCTGAAGATCTGGGGATGTCCAGCTTTTGTCAAAAAGCAGCATGCGGACAAACTCGAGGCGCGCTCAGTACTGTGCAAGTTTGTGGGATACCCAAAGAACACCAGGGGGTATCTTTTCTACCACGCAGAGGAACAAAAAGTCCTTGTTTCTCGTAATGCCCACTTTCTAGAACACCAGTTCTTGGGAAAGGAAATTAGTGGGAGCGCGGTAGAACCGGAAGAAATTCCAGAACCACGAGCTATCACTGAAAGCTTAGTGGAACCAGAGGGTTCAAAAGAACACGACATTCCTATGCCGCTCCGCAGGAGTAGTAGGCAGTCTCATCCGTCCGAGAGATACTACGGTTTTCTCATAGACGGGGATAGAGAGGATTGCATCATAGATTATGATGAGCCTACTAGCTTCCAGCAGGCCGTTCAGAGCGTTGACTCGGTAAAATGGCTGGATGCAATGGGGACCGAAATGGAGTCCATATACACCAACAAGGTATGGACGTTGGACATTGCTCCAGACGGGGTAAAACCCGTAGGATGCAAGTGGATCTTCAAAAGGAAGATTGGTGTAGATGGACAGGTTGAGACCTATAAAGCTAGACTTGTTGCAAAGGGTTTCCGTCAAAGACCTTGGACTATGACGAAACCTTTTCTCCAGTGGCTATGCTGAAATCCATACGGATCCTTCTTGCCATTGCTGCCTTCCACGAATATGAGATCTGGCAAATGGACGTAAAGACCGCTTTTCTAAATGCAAATTTAGAGGAGTGTGTCTATATGGACCAACCAGAGGGTTTCATTCAGAGTGGGAGCAGCGGAAAGGTGTGCAAGTTGCTTAAGTCCATCTATGGACTAAAGCAGGCATCGCGGAGTTGGAACATCTGTTTTGATGAGACGGTCAAGGAATTTAGCTTTATCAAAAATCCAGATGAACCATGCATCTGCAGGGTTCCTAGGCACACAAGTGAGGTCTCCCAAGCCATCAACCATGGCAATTTCAAAAATTATGGTGCCTACAAACCCTAAACTACGGATCGATTACTAGAAGTCTAGGCGAACAAATAACTAGTTAACAATTAACTAAGGGAATACGGAAATACAACCTTTGTAGATCCGGTCCTCCACCTCCACGGCTCCGCAACGAGGTCGTCTCCGCTGTCCAAATCAAATCCGGGCTCTAGAGTCGGCTTCGTCGGAGAATGGGCAAGCTAGGTCGTCGATGTCCATGCCGAAGATTGTTAGTGTATATGCCCTAGAGGCCATTACTGTATCATACTAGTTTGTATATTACTTAATGGATGCTTGGGATATTCACCTTGTATATACAATCTTGCTCAAAATAGTAGTATGCTACTTGGTTTGTTTCTACTTCAATGTGTACTTGTGTTTATTTCAGTATATCACTTATACGTATTAGTGGAGCCCTTAGGATCTTTGCTTGATTACCAGCGTTGTGATGGCAGTCACACTAGTGGGGGCTGGGTAATCTATAAGCACATCCTTATTCAGGTCCCTGGTCGCAGGACTATCGAGACAGGGCATCGATACTCCGGAGTAGACCAGCGCATGCGCTTCTCATCCCAGTATGGGAGACGGTCTGCCCCACAGCCGTCAGTACGTCGTACTTGAGATAGTATGCGGGTGCTCGTTAGGTTACGGGTACACTGGACAGGACTCGTAGGGAACTGACTAGTTGGTATTATACCTATCGTCAGTTATCAGTTCCCAGGTGACATGAGTACAGCTTAGTCCGCTGACTTGACACTGTCACTTCGCCTCGGGTGTGTTCCCACTGTACTTTGATCACTACCCTACCACGGCTCAAAGGAGTCGTGCAAACAGGTGGTGGTTGGGTGCAGTCCCGAAGCACTTGGAGGCAGTGACGGTTAGACAGGATTCGTCTCTCCCGGTATTGGGGGTTGACATCGCGCTGTGTCTAGGAGAGCCATTACACGAGTAGTCCCTGGCCAGGGCAAACGAGATATACTGGTAGGTTTCCAGTGTTATCTCAGGGTGTATTGGGCTTCACTCCGGCACGACTTGTACCGCTATTGGGGGACTGACGTTTACCGCCCCCTAGGCCCGCCATGCGATGTATCAGACGAACAGACCGGACTGTATGGAGAATGTCACACTCAGGATCAGTAGGAGTTCAGATGGGTTTCGCCTCGTCGGTCTTCTTGTCGGCATTACCTGGGGACCGTTACGCACAGCTAGTGCCGCTTGCGGTCTGTGGTTAAACCCACTGCCAGCGTAGTGTCGAGTCTTTAGAGTCCCACACAGAAAGCTTTTCGCCTTTAGGCAAAAGAGTAGAGGTCGCATGGTATTGCGACAGGTCGCATGGTTTTGCGACAGGGTTCGGTCACATCCGTGCACTTGTGCACGTACAGTGTCCGGACAGTTTACACTAGCGGGCTTTGGTTTAAGCCAGATCCTAGTGTACCTTATGGGATTGGATTTATCCAGTTTGCATTCGTGTTCCTCGGAACGCGGATGCGGGTGTGTATGCACAGTTGACAGGGAGGCAGAGGCAGCGGATTCTCATTAGGGTTGTTGACAGTTGACCGTTGACTTTTTGACTTTATGCTCAACCCTAATGAGAATATGATATGTGATTAACTATTATATTAATTAAGTATTATGGTGATATGGTTGTTGACTTGTTGACTTTTGTTGACTTGTTGACTTTGGTGACTTGTTGACTTTTGTTGACTTGTTGACCGGTTGACTAGGCTTGACTAGTTGACCATCATGATAACCATGGTTATCATTTCATGCCAAAGACTTTTTCTTGCTTGTTCATTTGAGTAAAATGAGTGCATGACATGATAAGGTTATGGTTACTTCAACCATCACATAAGACTTTTGTTGATATGATGAGTTATCATTGCTTTGGATTATGAGAGGGTGAGAGACAAAATACTTGCTCATTCTTTCTTGCTCATTCTCTCTCTTGTTCTTGAGCTCTCCTCTTGCTCTCACCCTCAACCTCTTGCTCCCTCTCTTAATCTATGGTTCTCTTGTCTCATGAGTTGAGAATCAAGAACCATAGATAAAATCCCATTCTATTTCCTCTCTACTCATTCTAGTTCACTAGGTTTAGCAAACCAAGTGAACTAGTTTCTTCAAAGAACGAAGAAGGAGCTAAAGGTTGGAGCTTTCAGGTGGATCTGTCTTCGGCGTACGGAGACGACGAGAAGAAGCCATCGGACCACCATCGGAGCTTTGAAGACGAAGGAGTTCAAGACAAGCTAGGTATAACCATCTTCATCCGAGTAGCTAAATATCTTTAGCTTAGTTT
Organism: Agapanthus africanus; assembly: GCA_030015575.1. Classification (NCBI taxonomy): domain Eukaryota; kingdom Viridiplantae; phylum Streptophyta; class Magnoliopsida; order Asparagales; family Amaryllidaceae; genus Agapanthus; species Agapanthus africanus. Next base: position 445,489,403 of record CM057342.1, on the reverse strand, counting down.
GCTAGTTTTAGTTTAGGTAAAGATCCCGACCTAGCTTAGTCCATGTTGCCTCTTGCGTTAAAATTTTGATTTTATACCGTTTCCGCCTCCCCGTAAGAACCGGGGGTCGCAACGTGGACTTACAGTGGTATCAGAGCCTAACTAAACTTAAACTAGCTTGGTAGTGAAGTGTAACGAAGTTCGGAACCGGAAAAATCCAAAAACCAAACTTTTACTAAAACTGAGTTTCTGTTGAAATTTTTTCTGGTCAAAATGAAAAACTTTATACTCCTAAATTCGGCTCAGGGTTTTGTGAGAACACCCAAGAAAAACGATGCAGTAATTCCTCTAAACCGCCGCCCATCCGCCGCGTGAGCCTGGTATCCGCCGCGGAAGCGCCGCGCGTTGTAGTCCTCTGTGCATCGTTTTTCGTGCAGTGTGTGTCTGTGTTGGTTTTGGGATTTTTGGAATATATTATATGTGCCCAGATTTTCCAGAAAAGAAATTTCCTTTTGGGGTCCTATAATTCCGTATTTTTTCCGAACTTCACTGCACTTTGACTATGATGGTTATATCTGTAATGTTTGCATGTATTGAACGTCGGCTAATCGCTATAAGTCGATTAGTCGGGGTTATACATGATCTGTAATGTGCTGGAATGTGTATATAAATATGTTGGATTGTCGCGGGTGAATAGCCGGGGGTTGTGAGACGAGAGTTTTCTTTTCTTGCAATTCATGTAAATTTGTAAATTGATGTAATAATTATTTGTATGGCCGCACAACCGGGTCGGGGTTGTAGCCGTCATTGTATAATTTCTTTTTACTGTTTTTGCTCCTAGGATAGACCCATGGAGGGGTGCACAAACTACCGGGTATGCCGAAGTGTCGAGTGGCCTACTCATGGAGATGAGGGAGGTTGCTACGCTTCGGGTACTTGGCGGGTAGTTTGCCGCACCCGTAGGGGTCTTGGGTGGGGTTTTGGCTATTCACCGCGACCGTGTTATCTGTTTTTGTTACAGGCTCGTACAAATTACAGATTGCTAGTATATCCAATGTATTTATCTGTGATCTGAAATGTTTATCATTGCAGTATATCTATATATGATATTATTTAGGCGTTGCTTATGTTTTACAGACGCGCTAGCCTAGCCCCCGCTCTGTCGTTAGTTAAGTAACCTAACGGGTAATGACGGGGCCCCGTGGCGAATGCGAATGGCATAAGCGTACGTCATATTTTGGTTGTTTTCTGCAATGGTAGGATTAAATGATGGGACGCATTAAAAGAACTAATGCAAGAATATCACACATTAAAAGAACTAATGCAAGATAATAAACCAAGTTAAAGTCGTTGGAACACTTTCGAAAAACCACTCGGTTCTTTTCAAAACAACTTTTAAATACGGAGCTTGAGCCACTCCTTTTAAAAGCTATCTCGTTCCATCGACCAAATCAAGTTCACTACGTTCACGGTTTTGCCAAAACCATCCGTAGCCCTCCGTCGTTTCACATGAATAGTCAATAGTATTCAAGCTGTGTTTGTTGGCCAAAGTCAAGGCACAGTGATTGGTAGCTATTGGGTATTCATGTGCAGCATAGATAGATGCGTTGGTTTGGAACAGTCGTACTGCCTTGTTGGCCAAAGTCAAGGGTAGGTGCGGGTGGATTCAAATTAACCTGGAGAACGACGGGCAGAACTTGACATGTGACTTATGATTTGTTGGCCAAAGTCAAGGTCATAAGAGCATGGGGCAAAAATCCACATCGGGAGTTTCATAAGTACTGAAACTTGCTAGATTTGCATACCATTTGGAGTGTGATGATTCTGGTAGGATTCCTTCAGTTTCGTCACGCGATGATATTTGGATCCCGATCCTACTGTGAGCATATGCTACTCCTCGGGAAATTTCTCACTTAACGATCAATGCTATAAACCTAGTAGGTGCCTAGAAAGGGGTTAGCGGGGCTACGCCCCCAGGGAAAAGAGGTTCTTTAATTAAGGAACTTCGCGAAAGCGTTGGAAAACCTCCCTCGAAGTACCGACACCGGCCTGGCTGAACGGTTAAGCAAGTATTGTACGGTGGGATTGATCCTGACTAATTCTTCCTTTATGGTTTGAGGAGGGATTCGAGAAACAGTGGGAGCCATCCTGTTTAGACAAACTAAAAACCACTCTAAACTTGCAAGAGCATCATGCTGAGTGTTTCTTCTTCTCTCTCCTAATTGCAGCGACCAATCAACATGACTGGACTTAAGTTACTCCTAGATAAAAACAAACTGACAGGGCCAAACTACAAAGATTGGCTCAGGAATGTCACGATAGCAATCACTTATGACAAGCTGGGGTATCTTCTTACCACCAAAGCTCCCCCTGTCCCTGGTCCAACTTCCAGTGTCGCGGATAAGGAAATCCGCAAGACTTGGGAGATTGATAGCGCGAAGGCCAAGTGCCTCCTGCTTGCCTCGATGGACAACGAACATCAGAGGAGGCATGAGAATATGGACATGGAGTCCATATTGCTCCATACAAAAGAACTGTATGGAGAGCAATCACGTATCGCAAGATACGAAGCGTCGAAAAAGTTATTTTCGACAAGAATGGCCGTCGGATCATCAGTAGCCGAGCATGTGCTAAAGATGATCGGCTTCATTGAGGAGCTCGCTGACCTAGGGATCACATTGGAGAGTGAGCTATATACGGATATAGTTCTCCAGTCCCTTCCTTCCACTTACGCCCAGTTTATACTGAACTTCAACCTACAAGAAAAAGAGGTTGAACTATCAGAGCTCCTCAACATGCTGAGGAGCGCAGAGGGCACCCTACAGAAAGGTAGGGAAACATCCACTTTGTTTGTAGGAGGATCATCTTCTTCTAGGTCCAAGGCGAAAGCCAAGGGAAAGAAGAAGAAGGCCCCCGCCAAACCAAGGGGCGGTGTTGGTAAAGTGGATACGAAGGGAAAAGGCAAAGCAACAAAGATAGCGGGGAAGCTTGTGGATAAGGAAGAATGCTTCTATTGTCATAAGAAAGGACACTGGAAGAATGATTGCAGGGCCTGGAAGGCCAGAACACAGGAATTGAAGCAGGTTGCAGCTTCAGCTTCAGGTGTGTATGTTATTGAAAACTGTCTTTCAATAAACTCTACTTCCTGGGTATTGGATACCGGATCAGGATCTCATATCTGTAATTCTTTGCAGGCGTTGAGAAACCGTAGTGTTTTGAAGGCAGGTGACATGACCCTCAAAGTTGCGAACGGAGCTAGCATGGATGCTAAAGCCGTGGGGGACTATCACCTGGGAATGTCAGATGGACATGTTTTGGTTTTGCGTAATTGCTTTTTTGTACCCAACGCAACTTGTAATATCATTTCTGTATCTTTAGTTTCTAAAGAAGGTTATGAATTTGCGTTTGTAAGTAATGTTGTAAACATTCACCTTAATCAAGTTTTGATTGGGTCAGGTACATTGAGTAATGGTATATACGTGTTAAACCAACCACAGATTTTCAACGTCCAGAATACACACAAAAGAAAGTCTCCGGAAATGAATCAGACTTTCTTATGGCATTGTAGATTGGGTCACATCAATGAGAGAAGGTTGACTAAGTTACATACAGAAGGATATTTGAATGCGTTCGAATATCAATCGTATGCCACTTGTCAATCTTGTCTCAAAGGAAAGATGACAAAGACTCCGTTTACTGGACAAGGAGTAAGAGCGAGCGAGCTCTTAGGACTCATACACAGTGACGTGTGCGGTCCAATGTCTACACATGCCCGAAGCGGACATTCTTACTTCATTACTTTTACGGATGATTTCTCAAGGTACGGTTATGTCTTCTTGATGAAACATAAGTCCGAGGCCTTTGGAAAATTCCAGGAGTATAAGAATGAAGTAGAGAAACAGACCGGCAAAAGTATTATGATTCTAAGATCGGATCGAGGAGGAGAATACTTAAGTGCCGAGTTCCTGGACTATTTAAAAGAGAACAGAATTCTCTCTCAGCTTACTCCTCCATACACCCCGCAACATAACGGTGTATCGGAGAGACGGAACCGCACCCTATTGGATATGGTGCGGTCCATGATGAGTAACGCTGAGTTACCGCGATCATTCTGGGGATATGCGCTAGAATCAGCCGCATACCTTTTGAACCGAGTACCTACTAAGACCGTGCCTACTACACCATATGAGATGTGGTGTGGGAAGAGACCCTATCTTAAGCACATTAAGACATGGGGATGTCCGGCTTTTGTCAAAAAGCAGCATGCAGACAAGCTCGAGGCACGCTCAGTACAGTGCAAGTTTGTGGGGTATCCAAAGAACTCAAAAGGATATTTCTTCTACTGTGAAGAGGAACAAAAAGTTCTTGTTTCTCGTCATGCCTACTTCTTGGAAACTGAGTTTTTGGAAAACCAGATAAGTGGGAGCACAGTAGAACTGGAAGAAATTCCAGAACCACGGACTGTTACTGAAAGTTTAGTGGAACCAGAAGGTTCGGAAGAACAGGACATTCCTACGCCGCTCCGCAGAAGTAGTAGGCAGTCTCATCCGCCTGAGAGATACTACGGTTTTCTCATAGACGGGGATAGAGAGGATTGCATCATAGATTATGATGAGCCTACTAGCTTCCAGCAGGCCGTTCAGAGCGTTGACTCAGTGAAATGGCTGGATGCAATGCGGACCGAAATGGAGTCCATGTACACCAACAAGGTATGGACGTTGGACATTGCTCCAGACGGGGTAAAACCCGTAGGATGCAAGTGGATCTTCAAAAGGAAGATTGGTGTAGATGGACAGGTTGAGACCTATAAAGCTAGGCTGGTAGCAAAGGGTTTTCGTCAAAGACCTGGCTTGGACTACGACGAAACCTTTTCTCCAGTAGCCATGCTGAAATCCATTCGGATCCTTCTTGCCATTGCTGCCTTCCACGATTATGAGATCTGGCAAATGGACGTAAAGACAGCTTTTCTAAATGGAAATTTAGAGGAGTGTGTCTATATGGACCAGCCAGAGGGTTTCATTCAGAGTGGGAGCAGCGGAAAGGTGTGCAAGTTGCTTAAGTCCATCTATGGACTAAAGCAGGCATCGCGGAGTTGGAACATCTGCTTTGATGAGACGGTCAAAGAATTTGGCTTTATCAAAAATCCAGATGAACCATGCATCTATAGTAGATTTGTAGCGAGAACTGTAGTATTCCTCGTTTTATACGTGGATGACATTCTCTTAATAGGAAATGACATTCCTATGCTACAATCTGTCAAGGGGTTCTTGTCACACAGGTTCTCCATGAAAGACCTGGGTGATGCCTCGTACATTCTGGGTATCCGGATCTACCGTGACAGATCCAAGAGGATATTAGGACTTTCACAGTCCAGGTACATCGACACCATACTGAAGAGATTCAGTATGGAAGATTCCAAGCGCGGTAACCTACCGGCTTGTCACGGGATCACCCTCTCTAAAGAGATGTCTCCCAAGACTGATTTGGAGAGGGATCGCATGTCTATTATACCCTACGCTTCTGCGGTAGGCTCTATAATGTATGCGATGTTGTGTACCAGACCGGATGTAGCTTATGCACTGAGTGTGGTAAGCCGGTATCAGTCAAACCCTGGGGAGAAACACTGGATAGCGGTAAAGAACATTCTCAAGTACCTGAGAAGGACTAAGGAGATGTTCTTGGTGTATGGCGGAAAAGACCTCCAGATCGAGGCCTTTGCTGACTCCAGCTTCCAGAGTGACAAGGATGATTCCAAGTCCATGTCGGGTTTTGTCTTTACCCTCAATGGAGGGGCGGTGTGTTGGAAGAGTTCCAAACAAGAAACCGTTGCAGACTCGACGATGGAAGCGGAATACATCGCTGCATCTGATGCCGCAAAAGAAGCTGTCTGGATGAGGAAGTTCTTGAAACAACTTCAGGTGGTTCCGTCCATTGTTGATCCAATACCTCTGTATTGCGACAACAACGGGGCTATAGCTTTAGCGAAGGAACCCAGGTCCCATCAGAGATCCAGGCACATCTTGAGGCGGTATCACCTGATCAGGGAGATCGTGGATCGCCAGGAGATCGAGGTTCGGAGAGTCGCTTCAGAAGATAACACTGCAGATCCATTCACCAAGGCCTTGCCCCAGACTCAATTCGAGCGGCTGATCGAGATGATAGGTCTTCGATACGCCAGTACATGGCCTTAGTGCAAGTGGGAGATTGTTAGTGTATATGCCCTAGAGGCCATTACTGTATCATACTAGTTTGTATATTACTTAATGGATGCTTGGGATATTCACCTTGTATATACAATCTTGCTCAAAATAGTAGTATGCTACTTGGTTTGTTTCTACTTCAATGTGTACTTGTGTTTATTTCAGTATATCACTTATACGCATTAGTGGAGCCCTTAGGATCTTTGCTTGATTACCAGCGTTGTGATGGCAGTCACACTAGTGGGGGCTGGGTAATCTATAAGCACATCCTTATTCAGGTCCCTGGTCGCAGGACTATCGAGACAGGGCATCGATACTCCGGAGTAGACCAGCGCATGCGCTTCTCATCCCAGTGTGGGAGACGGTCTGTCCCACAGCCGTCAGTACGTCGTACTTGAGATAGTATGCGGGTGCTCGTTAGGTTACGGGTACACTGGACAGGACTCGTAGGGAACTGACTAGTTGGTATTATACCTATCGTCAGTTATCAGTTCCCAGGTGACATGAGTACAGCTTAGTCCGCTGACTTGACACTGTCACTTCGCCTCGGGTGTGTTCCCACTGTACTTTGATCACTACCCTACCACGGCTCAAAGGAGTCGTGCAAACAGGTGGTGGTTGGGTGCAGTCCCGAAGCACTTGGAGGCAGTGACGGTTAGACAGGATTCGTCTCTCCCGGTATTGGGGGTTGACATCGCGCTGTGTCTAGGAGAGCCATTACACGAGTAGTCCCTGGCCAGGGCAAACGAGATATACTGGTAGGTTTCCAGTGTTATCTCAGGGTGTATTGGGCTTCACTCCGGCACGACTTGTACCGCTATTGGGGGACTAACGTTTACCGCCCCCTAGGCCCGCCATGCGATGTATCAGACGAACAGACCGGACTGTATGGAGAATGTCACACTCAGGCTCAGTAGGAGTTCAGATGGGTTTCGCCTCGTCGGTCTTCTTGTCGGCATTACCTGGGGACCGTTACGCACAGCTAGTGCCGCTTGCGGTCTGTGGTTAAACCCACTGCCAGCGTAGTGTCGAGTCTTTAGAGTCCCACACAGAAAGCTTTTCGCCTTTAGGCAAAAGAGTAGAGGTCGCATGGTATTGCGACAGGTCGCATGGTTTTGCGACAGGGTTCGGTCACATCCGTGCACTTGTGCACGTACAGTGTCCGGACAGTTTACACTAGCGGGCTTTGGTTTAAGCCAGATCCTAGTGTACCTTATGGGATTGGATTTATCCAGTTTGCATTCGTGTTCCTCGGAACGCGGATGCGGGTGTGTATGCACAGTTGACAGGGAGGCAGAGGCAGCGGATTCTCATTAGGGTTGTTGACAGTTGACCGTTGACTTTTTGACTTTATGCTCAACCCTAATGAGAATATGATATGTGATTAACTATTATATTAATTAAGTATTATGGTGATATGGTTGTTGACTTGTTGACTTTTGTTGACTTGTTGACTTTGGTGACTTGTTGACTTTTGTTGACTTGTTGACCGGTTGACTAGGCTTGACTAGTTGACCATCATGATAACCATGGTTATCATTTCATGCCAAAGACTTTTTCTTGCTTGTTCATTTGAGTAAAATGAGTGCATGACATGATAAGGTTATGGTTACTTCAACCATCACATAAGACTTTTGTTGATATGATGAGTTATCATTGCTTTGGATTATGAGAGGGTGAGAGACAAAATACTTGCTCATTCTTTCTTGCTCATTCTCTCTCTTGTTCTTGAGCTCTCCTCTTGCTCTCACCCTCAACCTCTTGCTCCCTCTCTTGATCTATGGTTCTCTTGTCTCATGAGTTGAGAATCAAGAACCATAGATAAAATCCCATTCTATTTCCTCTCTACTCATTCTAGTTCACTAGGTTTAGCAAACCAAGTGAACTAGTTTCTTCAAAGAACGAAGAAGGAGCTAAAGGTTGGAGCTTTCAGGTGGATCTGTCTTCGGCGTACGGAGACGACGAGAAGAAGCCATCGGACCACCATCGGAACTTTGAAGACGAAGGAGTTCAAGACAAGCTAGGTATAACCATCTTCATCCGAGTAGCTAAATATCTTTAGCTTAGTTTGCTAGTTTTAGTTTAGGTAAAGATCCCGACCTAGCTTAGTCCATGTTGCCTCTTGCGTTAAAATTTTGATTTTATACCGTTTCCGCCTCCCCGTAAGAACCGGGGGTCGCAACGTGGACTTACAAAGATGATCTACGTCGAAGCATCGCAAGATCAAGCTCTCACTTCACCAAGTCAAGAAACTTGTGAAGTAAACACACTCTACTACTTGGCAAGAGGTAGAGGATGAAGAAATAGGAAGTGGGTAGACTTTAGTTTTGGATTTCTCACTCTTTTCCAACAATCACCATTGATGGACTTCAAGCTTCTTCACTTGAAGCATGAAGAAGAAGAAGAAAGATATTATGATAAGTTAAAAGAAAATGAAAAGAAAATGAATTCTTATCATAATTTTAACTAGAGTTAAGTGTAGAGAATGAATCATGGTTAGTGGGAATGGTTAGGGTTAAGGATGAGATAAGGATGGTTGACTTGAACAAAGCTTCATGAAGCTTCAACTAAAGAACAAAAGAAGCCACCATTCTTTTTCTCATTTCTTTTATTCATTTATCAAAAATAAAAAGGATAATTAAATAAGATAAATGAATAACAAATAAGAAACCCTAATCATTTCATTAACCAAGGTTTAATACTTTACACTTAACCAAAAAAGGATGTATCATCAAACATGATACAAGCAAGTGCACAAAATCATATCGCATATGTAATGCGCACACCCGAGTGAGAAAATCCATTTAAAGTAAACCGATACTAGTTGATGCAAAGTAATATATCAAATATATAAATATGCATTAAATCATTAAATCAACACTTGATTCAATGATCCGGTTATGTCGCACACAACCGACTAGTATACAATATATCGGCTTATCGAATCAACGCTTGAATCGATAACTAGGTTATATCGCATACAACCATTCGATACATTTATCGCGAGAATAGAATACGGTATCACATACACGCATTATTCTCGGTCCCGCACATATCTCATATGCGCTCCTATTTCGTTTCGCTTGAGCCAGGAAACCTCTGTGTAGGACTCTAAAGACTCGTCAATACGCCGGCAGCGGATGATGATCATATCAAACATCCACAAGCCGCAAGCGGTCTGCTAAACGTAACGGCCACCCGGGTATTGAGCGATCTGAAGATCGACGAGCAAGCCCGCTCACACTCCAGTGAATCCGACCAGTAACACTACCGTACAGTCCTGTCTGATAGTCTGATATGTCGCATATCTCGCCTAGGGGTGGTAAACGTCAGACCCCAATAGCTCAATAAGTCGTGTCGATATGAGGTCTATAACTGTTCGAGAAACTACTGGTAACACTTACCAGTAAATCTCAGCAACCCTGGCCAGGGATTTCCTGTTATAGCCAATCGAACACAGCGCAACATCAACCCCCATATACCGGGAGAGACGAATCCCCTCCTATCGCTCATTGCCTCCATGTGACTCGGGACTGTACCCAAAAACCACCGTTTTGCACGCCCTCTTGGACGTGGTAAGATGGAAATCAAAGCACAGTGGGAACCACACAAGACTCTATGACGATCTCGGGTCAACAGACTACTCTGTACCAGTGTCACCAGAGAACTGCCATCTGACGTGAGGTATAATACCATCTGGGAGTTCTCGGCGAGTCCGTCCAGTGTACCCAGTCTCTACTGAGCACCCGTATATCTCCTCTGATGTCATACACCGATGGATATGGGATCATCCATCGCCCATCTGTATGGGTCGAGAAGGTACACGCTAGTCTACTCTGGTATATCGATGCCCCGTCTCGATACACCCACGACTAGGGACTTTGAAGGATGTACTTATGGACTACCATGTCCCCACTAGTATGATCCGCATCATAGTCCAGGTAGTCAAGTACAGATCCCAAGGGCTTTACCAACATGTAACAGAGAGACAATCAGCATACACGTTAAGGTAAAGTGTAACCAGATAGCGTACTATCATGTCGAGCAAGAAAGTCCTCCCTATATATGTCCCAGCATCCACTACAATATACATCCTATGTACAGTAATGGCCTCTAGGGCATACATATAACTAACAATCTCCCACTTGCACTAGGGCCATCTGTAGCAGTGGTTGCAGTATCTCATACTCAACCATCCCATAAAAGTATCTCTCTGGGAACAGGCCTTTGTGAGTGGATCCGCTGTGTTGTCCTCTGAGTCTACTCTCCTAACCTCGATCACCCTGGAGATCAACCATCTCCATGATCAGGTGATACTGCCTTAGAATATGTCTGGATCACTGATGGGACCGGCGTTCCTTGGCATAAGCCACAACTCCATTGTCTCACAATGGTAGAAACATAGTTCATCTCATGAACCAATATACACCCAAACAGCTTCTAAGGTAGCATCATAAGTAGCGATGTATCCAGCCTTTATCGTCTAGTATGTCACGGTATCTAGCTTGGAACTCTTCCAACATACCGTCCCTTTACCGAGGGTAAAGACAATGCCTGCGACTGACATTCAGTCGTCCTTATCACCCTGGAACCCTTCCAGTGATTCTCCCCAGGATCGGTTGATACCATCTCACTACAACTAGTGAGAATCCTAACATCCAATTAAATCTATCTCATAGATCCAAAATCCAGGATTTAGGAGGTATCACTTTGATCCTCTATGGAGAATCATTGTGATAAGCGGAGATTGATCGAGCGTAGCATAGGAAACTCCTTCCCTATCAAGAGTATGTCATCCACGTACTCTATGAGGATCGTCACCATACTCCCTACTACCTTCTTGTTTATACAAGGTTCATCTACCATTTTGATGATGTCAACTTCTTTGACTAATCCATCAAAACAGATGTTCCAACTCCGCGATGCCTGTTTTATCCTATAAAGCATCTTGCACACGTTTCCGCTGCTCCGACTTTCTACGAAGCCCTCTGGCTGTGTACTTATAGACGCTCTCTTCTAAACATCATTTAGAAAAGCTGTCATGACACCCAACCACCAGATATCGTAGTCATGGTATGTAGCCGTGGCAAGTAGGATCTGGATGGACTTAAGCATAGCTACTGTAAAAGGTTTCATCATTATCCACGCTCGGTCGATGACGAAAACCTTTAACAATTCTAGCTTTGAAAGTCTCAACTTTTCGATGTACACCAAGTAATCTTCTCAAGATATACTTGCTCCTGATGGGGATTTAACCCTTCAGATCTAGCAGCTAAAGTCCATACTTTGCTGGTGTATAAGGATTCCATCTCAGATCACTAAGCATCCAGCCATTCTTACAGAGTCTCACTCTTGATGGCCAGCTCGAAACTAGTTGGGTCATCATCTCATGATGCATTCCTCGCTCCCACTGTCATAGAGAAACCGAAGTATCTCTCAGGTGGGTGAGGAACCCTACTAGATCGGCGGAGAGGCTGAGGTTCGTTGGTATCTACTGAATCCTTTGGTTCTATCAAATCATCTGCTGTAGTTCGTATAGCTGGAACATTTCCAGTTCCACATTACAGTCCTTGCCTCGAGCTTGTCCGGATTTTGTTTTTAGACATAGGCCGGGCAACCCCAAATCTTAACTAACTTAAGATACGGGCTCTTCCCTTTCCATATCACATATGAAGTGGTAGGCAACTGATTTGATTCGAACCCTATTCAATAGGTATGCAGCTTCTCAAGCGCATAATTCCCAAAAAGAATTAGGTAACTCAGTAGTACTCATCATAGAGCACACCTTATCACATAGGGTGTGATTGCTCCGCCCCGATATACCATCGTGTTATGGTGTATACAGAGGAGTAATGCTGAGAGAGAATCTCATTCTCCTTTAGAATAGTCCAGGATTTCCGTGCTCAAGTATTCTCCTCCTTGATCACATCAAAGGACATAATATTTTTACCCGTTTTGGTTCTCTACTTCTAACTTATATTCTGTGAATATCTCAAAAGGTTCGGACTTGTATTTCAACAGGAACATATGTCTGAATCTAAAGAGATCATCAGAGAACGTAATGAAGTATAAAGAACCAGTCCTGGCATTTGTAGACAGGGGACCTTACATACATCAACATGTATTATCCCAAGAGTTCACTAACTCTTCTCTGTTTCCAACAAACGGAGCTATGGTCTTCTTATCTTTGTGACATGACTGGCGAGTTTCACAAGATGTAAATTCAAACTAATTTAAATATGCATCTTTATGTAACTCTAGCTAGTCGGGTCACATTGATCTGACCTAGTCTACAATGCCTCAAGAAGAATTCGTTCATTTCTGAACTCTTCCTCTTGTGTGTGTTCCATATACCAAGAACTGTAGTTTGATTTAGAACATCAATGCTTTTAGATAACGTGCCTGATCCGATCAACTTTTGATATAGGAAATGTTCAAAACATTATCCAACAATACAAAATTATATCCTTTCTTTACTAATAAAGAGACTGATATGATTTTGTATATCAGGTTCGGTATCTAACAACATTCGTTCAGAATCAATGTATCGGTAATACAGGGTGACAGTGACCAACAGACTTGGCTGCAACATTTGCCCCGTTTTCTGCCTCATGAAACTTATCACCCGTTCTCAGTTCTCTACCTTTCTGTAGCCCTATGTAACAGATTACATATCTGGGATCCTGATCCGGTATCATATACCCAGGACGTAAAGGATACAGAGAAACAGTTCTTTATAATGAACACAGCCGAAGATGATGCATCAGCATGCACTCTCTTCGTTTGGGCGGCATGGGAAATCTGGTATTCCCCAATTTCCTGCTCTGTCTTATAACATTTATAAGTTGGAGCGGGACCAACGTTCCCCAGCTCAGTATAACAAGCGGGTTCGGTCAATAATCCGTTTTATTATCTTGATTAAGGCGTGATATGGTCGCTACCAGGAGAGAGAGAGAAGAAAACACTCAGCGTGCGCTCTGTCAAGAATAGATTGGTTATTATTTTATCTAATCAGGATGGCTCCCACTGCTTTTTATCAAATCTTCCTTCAAACCCTAAAAGGAAAGACTAGCCGGGATTAATTACACACTACAAGTTCGCCAATCTTTCAGCCAGGCCAGTGTCGGTACTTTGAGGGAGGTCCCCCGTGCTTTCGCACGAACCTAATTAATGTAAACCTCGTTTTCCCAGAGGCGTAACCCCGTTGACACCTTTCTAGACACCTACTTGATCGGCTAATTGTAATGTATAAAACTCTCCCAGGAGTAACTATTACTCGCAGCGGGTATCGGGATCCAACTATCTCATAGAAGGTATGCAATCTCATTGCAAATTTCAACACTTGAAATTCCCGATAATATTTTGCCCCTAGCAGCTTATGACCTTGGCTAAGGTCAACAAATCATAAGTGCTAGCCAAGTTCAACCCGTCATTTCTCGATTGAATTAAACCCACCCGCACGACCCTTGGCTAAGGTCAACAAAGTCGCACGACTACCCTAACTCAATCGCATCATATGCTTATACAGATAAGCACTAATCAGCTACCGCACACTACGCCTTGGCTAAGGTCAACAAACGTAGCACGAATACTAACCAGTACTTATCTGAAATGACGGAGGGCTACGACGGGTTTTTCAGAAAACCCTTTGCGTAATGAACTTGATATCGTTGTAGGATCGAATGAATTTTGAAATGGAGTGCTTTTGAGGCTTTTCTAGTTTTGCTAAAGGAGTCACTCCCGGTGAAGGGATCGTCGGTCCTTTCCTCGTCGAATGAGGTGCGGGATATATCATATATATCACTGTGCAAAGAAAAACTCTTAAAAGCAATCAGAAGACAAACCGAGTGTGTAGCATCTGCCAGTTATTGCTAAAGGAGTCACTCCCTGTGAAGGGATCTCGGTCCTTTCCTCATCGAATAAGGTGCAGGATATATCACATATACCGCTGTGCAAAGCAAGAACTGTAGCTACCTGTTTTATTTTGAAATTCGATTCTACAACATCTTAGGTTTCTTTTATTTCATTAATCATATTAATGAAGTCCCATCATTTATGTACCTAAACATCACAGATAAATACGACGTACACTTATGCCATCCGCATTCGCCTCGATGTCCCCTCGTGCACCGTTAGGTTAGGTAACTAACGGCAGAGCGGGGCAGGGCTAGCGCGGGTGTAAAACATAAGTAACGTCTATATAATATATCATATATACTATATACTGTATCTATCAAAGAACATCACATGATCACATCACAGATATCGTAGCAGAAGAATCATATGAAATATTGGATATACTAGGACGTCCGTGTTTTCAATACGAGCCAGTATAAAACACGGATTCCACGGTCGTGATGAATAGCCAAACCCACACCCCTAGACCCCTACGAGAGCGGCAAGCAACCCTACCAATTCTAGAGTTAGGAGACCCGGACCCGACTCCTCGAGTTGGTCTCCCACTGGACTCCAGAACCCGGTTACTTGTGCCCTCCTCCTTGGGTCTATCCTAGTGCGGAAAAGTAAATAATATACAACAGGTGACAACTCCCGCAACCTGGAAGCGCCCCAATAAAAGAATATTACATACAAGTTTTTACATGAATGAAAATGAAAAACACTCATCTCACATAAAAACCCCCGGCTATTCAAATACGACGATCCAATATAACATATCCAGCAACACATAACATCACATGTCATCAACGTAAGTAAATATGTCCATCCCAATTGTCGTTGACATATAGCAACGAAACCGGCGATATCACATATTACACTTACGGTCACAGAAAAGAAAGTGTAAAACTACAACAGTTGGAATCCGCAACCTCCTCAGACATCGCATGCCTGACCAAATGAATTTCTTAGACATCGCATGCCTAACAATTATAAACCCCGCATTTTAGTCTCAAAATCGAAAACACTTTTCAATATTAAGTCGGGCAATTCAACAAGATTCCCGACATCCTGATCGAATGCTCGTCGCAAACTTCAGTAGACGGCCGCACCCCCGTTACCGTCGACAAAGTGCACCAAGGCGGAACACCGCTACCGCGAGCACCCGTACGGATGCTTTCGGCGACGGGGTTCTCCTACAGTCACTTGGTCGGGGCAATGGCGTGAAGCTGTCTATTAAGTTTACCCGGCGAGTATCCGCGTACGCTACGTGATTGCGACGGACTTTTGATCACATCAAAATTCCGTAGCAACCGATCAAGTGAGACTAAACTGCTACGTTTATAACATTCATTCAGTTATCACATAACTAATTGTGAATTCCAATTATTGTATCCCATTCCAGATAAATAGAAAATGTTAAACTTTTCGATCGAACTATCGAACACCCAAGTTTTCCCGATACAGATCAACACATGAAACAAGTCTAACAACATTCAGTTCGTGCCTCAGTACCAACGATCCAGCCGTAGAAGGGTCAAGCCAACGCCTCACATGTGGCACGCCGTACTTCCCCAAACCCGAAGGTTCAAAGGGCAGTTCAAGACGGTCACATAATCGAGTTAAGGTTTGTGTCTTCTAGAGGGACCATCGCGTTACTTGCACTACTTAGAACGTCGTTAAACTACGGAAAAATCCAACACTTGGAAATTTCCCGACAGGGGAAAAATTGGGTATTTATATCCGGTCGAACTTTTTAACATATTCTAAAATTTATCCGGAAAGCCACACAGACAAAATTTGAAACCCCGATCGAATCTTTGATTCCCAATACAACCCAAAAATGCTCAACTGTTTACTGCATATTAAAAATTCCCAGGAAAACCAACACTGCAAAATAGGAATTACTGTGCAAAATTGAATGCCTAATAAGACAAAAGTGCGGCGGAAGGGCCGCATTAGCACGCTAATGCCGCGGTTCCGCCGCACTTTAGAAAGATCATTAGGTAATTTTTGCATCGTAATTCTTAGATTTACCTGCTGATTTTTCTGCATATTTTTAATTTGCAAAAATCCACATTTTACAAAAAAGTACAGAGAGCAATTTGGAAATCGGATTTCGGTTCGATCGGACTTCAAACTCCGTCTACGCTTCGCCTAAGGCTCTAGCTAGGCTCTGATACCACTGCAGGGTTCCTAGGCACACAAGTGAGGTCTCCCAAGCCATCAACCATGGCAATTTCAAAAATTATGGTGCCTACAAACCCTAAACTACGGATCGATTACTAGAAGTCTAGGCGAACAAATAACTAGTTAACAATTAACTAAGGGAATACGGAAATACAACCTTTGTAGATCCGGTCCTCCACCTCCACGGCTCCGCAACGAGGTCGTCTCCGCTGTCCAAATCAAATCCGGGCTCTAGAGTCGGCTTCGTCGGAGAATGGGCAAGCTAGGTCGTCGATGTCCATGCCGAAGATGATCTACGTCGAAGCATCGCAAGATCAAGCTCTCACTTCACCAAGTCAAGAAACTTGTGAAGTAAACACACTCTACTACTTGGCAAGAGGTAGAGGATGAAGAAATAGGAAGTGGGTAGACTTTAGTTTTGGATTTCTCACTCTTTTCCAACAATCACCATTGATGGACTTCAAGCTTCTTCACTTGAAGCATGAAGAAGAAGAAGAAAGATATTATGATAAGTTAAAAGAAAATGAAAAGAAAATGAATTCTTATCATAATTTTAACTAGAGTTAAGTGTAGAGAATGAATCATGGTTAGTGGGAATGGTTAGGGTTAAGGATGAGATAAGGATAGTTGACTTGAACAAAGCTTCATGAAGCTTCAACTAAAGAACAAAAGAAGCCACCATTCTTTTTCTCATTTCTTTTATTCATTTATCAAAAATAAAAAGGATAATTAAATAAGATAAATGAATAACAAATAAGAAACCCTAATCATTTCATTAACCAAGGTTTAATACTTTACACTTAACCAAAAAAGGATGTATCATCAAACATGATACAAGCAAGTGCACAAAATCATATCGCATATGTAATGCGCACACCCGAGTGAGAAAATCCATTTAAAGTAAACCGATACTAGTTGATGCAAAGTAATATATCAAATATACAAATATGCATTAAATCATTAAATCAACACTTGATTCAATGATCCGGTTATGTCGCACACAACCGACTAGTATACAATATATCGGCTTATCGAATCAACGCTTGAATCGATAACTAGGTTATATCGCATACAACCATTCGATACATTTATCGCGAGAATAGAATACGGTATCACATACACGCATTATTCTCGGTCCCGCACATATCTCATATGCGCTCCTATTTCGTTTCGCTTGAGCCAGGAAACCTCTGTGTAGGACTCTAAAGACTCGTCAATACGCCGGCAGCGGATGATGATCATATCAAACATCCACAAGCCGCAAGCGGTCTGCTAAACGTAACGGCCACCCGGGTATTGAGCGATCTGAAGATCGACGAGCAAGCCCGCTCACACTCCAGTGAATCCGACCAGTAACACTACCGTACAGTCCGGTCTGATAGTCTGATATGTCGCATATCTCGCCTAGGGGTGGTAAACGTCAGACCCCAATAGCTCAATAAGTCGTGTCGATATGAGGTCTATAACTGTTCGAGAAACTACTGGTAACACTTACCAGTAAATCTCAGCAACCTTGGCCAGGGATTTCCTGTTATAGCCAATCGAACACAGCGCAACATCAACCCCCATATACCGGGAGAGACGAATCCCCTCCTATCGCTCATTGCCTCCATGTGACTCGGGACTGTACCCAAAAACCACCGTTTTGCACGCCCTCTTGGACGTGGTAAGATGGAAATCAAAGCACAGTGGGAACCACACAAGACTCTATGACGATCTCGGGTCAACAGACTACTCTGTACCAGTGTCACCAGAGAACTGCCATCTGACGTGAGGTATAATACCATCTGGGAGTTCTCGGCGAGTCCGTCCAGTGTACCCAGTCTCTACTGAGCACCCGTATATCTCCTCTGATGTCAAACACCGATGGATATGGGATCATCCATCGCCCATCTGTATGGGTCGAGAAGGTACACGCTAGTCTACTCTGGTATATCGATGCCCCGTCTCGATACACCCACGACTAGGGACTTTGAAGGATGTACTTATGGACTACCATGTCCCCACTAGTATGATCCGCATCATAGTCCAGGTAGTCAAGTACAGATCCCAAGGGCTTTACCAACATGTAACAGAGAGACAATCAGCATACACGTTAAGGTAAAGTGTAACCAGATAGCGTACTATCATGTCGAGCAAGAAAGTCCTCCCTATATATGTCCCAGCATCCACTACAATATACATCCTATGTACAGTAATGGCCTCTAGGGCATACATATAACTAACAGCATCTATAGTAGATTTGTAGCGAGAACTGTAGTATTCCTCGTTTTATACGTGGATGACATTCTCTTAATAGGAAATGACATTCCTATGCTACAATCTGTCAAGGGGTTCTTGTCACACAGGTTCTCCATGAAAGACCTGGGTGATGCCTCATACATCCTGGGGATCCGGATCCATCGTGATAGATCCAAGAGGATATTAGGACTTTCACAGTCCAGGTACATCGACACCATACTGAAAAGATTCAGTATGGGAGATTCCAAGCGCGGTAACCAACCGGCTTGTCACGAGATCACCCTCTCTAAAGAGATGTCTCCCAAGACTGATTTGGAAAGGGATCGCATGTCTATTATACCCTACGCTTCTGCGGTAGGCTCTATAATGTATGCGATGTTGTGTACCAGACCGGATGTAGCTTATGCACTGAGTGTGGTAAGCCGGTATCAGTCAAACCCTGGGGAGAAACACTGGATAGCGGTAAAGAACATTCTCAAGTACCTGAGAAGGACTAAGGAGATGTTCTTGGTGTATGGCGGAAAAGACCTCCAGATCGAGGCCTTTGCTGACTCCAGCTTCCAGAGTGACAAGGATGATTCCAAGTCCATGTCGGGTTTTGTCTTTACCCTCAATGGAGGGGCGGTGTGTTGGAAGAGTTCCAAATAGGAAACCATTGCAGACTCGACGATGGAAGCGGAATACATCGCTGCATCTGATGCCGCAAAAGAAGCTGTCTGGATGAGGAAGTTCTTGAAAGAACTTCAGGTGGTTCCGTCCATTGTTGATCCAATACCTCTGTATTGCGACAACAACGGGGCTATAGCTTTAGCGAAGGAACCCAGGTCCCATCAGAGATCCAGACACATCTTGAGGCGGTATCACCTGATCAGGGAGATCGTGGATCGCCAGGAGATCGAGGTTCGGAGAGTTGCTTCAGAAGATAACACTGCAGATCCATTCACCAAGGCCTTGCCCCAGACTCAGTTCGAGCGGCTGATCGAGATGATAGGTCTTCGATACGCCAGTACATGGCCTTAGTGCAAGTGGGAGATTGTTAGTGTATATGCCCTAGAGGCCATTACTGTATCATACTAGTTTGTATATTACTTAATGGAAGCTTGGGATATTCACCTTGTATATACAACCTTGCTCAAAATAGTAGTATGCTATTGGTTTGTTTCTACTTCAATGTGTACTTGTGTTTATTTTAGTATATCACCTATACACATTAGTGGAGCCCTTAGGATCTTTGCTTGATTACCAGCGTTGTGATGGCAGTCACACTAGTGGGGGCTGGGTAATCTATAAGCACATCCTTATGCAGGTCCCTAGTCGCAGGACTATCGAGACAGGGCATCGATACTCCGGAGTAGACTAGCGCATGCGCTTCTCATCCCAGAGTGGGAGATGGTCTGTCCCACAGCCATCAGTACGTCGTACTGGAGATAGTATGCGGGTGCTCGTTGGGTTACGGGTACACTGGACAGGACTCGTCGGGAACTGACCGGTTGGTATTATACCTATCTTCAGTTATCAGTTCCCAGGTGACATGAGTACAGCTTAGTCCGCTGACTTGACACTAACACTTCGCCTCGAGTGTGTTCCCACTGTACTTTGATTACTACCCTACCACGGCTCAAAGGAGTCGTGCAAACAGGTAGTAGTTGGGTGCAGTCCCGAAGCACTTGGAGGCAGTGACGGTTAGACAGGATTCGTCTCTCCCGGTATTGGGGGTTGACATCGCGCTGTGTCTAGGAGAGCCATTACACGAGTAGTCCCTGGCCAGGGCAAGCGGGATATACTGGTAGGCTTCCAGTGTTATCTCAGGGTGTATTGGGCTTCACTCCGACACGACTTGTACCGCTATTAGGGGACTGACGTTTACCGCCCCCTAGGCCCGCCATGCGATGTATCAGACGAACAGACCGGACTGTACGGAGATTGTCACATTCAGGCTCAGTAGGAGTTCAGATGGTTTTCACCTCGTCAGTCTTCTTGTCGGCATCTACCTGGGGACCGTTACGCACAGCTAGTGCCACTTGCGGTCTGTGGTTAAACCCACTTCCAGCATAGTGTCGAGTCTTTAGAGTCCCACACAGAAAGCTATTCGCCTTTAAGCAAAAGAGTAGAGGTCGCATGGTTTTGCGACAGGTCGCATGGTTTTGCTACAGGGTTCAGTCACATCCGTGCACTTGTGCATGTTTAGTGTCCGGACAGTTTACACTAGCGGGCTTTGGTTTAAGCCAGATCCTAGTGTACGTATTGGGATTGGTTTTATCCAGTATGTATTCGTGTTCCTCGGAACGCGGATGCGGGTTTTTATGCACAGTTGACGGAGAGACAGAGGCAGAGGATTCTCATTAGGGTTGTTGACCGTTGACTGTTGACTATTGACTTTTTGCTCAACCCTAATGAGAATATGATATATGATTAACAATAATATTAATTAAGTATTGTGGTGACATGGTTGTTGAGGGGTTGACTTTGTTGACTTGTTGACTTTGTTAACCGGTTGACTAGGTTTGACTAGTTGACCATCATGATGACAATGGCTATCATTTCATGGCAAAGACTTTTTACTTGCTTGTTCAATTGTGCAATATGAGTGCATGAAATGATATAGCCATTTTGACTAAAACCATTTACACAATACTTGATTACTATTTTTGTGATGATGGATTTGGATTATGAGAGCCAAGAGAGAAAATTCTTTCTCATTCTATCATTTTGATTCTCTCTCTTGTTCTTGAGCTCTCATCTTCTTCCTCTTGCTCTCCCTCTCTTTAGTCTATGGTTCACTTGTCTCATGTGTTGAGAACCAAGAACCATAGAGAAAATCCCAACACACTCTTCTCTACTCATTCTAGTTCACAAGGCCTAGCAAGCCAAGTGATCTAGTTTCTTCAAAGTTCGAAGAAGAAGCCAAAGGTAGAAGCTTTCAGGTGGATCCATATTCGGCGCAAGGAGAAGACGAGGTGAGGCCGATCCGTACACCGGAAGGAGTCGAAGACGAAGGAGTTCAAGAAAGGTATAGCCCCCCCTAACCGAGTAGTTAACCACTCCTAGTTAGGTTGTTAGTTAGATGTTTAACCAAGATCCGGTTTTGAGTCCATGTTACCGCCTCTAGAAAATTGTTTTTCACCAAATTCCGCATGTCCGAAAGTACCGGGAGAGGTAGCATGGACTTACAAATCTATCGTACGGCATCCCCAAATCTGGGTACGGGTTAATATCATATTTATCTCATTACCCATCTGATATCCTTATCATCACATATCATGAACAGGGGGTACTGATCTAAGTCTAGTACAACACTAATATCATCAACATAAATGTATGCGTGTGTACAAATACACATCACCAAATCAATCCGCTCATATCACGTCGTATCTCCTAATACGAGCCAATCACATCACCGATCTCATGGCACCATGCTCAAACTCATCGACTCATCTCCAAATACCATATACTGTCCTCATCATCCATGCTATGAATACGAATATATATATATATCCCCAATACGCATAAGGAAGTAAATGTATGCGAGTGTGCGTATGCGTGTATGCAAATCTTTACCTTAGGGTTTCGCGACTAAGAAATCAACTAAAGTCCTTTCTTCACTTCTCGCTAACACTAACCCATAATCTCCTAAAGCTTTTCCTGCTAAGGTTCATATCTCGCAATAACATATAAAAGTATATCTATATCACATCACATCATTTATCACAACTTTGCGGGGGTGCTATACGCCATCCACCCGACTTCCTCCGTAGATACAATCTACTCACCTTGATCTTTGCTCTCTGGAGTCGATGACGCCATGCTCATCCTCGTCATCTCGAAGTCCACATGAGGTACCTACACATCATAACGTATCGTATCGCATTAAAATCCAAATCAGAGCCAAAATGACACGCTAAAATCCTATAGGTTCGAACCTACGGACTACGCCTTCAAAACCACCAAACAACTCTCGATATCGTCGTACAAACGTCAAACCATCGAGTTAAAACCAAATTCCTAAAATTCAGAATTCAAAATACGCAAAACAAAACCCCGAATCAAAACAGCAACACAAGGAAATGGTCCCGGATTTTACCCTAGGCCAAATTGGTCAATTCTGCACATATAGAGGTCTAGTTTACAGCAAAAGGGACCATAGAACAAATACGAATCAATTCTAGCCCACCCTGGCCGCAATTTGCGGCCATATGGAATAAATCTGCGTCCTGGGCTTTGCGCTAGGGGCTCGGGTCTTCAGGGTACACTCCAGGTTGCCTGCACTACTCTCAGTATTCGCTAAATAATTTTTAGTGTCTCCGGGTTACTCCAGATTCCCATATACCCTCAGAATTCGACACAAAACCGACATAATCAATTTCTAAATCCGTATTCTGGTTTCTATACTCAAACCCAGATCTTAAACGGCCACTCCACAGCCACTCAATCATCACCAAATCCAAATTTCACTCAATCCCTCACTAGGATTTTCCAAGTTCACAAATCCACATCTTAAACCCATTTCTAACTAACTAGAATATAAAGAAACTTAAAACTATCTAAATGGTAGAAATTATACCTCATGAATGCAACTCAAGAAAAACTCTAGTTCGCCAATGTTGTCAAAACCCCACTTTTCTTGGTCCAATGTGTAGAGGGTGAAGAGGTGGTCATTTTTTGTGAAAGGGGTATAGGGTTTTGGTGAGGGAATTGAGGTGGATCCATAGAGTGAAGGTGGAGGGAGATGAGGAGGAGGAAGAAGAAAATAATGGTGGAGGCACAATGAGGCAGCACCCCCCTTCTCTCTCTCTCAAGCATGGTCTCCCATCATGATTATGTCCCCTTTTCTCTCTCCTCAAGTCATCATTACACCCTTTTTAACCCTTTCTCTTTTCTTTTCTTTTCTCACCCAAAAACCCACCCATAACATAAAAAAACACAAATAAAATAACATGTAACATGTCATGGTGCACTAACCATGAAAACTGTAGAAACACGGATTTGGCTTAACCGCGATTAGCAGTGCACTAATCGGGTTTTTATCGAAACTGCACATAGAAAATTTTAAAAATGCCAAATCTTTTAAATATATTTTAAAACGAATAAATCATTTTAATTTCCATTAATTTCACAATTATTAGTATATATTTATACCCTTTTTCGAAAACCTCAATTTCGCAAATCGGGCAGTTTTCGGGAAATATATTATTTTAATATTAAATTGCAAAAACAATATTTTATTTTTTATGAAATGTTACAGAAACCTTTTCTAGCCCCTATGCTTCAGTCCATCCGGATCCTACTTACCATTGCTACATACTATGACTACGATATCTGGCAGTTGGGTGTCATGACTGCTTTTCTAAATGGTGATTTAGAAGAGAGCGTCTATAAGTACATAGCCAGAGGGCTTCATAGACGGTGGGAGCAGCGGAAACGTATGCAAGTTTCTTTATGAGTTAAAGCAGGTATCACGGAGTTGGAACATCTGTTTTGATGTGGTAGTCAAAGTGTTTGACTTCATCAAAATGATAGATGAATCTTGTATATACAAAAAGGTAGTAGGAAGTATGGTGATGATGCTCGTATTGTACGTGGATGACATACTCTTGATAGGAAAGGAGTTTCCTATGCTACGCTCGGTCGATCTCCTCTTATCACATGGATTCTTCATATAGGATCAAGGTGATACCTCCTAAATCCTGGGTTTTGGATCTATGAGATAGATCTAAATGGATGTTCGGATTCTCACTAGATGTAGTGAGATGGTATCAATCGATCCTGGGGAGAATCACTGGATAGCTTCAAGAGTGGTAAGGTCGACTGAATGTCATTCACAGGCATTGTCTTTACTCTCAGTGGCATCGATATACCAGAGTAGACTAGCGTATAGCTTCTCGACCTATGTAGATGGGCGATGGATGATCCCATATCCATTAGTGTTTGACATAAGAGACAGTATACGTGTGCTCATTGGAGACGGGTACACTGGACGGACTCGCTGAGAACTCCCAGATGGTATTATATCTTACGTCAGATGGCAGTTCTCTGGTGATACTGGTACAGGTTAGTCTGTAGACCCGAGATCGTCATAGAGTCTTGTGTGATTCCCACTGTGCTCTGATTTCTACCTTACCACGTTCAAGAGAACATGCAAAATGGTGGCTTTTGGGTACAGTCCCGAATCATATGGAGGCAATGAGCGATAGGAGGGGTTTCGTCTCTCCCGGTATTGGGAGTTGATGTTGCGCTGTGCTCGATTAGCTATAAAAGGAAGTCCTTGGCAAAGGCTGCTTCAGAGATATACTGGTAAGAGTTATCAATAGTTTCTCGACCTATTATGAGCCACATATCGACACAACTTATCGAGTTACTGGGGTCTGACGTTTACCACCCCTAGACGAGATATGGGACATATCAGACAAAGAGACCGGACTGTACGGTAGTGTTACTGATTGGATTCGCAGGAGAGAGAGCAGGCTTGCTTGTTGATCTTCTGATCACTCAATACCAGGGTGGTCGTTACGTTTAGAAGTCCGCTTCCGGCTTGTGGGTGTTTTATATGATCATCACCTACTGCCGGCGTATTGACGAGTCTTTAGAGTCCTACACAAGGGTTTCCTGGCTCAACCGAAACGGATTAGGAGCACATATATGATATGTGCAAGACCGAGATTGATAAGATATGAGATACCGTATTGTATTCTCGCGATTTGTGACATCGGTCGGTTATATGCGATATAGCCGGGTTATTGGATCAAGTGTTGATTCGATAAGTTGTTACACATGATATTAGTCGGTTATATGTGATATACCTGGATTATTAAATCAATAGTTGATTTAATAATTTAATATATAATTATATATTTGATATATTACATTACATTAACTTGTATTAGCTCACTTAAGATTTCTTTTCTCACTTGATGTACACATTGTATATATGTGATATGTATATTTGTGTACATGAATTGTATCATGCTTGATGATACATGAAGAATAGGTGTATGAGACTTAAACCATGCTAGGGTTAAATTAGGGATTTATTTATTTCTTAAGAAATAACAAAAGAGAGAAGACTTGGTCAATGTTGTCAAGCTTGGATGAAGCTTGTAGAAACATTGACAAAGTCCACTCTTTTGTCATTCCTTAGGATATTTTTGTTAACCCAACCCTTAAAATTACCCTTTGGTTAATTCTCTACATGAGTTAGGCATGAGGGCTTAACTCACCCATGGTTGCAATAATTCATTTGATGAGTTAATTCTTCTTCTTCTTCTTCCTCAAAGCTTTCTAGCTTCAATGGAGGTATGAGAAAAAGTGTGAGAAAATCTTTTCTAATGTGCGAAAAATTCTTACTTCACCATTCTCTACTACTTGCCATTTAGTATAGGGTGTTTGCTTCACCAATTCCATGGTTAGTAAAGAGATATCTTGGGTTAGTGTCTCCCCAACATAGATCATCTTCGGCCTCGAAGACTTCGAAGCAAGCATGTTCGCTTCTTCATCGGAGCCTCTCTAGAGTCCGGAGTTCACGATCGCAGTGAAAGGGACTACTACACGGAGCTATTGAAGTGAAGGACCGGTCTACAAAGGTTGTATTCCTTGCTCACTAGACTTGCAAAGTGTTTGCATTTATATTTCCATCGATTTCTAGTTAACGATTCTTAGTTAGGGTTAGCTAAAACGGAAAATTTTTGAATTTTGCATGGACGATGCCTCCCGAAAGCTTGCTGCCGTCTTAGGAAACCCTGCAGTCTGGATTCTGCTTTTCAACATAGGCCGGACAACCCTATATCTTAACTCGTTTAAGACATGGTGTCGTCCCATTCCATATCTCATATGTAGTAATAGGCACTGATTTGGTTGGAACCCCATTCAATAGGTATGCAGCTTCTCAAGTGCATAACTCCAAAAGAAAATAGGTAACTCAGCAGTACTCATCATAGAGCGCGCCATATTCATAGGGCGCGATACCTCCGCACTGATACACCGTTGTGTTGTGGTGTATACGAAGAAATAAGCTGATAGAGAATCACATTCACCGTTTAGAAACTTCAGGAAATCCATGCGTAAGTATTCTCCTCCTCGATCACATCGTAGGACTTAATACTTCTACCCATCTGGTTCTTTAACTTCAAGCTTATATTCCTTGAATTTCTTAAAAGTTTAAGACTTGTGTTTCAATAGGAACATATGTCCGAATCTTGAAAGATGATCAGTGAATATAATGAAGTACGAAGAACCAACCCTGGCATTAGTAGACATAGGACCGTATAAATCATCATGTATCCGTCCTAAGAGTTCAGTAACTCTTATCTCTGTTTCCAGTAAATGGAGTATTGGTCATTTTACTTTTGAGACAAGACTAGCAAGTATCATAAGATGAAAATTCGAATAGATTCTCATATTCATCTTTATGTAACTTAACTGGTTGTGTCGCTTTGATATGACCTAGTCTACAATACCAAAAGAAGGATTTGTTCATTTCTGAACTATTCCTCTTGTGTGTGTTCTTCATAATTTGAACTGTGGTTTGATTTAGAACGTATATGTTATTTCATAACGTGCCTGATCCAATCAACTCTTGATTCAGGAAAATGTTCACAACATTATCCACCAATACAAAATTATATCCTTCTTTAACTCATTAAAGAAACCGATGTAATTTTGTATATCAGGTTCGGTATGTAATTACATTTGTTCAGAATCAATGTATTAATACAAGGTTTTATCTGCTAACTGACTTGGCTGCAACACTTGCACCATTCTCTACACTTAGAGACATATCACCCATTCCCAGTTCTCTACCTATCTGTAGCCTATGTAACATATTACATATGTGGGATCCTGATGCGGTATCTCATACCTAGGACGTAGAGGATACTGAGAAACAGCTTTCGGTAATGAACACAGCCGAAGAAGATGCATCAGCATGCACTTTCTTCGATTGGGTAGCACGGGAATCCGGATATTCCCCTATTTCCTGCTCGGACTTATAACAATTATAAGATAGTGCGGAACCAACGTTCCCTAGCTCAGTATAATAAGAAGGTTCGGTCAATGCATCCATATTATTATCTTGATTAAGGCGTGACATGGTCGCTACAAGGAGAGAGAGAGAAGAAAACACTCTGCATGCGCTCCTGCAAGATCAGATTGGTTATTATTTTATCTAATCAGGATGGCTCCCACTGTTTTTATCAAATCTTCCTTCAAACCCTAAAAGGTACGACTAGCTGGGATTAATTACACCCTACAAGTTCGCAAATCTTTCAGCCAGGCCAGTGTCGGTACTTTGAGGGAGGTTCCCCATGCTTTTGCACGGACCTAATTAAAATAAACCTCATTTTCCTAGGTGCGTAACCCCGTTAATACCTTTCTAAACACCTACTTGATTGACTAATTGTAATGTGTAAAACTCACCCAGGAGTAACTCTTACTGGCAGTGGGTATCGGGATTCAACTATCTCATAGAAGGTATGCAATCTCATTGCAAATTTCAACACATGAAATTCCCGATAATATTTTGCCCCTAACCTCCTATGACCTTGACAAAGGCCAACAAAACATAGGATGCTAGTCAAGTTCAACCCGTCATTTTTTGATTGAATTAAACCCACTCACACGACCCTTCACAAAGGCCTCGCACGACTACCCTAATCCAATCGCATCATATGCTTAAGCAGATAAGCACTAATCAGCTACCGCACACTACGCCTTGACAAAGGCCAACAAATGAAGCACGAATACTACATACTACTTATCTGAAATGACGGAGGGCTACGACTTATTTTTAAGAAAACCCTTTGCTTAATGAACTTGATATCGTTGTAGAATTGAGTAATTTTGAAAAAGAGTGTTTTGAGGCTTTTACTAGTTCCGCTAAAGAGGTCACTCCCGGTGAAGGGATCTCGGCTCTTTCCTTATCGAATAAGGTGCAGGATATAAATACCACTATGCAAAGCAAAAACTATAAAAGCAATCAAAAGACAAACCGAGTTTATAGCATCTCCTAATTTCGCTAAAGAGGTCACTCCAGGTGAAGGGATCTCGGCTCTTTCCTTATCGAATAAGGTGCTGGATATTCTACAAGAAATACCACTATGCAAAGCAAGAACTAGAGCTACCAGTTTTTAAACAAATTTGTACAACATCTTTAGGTTTCTTTTATTTCATTAATCTCATTAATGAAGTCCTATCTTTTCTACTTCCGAAGCATCATAGTAGAAACGAAAGCATCAATAGTTATTATATATCATATACATAATATAGGCGTTCGTCTCAAAACATATCAAGTGATCACATCATAAAATATCAGCAGCAGAAGAATCACATATGAGATATTGGATATAGTAGGAATTCCGTGTTTTATTTATGCCAGTAAAAACGCGGATTCCATGGTCGTGATGAATAGCCAAACCCACATCCCTAGACCCCTACGAGAGCGGCAAGAAACCCTACCAATTCTAGAGTTAGGAGACCCGGTCTCGACTCCTCGAGATGGTGTTCCACTGGACCCTAGAACCCGGTTGCTTATGCTTCCCGCCTTGGGTCTATCCTAATGCGGAAAAGTAAATAATATACATCAATGGTGACATCATCGTCAACCCTGAAGTGCCCCAATAAAAGAATATTACATACAAGTTTTTACATGAATGAAAATGAAAAACTCTCATCTCACATAAAAAAAAAACTCGGCTATTCAAAACACGACGATCCAATATAACATATCACAACAACACATAACATCGCATATCATGAACGTAAGTAAATATGCGTATCCCAATTGTCGTTGACATATAGCAACGAAACCGGCGATTCACCGCCTATTACACTTACGATCGCAGAAAAGAAAGTGAAAAACTACAACAGTTGGAATCCGCAACCACCTTAGACATCATAAACCCAAGGTATCGCATACTTTGGATTTCATGCCCAACCAAATGAATTCCTTAGACATCACATGCCTAACAATTATAAAACCTGCATTTTAGTCTCGATATTGAAAACACTTTCCAATAATTTGTCGGGTAATTCAACAAAATTCCCGATAACATTATCGAATGCTCGTCGGAAACTTTAGTAGACGGCCGCACCCCCAATGCCGTCGACGAAGTGCTCTAAGGCGGAACACTGCAGCCGTGAGCACCCGAACAGATGCTTTTGGCGATAGGGTTCTCCTACAGTCACTTGGTCGGAGCTATGGGGCGTGGCTATCTAGTAAGGTTACTCGGCGAGTATCCTCGTATACTACGTAATTGCGACGTACTTTTGATCAACATCAAAATCCCATGGCAATCGATCAAATGAGACTAAACTGCTAGATTTATAAAATTCAAACTAGTTATCTCATAACTATTTGTGGATTCTAAATATTGTATCACAATCACATATAGCTAGACGAAGTTAAACTTTTCGATCAAATAATCAAACACCCAAACTTTCCCAACTATCTCAACACTTGAGCGGAGTCTAAAAAAGCACCTAGAACATACCACAGCACCTATGAACCAGCCGTAGAAGGGTCAACCAATGCCTCACCTGTGGCACCGCTGAACTACCACAAACTCTACAGTTTGATGTCGGTTCTGACGGTCACAGAATCGAGTTAGGGTTTCGTTCTTCTAGAGGGTCCACAGAATCACTTGCAAGATTTTCTGAAAATTTTAAACTCGGAAAAATCCAACTCTTGAAAAATTTCCAGCGGGGGAAAAATTGGGTTATTGATATCTGTTCAAACTTTTTAACATCGTCTAAATAACCCGAATACATGTTAGGATTACGATTACGAAACACTCCGAGTTGCTTTTGCAGAAAGTTAACATCACATGAAAATTTAGCAAAAACAAACAACACCTGAAACCCTAAAACCCAGAGACTGGAACACCCTGAAAATTTGAAGCCCAAAATCCAAATTTGACCCGAGGAGCTCGGTTTTGAGGCCAATGTGGCCGGCCACTTTGTGTCCAAATAGCCTCAAATTTTCCTGGTGTTCATGCTATATCACATATAACATTCTGCGGTTGTTTAAAAAATTTTTAGAGCTCAAATGAAATTCGACAGAAACTTGTTTAAAGGGTTTCAAGTTTCGGATTCATTTCGGTTTCGTAATCTAACAAACATCATAGAATTCTCTAGCTTGGCTCTGATACTACTGCAGGGTTGTCTAGCATGGCACCAAGGTTTCGGGAGGCATCATCCATGCTATTCTTAAAAATTTGCCGTATTAGCTAACCCTAACCTTAGAATCGTTACTAGAAAATCCGACGAAACTAAATGTAAACACTTTACATCTAAGTGAATGAGGGAATACAACCTTTGTAGACCGGTCCTTCACTTCTAAAGCTCCATGTTGTAGTCCCTTCGCTGCAAGTTGTGAAGACCCAGACTGTAGTAAGGGTTCACATGAAGAAACGAAC
This sequence comes from Agapanthus africanus, assembly GCA_030015575.1. Taxonomy (NCBI): domain Eukaryota; kingdom Viridiplantae; phylum Streptophyta; class Magnoliopsida; order Asparagales; family Amaryllidaceae; genus Agapanthus; species Agapanthus africanus. The sequence goes on along the minus strand of CM057342.1, from coordinate 445,458,493 downwards.
AAGCTTGCTCAATGTCTTCGAGGCCGAAGATGATCTACGTCGAGAAGACTCGAGCTCATGCTACCTCTTCACTAATGGTGAAATTAGTGAAGCAAACACCCTAAACTAAATGGCTAATAGTAGAGGATGATGAAACAGGAATTAGGCTCTCTTTAGATTTCTTTTTCTCACAAGTTATCATCACTTAGAAAAAGCTAGCAAGCTTTTTCTCTTGAGGAAGAAGAAGAAGTGATGAAGAGATGAATGAATTCTTGAGGTTAGAAATGCAACCATGGTTGGTATATGGCATGCCAAACCCTTGTAGAGAATAAACCAAGGCTAAAGGTTAGGGGTTGGGTTAACAAATATCTTAAGCTAGACAAACAAGTGGACTAAGTCAATGTTCTACTAGCTTCTCCAAGCTCATCCATGACTAATTCCAAATGTTTGAATTACTTAAAACTAATAAAACCCTAGCATTAACCTAGCATGGTGTGAGTCTCATACAAATATGTTGCATGTGTAACCTTGCATGACACAACAATATATATCACATATATATTTTGTGCAAAAAGAAAACAATAAATTTAACATATATCACATATATATCAATGTATCATCAGTGAGAAAAATGAATACTTAAGTGAGTTAATATTAGTTAATGTAATTTAATATATCAAATATATAATTATATATTAAATTATTAAATCAACTCTTGATTTAATAATCCGGCTATATCACATATAACCGACTAATATCAAATGCAACAACTTATTGAATCAACACTTGATCCGATAACCCGGTTATATCACATATAACCGACCATTGTCACAAGTCGCGAGAATAGAATGCGGTATCATATACTCTCATTAATCTCGGTCCCGCACATATCACATATGTGCACCTACTCCGTTTCGCATGAACCAGGAAACCTCTGTGTAGGACTCTAAAGACTCGTCAATACGCCGGCAGTAGGTGATGATCATATCAAACACCCACAAGCCACAAGCGGTCTGCTAAACGTAACGGCCAATCGGGTATTGAGCGGTCAGAAGATCAATAAGCAAGCCTGCTCATACTCCTGCGAATCCAATCAGTAACACTACCGTACAGTCCGGTCTCTTCGTCTAATATGTCGCATATCAAGGCCTGGGGGTGGTATAACGTCAGACCCCAATAGCCTGATAAGTCATGCCGATGCAAGGTCCATAACGGTTGGAGAAACTACTGATAACACTTACCAGTAAATCTCAGCAACCCTGGGCAGGGATTTCTGTTGGGCTTCCCTTGCACCTAGTCTAGGGTTTGGTAGCATCACTCATGCCACTTTAAAATTTAGAGAGGTGCAAAGCAAGCAAACCATGAATCTTTACTAGAAATTCTAGGGTAACAAGTTTGTATCACATACAAAGAACTAAAGAGATTAGGATTACAACCTTTGTAGTCCGTTCCTTCGCTTCATAAGCTCCGTATTGAGGTCCCTTCGCTGCGATCATCAAGAACTCCGACTCTCGTGAGGCTCCAAGAGGTGAATGTTGCATCTTGCTTGAAGTCTTCTTGATCTAAGATAATCTACCTTGAAGAATCTCTAACCCAAGCTTACACTTTACTAATGAACTTATTAGAGAAGAGAACACCCTAATCTAAGTGGCTAGAATAGATAAGGATGATGAATTAGGAATTTTGCTCTCTTTTGTTTTCAATGTCTCACACTTAATCATCAAAAACATAAAACCTAGTGAAGCTTTTTCAAGAGCAAGATGAAGAAGAACAAGATAAACCTTTTGTGATGAATAATGAATTATTGTTGTGGTTACAATTGCAACCATGGGTTAAGAATGAAAGGCTTAACCCTTATAGAGAATAAACCATAGGTTAGGGGTTTGGGTTGGGTTAACAAATATTTTCACAAAATATCAAAGGATGAAGACAAAAGTCAAACCTTCATGAAGCTTCATGAAAGCTCATCCAAACCTTAACCCTAATCCAAACCCTAACTAGGTTTAAACTCTAAAACCATGTTGCATTTGTAATCCTAACATGTTACAATATTATATATCATATATACAATATATTTTGTAACAAAAGAAAATAATACAATTAACATATATCGCATATACATCAATGTATTATCCAGTGTGAAAATGAATCAATAAAGCGAGCTTATATTAGTTAACGTAATGTAATATATCACATATATAATTATACATTAAATTATCGAATCAACACTTGATCCGACAATCCGGCTATATTGCATATAACCGACTAATATAACATGTACCAATTCATCGAATCAACACTTGATCCGATGACCCGGCTATATCACATATACCCGGCCGATATCACATATCGTGAGAATAGAATACGGTATCTCATATCGTATTAGTCTCGGTCCCGCACATATCACATATTTGCTCCTACTCCTTTTTGCCTGAGCCAGGAAACTTCTTTGTAGGACTCTAAAGAATCATCAATACGCCGGCAGTAGGTGATGATCATATCAAACACCCACAAGCTGCAAGCGGTCAGCGAAACGTAACAACCACCCAGGTATTGAGCGATCAGAAGATCAACAAGCAAGCCTGTACATTCTCCTGTGAATCCAATCAGTAACACTACCGTACAGTTCGGTCTCTTCGTCTCATATATCGCATATCAAGTCTAGGGGTGGTAAACGTCAGACCCCAGTAACCAATAAGTCGTGTCGATGTGAGGATCATAACGGGTCGAGAAACTACTGATAACTCTTACCAGTAGCACTCCATATCAGCCCTGGACAGGGACTTCTAGTTATAGCCAATCGAACACAGCACAATATCAAACCCCAATACCGGGAGAGACAAAACCCCTCCTATCGCTCATTGCTTCCATGTGATTCGGGACTGTACCCAAAAGCCACCATTTTGCACGCCTTCTTGGATGTGGTAAGGTGGAAATCAAAGCACAGTGGGAATCACACAAGACTCTATGATGATCTCGGGTCTACAGACTAACCTGTACCAGTGTCACCGGAGAACTGCTATTTGACGATTGGTATAATACCATCTAGGAGTTCTCGGTGAGTCGGTTCAGTGTACCCAGTCTCCACTGAGCACCCGTACACCATCTTTGATATCAAACACCGATGGATATGGGATCATCCAATGCCCATCATATGGGTAAAGATGCGTATACGCTAGTCTACTCTGGTGTATCGATGCCCTGTCTCGATACACCCTCGACTAGGAACATTTATAGGATGTACTCGTTGACTACCCTGGCCCCACTAGTATGATCTCATCATAGTCCCAGTAGTCAAGCACATATCCTAAGGGCTTTATCAATGTGTGAAAGCAAGATGGTAAACCAATACAAGTAAACATGTTAAGATAAAGTGAAACCAGATAGCATACTATCATATCGAGCAAGAAAGTCCTCACTATATATATCCAAGCATCCACTATAATATACATCATATGTACAACAATAGCCTCTAGGGCATATATACAACTAACAATCTCCCGCTTGCACTAAGGCCAGCTGTTGTAGTATCTCATACCTAACATCCCGAAGAGTCTCTCAAATTGTATCTGGGGAATGGCCTTCGTGAGTGGATCCGCAGTGTTGTCCTTCATGTCAACTCTCCTGACCTCGATCTCGTGGCGATCAACTATCTCCCGGATCAGGTGATACCGCCTCAGAATATGTCTAGATTTCTGATGAGACCTGGGTTCCTTGGCCAAAGCTACAGCTCCATTGTTATCACAATACAAAGGTATTGGATGCTCAATGGAAGGAATCACACCAAGTTCAGTGATGAACTTCTTCATCCAGACAGCCTCTTTGGCACCATCATAGGCAGCGATGTATTCAACCTCCATCGTCGAGTCTACCACTGTTTCTTGCTAGGAACTCTTCCAACAAACCGCCCCTCCATTTAGGGTAAAGAAAAATCCCGAGTGCGACTTTGAGTCGTCCTTATCACTTTGGAAGCTCGAATCGGTAAAGGACTCCACTTGGAGTTCTCCGTTACTATACACCAAGAACATATCCTTAGTTCTTCTCAAGTACTTGAGAATGTTCTTCACAGCTGTCCAGTGACTCTCTCCTGGATCTTCTTGATACCTACTCACTACACTTAGTGAGTATGATGTATATCGGGTCTGGTACATAGCATCGCGTACATGATAGAGCCTACTGCCGAAGCATAGGGTATCCCTTGCATGCGAGCTCTTTCCAAATTAGTCTTGGGAGACATCTCTTTGGAGAGATTGAGTCCAGAGATCGTGGGTTGGTTCCCACGCTTGGATTCTTCCATACTAAACCTCTTTAGTATGGTGTCATGTACCTGGATTGGGACAATCCCAGTATCCGTTTAGATCTATCTCTATAAATCTCAATTCTCAAAATGCAGGAGGCATCACCTAGATCTTTCATTGAGAATCTATGTGATAAGAAGAGCTTGACCGAGTGCAGCATAGGAACATCATTTCCTATCAAGAGTATGTCATCCACGTACAATACGAGGAAGATGACCTTACTCTCTGCAACCTTCTTGTATATACAAGGTTCATCTACATTCTTGATGAAGTCAAAATCTTTGACTACAACATCAAAACAGATGTTCCAACTCCGCGATGCCTGCTTTAACCCCTAGATGGATTTAAGCAGCTTGCACACCTTTCCACTACTCCCACTATCTACGAAGCCCTCTGGTTGAGTCATGTACACGCACTCCTCTAAATCACCATTTAGAAAGGCGGTCTTAACATCCATTTGCCAGATTTCGTAGTCATGGTATGCAGCAATGGCAAGTAAGATCCTGATGGATTTAAGCATAGCCACTGGAGAAAAAGTTTCGTCATAATCCACACCTGGTCATTGACGAAAACCCTTTGCAACAAGTCTAATTTTGAAAGTCTCCACATTTCCATCTACACAAAATTTCTTCTTAAAGATCCATTTACTCCCAATGGGTTTTACCCTTTCAGGAGCAACTTCCAAAGTCCATACTTTGTTGGTGTACATGAATTCCATCTCAGATCGCATTGCATCCAGCCACTTCACAGAGTCCCCACTCGTGATGGCCTGCTCGAAGCTAGTTGGGTCATCATCTTCCATGATGCAATCCTCGCTTCTACCGTCAATGAGAAAACAGTAGTATCTCTCAGGTGGATGAGGAACCCTACTAGATCGGCGGAGAGGCTGAAGTTCGTCAGGAACTACTGAATCCTCTAGTTCTACCAAATCTTCTGTTGCAGTTTGTGTAGCTGGAACTTCATCCAGTTCTACCTCATTGCCACTAATTTCTTTTTTAAGAAATTCCTTTTCTAAAAAGGTTGCATGCCGAGATACAAACACCTTTTGTTCCTCGGTGTGGTAGAAGATATACCCACGCGAATATTTAGGATATCCAATAAACTTACACAGAAAAAACCTTGCCCTAAGCTTATCTGGATTCTGTGTTTTCACATATGCCGGACAACCCCATATCTTAACGTAATTAAGATATGGTGTCTTTCCCTTCCATATCTCATATGGAGTGGATGACACAGATTTGGTGGGACCCATATTCAATAGGTCCGCAGCTTTTCCAGTGCATACCCCCAAAAGGAAATAGGCAACTCAGCAGTGCTCATCATAGAGCGCACCATATCTAATAGGGTGCGATTCCTCCACTCCGATACACCGTTGTGATGTGGTGTATAGGGAGAAGTAAGCTAAGAGACAATCCCATTCTCTTTTAGATAGTCCAGAAAATCATTGCTCAAGTATTCTCCTCCTCGATCAGATCAAAGGATCTTAATACTTTTACCCGTTTGGTTCTTTACTTCGTTCTTATATTCTCTGAATTTCTCAAAAGCTTCAGACTTGTGTTTCAATAGGAACAGGAAACACATGTCCGTATCTTGAGAGATCGTCAGTGAATGTAATGAAGTAGGAAGAACCGTTCCTGGCATGTGTAGACATGGGACCACATACATCACTATGTATCAGTCCCAAGGGTTCTGTAACTCTTTCTCTGTGTCCACTAAATGGAGTTTTGGTCATCTTTCCTTTGAGACATAACTGGCAAGTGTCATAAGATGAAAATTCGAACGGATTCAAATATCCATCATTATGTAACTTAGCTAGCCATATCGCATTGATATGACCTAGTCTACAATGCTACAAGAAGGATTCGTTCATTTCTGAACTCTTCCTTTTGTGTGTGTTTTGTACATTAAGTACTGTAGTTTGTTTGAGAACGTATATACCATTATTTAACGATCCTGATCCAATCAACTTTTGATTCAGGAATATGTTCATAACATTATCCTGTACTACAAAATTATATCCTTCTTTGCTCAATAAAGAAACTGATATAAGATTGCATATCAGGGTCGGAATGTAATAGCATTCGTTCAGAACCAATGTATTACCATTTGGTAATACAAGGTGATATTCGCCAACTGCTTTGGCTGCAACATTTGCACCATTCCCTAATCTTACGGAATGATCACCCTCTCCCAGTTCCCTACCTTTCCGTAGCCCATGTAACATATTACATATATGGGATCCCGATATGGTATCTAATACCCAGGACGTAGAGTGAACTGAGAAACAGTTCTCGATAACTAACACACCTGAAGAAGATGCATCAACATGCTTATTCTTCGTTTGGGTGGCGTGAGAATCCAGATATTCTCTTATTCCCTGCTCGGACTTATAAGAATTATAAGTTGGAGCAGGACCAACGTTCCCTTGCTCAGTATAATAAGCGGGTTCAATCAATACATGCATATTATTATCTTGATTAAGGCCTGACATGGTCGCTGCATGGAGAGAAAGAGAAGAAAACACTTTAGCGTATGCTCTTGAAAGATTAGATTGGTTATTATCTTATCTAATCAGGATGACTCCCACTTCTTTTTATCAAATCTTCCTAAAAACCGTAAAAGGTAAGATTAGCCGGGATTAATTACACCTTACAAGTTCATCAATCTTTCAGCCAGGCCAGTGTTGGTACTTTGGGGGAGGTTCCCCGTGCTTTTGCACGGACCTAATTAGAATAAATCTCGTTTTCCCAGAGGCATAACCCCATAAACACCTTTCTAGACACCTACTCGATTGGCTAATTGTCATGTGTAAAACTCTCCCGGGAGTAACTCTTACACGCAGTAAGTATCAGGATCCATCTATCTCATAGAAGGTATGCAATCTCATTGAAAATTTCAACAGTTGAAATTCCCGATAATGATTTTACCCCTAGCGTCCCATGACCTTGACGCAGGCCAACAAAGCATAGTCCGCTAGTGTCACGTCCCGAAAGTACGGAATATGACCGGCACTTAAACTACGAAACGTCTCGAGGCGTACGTAATCTAAGTAAGCCGAAAACCTAGAAAACCAAAACAAGAAAAGTAGTATAGTGAAGGAAAACCAATTTAAATCAAGTAGTTTTAATAGCATAAGCCGAATTATGCGTTTTTTTTTAAAAACATCAAATATTTCCTGAAAATTTCGGCAGAGTCTCCTTTGTAAATACTGGCCCCCAAACGGGATACAACATGAATAGTATACGAAATCAATAAAAGGCATCCCAAGCGGGAGCTAGCTCTTCGTCAATCGACGGTCACAACCACACAAGCAATATAATATACAACGCCAAGGGCGAGGATCAAAACTCAAAAGAAACTCAAAGCAGCATGAAATCCAAGGAAATATAACACGCGACTCTAAGGTCGAAAGAATAAACAACACTGGTCTCTATCTCTGAAATAATTACATGTTTGGTTGATGGAACTTCTACATACAACAGAATAATAATATACAAGGTATAATGATGGGTACGATACAAATAAACCCACCTACTAGCAAGTCACCCGAAAGAAGCAGTGCCAGCAAGCCGTAATGAAACCTGTACGGTAAACCTGCAAGAAACTGTGGCACAACGGGGGTGAGTTGCCAACTCATGAGTAGAAAAACATCTATGAACAGAAATCGCATGAACAACGCAATCCTAGGTCATATGATCATAATATATCCTCAAATATATAACCAGCGGCCTATAACAATGGCTAGGGTAAATATCTAACCCAAGTGTAATCTCATGTGCCCGTGTCCATGCCTCAGGTAGCAATATATCATATGGATGATGTATGAATGCATGAAACAGAATGCATGTACTGAAGAAAACTGCTTTCATAAATTAGTGAGATTTCTGTATCTTTTTAAAAACGAGGTATCATAAATGAAATCAGCATAAACAGTGCCTAGCATCGACACAAAACAAGTATCTAAATATCTCGATACCTCTGTGTCGCAATCTCTGTACCTCAATATCTCAAATATCTCTGTATGTCTCAACCTCACTATCTAGGGTGCCGTCAGTCCAGACCGGCCCCTACCATCAATCTCAAGACCACGACGGTATCCTCCGGATATTCGACACGTCGGGTAAAATCACCGGTAGGTAGTGCTCCCCTGCCAGGCTCATATCATCATCATCACACGCTTCTTGCCCCAAGGTACCTTACTGGGTCCACCATGTACCCGAAACGGTTCATCCAACTCCTCGAATCGGGTCTCGAAATCCATCAACAAACTCATGGTGGACGACTCATACATCATAGGAAAACCGCACTTTTCTTTTAAAAAGAGAGAAAGAAGTTTATAAGTGTTTTTGCGGTTTTCCCCCAAATCCAGGAAATCTCATGAAAATCCGAATCCAAATCCTCAATAGCATGTAAACAGAGAATATAGACATAAAAATCCATGAATGCGGCATATCAATGAATAATAACATGCATGAAGTAGAAAGTAATAACTACAATGTCTAAACTAGCATATAAGGCAAGTACACTAATATCATGTCTAAAGTATTAGCTAACAACCTATGTCAAATGAAATAGTATTTTCTAAAGTGTTCGTGACATGGCAATTACCGATGAAGATGTGTGTGAGCCGGCAAGTAAGTGTACGTGGTGCATACGCGTCATCGGTAATGGTGTTGGTGTCCTAACAGCATGATATCAACAATAGAATATGAATCAAAATGTAAGCAGGCGATGCGGAGCGGACAACAATAATGAGCGGGAGCTAAATACTAGACACAAAGATAACAAATCTATATTTAATATAAATCTAGTCTAACAACTACACTAAACTAAAGGGCTAAGCTAACTGGCTACTGAAGGTAAGGAAACCGCCTAACCTCAGAGTCGATACATATACCTACATGTATATGTTAGTCGGTGATCCTGCCTCAATAATATCACATCCGATACCATATCTATAATCAGACATTCCTAAGTCAAGAGTGCGGATCAAACATCAATATATAGCTCGTACGTAAATCCATCGTACGGCATCCCCAAATCTGGGTACAGGTCAGTATCTCATTCATCAAATTAATCATTTGGTATCCTCTTTATCAAAGATCATAATCCGGGGTACTGATCTACGTCTAGTACAATACTAATATCATCAATCTAATCATGATCTGACTACTGATCGACAGTCTCGTACAAACCGATATCATCAGCACATATCATCATGAAGAAGTATACATCGCCCAATACGGCCTATCATAAACATCCAAACATATCATATCTCATAAAACGATCATATGTCGATCGTTTCATTATTATCACTATTCACATGGTATCTTCGTCCAAGGATCCGTTCTGACATCATGACGAATCTCAAATACGAATCCTGCTATATCACCGATCTCACGGTCTCAAATCAATCTCATCGACTCACCTCAAATCCCAAATACTATCCTCAAATCCAGTCTATGAACACGTAGTCCCAAACCCATGTGAACACATAAATACATATTCCCGTATAAGTACAAATGATAGAAGAAATTATGCAAGTATGGGTGTGTGTGTGTGTGGTGCAACCACTACTCTAGGGTTTCGCAACACTAAACATATCCAATAACACCTAAAATCTATCTTTATCTTCAATAAACTCAACAGTATATAATCAATATATATGCGTGTATACGTATTCGTATATATCACCACGAACTGCGGGGTTGCTATACGCCATCCTCCCGACTTCTTCCCGTAGATATAAATCTACTCACCTGGTCCTCGCTCGCCGGCGCCGACGTCGCCACGCGCTTGTTTGTCGTCTCGAAGTCCATATGGGATACCTACATATCATAACGCACCGTATCGCATTAAAATCCGACTCATGACCAAAACGACACACGAATCCCATATAGGTCAAAACCTATGTTTGCTTTCACAGATCAACCCAAAGACCCTCGACGTCGGCGTACAAACGCCAAACCATTGAGAAAAACCCAAACACACCCATTTGCACATTCACAAACACTAAACATATATATGAAATAGGGTGAAATCATCAAAACCAATAAATTGATTAAATCGGTTTATTTCCAAAAAGTCTAGTAAGGGGGGCATTAACTGTTTTACTACAAGTCTTGATGTTTTAGCAAACTAGAGTTCACAATACTCACTAAATAGCCTAAATAGGCCACATAAATATTTACTATATTTTTAATCTTGCTAAATTTCCTTAAACCAAAATCTAGTTAGCATAATTACCCTTTTTGTTCAAAACTTGATGTTTTAACCAATAAAAACATTTTTACAAATTTTAGTGGTCATAATGCTCACTAATTAACATAATTAGGTCATACAAATATGCACTACTGTTTTATCTCACTAAAATATATAAATTTAAAAAAAACTAGTTTGCAATTTATATAATTATTAGAAATTCAATTTAACAAAAATGCAAACTAGCAACTAGATTAATTTTAGCAAGCAATTACATGTTAATCTACCCATCACAACCATAATCCAATAACCAAACCCTAATCTCCCTTCAAAACCATCCACTTGAAATTTCAAACTTGAATTCTAAACCCCTTTATTTGTTTTTTTAAAACACCAATTTAAGCTTGATTTAAACATTCAATTAACAACTAATAAATATGGATGAATCTTTATACCTCATGATCAAGAGATCAACATGAAGATCATAGTCTCCAAAATGCCAAATTTCCTCCAAGATCCATGCTAGCTTGGGCAAAGAAAGAATGGGTAGGAGTTAGATTTTGATTTTGTGGGATTTTTGAAGCATTTTGGATGATTTTTTTGATGAAGTTTGAAGAGAAAAGAGCAGAAGAAATGGTGGCTGCTGCTGTTGGAATTTTCGGCCAAGGGGAATGGGGAAGAGTGTGAGGGAATGGTGAAAAAAAATTCCAAGTCAAAGCCCTGTCATATTACCATAATACCCTTACCTCAAAATAATATATATAAAACCCTTTTTAAACTATTTCCTTCACATGAGATGAATACAAACAAGAGGGAAGAAAATATGGGCTGTTGATGGTGGTGGGGCCGGCCATGGTGGAGGGGTGAGGAAATGTTAGAGGTTACAAAGAAATTTCATGCAAAAAGACCCCCCTCAAGTTACCAAATTGCAAGTTTTAGTTAAATTATTTAAATTTTAGTTTTCCCTTAATTATAACCAATTAGAACATGAAATAAATTGCTAAAAATTTATATTACTAACTAGATTCTAGTTGTCATGGTTCTATAGGGTGTAATTAGCCTATTCAAATTTGTATTTATCGCTAATTTAATGTATTTTTAACAGCTTAAAATAATATTAAAACAATTAATTTCGGAAAAATTTTCAGAAAATTTGAAATTTCACCAGTGGCTCAATAAACACCAAATACTAACAATTACAGAGATAGAATATGTATATTTAATTTTATAATAAAGATATTTGTATTTTGAGTTTTTACAGAAAACCCCCTTATTTTACCGATTTTCCGAAATTTCACCGAAACGATTTTCAAAACGTTACAATCTTCCCCCCTTAAAGAAATTCGGTCCCCGAATTTAATTTAAAACTCCCCCCAAATACTAAAATATTTCAGCAAAACCATCAAGTCGTCGGGGCTCGGAAATCATAAATACATAAAACAAATCGTAGCGCAATGCATGCGCATGAAAAATGAGCATATAACTCAAAATCAAAACTCCGTCAAGCATCCCGCAATCATCGGAGTCATGGGGAAGACATCAATGCCAAATCCAAAGCAAAACCAATATGATATAACTCGAAACTATACATGTAAATATCAAATCTATATATTCAAATATCTGAAGGTAATGCATGCAAAATCTACTAAAGTCGATGTGCAATGCGCATAACACTGCACAGTGGCGGACGTCTATCATAAGAAAATAACCATATACATATATACCTTTTGTTTAATGTGCACGTTCCGCCGTTTTTGAAAATAATTTAGAAGGGTTTCCTTGTTTTAAACGTTTCGTGTCATATCAGACACGTAGGTAAATACTGAGATTATAGTTCGCTTTTTGGAAATCCCTTGAAATCTATCCATCCATGCAAAATATATTCGGGTACTGTCCTCTGACTAGTCCTGCTTCGTACAAAAACACATAGTCAATATCATAAAAACGTACTGCCCCATAAGAAATCAATCCCAAAATATGCATATGAATACTACGTGCGTCTGGTGCGTACGGAAATCAAAATCCATGGATGTGCCATACATGTGCACAAAACAACATCAAGGTGCAACGGTTGTGCACGAAACATCTGTCATAGGCAACGTGTGTGCCTGACAGCAAAATCAGGTGCATCTGACATGCACGAAAAATCTCGATTTAGTGCATCTGTGTGCACTAAAATCGCATCTCAAAACATGCGCTCAACATACGCGAAAATCCAAATCCGGTGCATCCATCATACAGGAAATCATGAAATCCAATATCAAGCGCTGAACATGCGCAAAATCCAATCAGGTGCACAAGGTGCACAAAACAATATCGAATATCACAATTGAAATCGAAGTCCAGTGCATCTAAGTGCACAAAATGCGTATCACTGCACTACAAGCATATGTGAACTATACCGAGTGCAAAAACCAAAGTGTGTATGTACATATGCACAAAATCAACTCACTGTATGAAACCCATATAATCATAAATATATGAAACTAAGGCACGAAAACGATATCAAGTGCAACAATTGTGCAAAAAAAAAATCGTAAATACTCAGTAGGTGCAACCATGGTGCATGAAAACAAATATCATGAAACTCAATCATCAAAATCAGTCATGCGAATAGATCGCCCAAAATACCGAAATCAAGTATGGCGGAATAGTCCCGCTCAAGCATATCCTCTAAGAGTCTCTAGCCAACTGTCGTGGTCACTAATAGCATGTCTCGTCGACGATCCTGAACTCTGGCCTGCTGGTGTGTGTAACATGACCCCTCCTGGGTCCAAGTTCTCTCGTAAATTATTCCAGAAAGGTCCTGTCGAGGTCTCTCCCAAGTCTCGTTTCTGCCGAACTGCCCGGAAGTCATCATCCTTTTACTATATCTATTTCTTGTTCCAGAACGGCTGCATACTCATCACGACTCCTCTTGGAATATATATCCATAGTCAACGCTCCTGCTTGCGTATCACATCTCTGATGTCGGCGGAGTGGAACGTCACCTCATCAAGATCTCGTACGAACCTCTTACTCCACTTTTCTCTAATGTCGACTGCTTCGGACTCACCTCGTCGTGGCTGCATGGACTGAGCTCCAACGGCTATCCTCGTAACTGGAGTCTCCCAAGAAATGCATCTCACCACCTAGCATCCGAATGAAGTCGAACCATCCGATCAATTCGTCAAAACCTCATAATCCCCTAAGAGCTCAACATCTTGGGTACAGTTTAACAGTATCGAGTACATACCACAGTATCGATGGTCCAGCCGTAGAAGGGCAAACCCAAGCCTCACTAATGGCACCGCGGAACTGCCGCAAACCCTAAGGTTCAAAGGCTTTCACACGGTCATTAAGTCATGTTAGGGTTTCATTCTTCTAGAGGGTCCATAGAATTACCTGCATGCTCTTCCGAATACATTAAACTTGGAATAATAGGTTTCTGACATTCGATCGTCTCTGTCAACTCTCAACGTCACCGCGTGAAGTCGTCTCTAGTTGGAATCAATTATCTGATGACCTCGCATCGGGGTAGCGAACGAACCATATGTCCTAGTCATTCATCATCGGGCGACTAGCGACCTTCTATCATCTCTTAGTACAACTCGTACTGCAATAGCTCCAACATCTGGGGGATATCTCGTCATTCGCAGCAATAACTGGCTCACACTTCTGCACGCTGAACAGTGCCTCAATCATCATGAGCAAGCAATACACCAACGGTCATCAAAATCTGGTTGGCTTCTATCAGTGGCTCAATCCTCTGGTGCTGATCTGCATGTCCGAGTAATCTCATACAGCGATCCATCCAACGCTCGTGGCGCAAAAACACCATAAAAAGACACATCTCTGCAATCGTGTGTCGCCGGAATTACGCCCTGGTCAGTCCTCGTCCGTAATGAGCTCGTGTTGACCGCAACTCTAGCCGTAGCTCTCCCTGCCCGTAATCGTGGCAGCCAAACCATAACTGATACCGATGAGGCTAAATTAGGAATGAATATAATACTGAACAAAGAAATGTACATCCTAAGGCATCTTAAGTGGAGTAGCGTATCGTAAGTATGCTGCGGAACATACCCACGGTACGTCACTCTACTTTAGTCACCTATTCCATCAACCAAGGGTCATCCTATGCTCTAAAGGTAAAACCTAACGCTCTGATACCAACTTTGTCACGTCCCGAAAGTACGGAATATGACCGGCACTTAAACTACGAAACGTCTCGAGGCGTACGTAATCTAAGTAGGCCGAAAACACAGAAAACCAAAACAAGAAAAGTAGTAGAGTGAAGGAAAACCAATTTAAATCAAGTAGTTTTAATAGCATAAGCCGAATTATGTGTTATTTTTAAAAACATCAAATATTTCCTGAAAATTTCGGCACTCCTTTGTAAATACTGGCCCCCAAACGGGATACAACATGAATAGTATACGAAATCAATAAAAGGCATCCCCAAGCGGGAGCTAGCTCTTCGTCAATCGACGGTCACAACCACACAAGCAATATAATATACAACGCCAAGGGCGAGGATCAAAACTGAAAAGAAACTCAAAACAGCATGAAATCCATGGAAATATAACGCGCGACTCTAAAGTCGAAAGAATAAACAACACCGGTCTCTATCTCTGAAATAATTACATGTTTGGTTGATAGAACTTCTAGATACAACAGAATAATAATATACAAGGTATAATAATGGGTACAATACAAATAAACCCA
Organism: Agapanthus africanus; assembly: GCA_030015575.1. Lineage (NCBI taxonomy): Eukaryota > Viridiplantae > Streptophyta > Magnoliopsida > Asparagales > Amaryllidaceae > Agapanthus > Agapanthus africanus. Next base: position 445,443,311 of record CM057342.1, on the reverse strand, counting down.
CCTACTAGCAAGTCACCCGAAAGAAGCAGTGCCAGCAAGCCGTAATGAAAACTGTACGGCAAAACCTGCAAGAAACTGTGGCACAACGGGGGTGAGTTGCCAACTCGTGAGTAGAAAAACATCTACGAACAGAAATCGCATGAACAACGCAATCCTAGGTCATATGATCATAATATATTCTCAAATATATAACCAGCAGTCTATAACAATGGCTAGGGTAAATATCTAACCTAAGTGTAATCTCATGTGCCCGTGTCCATGCCTCAGGTAGCAATATATCATATGGATGATGTATGAATGCATGAAACAGAATGCATGTACTGAAGAAAACCGCTTTCATAAATTAGTGAGATTTCTGTATCTTTTTAAAAATGAGGTATCATAAGTGAAATCAGCATAAACAGTGCCTAGCATCGACACAAAACAAGTATCCAAATATCTCGATATCTCTGTGTCGCAATCTCTGTACCTCAATATCTCAAATATCTCTGTATGTCTCAATCTCACTATCTAGGACGCCGTCAGTCCAGACCGGCCCCTACCATCAATCTCAAGACCACGACGGTATCCTCCGGATATCCGACACGTCGGGTAAAATCACCGGTAGGTAGTGCTCCCCTGCCAGGCTCACATCGTCATCATCACGCGCTTCATGCCCCAGGGTACCTTACCGGGTCCACCATATACCCGAAACGGTTCATTTAACTCCTCGAATCGGGTCTCGAATTCCATCAGCAAACTCATGGTGGACGACTCATACATCATGGGAAAACCGCACTTTTCTTTTAAAAAGAGAGAAAGAAGTTTATAAGTGTTTTTGCGGTTTTCCCCCAAATCCAGGAAATCTCATGAAAATCTGAATCCAAATCCTCAATAGCATGTAAACAGTGAATATAGAGATAAAAATCCATGAATGCGGCATATCAATGAATAATAACATGCATGAAGTAGCAAGTAATAACTACAATGTCTAAACTAGTATATAAGGCAAGTACACTAATATGATGTCTATACTATTAGCTAACAACCTATGTCAAATGAAATAGTATTTTCTAAAGTGTTCGTGACATGGCAATTACCGATGAAGATGTGTGTGAGCTGTCAAGTAAGTGTACATGGTACATACGCGTCATCGGTAATGGTGCTGGTGTCCTAACAGCATGATATCAACAATAGAATATGAATCATAATGTAAGCAGGCGATGCGGAGCGAACAACAATAATGAGCGGGAGCTAAATACTAGACACAAAGATAACAAATCTATATTTAATATAAATCTAGTCTAACAACTACACTAAACTAAAGGGCTAAGCTAACTGGCTACTGAAGGTAAGGAAACCGTCTAAACTCTGAGTCGATACATATACCTACATGTATATGTTAGTCGTTGATCCTGCCTCTATAATATCACATCCGATACCATATCTATAATCAGACATTCCCAAGTCAAGAGTGCGGATCAAACATCAATATATAGCTCGTACGTAAATCCGTCGTACGGCATCCCCAAATCTGGGTACAGGTCAGTATCACATTCATCAAATTAATCATTTGGTATCCTCTTTATCAAAGATCATAATCCGGGGTACTGATCTACGTCTAGTACAATACTAATATCATCAATCTAATCATGATCTGACTACTGATCGACAGTCTCGTACAAACCGATATCATCAGCATATATCATCATGAAGAAGTATACATCGCCCAATACGGCCTATCATAAACATCCTAACATATCATATCTCATAACACGATCACATATCGATCGTTTCATTATTATCACTATTCACATGGTATCGTCGTCCAAGAATCCGCTGTGACATCATGACTTATCTCATATACGAATCCTGCTATATCACCGATCTCACGGTCTCAAATCAATCTCATCGACTCACCTCAAATCCCAAATACTATCCTCAAATCCAGTATGTGAACACGTAGTCCCATACCCATGTGAACACATAAATACATATTCCCGTATAAGTACAAATGAAAGAAGAAATTATGCAAGTATGGGTGTGTGTGTGTGTGGTGCAACCACTACTTTAGGGTTTCGCAACACTAAACTTATCCAATCACACCTAAAATCTATCTTTATCTTCAATAAACTCAACAATATATAATCAATATATATGTGTGTATACATATTCGTATACATCACCACGAACTGCGGGGGTGCTATACGCCATCCACTCGACTTCTCCCCGTAGATATAAATCTACTCACCTAGTCCTCGCTCGCCGGTGCCGACGTCGCCACGCTCTTGTTTGTCGTCTCGAAGTCCACATGGGGTATCTACATATCATAACACACCGTATCACATTAAAATCCGACACATGACCAAAACGACACACGAATCCCACATAGGTCAAAATCTATGGTTGCTTTCACAGATAAACCCAAAGGCCCTCGACGTCGGCGTACAAACGCCAAACCATCGAGAAAAAGCCAAACACACCCATTTGCACATTCACAAACACTAAACATATATATGAAATAGGGTGAAATCATCAAAACCAATAAACTGATTAAATCGGTTTATTTCCAAAAAGTCTAGTAAAGGGGGGGGGGTCGTTAACCGTTTTACTACAAGTCTTGATATTTTAGCAAACTAGAGTTCACAATACTCACTAAATAGCCTAAATAGGCCACATAAATATTTACTATATTTTTGATCTTGCTAAATTTCCTTAAACCAAAATCTAGTTAACACAATTACCCTTTTTGTTCAAAACTTGATGTCTTAACAAATAAAAACATTTTAACAAATTTTAGTGGCCATAATGCTCACTAATTAACATAATTAGGTCATACAAATATGCACTACTATTTTATCTCACTAAAATATATACATTTAAAAAAAACTAGTTTGCAATTTATATAATTATTACAAATTTAATTTAACAAAAATGCAAACTAGGAACTAGATTAATTTTAGCAAGCAATTACATGTTAATCTACCCATCACAACCATAATCCAATAACCAAACCCTAATCTCCCTTCAAAACCATCCACTTGAAATTTCAAACTTGAATTCGAAACCCCTTTATTTGTTTTTTTAAAACACCAATTTAAGCTTGATTTAAACATTCAATTAACAACTAGCAAATATGGATGAATCTTTATACCTCATGATCAAGAGATCAACATGAAGATCATAGCCTCCAAAATGCCAAATTTCCTCCAAGATCCATGCTAGCTTGGGCAAATAAATAATGGGTACGAGTTAGATTTTGATTTTGTGGGATTTTTGAAGCATTTTGGATGATTTTTTTGATGGAGTTTTGAAGAGAAAAGAGAAGAAGAAATGGGGGTTGATGCTGTTGGAATTTTCGGCCAAGGGGAATGGGGAAGAGAGTGAGGGAATGGTGAAAAAAAATTCCAAGTCAAAGCCCTCTCATATTACCATAATACCCTTACCTCAAAATAATATATATAAAACCCTTTTTAAACCATTTCCTTCACATGAGATGAAGACAAACAAGAGGGAAGAAAATATGGGTTGTTGATGGTGGTAGGGCTGGCCATGGTGGAGGGGTGAGGAAATGTGAGAGGTTACAAAGAAATTTCATGCAAAAAGACCCCCCTCAAGTTACCAAATTGCAAGTTTTAGTTAAATTATTTAAATTTTAGTTTTCCCTTAATTATAACCAATTAGAACTTGAAATAAATTGCTAAAAAATTTATATTACTAACTAGATTCTAGTTGTCATGGTTCTATAGGGTGTAATTAGCCTATTCAAATTTGTATTTATCGCTAATTTAATGTATTTTTAACAGCTTAAAATAATATTAAAATAATTAATTTCGGAAAAAATTTCAGAAAATTTGAAATTTCACCAGTGGCTCAATAAACACCAAATACTAACAATCACATAGCTAGAATACGTATATTTAATTTTATAATAAAAATATTTGTATTTCGAGTTTTTACAGAAAACCCCCTTATTTTACCGATTTTCCGAAATTGCACCGAAACGATTTTCAAAACGTTACAGCTAGTCAAGTTCAACCCATACATTTCTTGATTGAATTAAACCCACCCGCATGACCCTTGACGCAGGCTAACAAAGTCGTACGACCACCCTAATCCAATCGCATCTCATGTTACAAATAAGCACTAGTTAGCTATCGCACACTACGCCTTGACGCAGGCCAACAAACGTAGCACGAATACTAAGTAGTATTTATCTGAAATGTCGGAGGGCTACGCTGGTTTTTCAGAAAACCTATTGGGTAATGAACTTGATATCGTTGTAGAAACAAGTGATTTTGAAAATGAGTGTTTTTGAGGCTTTTCTAGTTTCGCTAAAGAGGTCACTCCCGGTGAAGGGACCTCGGCTCTTTCCTTATCGAATAAGGTGCAGGATATTTCACAAATACCGCTGTACAAAGCAAGAACTATAGAAGAAATCAAAAACTAAACCGTGAGTTTGTAGCATCTGCCAGTTTTTCTAAAGAGGTCACTCCCGGTGAATGGATCTCGGCTTTTTCCTCATCGAATAAGGTGCAGGGTATATCACATATACCACTATGCAAAGCAAAAACTGTTGCTACCGTTTTTGAAAATTTGATTCTACAATATCTTTTAGGTTTCTTTTCTTTTATTAATCTCATAAATAAATCCCATCATTTATGCTTCCTAAGCATCACAGAAGAAACGAAAATACAACGTACGCTTATGCCATCCGCATTCGCCACAATGTTCCGTTATGCACCGTCAGGTTACTTAACTAACGGTATATCGGGACGGGACTAGCGCGGGTGCAAAACATAAGCAACGTTTATTATATATCATATATACATTAATAAAGAATTCATCTCACACATATAATATGATCACATCACAGTATATCAGCAGCAGAAGAAACATATGAAATATTGGATATACTAGGAGGTCCGTGTTTTATTTCGAGCCTGTATAAAACACGGATTCCACGGTCGCGATGAATAGCCAAACCCACATCCCTAGACCCCTACGAGAGTGACAAGTAACACTGTCGATTCTATGGTTAGGAGACCCTGTCTCGACTCCTCGAGATGGCCTCCCACTAGACCCTAGAATCCGGTTACTTGTGCTCCCCTCCTTGGGTCTATCTTAATGCGGAAAAGTAAATAATATACAATGGTGACATCACCCTCAACCCGGAAGTGCCCTAATAAAAGAATATTATATACATTGAATTTTACATGAATGAAAATAAAAACCCTCATCTCACATAAAACCCCCCGGCTATTCAGAACACGACGATCCATTATAACATATCACAGCAACATATAATATCTCATATTTTCAACGTAAGCAAGTATGCTTATCCCGATTGTCATTGATGTATAGCAACGAAGCCGGCAATACCCCACATACTACACTTACGGTCGCAGAAAAGAAAAGTGAAAAAATACAATATTTAGAATCCACAGTCACCTTAGACATCGTAAACCCGAAATATCATATATTACGGATTTCATGCCTAACTATATGAATTCCACATATTGTATCACAATCACAGAATATCATGATGATGTTTAACATTTCGATCGAATAAACATACACTCATAAATTACCCCCATGAGCTCAACACTTGATCAAAGTCGAAACATTCAAAAACCGTGCCACAGGGTCATGGACCAGCCGTAGAAGGAGTTAACCAATGCCTCACCTATGACACCACGGAACTACGGCAAACCCTAGGGTTCGTTCGCGGTTCCGTGGGCATAGAATCGAGTTAAGATTAGTATAGTCTTCTAGGGGGTCAATAGGGGTACTTTCACGATTTTACGAATATAATCAACTTCGGAAAATTTCAACACTTGGAAATTTCAGCGGGGTACAAAATGTGGTGTGCGAAGTTCGATCAAACTGCTCAAAATAGTCAAGGTTACCAATACAGTGTTAAAATATACGACTACGAAGCACTACGAATTAAGCCAATGTCAAACTAATCATCACATGAAAATTGGGCTAAATAAACAATACTAGGAAACCCAAAATGGAGACATGAGAGCACAGGGGGAATACGAGGGGCAGAGGAGCCCATGGGGCCAGCCTGGCCGGAATTTTAGGCCTAGGGCTCGGCCAAAATCCAACCCCTCCCTCCGTATTTCTCCCATGATCTTAGAATGTCCCAAATATCATTCTGCACCTGTTTGAAAAATTTTTAAAGGACTTTTTGGAAAATTTCCAGAGAGCAAAATGGGGGTTTCAAAATACCGTATTTCAGAGTCGATTTCGTTTTCGTAATTGTTTTAACACCGTATCTAGAATTCTAATTTGGCTCTGATACCACTGTTGGGCTTCCCTTGCACCTAGTCTAGGGTTTGGTAGCATCACTCATGCCACTTTAAAATTTAGAGAGGTGCAAAGCAAGCAAACTATGAATCTTTACTAGAAATTCTTGGATAACAAGTTTGTATCACATAAAAAGAACTAAAGAGATTAGTATTACAACCTTTGTAGTCCGTTCCTTCACTTCATAAGCTCCGTGTTGAGGTCCCTTCGCTGTGATCATCAAGAACTCTGACTCTCGTGAGGCTCCAAGAGGTGAATGATGCATCTTGCTTGAAGTCTTCTTGATCTAAGATAATCTACCTTGAAGAATCTCTAACCCAAGGTTACACTTCACTAATGAACTTATTAGAGAAGAGAACACCCTAATCTAAGTGGCTAGAATAGATGAGGATGATGAAGTAGGAATTTTGCTCTCTTTTGTTTTCAATTTCTCACACTTAATCATCACAAACATAAAACCTAGTGAAGCTTTTTCAAGAGCAAGAAGAAGAAGAAGAAGCTAAAACTTTTGTGATGAATAATGAATTATTCTTTTGGTTACAATTGCAACCATGGGTTAAGAATGAAAGGCTTAACCCTTGTAGAGAATAAACCATATGTTAAGGGTTTGGGTTGGGTTAACAAATATCTTCACAAAATATCAAAGGATGAAGACAAAAGTCAAACCTTCATGAAGCTTCATGAAAGCTCATCCAAAGCTTAACCCTAATCCAAACCCTAACTAGGTTTAAACTCTAAAACCATGTTGCATTTGTAACCCTAACATGTTACAATATTATATATCACATATACAATATATTTTTTAACAAAAGAAAATAATACAATTAACATATATTGCATATACATCAATGTATTATCCAGTGAGAAAATGAATCAATAAAGCGAGCTTATATTAGTTAACGTAATGTAATATATCACATATATAATTATACATTAAATTATCGAATCAACACTTGATCCGACAATCCAGCTATATTGCATATTACCGACTAATATAACACGTACCATTTCATCGAATCAACACTTGATCCGATGACCCGGCTATATCACATATACCCGGCCGATATCACTTATCATGAGAATAGAATACGGTATCTCATATCGTATTAGTCTCGGTCCCGCACATAACACATATGTGCTCCTACTCCTATTTTCCTGAGCCAGGAAACCTCTGTGTAGGACTCTAAAGAATCGTCAATACGCTGGCAGTAGGTGATGATCATATCAAACCCCACAAGCAGCAAGCGGTCAGCTAAACATAATAGCCACCCAGGTATTGAGCGATCAGAAGATCAACAAGCAAGCTTGTACATTCTCCAGTGAATCTAATCAATAACACTACCGTACAGTCCGGTCTCTTCATCTTATATGTCGCATAACAAGTTTAGGGGTGGTAAACGTCAGACCACAGTAACCGATAAGTCATGTAGATGTGAGGCTCATAACGGGTCGAGAAACTACTTATAACTCTTACCAGTAGCACTCCATATCAGCCCTGGCCTGGGAGTTCCAGTTATAGCCAATCGAACACAGCACAACATCAACCCCCAATACCGGGAGAGACGAAACACCTCCTATCGCTCATTGCCTCCATGTGATTCGGGACTATACCCAAAAGCCACCGTTTTGCACACCCTCTTGGACGTGGTAAGGTGGAAATCAAAGAACAGTGGGAATCACACAAGACTCTATGACGATCTCGGGTCTACATACTAACATGTACCAGTGCCACCGGAGAACTGCTATCTGACGATAGGTATAATACCATATAGGATTTCTCGGCGAGTCCGTTCAGTGTACCCAGTCTCCACTGAGCACCCATATACCATCTTTGATGTCAAACACCGATAGATATGTGATCATCCATCGCCCATAATATGGGTCAAGATGCGTATACGCTAGTCTACTCTGGTGTATCGATGCTCTGTCTCGATACATCCTCGACTAGGAACAGTTATAGGATATACTCGTTGACTACCCTGGCCCCACTAGTATGATCTCATCATAGTCCCAGTAGTCAAGCACATATCCTAAGGGCTTTATCAACATGTGAGAGCAAGACAGTAAACCAATACAAGTCAACATGTTAAGACAAAGTGAAACCAGATAGCATACTATCATATCGAGCAAGAAAGTCCTCACTATATATATCCAAGCATCCACTATAATATACATCATATGTACAATAATGGCCTCTAGGGCATATATACAACTAACAATTTCATGCTATGGCCAATCGAGCATAGCTCAACATCAACTCCCAATACCGGGAGAGACGAATCCCCTCCTATCGCTCATTGCCTTCATGTGACTCGGGACTGTACCCAAAAACCACCGTTTTGCATGATCTCATGACCGTGGTATGGTGGAAATCAAAGCACAGTGGGAATCACACAAGACTCTATGATGATCTCGGGTCAACAGACTACCCTGTACCAATGTAACCAGAGAACTGCTATCTGACGATAGGTATAATAACATCTAGGAGTTCTCGGCGAGTCCGTCAAGTGTACCCAGTCTCCACTGAGCACCCGTATACCTTCTCTGATGTCAAACACCAATGGATATGGGATCATCCATCGCCCATCATATGGGTCGAGAAGCGTATACGCTAGTCTACTATGGAGTATCGATGCCCTGTCTCGATACTCCCATGACTAGGAACATTTGAAGGATGTACTATCGACTACCTTGTCCCCACTAGTATGATCGCATCATAATCCTGGTAGTCAAGTACTAATCCTAAGGGCTTTATCAACATATAATAGAGAGACAATTGTTGGGGTAAAAATTTACACCCTGGTTGACCAAGTCAAAATCAAAGTCAACCCCAAGCCAAGTGGGCCCAAGCCCAGATCCAGTGGGCCCATGCCCGGGTCGAGCCCGAACATGAAGCGGCCGGCCTTCCCCACGCCAAGATAAAATTTTTGTAATAAATAATTTTGTTGCATTTTCTTTTATTTTATTTTCGGATAAATGTAAGGAAAATAGGCATAAAGCCAAATTTTTGTAAAGCCCATGGCTTATGTGCAAAAAGAAATGGCACATGAGCCATGGGATAGGCAAAATGCCATTTTGTGAAGCCCAAGGGGCTATGTGTAAAATATATGGCCTATAAAGGCAAAGATAATGAAATATCTCACTAACTTTTTCTCTCTCTAAAAAAAAAGTTTCCAGATCTGAGATCTATTCTTCTTCTTCAAGGTTCCAAAACCTTCTTCTTTCTCTTGAATTAAATCAAGAGTTTTACTCCTCTTTTTATAAAACAAATTAGTTTTTCACCAAAAAACCCACAAAGGGGAACCTGGATCTGTCATCAGATCTTAAAAAGGAGAGATTTTGAGATTTCACATCTCTTGATCTTCAAGATCCAGCAAGCAACAGGAGGAAGAAGAAGAACCACTTCCATTAAACCCAAAACACATTCAGGAGCCCGACTCCTCTCTGATTTCTCTTTTGAGAAATCTTTTTTCAGGCTAAAAGCCTCTTGTCCTCTCCGGCGCGCAGCGCTCATGCGCAAAGCGCCCACGTGCCGACACGTGGCGCGCGCGCTTGCGCTCCAGCACGCAGCGCACGTGCGCAAAGCGCCCGCGTGCCGACACGTGGCGCGCGCGCTTGCGCACCTGCGCGCTTGCGCAATTGCGCAAAGCGCCCGCGTGCCGACACGTGGCGCGCGCGCGCTTGCGCACCTGCGCGCAGCGCGCATTGCGCAAAGCGCCCGCGTGCCGACACGTGGCGCACGCGCGCGCTTGCGCACCTGCGCGCAGCGCTCATGCGCAAAGCGCCCACATGCCGACACGTGGCGCGCGAGCTTGCGCACCTGCGCGCAGCGCTCATGCGCAAAGCGCCCACGTGCCGACACGTGGCGCGCTTGCGCCTGAGTGCACAGCACCTAAGCGCACAGAGCTCAAGGCGCTGGCCCCCTCGCATCCCTTGGATGCCTTTTCCCCCTCTTTTATATACATACATATACATATACATATGTATACAAATTCACACATATACATACTCCGCAACATTCTCCCCGTAAAAACTCTGCGTGGCTCCCGATATATCCAAAACCCCCCCTTCAGAACAGAACACACGTACACTGCACATTGAGTTCGCATGACCAGTTTAACCCGTTAATCGGATGTTCCCTCGCCCCAAAGGCGAGGGGTAATTAACGGCAGCTTAGTTCGCAGCTGCCGGAGATTCGGATCCCCACAATCATTAAACCCCGGCCTACCCTAGACAGGGGGAATCTGTAGTACGCCTGACAAACGCGCGCGTATTCCCATCTCACTGGGGTGACGAAAAACACCCTACAGATTCTGGCACGCCCGGTGGGACACTCTCTCCTCCCATATTTCGGGTTAAACGTTCATGCGAACTCAATCAATATACATACCTGTATTTATACTAAAAATAATGCTTTTTTATGCAGATTTTCAAGCAATCAACCTTCGACGACAATGTCTCCCCAGACGAATTCAGCTTCCAACATGACCCCGATTCCGTACGTGGTCAAGATCAACGCTCGCATGGTTCTCCCCGCGAGCCTCAGTCGACAATGGGAGGAACCGCCCCGCCAGTTTGGCTCTGTCATCATCTACCCTGCCGGAAGCGCTCATCTGGCAGAGATCCCAGCGGAACAGGTGGCCAAGCCGGTCCCAAGGGGCAAGAGGCCGAATGTTGTGATTGCTAAGGCACCACAACCGAAACTTAAGATGGTGTCTGAACGACTCCCTGGCGCTCTAGCTGGGGGCAAGACTTCCGGTGCGAAGGGCAACATCAAATGTCGCGGACGAGCTCAGATGATGACTCCAACAAACGCGCAATCGAGCGTATCTCCAAAGCCCTCCATCGCACAGTCTGCGGTGTCTTCCCGAAGAGCCGAAGTCTGCCAGGAGCTTAGAACAGAAAAGTTAAGGCAGAAGCGGCTCAGGTATCGAGCCAACAAGAGGGCCAGGGCTTCGGCCAAATGGAATCATGTGAAGTTCCAAGTGCAGGGTTGCCCCGCGACGACGGCTGAGTCGGACTTAAGAATCAGCAATTCCTTCGAGCCTCTGAAGTGGGTTCAGAAAAATGCCATGACCGCCAGAATCAAGAAGACAGCGGTCCGAATAGTGCCACAAAGAGACGTGTCCCGGCCCCAACAGAAGAAGTATGACACTGTCTCCTCAAGAGTCCATCAAGCACTCTGTACCGCACGAAAGCAGCGGGGCAAACCCAGAAAAGAAGCGCCAGCACCATTCAAGAACCTGGTTAGGCCAGCCGCCTTCAATCGACTACCAGCTACCGAAACAAGGGGGTCAAGACAGCAATCCATGAAATCAGCTGCCAATGATAGAAAGACGGCCGGATACATCATCCATACGGTCTATATGGCGGGCGGACGCCCCAGCGACAACCTTCGCAGCAAAAGCAAGGATGGGGCCACCACATCCCAAGCCCAATCTAGCCTGAATGTGGTCGCCGCCGCTCAAGAACAGCCGCCCCCGCTGGATGAAGAAAACCCTCTCGATGAGGATGATAGGCAGAAAGACCCCTCGGTCCACACAGAGTCAAGCTCGGACAGCGAGGAAGAGCTGACTTTCCGCCCCAGGACTGCGGAGCAAGAGCTGCTTCAAGAGCTTCGAAAACAGCTCAGGAGCAAAGATAAAGAGATGGCCAAGCTCTATTCGAAGATTGACGACTTAACGAACGTGGTGATGCAGCTTACGGCTCAAATTGCTCGAGCGCCTCCCAATCAAGCACAAGCCGCTACTAATCAGCCGGGTGATGACAATCCGAGGCAGCCAATGCCTGTTCCTTCGGGTCCAAGACTGGTCGAGCCACATGAGAGCCGTCCACACTCCGCTTCTGGGGACGCCTTGGCCCCAGATAATACTATCCCGCTAACACAGGATCGGATAATGGATTTGGTCACCAGCAAGGTTAAAACATTGGTGGCCGAAGCTGAAGCTCAGAAAGAAATCGGCAGTAGCGGGCGGCCAAATCCCGCGCAGTACGATCTGATTGAGTTCCCAAGCGGCTACGTTATTCCTAAGTTCGGAAGATTTGATGGAACGGGGAATGCAAATCAGCACGTCGCCCACTTCAAAGTATCGTACGGAAATACGGGGGGCAATGACGCGCTCCTTCTTCGTCAGTTTGTCAATAGCCTGACCGGCGTCGCCTTCGACTGGTATGCGAGTATACCGGACGGGTCCGTCATTACCTTTGCCCAAATGGAGTCCCTGTTTCGGCAAAGGTTCATGAATGTCAGTGATAAAATCTCTATTGCCGACCTTGTGAGGACCAAGCCGGGGAACAATGAAAGCAACACCGACTTTATCGCTCGATGGCGTAATCTCACAGTCAAGTGCGAACCGCCGCTGGAGCAGGACCAGTCCGTCAGCCTGCTCATTGGGAACCTCAGCAATTGGATGGTCCCATTCTTATGTACGGTAGGCCTCAAGACATTTCAGGAGCTAACCAAGAAAGTCCAAATGCTGGAACGCTCGAAGCAGGAGTCCCCGCCGGATTCTCAGAGAGACAAAACTTGGAAAAGCAAGCGGGACGACAACCGTAGAAGTGGGAGTTTCAGCAGTACCAATGTCTTCAATGCGTCCGAAAATGAAGAAAAGCGAAGGGCGGGCGAATCCAAAACCAACCGGTCTCGAAAGCCATTGCTAGGAGGAGATGGGCCTTCCCTAGAGGAGAAGAAGAACAAGGTTTACTCTTTCAGAAGGGACAAGGTCCGTAAGATATTTAAAGATGCCTTGAACAACGGCCTACAATTGCCGGAGTCAAAAAGACCACAAGAAGCAAAAATGACCAACAATCCCCTATATTGCCCGTACCACCAAGTAGTGAGCCATGCGATCGAGGATTGCTATATCTTCAAGGACTGGGTCGAGAAGCAGTACAAGGCTGGAGAGATCGAGCTGTCCAAAAGCGTGTTGGTGAACAATCAAGTTGCAACCGCCAACTTTATACAGACAGAAGTTGAAGCCTTCTGGGAGCAAACAGCCGAACCCGCTGCCCTGAGAAATGAGACGGACTCATCACGGTCTCCGTGGAGTACGCACATATCTAACAAGATGAAGAAGATGATAAAGCTACTTCGGAAAGAGCCCAGGACAGAATGGGAAGGGCAGAAGAAGCCTACCACTCCAGCTCACAATGCGGCTCCATCACGCTCAAAATCCAAGAAACTCAAGAAGAAGAAAAGTGCGGCTCGACGCGAAAAGGAGTCTGCAGGGAGATCGACCATTCAAAAATATATCGATTCCCTCGAAGAATATGAACAGAAGGAAAGAACTTTGGTTCAATTGAAAGAGTTCTTCCCTGTACAAGCGGCTGAAATTCTGGAGGAGTTAGAAGAAGACTCCAATGAAGAGATCCCAGCAGTGACCTGCTACGCCATCCATCTTGGCAGCGACTCGGAAGAGGATCTCTGTTTTCCCGAAGAGGACGAGGAGCTCACCACAAAGGCCAATCAAATCCAGCTCAGGAGCGGCAGGGCTCTACCGCCAAATCAGGGCAACGCCCCAAAAGGGAAAGAAAAACATGTCGCTAATGAAGAAGATGGCAGAGAACCGACTGATGAAAACATAAGTCCTTCCTCGGTGGACTATAATGTCTTGGCGCATCTCCGGAAGCTTCCGTCTCTCCTGAGCATCTACGACGCCTTGGTCCTATCTAAGGAGCTTAGAGATGTTCTCATTCACGCTCTGCAAAACCCCGATCGGTATCAGGCTCACATTGCGGAAATTAATATGAAAGAAGCCCAGCACGCTCTGCATGCCGCCGCGGTCACATTTAAGGATGAAGACTTGCTACTAGGAACGGCTGAGCACAATCGGCCGCTTTACGTGACCGGGTACAGCGACGGAGATCGAATTAATCGCATATAGATTGATCCGGGGTTCTCAGTGAACATCATGAACTTGCGAACTCTGAAGAGTTTGTCAATGGACGTCCGACACCTGTCAAAGGAAAGGATCGTCATTCAAGGCTTCAACCAAAATTGCCAGCAAGTTCTGGGGTCTATAGCTCTGCCAATCAAATTCGGGGATCTGCAAACTGAAGCTAAGATATACGTGATCGATGCCGACACGTCTTATAAGATTCTCTTGGGGCGGCCATGGCCCCACGATTATGGCATCATTCCGTCAACTCTCCATCAATGCATGAAGTATACCAAAAATGGCGAAGAAAGACGCATTGACGGAGACATCCAGCCGTTCGGTGTGCATGAAGTCCGCTATGAAGATTCTCGGTACTTTATGAACCACCAAAATGCTAAGCCACAACTGACTGAGGATAGACCGGCCCCAAGACCCAAAAGAAAATCTGCACCGGTTGTCACTTTCAAAAGTAAAAACGCCCAAGTGCGCCCACATTTCGGTAGCGACACTGATGAGTCCGACGCTGGAAGTCCGTCTTTCCGTAAAACTCGCCCTCGTTTCGGTAGCGATACGGACGAATCTGACGCTGAAGGCCCATCTAGCAGCAAAGTCTGCCCTCATCTTGGCAGTGACACTGAAGAGTTAGAAGAAGAGGACCTGCCGTGCAACAGCTGTGCAGATTGGCCCCCCATGCAGCAAGCGAAACTACGAGAGACCTTCGAAGTCGCAGAAGGGTCCCTGGCCATCACAAGGGTACCAGAGCAGATATGCAAAGAGCTCGATGCGTTATCAGTCTCCACCGTGGACCAGCTGAAGACTTTTCTACGTTCCCAGGAGGAATAGTGGACAGAAGGGCATCTTGTTTTATGGGTCAAATCCTGTTGCGCACCCGGACGATTTGTCTGTCGCGTGCCTTCCATATGAGAGAGGCATAAGAGCCGTCCTCAATCCCAGATACTATGCGCCCGAGATGCGGGAATACTTTAAGAAGTGCGGATGCCGGTTATATCAAACGGAGTCCGAAGTAAAGTTTTACGAAGGGCTATGGTATCCGCCCCAGGTCCGAGCACTCATCGATGGACGGATTCCAGATAGACGGGGCATAGGCTACATTCAACCTGATTCCAAAGCGTGCTACATGATCCATGTTGGTGAGGCCAGCGAAAGATCAAATGATGATGACGAGATAGCCGAGCCAGAAGAAGCTCCACAAGAGCTCAAAGATGGCGGACAAGCAACCTTTGATGAGCTAACCGAGATTGACCTAGGAACGCCCGATAATCCAAGGCCGACCTATATCAGCTCACTCTTGTCAGAGGAAATGAAAGAGCAGATAATTGCCCTGCTGCATGAGTTCGTCGACTGTTTCGCGTGGACGTACAAAGAAATGCCTGGCCTTTCCCCTGAAGTGGCCGTACACAAGTTGGCTATATCTCCTGATGCTAAGCCAGTCAAACAAGCTCCTCGAAGAATGAGAAGGGAACTAGAAGACAAGGTCATCGAAGAAACTAAGAAGCTCATCGATGCCGGCTTCATCAGGGAAGAGAAATATGCAGACTGGATCGCATGCATAGTCCCAGTGAAGAAGAAAAATGGGCAGATCCGAGTTTGTGTCGATTTCAGGGACCTCAACAAGGCATGTCCTAAGGACGACTTCCCGCTACCGGTCATGGAAATGATGGTCGATGACACCTCAAATTACGAACTGTTCACCTTTATGGATGGCTCGTCTGGATATAATCAGATCAAGATGTCGCCTGAGGATGAGAAACACACAGCATTTCGAACCCCGGTCGGAATATATTGCTACAAGGTAATGCCGTTCGGGCTGAAGAACGCAGGTGCTACATATCAAAGGGCAATGACCAATATCTTCGACGATCTAATTCATAAAGTCGTCGAATGCTATGTTGATGATCTGGTCGTCAAGACTAAAGCCAAGGCCGATCATATCCAGGATCTTAGGACCGTTCTCACCAGACTGAGGGAATTTGACCTGAAGATGAATCCTCTGAAGTGCGCTTTTGGCGTGTCATCAGGAAAATTCCTGGGCTTCATAGTCCGGCATCGAGGGATCAAAGTTGACCCATCAAAGATAAAGGCCATCATGGAGATGCCCCCTCCGAAAAGTCTGACGCAGCTAAGATCTTTTCAAGGCAAGCTTGCTTATATACGGAGGTTTATCTCAAATTTATCGGGGAGATGTAGGCCCTTCTCAATGCTCATGATGAAAGGAGCTCCTTTTATTTGGGATGCCGAATGTCAAGTAGCGTTCGAAGCCATCAAACAATACTTGTTGCACCCTCCAGTGCTGGCCGCTCCCATTCCAAATAAACCGCTGATTCTCTACACTGCCGCGCTGGACGAGTCACTCGGTGCGCTCCTTGCCCAGAATAACGAGGAAGGAAAAGAAAATGCCCTCTACTACCTCAGTCGAACTCTAGTCGGGGCGGAACACAACTACTCCCCAATCGAAAAGCAATGCCTGGCTCTAATATTTGCTGTGAAGAAGCTGAGGCACTATTTGCTCGCTCATCGGGTTATGCTGATCTCCAAGGTCGACCCGCTCAAACACTTGATGACCAAAGCAAGCCTAGCCGGCAGAATGGCAAGATGGGCTGTCATGCTACTCGAGTTTGACATAGTTTATACTCCTCAGAAAGCAGTAAAAGGGCAAGCTCTTGCAGACTTTCTCGCTGCTCATCCCATACCAGAAGGGTCGCTGCTAAATTGTGAGTTACCTGACGAGCAAGTGCTGCACCTCGAGGAAGATGAGCCATGTTGGGAGCTCTACTTCGATGGGGCCTCATCAATAAGAAGCTCTGGCAGATCAAGCGTCCCGGTGGTAAAAGCGGGGATAGGATTGGTATTCATCACGTCATCAATAGGAACCCTACGACGTTCTTTTGCTCTCACCGAGCCTCGAACGAACAACGAAGCTGAGTATGAAGCCCTGATAGCTGGTTTGGAACTCGCCATAGAAATGGAAATCCTTTGGCTACGGGTTTACGGTGACTCCCAGCTTGTCGTCAACCAGGTAAGCGGCAATTATAAGATATACAAACCCGAATTAGCTCGGTACAGAGGCCGAGTGGTGGAACTCATGAAACGGTTCACCCATATTGAACTAACGAGAGTCCCTAGAGCGTTGAACGGAAAGGCTGATGTACTCGCTCGCCTGGCCAAGGAGCTGGCTGATCCTGACATGGACGAAATTCTGATCACAGTCAGGAGCCGGCAAATTCTAACCCCAGTCTCTCTACGAGAAGAGGAAAACGCGGAACAGAAAAGCAGTCCTGCCGAAGAAACTTCGATCATCCAAGACGAGCCCGATTGGAGAGAACCCTTCATAGAGTACCTCCGATACGACAGGCTGCCCGAAGAAAAATCTGCGAGGATTCAGCTGAAGAAAAGAGCTCTCCGATACGTGTTTGTAAATGACACGTTATACCGCAGGTCATATGACCAACTCTGGCTCAGGTGTCTGTCATTGGCCGAAGCCCAAAAGGTCATGAAAGATGTTCACTCGGGCGTTTGCGGTGCTCACCAGTCCGGCCCCAAGATGCGACTTCAAATCAAACGGCTTGGGTATTACTGGCCCACCATGATACGGGATTGCGGAGAGCATGAAAAGAAATGTTACATCTGCCAAATTCACGGTGATTTTATTCACAAGCATCCCAGTCCATTGCATCCTACGGTGGCGTCGTGGCCCTTCGAAGTCTGGGGCACCGACATTGTTGGCCCAATTGATCCTCCGTCATCTAAAGGCCACCGGTTTATACTGGCCGCGACAGACTACTTCTCCAGATGGGCTGAAGCTGTCCCGCTAAAAGAAGTTAAGACAAAGGATATTCTGACATTCTTCCAGCATAATATTCTATACCGCTTCGGTACACCAAGAAGAATCATTTCTGACAACGGGCCTTCTTTCAAGAGCTTCAATGTCTCAAGGTTCGCTACTCAGCACAAGATAGACTGGAGATATTCCTCCACCTATAATCCAAGAGCCAATGGGCTAGCCGAAGCCTTCAATAAGACTCTATGCAAGCTCCTGAGGAAAAATGCTTCAGCCAACAAGAGAGACTGGAATCTCAAGCTTCACGAGGCATTGTGGGCATATCGTACCACGCACCGTACTCCAACTCAGTCCACTCCATACTCATTGCTCTTCGGAGTGGAGGCGGTCCTCCCCCTCGAAGTCGAAGTTCCAAGTTTAAGAATGGCCGTTCAGCATGAGTTGACGGAGGAGGAAAACGTGCTCCTTCGACTTGAAGAACTCGATGCCCTCGAAGAAAAGAGGCTCGCGGTGCAGCAAAGTCTGGAGCTATACCGAGCCCAAATGTCATGGGCCTATGACAAGATAACTCGTCTCCGCGCTTTCAAGAAAGGTGAATTGGTGTTGGTCCTCAAAAGACCGATCATCCTCAATCGACATACCAAGGGAAAATTCGAGCCAAACTGGGAAGGACCATACGTCGTTGAGAAAGTGTTCGACGGAGGATCCTACCAACTAATAAGTGCAGAGGGAGAAAGGCCCATGCCACCCATCAATGGACGATATCTCAAGAAATACTATACGTGAATGCTCCAAGTCGCAGGCGAATTGAGCACATTAGCCCTACGGTCTGGATCAGACATCCTGCAAAACCGTATACAATCCACGGGCGTAAATGACCCCTATTTCTCCCAAATCCTGCCGGTGAGGCTACTTTTAAAGTCCCAATAGCGGCAAAAAAAAAAAAAAAAACGGTATGTCCACAAGCAAAACGGGCACGGATGAAAACCCGAAAGGGCTCCGTGAGTAAAAACAGCAGGACTACCGGCGAGTCTGTGAAAACCCGAAAGGGCGCAAACTCGTGAAAGGAGATGAAATACACCCGCAAAGTCCTCTCGACCTTGTGAGGAGAAAACCCTGCGTGAGATCCTTACGACTCACAAAGGAGCAACATACTTAGGAATCCTCATGATTCCTAAGGAGAAAATACACCTGCGGGATCCTTACGACTCGCAGGGAGAAAATGCTTTTATGGGACCCTCACGGCCCATAAAAATTGAAAAGCCATAGGTGATAGGGACCCAAACCTGTCTCCTAAGCCATCGTTCCCCAACGGGCAACGGCAAATGATGAGTCGCTCCTGGCATTTCGCTTCAGTGTTAGCGGTGCTGATGCCGACCAAAAACCCAAATCCTAAGTCCTCCCAAGGCAAATGATGAGTTGCTCCTGGCATTATTCCAGTGCAGCAATGCTGATGCCAAACAAGATCCAAATTCCAAGTCCCCAAACGGCGAATGATGAGTCGCTCCTGGTACCATATTCCAGTGTAGCGATGCAGACGCCAACCAAAATCCAATTTCTCAAAATTCTCTGGCCCTACGGTGGGTCCCCAAATTGACCATCGTATACAATCCACGGGCTCAAATAATTCTCATCATACCCATGCCCCACCGTAATCACCAGTTACGCGGCCGGTCTCCGCTTTGGGAATAATGCTTCATTGATAAGACCCACTCATGTGTCCTCACGATATATGAGGAGAACAAACCTTTGTGGGATCCTTACGACTCATAAAGGAAAAACACACTTAGGAGTCCTCACGACTCCTAAGGAGAAAATACACCTGTGGGATCCTTACGACTCGTAGGGAGAAAATGCTTTTATGGGACCCTCACGGCCCATAAAATTGAAAAGTCTTAGGCGATAGGGATCTAAACCTGTCTCCTAAGCCATCGCTCCCCAATCCCCAAATGGCGAATGATGAGTCGATCCTGGTACCATATTCCAGTGCAGCGATGCAGACGCCAACCAAATTCCAAATCCCATACCCCAACGGCGAATGATGAGTCGCTCCTGGTACCATATTCCAGTGCAGCGATGCAGACGCCGACAAAATACCGAAATTTTTTCGGCCCTACGGTCTGGATCATACATCCTGCAAAACCGTATACAATCCACGGGCGTAAAACAATCCCAATTTCTCCCAAATCCTCTCAGGGCAAATGATGAGTTGCTCCTGGCATTATTCCAGTGCAGCAATGCAGATGCCAAACGAAAACCAAAATCCCAAAATCCTCTCCATGACTGATGATGATTCGCTCCTGGTACCATATTCCAGTATAGCGATGCTGATGTCAACCCAAATCAAAATCAACAAGTCAACTTCCAGTCCGACACCGTAAGAAGCGGAGCAAGTCAAGTCTACCCCTGACATTGCAAGAAGCAGAGCAAGTCAAATCAAGCATCGACCGTCCAAATCGCAAAAAGGGCAGCACCGACCGTCCACGTCGCTAAAAGGGCAGCATCGACCGTCCAAGTCGCTAAAAGGGCAGCATCGACCATCCACGTCGCAAAAAGGGCAGAACCGACCGTCCACGTCGCTAAAAGGGCAGCACCGACCGTCCAAGTCGCTAAAAGGGCAGCACCGACCGTCCACGTCGCTAAAAGGGCAGCACCGACCGTCCACGTCGCTAAAAAGGCAGCACCGACCGTCCAAGTCGCAAAAAGGGCAGAACCGACCGTCCACGTCGCTAAAAGGGCAGCACCGACCGTCCAAGTCGCAAAAAGGGCAGCACTGACCGTCCAAGTTGCTAAAAGGGCAGCATCGACCGTCCAAGTCGCAAAAAGGGTAGCATCGACCGTCCAAGTCGCAAAAAGGGCAGAACCGACCGTCCACGTCGCTAAAAGGGCAGCATCGACCGTCCAAGTCGCAAAAAGGGCAGGATCGACCGTCCAAGTCGCAAAAAGGGCCGCATCGACCGTCCATGTCGTAAAAAGGGCAGTGCCAGTTTCCCGAAAGGTGGGAACCAAATCAAGTCGCCTCCACGTGAAAGAAGATCCAACAATTTCATGCACACGACCCACATATGTGGTGTGCATTTATTGATGGGGGGCAATTTGTTGGGGTAAAAATTTACACCCAGGTTCACCAAGTCAAAATCAAAGTCAACCCCAAGCCATGTGGGCCCAAGCCCAGATCCAGTGGGCCCATGCCCGGGTCGAGCCCGAACATGAAGCGGCCGGCCTCCCCCACGCCAAGATAAAATTTTTGTAATAAATAATTTTGTTGCATTTTCTTTTATTTTATTTTCGGATAAATGTAAGGAAAATAGGCATAAAGCCAAATTTTTGTAAAGCCCATGGCTTATGTGCAAAAAGAAATGGCACATGAGCCATGGGATAGGCAAAATGCCATTTTGTGAAGCCCAAGGGGCTATGTGTAAAATGTATAGCCTATAAAGGCAAAGATAATGAAATATCTCACTAACTTTTTCTCTCTCTAAAAAAAAGTTTCCAGATCTGAGATCTATTCTTCTTCTTCAAGGTTCCAAAACCTTCTTCTTTCTCTTGAATTAAATCAAGAGTTTTACTCCTCTTTTTATAAAACAAATTAGTTTTTCACCACAAAACCCACAAAGGGGAACTTGGATCTGTCATCAGATCTTAAAAAGGAGAGATTTTGAGATTTCACATCTCTTGATCTTCAAGATCCAGCAAGCAACAGGAGGAAGAAGAAGAACCACTTCCATTAAACCCAAAACACATTCAGGAGCCCGACTCCTCTCTGATTTCTCTTTTGAGAAATCTTTTTTCAGGCTAAAAGCCTCTTGTCCTCTCCGGCGCGCAGCGCTCATGCGCAAAGCGCCTGCGTGCCGACACGTGGAGCGCGCGCTTGCGCTCCAGCGTGGAGCGCAAGTGCGCAAAGCGCCCGCGTGCCGACACGTGGCGCACCTGCGCGCTTGCACAAGTGCGCAAAGCGCCCGCATGCCGACACGTGGCGCGCGCGCGCTTGCGCTCCAACGCGCATTGCCCAAAGCGCCCACGTGCCGACACGTGGCGCGCGCGCGCGCTTGCGCACCTGCGCGCAACGCGCATTGCGCAAAGCGCCCACGTGCCGACACGTGGCGCGCGCGCGCTTGCGCACCTGCGCGCAGCGCTCATGCGCAAAGCGCCCACGTGCCGACACGTGACGCGCGCGCTTGCGCACCTGCGCGCAGCGCTCATGCGCAAAGCGCCCACGTGCCGACACGTGGCGCGCTTGCGCTTGAGCGCACAGCACCTAAGCGCACAGCGCTCAAGGCGCTGGCCCCCACGCATCTCTTGGATGCCTTTTCCCCCTCCTTTTATGTACATACATATACATATACATATGTATACAAATTCACACATATACATACTCCGCAACATTCTCCCCCTCCAAAAAAATTTTTGGGCCGGGGCGCTGCCCCGAACCCCGCAAGGGGGCTGCTGGCCCCCTTGACCCCCTGCCCACTATCCGGGTAGCGGGACCCCCGTAAAAACTCTGCGTGGCTCCCGATATATCCAAAACCCCCCTACAGAACAGAACACACGTACACTGCACATTGAGTTCGCATGACCAGTTTAACCCGTTAATCGGAGGTTCCCTCGCCCCAAAGGCGAGGGGTAATTAACGGCAGCTTAGCCGCGGCTGCCGGAGATTCGGATCCCCACAATCATTAAACCCCGGCCTACCCTAGGCAGGGGGAATCTGTAGTACGCCTGACAAGCGCGCGCGTATTCCCATCTCACTGGGGTGACGAAAAACACCCTACAACAATAAGTGTACATATTAAGATAAAGAGCAGCCAGATAGCATACTATCATATCGAACAAGAAAGTCCTCCCTATATATGTCCAAGCATCCACTACAATATACATCGCATGTACAGTAATGGCCTCTAGGGCATACATATAACTAACACCGCATACTCTGATCGGCCCTCGATCTATCTCACGACTCCGGTCGGTATCTTCCGGATAACCGTCGGGTCCAAAAATATCACCGGCTGGTAGTGCTCCCCTGCCAGGCTCACCACCTAACTATACGAGTCGTCTTGCCCTTGGGTACCTCACCGGGTTAACCATGTACCCACAGACGGTGCCTACCGCTCCTAGAATCGGGAATAATCATTGCTCATAACCGAAAAAACTAATGGTGGATGCCTCGAAATATCATATCAAGAGAAACCGGGATTTTAAAACAATTCACCATTTCCTTTGAAATATAACCGCGGTTCTCAAATCCAGAAGTCTCATGAAAACAGCATCTCAATGCATATAACCATAAAGTATGATGTATGCAACATAGAACAGTAATATGAGTACGTCAAATATATTATGCAAGTATGTCCTACGATAGTGCTAGACAATGAATGTACTTTACAGTTAAGAATAATATCATGATATGGCAGTTCTACTGTGTAAGTAGCATGGCAATTACCGATGATGAATGTGTGTGAGCCGGCAATTCTGTGTAAGTATAACATGTGCATCATCGATAATTGTGCAGGTGTACTAGCAGACGATATAATAACAAATAATGGAAGCACCGCTATATACAATGCAATGAGAATATCATAAACGTAGTAGAAAAGTACACCGTAAGGGCCACATTATATAAAATATACATATCTAATCTAACATATATATAAGGGACTAACTAAAGCAGTGTAGAAAGGGATCAAAATATCTATAACATATCCGAGTCGATGAATCTATCAATCGGTAATCCAGCCTTATAACATCACTTACAGTATAATCCATCATATGACATCCTTGAGTCAAGGGTGTGGATCAAACATCCGGTAGAACTCAATCTCATGTCGTGTTTATCGATCTCATATTATGCCACAATAAATCTTATACTTATTCTCTTTCAATTACATATATATCGCGGTTCACATCCACATTTCATATTCTCATATATCAATCCGAGACATCCTTATCTATCATGTCATTTCACACTAAACCCTTGATCACATCCGTAGGTTCCTAGTATAGGTTTCTCCGACTACATTCTATATATATCGGTTTCCATTTTATAATTTACGGGGGTGCTATACGCCATCCACCCGATTTCCCCCGTAGATATAAATCTACTCACCTGCAAAACTCCTCGCTTAGCCGAAGTCGATGTGCTTCGTCGTCTCGGAAGTCCACGTGAAGGGACCTACATATCAACACACAGCGGAAATGCTATTAAAATCAAGTCCGAAAAACGATACGGCAGACGAATTGCTTATAGGTTAGAACCTATAGCTTACGCATGCAACAACAACCCAATAACCTTCATCGTTGACGTACAAACGTCCAACGACCAAAGCAAATCTAAATACCAAAACCAAGTTTCAGAATCGCAAAGCCGAAATCAGCAATGATGGAAATCACTCCCAGATTTCACCCTAGGCCAAACTAGGGAATTTTGCATATATGGTTGCTTTAGATATCACATAACCAAGTCATAGTCCAAAAATCAACACATTTCACCACAACTTGGTCGCAATTTGCGGCCAAAACAATTAAATCTGCGGCCAGAAAAAGTCATTAAGGGCTAGGGTTTCAGGGGGTGTTTCTAGGTTGCCTGCTCGTCTCATGGTCATGGGAACTTATTTTATGGTGGTCTCGGGTCATCCCAGATTCCAAAATACCATCACAATTCTGTCGAAATCCCAAAGTCGGGAAATTCTAACTTCGTGTTTTGGGTTTAAGTCTTCTAATTGGTCCATAAAATCATCACCTAAGTCTTGCAAACACGCACTAAACCTCACTTGCTTCTTTACAAATCAAATAATCTACTAAGCCTCAACCTAGAAAATTCTATGATCACTAAACAAGACATATCAAACCCTAACCTAACTAGGAGGTAAAGAAACATATAGACAAGATGAGAAATGAAGGTTATACCTCATTGATGCTACTCAAGAAAACCTTAGATGCCCAAAGTCTTCAAAATCCAAACTTGGACTTGCTAAGGGGTGTAGGATGAGGTGGGGATTATTTTTAATGAAGGTGGCATGAGGTTTTGGTGAAGATTTGTAGATGTTTTCATGGGGTAGAGGAGGTGGAAGAAGCATGAAGAAGGAGATGAGGATGATGAGGCGATGAAGGAAAATAATGGATGATGGAAAATGAATGAGGGCAAAATATCAAGGGTAGGTGCCTCTCTCTCTCTCTCTCATGGCATGCCATGCCTCATGAGGGTGTCCCCTCACTCTCTCTCCAATCTATGTGTCTCTTTTTCTTTTCTCACAATCATTCACATAATACAATTGAAACAAAAACAAATGAAACAACTTGTAACAAAATGCAACATGTCATGGTGTACTAGCCATGACTAATTAAAAATACGGATTTGGCATAATCGTGATTAGTAGTGCACTAATCAAGTTTAATTTAAACATGCATATAATTATTGCATAATTATTTATAAAATACCCAAATCCGATAAATATCTTTATAATTAATAAATCATTTTAATCTCCAATTATTTCCCAAATATTGGTATATATTTATACCATTTTACGAAAAACTCCTATTCGCAAATCGAACAGTTTTCATGAAATATATTATTTTAATATTTAAATTCCAAAAATAATTTTTTATATTTCTGAAATGTTACAGCCCCCATACAGGGTCAAGAAACGTACACATTAGTCTACTCTGGTGTATCGATGCCGTGTCTCGATATACCCTAGACTAGGAACAAGTAAAGGATATGCTTGTTGACTACCCAGGTCCCAGTAGTATGATCCGCATCATAGTCCTTGTAGTCAAGCTTACACCCTAAGGGCTTTATCAACATGTATATGAGAGTCAGTATAATAATACCAGTGAACATGTTAAGATAAAGCTAACCAGATAGCATACTATCATGTCGAGCAAGAAAGTCCTTTTTATATATGTCCAAGCATCCACTATAATATACATCAATGTACAATAATGGACTCTAGGGCATACATATCCCTGACAATCTCCTACTTGCACTAAGACCAGTTGTTGTAGTATCTCATACCCAACATCCCAAATAGTCAATCGAATTGCGTCTGGGGGAGGGCCTTCGTGAGTGGATCCGCTACGTTGTCCTTCATGTCAACTCTCCTGACCTCGATCTCCCGGCGATCAACTATCTCCCGGATCAGGTGATACCGTCTAAGAATATGTCTGGATCTCTGATGGGACCGGGGTTCCTTGGCCAAAGCCACAGCTCAATTGTTATCACAATACACGGGTATTGGATGCTCAATGGATGGAACCTCACTTAGTTCGGCTATGAACTTCTTCATCTAAACAGACTCTTTGGCAGCATCGTTGGCAGCAATGTATTCAACCTCCATCGTCGACTCCGCTACGGTATCTTGCTTAGAACTCTTCCAACATACCACCCTTCCATTGAGGGTAAAGACAAAACTCAAGACCGACTTACTGTACTCCTTATCACTCTTGAAGCTCGAATCGGTAAAGGACTCCACCTGGAGTTCACCGTTACCATACACCAAGAACATTTCTTTAGTCCTTCTCAAGTACTTAAAAATGTTCTTCACAGCTATCCTGTAGTTTTCCCCAGGATCTGATTGATACCTACTCATTACACCTAGCGAGTAAGCTACATCTGGTCTGGTACACAACATCGCATACATGATTGACCCGACTGCCGAAGCATAGGGTATCCCTTGCATGCGAGCCCTCTCCAAATCAGTCTTGGGAGATATCTTTTTGGAAAGAGTGATTCCTGAACAAGCGGGTAAATTACCACACTTAGAATCTTCCATACTAAACCTTTTTAATATGGTGTCTATCTACCTGGATTGGGACAATCCCAACATCCGTTTAGATTTATCTCTATAGATCTTAATCCCCAGGATGTAGGAAGCATCACCAAGATCTTTCATGGAGAACTTGTGTGATAAGAAGAGCTTGACCGAGTGTAGCATAGGAACATCGTTTCCTATCAAGAGTATGTCATCTATGTACAATACGAGGAAGACAACCTTACTTTCTACAACCTTCTTTTATATACAAGGTTCATCTACGTTTTTGATGAAGTAAAACTCTTTGATATCTTCATCAAAACAGATGTTCCAGCTCCGTGATGCCTGCTTTAATCTGTAAATTGATTTAAGAAGCTTGCACACACTTCCACTGCTCCCACTATCTATGAAGCCCTTTGGCTGTGTCATGTACATGCTCTCTTCTAAATCACCATTTAGAAAAGCGGTCTTGACGTCCATCTGCCAGATTTCGTAGTCATGGTATGCAGCAATAGCAAGTAGGATCCTGACGGACTTACGCATAGCCACTGGAGAAAAAGGTTTCATCATAGTCGACACCTGGTCATTGACGAAAACTTTTGCTACAAGTCTTGCTTTGAAACTCTCAACTTTTCCATCTACACCAAGTTTCTTCTTATAGATCCACTTGCTACCGATAGGTTTTACCCCTTCATAAGCAACTTCCAAAGTCCATACTTTGTTGGTGTACATGGATTCCATCTCAGATTGCATAGCATCCAGCCATTTCACAGAGTCTCCACTTGTGATGGCCTGCTCGAAACTAGTTGGGTCATCATCTTCCATGATGCAATCCTCGCTCCCACCGTTTACAAGAAAACTGTAGTATATCTTAGGTGGATGAGGAACCCTACTAGATCTGTGGAGTGGCTGAGGTTCGTCGGAGACTATTGAATCCTCCGGTTCTACCAAATTGTTAGTTATAGTTTGTGTAGCTGGAACTTCTTCCAATTTTACCTCATTGCCACTGATTTCTTTCATAAAAAATTCCTTTTTCTAAAAAAATTCCTTTTCTAAAAAGGCGGCATGTCGAGAAATAAACACCTTTTGTTTCTCGGTGTGATAGAAGATATACCCTCACAAATTTTTGGGATATCATACAAACTTGCACAGAACTGGCTTTGTCTCGAGCTTGTCCGGATTTTGTATTTTAACATAAGCCGGACAACCCCATATCTTAATAAAATTAAGACACGGTCTCTACCCTTTCCATATCTCATATGAAGTGGTAGTTACAGATTTGGTAGGAACCATATTCAATAGGTGTGCCGCTGTCTCAAGCGCATAACCCCAAAAAGAAATTGGTAACTCAGCAGTACTCATCATTGAGCGCACCATATCTAATAGGGTGTGATTCCTGCGTTCTGATACACCATTGTGTTGTGGTGTGTACGGAGGAGTAAGCTAAGAGAGAATCCTATTCTCTTTTAAATAATTCAGGATCTCCATTCTTAAGTATTCTCCTCCCCGATCAGATCGAAGGATTTTAATACTTTTACCCGTTTGGTTCTCCACTTCACACTTATATTCCTTGAATTTCTCAAAAACTTCAGACTTATGTTTCAACAGGAACACATGTCCGTATCTTGAGAGATCATCGGTGAATGTAATAAAGTACGAGGAACCATTCCTGGAATGTGTAGACATAGGACCGCATATATCACTATGTTTTGTTGGGTTCCCTAGGGCGACAATATGGTTTCAAGAGGCATCGTCTATGTCAATTTCAAAAATTTGCCGTTCTAAAGAACCCTAACCTAGAATCTTAACTAGAGATTTAGACGAAACAACAATGCAAACAACTTTACATCTAAGTGAATGAGGAATACAACCTTTGTAGACCGGTCCTTCACTTCTAAACCTCCGTGTAGTAGTCACTTCGCTCCAAGTAGTGAACACCCGGACTCTAGTAAGGGTTCACATGAAGAAATGAACAAGCTTGCTCGAAGTCTTCGAAGCCGAAGATGATCTACGTCGAGGAGACTCAAGCTCATGCTGTTAGTGTATATGCCCTAGAGGCCATTACTGTATCATACTAGTATGTATATTACTTGATGGAAGCTTGGATATTCACAGTTGTATATACAATCTTGCTCGAAATGGTAGTATGCTACTTGGTTTGTCTCTACTTCAATATGTGCATGTGTTTCTTTTAGCATATCGCTGATATACATATTAGTAGAGCCCTTAGGATCTTTGCTTGATTACCAGCGTTGTGATGGCGCTCACACTCGTGGGAGCTGGGTGATCTATAAGCACATCCTTATACAGGTCCCTAATCGTTGGACTATCGAGACAAGGCATCGATACTCCGGAGTAGACTAGCATATGTGCTTCTCATCCCAGTGTGGGAGACGGTCTGTCCCACAGCCGTCAGTACGTCGTACTTGAGATAGTATGCGGGTGCTCGTTAGGTTACGAGTACACTGGACAGGACTCGTCGGGAACTGTTGGTTGGTATTATACCTATCGTCAGTTATCAGTTCCCAGGTGACATGAGTACAGCTTAGTCCGCTGACTTGACACTGTCACTTCGCCTCGAGTGTGTTCCCACTGCACTTTGATTACTACCCTACCACGGCTCAAAGGAGTCGTGCAAACAGGTAGTTTTTGGGTGCAGTCCCGAAGCACTTGGAGGCAGTGACGGTTAGACAGGATTCGTCTCTCCCGGTATTGGGGGTTGACATCGCGCTGTGTCCAGGAGAGCCATTACACGAGTAGTCCCTGGCCAGGGCAAGCGAGATATACTGGTAGGTTTCCAGTGTTATCTCAGGGTGTTTTGGGCTACACTCCGACACGACTTGTACCGCTATTAGGGGACTGACGTTCACCGCCACCCTAGGCCCGCCATGCGATGTATCAGACGAACAGACCGGACTGTACGGAGACTGTCACATACAGGCTCAGTAGGAGTTCAGATGGGGTTCACCTCGTCAGTCTTCTTATCGGCATCTACCTGGGGACCGTTACGTACAGCTAGTGCCGCTTGCGGTCTGTGGTTAAACCCACTGCCAGCGTAGTGTCGAGTCTTTAGAGTCCCACACAGAGAGCTATTCGCCTTTAGGCAAAATGAGTAGAGGTCGCATGGTTTTGCGACAGGGTTCGTTCACATCCGCGCACTTGTGCACGTTTGCTGTCCGGACAGCTTATACTAGCGGGCTTTGGTTTAAGCCGGATCCGAGTATATGATTTGGGATTGGTTTTATCTCATTATATTCGTGTTCCTCGGATCACGAATACGGGTGCGTATGCACAGTTGCTTGAGACAGAGGGAGAGGACTTTGATTAGGGTTAATGACCATTGTCATTTTATTAACCCTAATGCTTATGTGTGTATTATGGTTAATTGATATTAGTTTAAATAATTGTGCATGGTTATGGTTGTTGACCATTTGACCTCCTTGACTTGTTGACCTAGGTTGACACTTTGACCATCATCATTTCATTTGGAAGATGCTCTTTGATCCTTGCAATTTGCATTAAAAATGAAATGATAATGGTCATGTCTTGATTAACCATGACAATTATCTAGCTAATTATCTAATTACAATAATTCACACATATATGAGAGAATGCTTCATATTTTTCTCTCATTCTATTATTTACTTTCTCTCTCTTATTCTTCCTCTCCCTCAAGCTCTCCTCTCTCATGTGTTGAGAAACACTTGAGCTTGAGAAAAACCTCTTCTTGATAATCTCTACTCTTATCTAGGCTTCAAGGATTAGCACTTCTTGCACCCTAGTTACTTCTAGCTTGGAGTTGAAGCCAAAGATTGAGGCTTTCGGGTGGATCTTTCTTCGACGTGAGAAGACGACAAAGGTGACCTCTTTCCACTACTCCAAGGACCAAGGAGAGAAGGACATAAAGCCCTAGGTATAACCTTTCTAACACTTAGCTAGTTTCTAGTTAGCTTTAGCTTGTTTTTGTTTAGCAAAGATCCTTCTTTGTCTAGTCCATGTTGCCTAAGTTGATAAAAATTTGATTTTTATTCCGTTTTCCGCCTCCCCGCAAGTACCGGGGTAGGCAATGTGGACTTACAGTGGTATCAGAGCCTAACTAAACATAAACTAGCTAGGTAGTGAAAGTGTATGGAAGTTTGATCGGAAAAATCGAAAAACCAAAATATCACAACCCTAACTTTCTGTTAAATTTTTTCCTGCTCAAAATAAAATTTATCATACTCCAAAAATCGTCTCAGGGTTTTGTGAAGAAAGCCACCAAACCCGGTCCAGTGAATCGACCAAAGCGCCGCGGTTCCGCGGCAATAGCAAGCTATTGCCGCGCAACCGCGGCCGAGTTGGCTCGGTTCTGGGTCGAGTTTGGTGCAGTGTTCTTCTGGCATGGTTTTGGGATTTTTAAGATGGTTTATATGTGCCCAGGTTTTCCAGAATAGAAATTTGTTTTTGGGGGCCAATAAATCCGTATTTTTTATCGAACTTCACTACACTTTGACTAAAAGGTTATATCTGTGATGTTTATATATATTGAACGTCGGCTAATCGCTATATGTCTATTAGTCGGGGTTATACATATCTGTGATCTGTGTATGATGATGGTATGTGTATATGAATGCGTTGGATTGTCGCGGGTGAATAGCCGGGGTTGATGTGAGATGAGTGTTTCTTTTTCTTTCATTCATTGTAATATGTAAATTGATGTAATATTATTATTTGTATGGCCGCACAACCGGGTCGGGGTTGTAGCCGTCATTGTATAATTCTTTTTACTATTTTGCTCCTAGGATAGACCCATGGAGGGGTGCACAAACTACCGGGTATCTCGAAGTGCCGAGTGGCCTACTCACGGTGGTGAGGGAGGTTGCTTCGCTTCGGGTACTTGGCGGGTAGTTTGCCGCACCCGTAGGGGTCTTGGGTAGGGTATTGGCTATTCACCGCGACCGTGTAATCCGCTTTTCGTTGCAGGCTCGAACGTATTGCGGATTCCTAGTATATCCAATGCATTCATCTGTGATCTGTAATGTCTATCATTGCTATATATTTATATATGATAACTATTTAGGCTTTGCTTATGTTTTACAGCCGCGCTAGCCCAGCCCCCGCTCTGTCGTTAGTTAAGTAACCTAACGGGTGATGACGGGGCCCTGTGGCGAATGCGAATGGCATAAGCGTACGTCATATTTTGGTTGTTTTCTGCAATGGTAGGATTAAATGATGGGACGCATTAAAAGAACTAATGCAAGAAAATAAACCAAGTATAAGTCGATTGGAACACTTTGAAAACCACTCGGTTCTTTTCAAAACTAAACTTTTAAACGCGGAGCTTGAACCACTCCTTTTAAAAGCTATCTCGTTCCATCGATTATATCACGTTCACTACGTTCACGGTTTCGCCAAAACCATCCGTAGCCCTCCATCATTTCAGTTAAATATTCGGTAGTATTCAAGCTATGTATTTTGACCTCACGCCAAGGCATAGTGATTGGTAGCTGCCGGATATTTATCTGTTGCATAGATAGAATGCGTTGGTTTGAGACAGTCGTACTGCCATTTTGGCCTACGTCAAGGGTAGGTACGGGTGGGTTCAAATTAACCGGGATAATGATGGGAAGAAATTGACATGTGACTTATGGCATTTTGACCTCATGCCAAGGTCATAAGAGCATGGGGCAAAAATCCACATCGGGAGTTTCATAAGTACTGAAACTTGCTAGCGCTGCATACCATTTGGAGTGTGATGATTCTGGTAGGATTCCTTCGGTTTTATCACGCAATGATATTTGGATCCCGATCCTACTGTGAGTATATGCTACTCCTCGGGAAAACTCTCACTTAACGATCAATGCTATAAACCTAGTAGGTGTCTAGAAAGGTGTTAGTGGGGCTACGCCCACAGGGAAAAGAGGTTACTTAATTAAGGAACTTCGTGAAAGAGTTGGAAAACCTCCTTCGAAGTACCGACACTGGCCTGGCTGAACGGTTAAGCAAGTATTGTACAGTGAGATTGATCCTGACTAATCCTTTCTTTATGGTTTGAGAAGGGATTTGAGAGACAGTGGGAGCCATCCAGTTTAGACAAATTAAAAACCACTATAAACTTCCAAGAGCATCATGCTAAAGTGTTTCTTTTCTCTCTCATAATTGCAGCGACCATTCAACATGACCGGACTTAAGTTATTACTAGATAAAAACATATTGACAGGGCCAAACTACAAAGATTGGCTCAGGAATGTCAAGATGGCAATCACCTATGACAAGTTAGGATATGTCCTTACCACCAAAGCTCCCCCTGTCCCAGGTCCCAAAACCAGTGTCGCGGATAGGGAAATCCTTAAGACATGGGAAATAGATTGCGCGAAGGCCAAATGCCTCGTAATTGCCTCGATGGACAACGAACATCAGAGGAGGCACGAGAATATGGACCTAGAGTCCATATTTCTTCATACAAAAGAACTGTATGGAGAGCAGTCTCGTATCGCCAGATACGAAGTGTCGAAGAAGTTGTTTTCGGCAAGGTTGGCCGTCGGATCATCGGTAGCGGAACACGTGCTTAAGATGATTGGCTACATAGAGGAGCTCGCGGACCTTGGGACCACGTTGGAGAATGAACTCTATACTGATTTGATTCTCCAGTCCCTTCCTTCCACTTACGCCCAGTTTATTCTTAACTTCAACATGCAAGGAAAGGAGGTTGAACTTTCCGAACATCTGAACATGTTGAGGAGTGCTGAGGGCACCCTACAGAAGGGTAGGGAGACATCCACTTTGTTTGTAGGAGGATCTTCCTCTTCTAGATCCAGGGCGAAAGCCAAGGGTAAGAAGAAGAAAGCCCCCGCCAAACCAAGAGGCGGTGTCGGTAAAGTGGATACGAAGGGAAAAGGAAAAGCAACAAAGATAGCGGGAAAGCTGGTGGGGAAGGAAGAATGCTTCTATTGTCACAAAAGTGGTCACTGGAAACAGGATTGCAAGGCTTGGAAGGCCAGAACACAGGATTTGAAGCGAGTTGCAGCTTCAGCTTCAGGTGTGTATGTTATTGAAAACTGTCTATCAATAAACTCTACATCCTGGATATTGGATACCGGATCAGGATCTCATATCTGTAATTCTTTGCAGGCGTTGAGAAAGCGTAGAGTTTTGAAGGCAGGTGACATGACCCTCAGAGTTGCAAACGGTGCTAGCATGGATGCTGAGGCCATGGGGGACTATCACCTGGGATTGTCGGATGAACATTTCTTGGTTTTGCGTAGTTGTTATTATGTACCAAATGCAACCTGTAATATCATTTCTGTATCTTTATTATGTAAAGAAGGTTATGAATTTGCATTTGTAAGTAATGTAGTGAACATTCACCTTAATCAAGTTTTGATTGGGTCAGGTACATTGAACAACGGTATATACGTATTAAACCAACCACAGATTTTCAATGTCCAGAATACACACAAAAGAAAGTCTCCAGAAATCAATAAAACTTTCTTATGGCATTGTAGACTGGGTCACATCAATGAGAGAAGGTTGACTAAGTTACATGCAGAAGGATATTTGGATCCGTTCGAATATCAATCGTATGCAACTTGTCAATCCTGTCTCAAAGGAAAGATGACAAAGACTCCGTTCACTGGACACGGAGTAAGAGCGAGCGAGCTCTTGGGACTCGTACACAGCGACGTGTGCGGTCCAATGTCTACAAATGCACGAAGCGGTTATTCTTACTTCATTACTTTTACGGATGACTTTTCAAGGTACGGTTATGTCTTCTTAATGAAACATAAATCCGAGGCTTTTGAAAAATTCCAGGAATATAAGAATGAAGTAGAAAAACAAACAGGCAAAAGTATCAAGGCACTGAGATCTGATCGAGGTGGTGAATACTTGAGTGCCGAGTTCCTGGGTTACTTAAAAGAGAATGGAATTCTCTCTCAGCTTACTCCTCCATACACTCCGCAACATAACGGTGTATCGGAGAGACGGAACCGAACCCTATTGGATATGGTACGGTCCATGATGAGTAACGCTGAGTTGCCGCGATCGTTCTGGGGATATGCGCTAGCAACAGCTGCATACCTTTTGAACCGAGTTCCCACTAAGACTGTGCATACCACACCATATGAGTTATGGAGTGGGAAGAAACCCTATCTTCAATACTTGAAGATTTGGGGATGTCCAGCTTATGTCAAAAAGCAGCATGCGGACAAACTCGAGGCACGCTCGGTACTGTGCAAGTTTGTGGGATACCCAAAGAACTCCACGGGGTATCTTTTCTATTACGCAGAGGAACAAAAAGTCCTTGTTTCTCGTAATGCCCATTTTCTGGAAAACCAGTTCATAGAAAAAGAAATAAGTGAGAGCGCAATAGAACTGGAAGAAATTCCAGAACCACAAGCTATTACTGAAAGCTTATTAGAACCAGAGGGTTCGAAAGATCAAGACATTCCCACGCCACTCCGCAGGAGTAGTAGGCAGTCTCATCCGCCCGAGAGATACTACGGTTTTCTCATTGACGAGGATAGAGAGGATTGCATCATAGATTGTGATGAGCCTACTAGCTTCCAGCAAGCCATTCAGAGCGTCGACTCGGTAAAATGGCTGGATGCAATGCGGACCGAAATAGAGTCCATGTACACCAACAAAGTATGGACGTTGGACATTGCTCCATGTTGGGGTAAAAATTTACACCCCGGTTGACCAAGTCAAAATCAAAGTCAATCCCAAGCCAAGTGGGCCCAAGCCCAGATCCAGTGGGCACACGCCCGGGTCGAGCCCGAACATGAAGCGGCCGGCCTCCCACCGCGCCAAGATAAAAATTTTGTAATAAACAATTTTGTTGTATTTCTTTTATTTCATTTTATGGATAAATGCAAGAAAAATAGGCATAAAGCCAAATTTTTGTAAAGCCCATGGCTTATGTGCAAAAAGAAATGGCACATGAGCCATGAGATAGGCAAAATGCCATTTTGTGAAGCCCAAGGGGCAATGTGTAAAGTGTATAGCCTATAAAAGCGAGGATAATGAAAATATCCCAACAACTTTTTCTCTCTCCAAAAAAGTTTCAGATCTGAGATCTCTTCTTCTTCTTCAAGGTTCCAAAACCTTCTTCTTTCTCTTGAACTAAATCAAGAGTTTTACTCTTCTTTTTATAAAACAAATTAGTTTTTCACCACAAAACCCACAAAGGGGAACTTGGATCTATCATTAGATCTCAAAAAGAAGAGATTTTTAGATCTCACATCTGTTGAGCCAGCCAACAGAGGAGGAAGAAGAAGAACCCATTTCCCCAACCAAAACATTTTCCTTTTTTTTTCAGGAGTTTAACTCCACTAATTTCTCTTTCGAGAGTTTCTGGGGCTAAAAGCCCTCCTTTCCTCGCCGGCGCGCTAGCGCTCGAGCGCAAAGTACCTACATGCCGACACGTGGTGCGTTTGCGCTCCTGCGCACTGCGCGCGAGCGCAAAGCGCCCACGTGCCGACACGTGGCGCGCGCGCTTGCGCTCCTGCGCGCTTGCGCTCCAGCGTGCAGCGCTCATGCGCAAAGCGCCCACGTGCCGACACGTGGCGCGCGCGCGCTTGCGCTCCAGCGCGCAGCGCTCATGCGCAAAGCGCCCACGTGCGGACACGTGGCGCACGCACTTGCGCTCCAGCGTGCAGCGCTCATGCGCAATGCGCCCACGTGCCGACACGTGGCGCGCGCGTTTGCGCTCCTGCGCGCAGCGCTCATGCGCAAAGCGCCCACGTGCCGACACGTGGCGCGCTTGCGCCTGAGCGCACAACACCTAAGCGCACAGCGCTCAAGGCGCTGGCCCCACGCATCCCTTGGATGCATTTCCCCCCTCTTTTTGTGTACATACATACATATATACATATGTATACAAATTTATACACACACGTACTCCACGACATTGTCCCTGTTAGAAAAAAATTTCTAACGGGGCGCTGCCCCGCACCCCGCAAGGGGCTGCTAGCCCCCTTGACCCGTAAAAACTCTGCGTGGCTCCCGATATATCCAAAACCCCCCTTTCAAAACAGAACACACATACACTGCGCATTGAGTTCGCATGACCAGTTTAACCCGTTAATCGGAGGTTCCCTCGCCCCAAAGGCGAGGGGTAATTAACGGCAGCTTAGTCCGCGGCTGCCGGAGATTCAGATCCCCACAATCATTAAACCCCAGCCTACCCTAGGCAGGGGGAATCTGTAGTACGCCTGAGACGCGTGCGCGTATTCCCATCTCAATGGGGTGACGAAAAACACCCTACAGATTCTGGCACGCCCGGTGGGACCAATCTCTCCTTCCATATTTCGGGTTAAACGTTCATGCGAACTCAATCAATATACATATCGATTGTCTATACTAAAATGATGTTTTTTTTCTGTGCAGCAATCAACCTTCGACGACAATGTCACCCCAGACGAATTCAGCTTCCAACATGACCCCGATTCCGTACGTGGTCAAGATCAACGCTCGTGTGGTTCTCCCTGCAAGCCTCAGTCGACGGTGGGAGGAACCGCCCTGCCAGTTTGGCTCCGTCATCATCTACCCTGCCGGAAGCGCTCATCTGGCAGAAATCCAGGCGGAACAGGTGGCCAAGCCGGTCCCAAGGGGCAAGAGGCCGAATGTTGTGATTGCTAAGGCACCACAACCGAAACTTAAGATGGTGTCTGAACGACTCCCTGGCGCTCTAGCTGGGGGCAAAACTTCCGGTGCGAAGGGCAACATCAAATGTCGCGGACGAGCTCGGGCGATGACTCCAACAAATGCGCAATCGAGCATATCTCCAAAGCCCTCCATCGCCCAGTCTGAGGTGTCTTCCCGAAAAGCCGAAGTCTGCCAGGCGCTTAGAACAGAAAAGTTAAGGCAGAAGCGGCTCAGGTATCGAGTCAACAAGAGGGCCAGGGCTTCGGCCAAATAGAATCGTGTGAAGTTCCAAGTGCAGGGTTGCCCTACGACGACGGCTGAGTCGGACGTAAGAATCAGCAATTCCTTCGAGCCTCTGAAGTGGGTTCAGAAAAATGCCATGACCGCCAGAATCAAGAAGACAGCGGTCCGAACAATGCTACAAGGAGACGTGTCCCGGCCCTAATATAAAAAGTATGACACTGTCTCTTCAAGGTTCTATCAGGCGCTCTGTGCAGCACGAAAGCAGCGGGGCAAATCCAGAAAAGAAGCGCCAGCACCATTCAAGAACCTGGTTAGGCCAGCCGTCTTTAATCGATTACCAGCTACCGAAGCAAGGGGGTCAAGACAGCGATCCGTGAAATCAGCTTCCAATGATAGAAAGTCGGCCGGATACATCACCCATACGGTCTATATGGCGGGCGGACGCCCCAGCGACAACCTTCGCAGCAAAAGCAAGGATGGGGCAACCACATCCCAAGCCCAATCTAGCCTGAATGTGGTCGCCGCCGCTCAAGAACAGCCGCCCCCGCTGGATGAAGAAAACCCTCTCGATGAGGATGATAGGCAGAAAGACCCCTCGGTCCATGCAGAGTCAAGCTCGGACAGCGAGGAGGAGCCGACTTTCCGCCCTAGGACTGCGGAACAAGAGCTGCTTCAAGAGCTTCGAAAACAGCTCAGGAGCAAAGATAAAGAGATGGCCAAGCTCTACCCGAAGATTGACGACTTAACGAACGTGGTGATGCAGCTTACCGCTCAAATTGCTCGAGCACCTCCTAATCAAGCACAAGATGCTACTAATCAGCCGGGTGATGACAATCCGAGGCAGCCAATGCCTGTTCCTTCGGGTCCAAGACTGGTCGAGCCACATGAGAGCCGTCCACACTCCGCTTCTGGGGACACCTTGGCCCCAGATAGCACTATCCCGCTAACACAGGATCGGATAATGGATTTAGTCACCAGCAAGGTTAAAACATTGGTGGCCGAAGCCGAAGCTCAAAAAGAAATCGGCAGTAGTGGGCGGCCATATCCCGCGCAGTACGATCTGATTGAGTTCCCAAGCGGCTACGTCATTCCTAAGTTCGGAAGATTTGATGGAACGGGGAATGCAAATCAGCACGTCGCCCACTTCAAAGCATCGTGCGGAAATACAGGGAGCAATGACGCGCTCCTTTTTCGTCAGTTTGTCAACAGCCTGACCGGTGTTGCTTTCGACTGGTACGCGAGCATACCAGATGGGTCCGTCATTACCTTTGCCCAAATGGAGTCTCTGTTCCGGCAAAGGTTCATGAGCGTCAGTGATAAAATCTCCATAGCCGACCTTGTGAGGACTAAGCCGGGGAAGAATGAAAGCAACACTGACTTTATCGCCCGATGGCGTAATCTCACGGTCAAGTGCGAACCGCCGCTGGAGCAGGACCAGTCCGTCAGCCTTCTCATTGGGAACCTCAGCAATTGGATGGTCCCATTCTTGTGTACAGCGGGCCTCAAGACATTTCAGGAGCTAACCAAGAAAGTTCAAATGCTGGAACGCTCGAAGCAAGAGTCCCCGCCGGACTCTCAGAGAGACAAAACCTGGAAAAGCAAGCGGGACGACAACCGTAGAAGCGAGAATTCCAGCAGTACCAATATCTTCAATGCGTCCGACAATGAAGAAAAGCGAAGGGCGGCCGAATCCAAAACTAACCGGTCTCGAAAGCCATTGCTAGGAGGAGATGGGCCTTCCCTAGAGGAGAAAAAGAACAAGGTTTACTCTTTCAGAAGGGACAAGATCCGCAAGATATTTAAAGATGCCTTGAACAACTGCCTACAATTGCCGGAGTCGAAAAGACCCCAAGAAGCAAAAATGACCGACAATCCTCTGTATTGCCCATACCACCGAGTAGTGAGCCATGCGATCGAGGATTGCTATATCTTCAAGGACTGGGTCGAGAAGCAGTACAAGGCTGGAGAGATCGAGCTGTCCAAAAGCGTGTTGGTGAACAATCAAGTTGCAACCACCAACTTTATACAGGCAGAAGTTGAAGCCTGCTGGGAGCAGACAGCCGAACCCGCTGCCCTGAGGGACGAAATTGACTCATCGCGGCCTCCGTGGAGTATGCACATATCTAATAAGACGAAGAAGATGATAAAGCTACTTCAGAAAGAACCCAGGACGGAATGGGAAGGGCAGAAGAAGCCTACCAGTCCAGCTGCCAATGCAGCTCCATCAAGCTTAAAATCCAAGAAGCTCAAGAAGAAGAAAAGTGCAGCTCGGCGCGAAAAAGAGTCTGCAGGGAGATCGACCATTCAAAAATATATCGATTCCCTCGAAGAGTATGAACAAAAGGAAAGAACATTGATTCAATTGAAGGTGTTCTTCCCTGTACAAGCGGCTGAAATTCCGGAGGAGTTAGAAGAAGACTCCAATGAAGAGATCCCAGTAGTGACCTGCTATGCCATCCATCTTGGCAGCGACTCCGAGGATGAGCTCTGTTTTCCCGAAGAGGACGAGGAGCTTACCACAAGTGCCAATCAAATCCAGCTCAGAAGTGGCAGGGCTCTACCGCAAAATCAGGGCAACGCCCTAAAAGGGAAGGAAAAACAAGTCGCTAATGAAGAAGATGGCAGAGAACCGACTGATGAAAACATAAGTCCTTCCTCGGTGGACTATAATGTCTTGGCACATCTCCGGAAGCTTCCGTCTCTCCTGAGCGTCTACGATGCCTTGGTCCTATCTAAGGAGCTTAGAGATGTTCTCATTCACGCTCTACAAAACCCCGAGCGGTATTAGGCTCACTTTGCGGAAATTAATATGAAAGAAGCCCAGCATACTTTGAATGCCGCTGTAGTCACATTTAAGGATGAAGACTTGCTACTGGGAACGGCTGAGCATAATCGGCCGCTTTACGTGACCGGGTACAGCGACGGAGATCGAATTAATCGCATATTGATTGATCCGGGGTCCTCGGTGAATATCATGAACTTGCGAACTCTGAAGAGTTTGTCAATAGACGTTCGACACCTGTCAAGGGAAAGGATTGTCATTCAAGACTTCAACCAAAATTGCCAGCAAGTTCTGGGGTCCATAGCTTTGCCAATCAAATTCGGGGATCTGCAAACTGAAGCTAAGATATACGTGATCGACGCCGACACGTCTTATAAGATTCTCTTGGGGCGGCCCTGACTCAATGATTACGGCATCATTCCGTCAACTCTCCATCAATGCATGAAGTATACTAAAAATGGCGAAGAAAAACGCATCAACGGAGACATCCAGCCATTCAGTGTGCATGAAGTCTGCTATGAAGATTCTCGGTACTTTATGAACCACCAAAATGCTAAGCCACAACTGACTGAGGATAGACCGGCCCCAAGACTCAAAAGCAAATCTGCGCCGGCTGTCACTTTCAAAAGCAAAAACGCCCAAGTGCGCCCGCATTTCGGTAGCGACACTGATGAGTCTAACGCTGGAAGCCCGTCCTTCTGTAAAACTCGCCCTCGTTTCGGCAGCGATACGGACGAATCTGTTACTGAAGGCCCATCTAGCAGCAAAGTCTGCCCTCATCTTGGCAGCGACACTGAAGAGTCGGAGGAAGAGGACCTGCCGTGCAATAGCGGTGCAGATTGGACCCTTATGCAACAAGCGAAACTACGAGAGACCTTCGAAGTTACAGAAGGGTCCTTAGCCGTCACAAGGGTACCAGAGCAGATGTGCAAAGAGCTCGATGCGTTATCAGTCTCCACCGTGGACCAGCTGAAAACTTACTACGTTCCCGGAAGGAAAAGCGGACAGAAAGGCATCCTGTTTTATGGGTTAATCCCCGTTGTGCACCCGGACGATTTGTCTGTCGCGTGCCTTCCATATGAGAGAGGCATAAGAGCCGTCCTCAATCCCAGATACTATGCGCCCGAGATGCGGGAATACTTTAAGAAGTGCGGATGCCGGCTATATCAAACGGAGTCCGAAGCAAAGTTTTACGAAGGGCTATGGTATGCGCCCCAGGTCCGAGCACTCATCGATGGACGAATTCCAGATAGACGGGGCATAGGCTACATTCAACCTGATTCCAAAGCGTGCTACATGATCCATGTGGGCGAGGCCAGCGAAAGATCAAATGGTGATGACGAGATAGCCGAGCCAGAAGAAGCTCCTCAAGAGCTCGAAGATGGTGGACAAGCAACCTTTGACGAGCTAACCGAGATTGACTTAGGAACGCCCGATAATCCAAGGCCGACCTACATCAGCTCG
Organism: Agapanthus africanus; assembly: GCA_030015575.1. Classification (NCBI taxonomy): domain Eukaryota; kingdom Viridiplantae; phylum Streptophyta; class Magnoliopsida; order Asparagales; family Amaryllidaceae; genus Agapanthus; species Agapanthus africanus. The sequence goes on along the minus strand of CM057342.1, from coordinate 445,401,479 downwards.
CTCTTGTCAGAGGAAATGAAAGCGCAAATAATTGCCCTGCTGCATGAGTTCGTCGACTGCTTCGCGTGGACATACAAAGAAATGCCTGGTCTTTCCTCTGAAGTGGCCGTACATAAGTTGGCTATATCTCCTGATGCTAAGCCAGTCAAACAAGCTCCCCGAAGAATGAGAAGGGAACTAGAAGAAAAGGTCATCAAGGAAACTAAGAAGCTCATCGATTCCGGCTTCATCAGGGAAGAGAAATATGCGGACTGGATCGCATGCATAGTCCCAGTGAAGAAGAAAAATGGGCAGATCCGAGTTTGTGTCGATTTCAGGGACCTCAACAAGGCATGTCCTAAAGACGACTTCCCACTACCGGTCATGGAAATGATGGTCGATGACACCTCAAATTACGAGCTGTTCACCTTTATGGATGGCTCGTCTGGATACAATCAGATCAAGATGTCGCCTGAGGATGAGAAGCACACAGCATTTCGAACCCCGATCGGAATATACTGCTACAAAGTGATGCCGTTCGGACTAAAGAATGCAGGCGCTACATATCAAAGGGCAATGACTAATATCTTTGATGACCTAATCCATAAAGTCGTCGAATGCTATGTTGATGATCTGGTCGTCAAAACTGAAGCCAAGGCCGACCACATCCAAGATCTTAGGACCGTTCTCACCAGACTGAGGGAATTTGACCTGAAGATGAATCCTCTGAAATGCGCTTTTGGCGTGTCATCGGGAAAATTCTTGGGCTTCATAGTCCGACATCGAGGGATCGATGTTGACCCATCAAAGATAAAAGCCATCATGGAGATGCCCCCTCCGAAGAGTCTGACGCAACTAAGATCTTTTCAAGGCAAGCTTGCTTATATACGGAGGTTTATCTCAAATTTATCGGGGAGATGTTGGCCCTTCTCAAAGCTCATGAAGAAAGGAGCTCCTTTTATCTGGGATGCCGAATGTCAAGCGGCGTTCGAAAGCATCAAACAATACTTGTTGCACCATCCAGTGCTGGCAGCTCCCATTCCAAATAAACCGCTGATTCTCTACACTGCCGCGCTGGATGAGTCACTCGGTGCGCTCCTTGCCCAGAATAACGAGGAAGGAAAGGAAAATGCCCTCTACTACCTCAGTCGAACCCTAGTCGGGGCGGAACATAACTATTCCCCAATCGAAAAGCAATGCCTGGCTCTGATATTCGCTGTGAAGAAGCTGAGGCACTATCTGCTGGCTTATCGGGTTATGCTGATCTCCAAGGTCGACCAGCTCAAACACTTGATGACCAAAGCAAGCCTAGCCGGCAGAATGGCAAGATGGGCTGTCATGCTACTTGAGTTTGACATAGTTTATACTCCTCAGAAAGCAGTAAAAGGGCAAGCTCTTGCAGACTTTCTCGCTGCTCATCCCATACCAGAAGGGTCGCCGCTAAATTGTGAGTTACCTGACGAACAAGTACTGCACCTCGAGGAAGATGGGCCATGTTGGGAGCTCTACTTCGATGGAGCCTCATCAATAAGGACCTCCAGTAAATCAAGCGTCCCGGAGATAAAAGCAGGGATAGGATTGGTGTTCATCACACTATCAATGGGAAACCTACGGCGTTCTTTCGCTCTCACCGAACCTCGAACGAACAACGAAGCTGAGTATGAAGCCCTGATAGCTGGTTTGGAACTCGCCATAGAAATGGAAATCCTTTGGCTACGGGTTTACGGTGACTCCCAGCTTGTTATCAACCAGGTAAGCAGCAATTATAAGATATACAAACCCGAATTAGCTCGGTACAGAGGCCGAGTGGTGGAACTCATGAAACGGTTCACTCATATTGAACTAACGAGAGTCCCTAAAGCGTTGAACGGAAAGGCTGATGTACTCGCTCGCCTGGCCAAGGAGCTGGCTGATCCTGACATGGACGAAATTCTGATCACAGTCAGGAGTCGGCAAATTCTACCCCCAGTCTCTCTACGAGAAGTGGAAAGCGCGGAACAGAAGAGCAGACCTGCGGAAGAAGCTTCGATCATCCAAGATGAGCCCGATTGGAGAGAACCCTTCATAGAGTACCTCCGATACGACAAGCTGCCCGAAGAAAAATCTGCGAGGATCCAGCTGAAGAAAAGAGCTCTCCGATACGTGTTTGTAAATGACACGTTATACCGCAGGTCATATGACCAACTCTGGCTCAGGTGTCTGTCATTGGCCGAAGCCCAAAAGGTCATGAAAGATGTTCACTCGGGCGTTTGCGGTGCTCACCAATCCGGCCCCAAGATGCGACTTCAAATCAAACGGCTTGGGTATTACTGGCCCACCATGATACGGGATTGCGGAGAGCATGCAAAGAAATGTTATATCTGCCAAATTCACGGTGATTTTATTCATAAGCATCCCAATCCATTGCATCCTACGGTGGCGTCGTGGCCCTTTGAAGTCTGGGGCACCGACATCGTTGGCCCAATTGATCCTCCGTCATCCAAAGGCCATCGGTTCATACTGGCCGCGACAGACTACTTCTCCAGATGGGCTGAAGCTGTCCCACTGAAAGAAGTCAAGACAAAAGATATTCTGACATTCTTCCAGCATAATATTCTATACCGCTTCGGTACACCAAGGAGAATCATTTCTGACAACGAGCCTTCTTTCAAGAGCTTCAATATCTCAAGGTTCGCTACTCAGCACAAGATAGACTGGAGGTATTCCTCCATCTATAATCCAAGAGCCAATGGGCTAGCCGAAGCCTTCAATAAGACTCTATGCAAGCTCCTGAGGAAAAATGCTTCAGCCAACAAGAGAGACTGGAATCTCAAGCTTCACGAGGCATTGTGGGCATATCGTACCATGCACCGTACTCCAACTCAGTCCACTCCATACTCATTGCTCTTCGGAGTGGAGGGGTCCTCCCACTCGAAGTTGAAGTTCCAAGCTTAAGAATGGCCGTCCAACATGAGTTGACGGAGGAAGAAAACGTGCTCCTTCGACTTGAAGAACTCGATGCCCTCGAAGAAAAGAGGCTCGCGGTGCAGCAAAATCTGGAGCTATACCGAGCCCAGATGTCACGGGCCTATGACAAGATAACCCGTCTCCGCTCTTTCAAGAAAGGTGAATTAGTGTTGGTCCTCAAAAGACCGATCATCCCCAATCGACATGCCAAGGGAAAATTCGAGCCGAACTGGGAAGGACCATACGTCATCGAGAAAGTGTTCGACGGAGGATCCTACCAACTAATAAGTGCCGAGGGAGAAAGGCACATGCCACCCATCAATGGCCGATATCTCAAGAAATACTTCACATGAATGCTCCAAGTCGCAGGCGAATTGAGCACATCCGGCCCTACGGTCTGGATCAGACATCCTGCAAAACCGTATATAATCCACGGGCGTAAATGACCCCTATTTCTCCCAAATCCAGCAGGTGAGACTACTTTTAAAGTCCCACCAGCGGCAAAAAAAAAAAGAAAAAGAAAGAAAAAAGAAGAAAAAAAGAAGAAGAAGAAATAAACGGTATGTCCACAAGCAAAACGGGCTCGGATGAAAACCCGAAAGGGCTCCGTGAGTAAAAACAGCAGGACTACCGGCGAGTCTGTGAAAACCCAAAAGGGCGCAAACTCATGAAAAGAGATGAAATACACTCGCAAAGTCCTCTCGACCTTGTGAGGAGAAAACCCCTGCGTGAGATCCTTACGACTCACAATGGAGCAACACACTTAGGAATCCTCACGATTCCTAAGGAGAAAATACACCTGCGGGATCCTTACGACTCGTAGGGAGAAAATGCTTTATGGGACCCTCACGGCCCATAAAATTGAAAAGCCTTAGGTGATAGGGACCCAAACCTGTCTCCTAAGCCATCGTTCCCCAACGGGCAACGGCAAATGATAAGTCGCTCCTGGCATTTCGCTTCAGTGTTAGCGGTGCTGATGCCGACCAAAAACCCAAATCCCAAGTCCTTCCAAGGCAAATGATGAGTTGCTCCTGGCATTATTCCAGTGCAGCAATGCTGATGCCAAACAAGATCTAAATTCCAAGTCCCCAACCCCAAAGTGGCGAATGATGAGTCGCTCCTGGCATTATTCCAGTGCAGCGATGCAGACGCCAACCAAATTCCAAATCCCATACCCCAAAGTGGCGAATGATGAGTCGCTCCTGGCATTATTCCAGTGTAGCGATGCAGACGCCAACAAAGCCTCGAAATTTTTCCGGCCCTACGGTCTGGATCATACATCCTGCAAAACCGTATACAATCCACGGGCGTAAAACAATCCCAACCTCTCCCAAGTCCTACCGGTGAGACCACATTCAAAGTCCCAACAAAAAAAATCCCAAATCCTCTCGGGGCAAATGATGAGTTGCTCCTGGCATTATACCAGTGCAGCAATGCAGATGCCAAACAAAAACCAAAATCCCAAAATCCTCTAAATGACAGATGATGATTCGCTCCTGGTACCATATTCCAGTATAGCGATGCTGATGTCAACCTAAATCAAAATCAACAAGTCAACTTTCACTCCGACACCGCAAAAATCGGAGCAAGTCAGAATCCAATCTCGACACCGCAAGAAGTGGAGCAAGTCAAGTCTACCCCTGACACTGCAAGAAGCAGAGCAAGTCAAATCAAGCACCGACTGTCCAAGTCGCTAAAAGGGCAGCATCGACCGTCCAAGTCGCAAAAAGGGCAGCATCGACCGTCCACGTCGCAAAAAGGGCAGAACCGACCGTCCAAGTCGTTAAAAGGGCAGCATCGACCATCCAAGTCGCAAAAATGGCAGCATCGACCGTTCACGTCGCAAAAAGGGCAGATTCGACGGTCCAAGTCGCTAAAAGGGCAGCATCGACCATCCAAGTCGCAAAAAGGGCAGAACCGACCGTCCACGTCACTAAATGGGCAGCACCGACCGTCCAAGTCGCTAAAAGGGCAGCATCGACCGTCCAAGTCGCAAAAAGGGCAGCATCGACCGTCCACGTCGCAAAAAGGGCAGACCCGACCGTCCAAGTCGCAAAAAGGGCAGAACCGACGGTCCACGTCGCTAAAAGGGCAGCATCGACCGTCCAAGTCGCAAAAAGGGCCGCATCGACCGTCCATGTCGTAAAAAGGGCGGTGCCAGTTTCCCGAAAGGTGGGAACCGAATCAAGTCGCCTCCACATGAAAGAAGATCCATCAATTTCATGCACACGACCAACATATGTGGTGTGCATTTATTGATGGGGGGCAATTTGTTGGGGTAAAAATTTACACCCCGGTTGACCAAGTCAAAATCAAAGTCAATCCCAAGCCAAGTGGGCCCAAGCCCAGATCCAGTGGGCACACGCCCGGGTCGAGCCCGAACATGAAGCGGCCGGCCTCCCACCGCGCCAAGATAAAAATTTTGTAATAAACAATTTTTTTGTATTTCTTTTATTTCATTTTATGGATAAATGCAAGAAAAATAGGTATAAAGCCAAATTTTTGTAAAGCCCATGGCTTATGTGCAAAAAGAAATGGCACATGAGCTATGAGATAGGCAAAATACCATTTTGTGAAGCCCAAGGGGCTATGTGTAAAGTGTATAGCCTATAAAGGCGAGGATAATGAAAATATCCCAACAACTTTATCTCTCTCCAAAAAAGTTTCAGATCTGAGATCTCTTCTTCTTCTTCAAGGTTCCAAAACCTTCTTCTTTCTCTTGAACTAAATCAAGAGTTTTACTCTTCTTTTTATAAAACAAATTAGTTTTTCACCACAAAACCCACAAAAGGAAACTTGGATCTATCATTAGATCTCAAAAAGAAGAGATTTTTAGATCTCACATCTCTTGAGCCAGCCAACAGAGGAGGAAGAAGAAGAACCCATTTCCCCAACCAAAACATTTTCCTTTTTTTTCAGGAGTTTAACTCCACTAATTTCTCTTTCGAGAGTTTCTGGGGCTAAAAGCCCTCCTTTCCTCGCCGGCGCGCTAGCGCTCGAGCGCAAAGCACCTACGTGCCGACACGTGGTGCGTTTGCGTTCCTGCGCACTACGTACGAGCGCAAAGCGCCCACGTGCCGACACGTGGCGCGCGCGCTTGCGCTCCAGCGCGCAGCGCTCATGCGCAAAGCGCCCACGTGCCGACACGTGGCGCGCGCGCTTGCGCTCCAGCGCGCAGCGCTCATGCGCAAAGCGCCCACGTTCCGACACGTGGCGCGCGCGCTTGCGCTCCTGTACGCAGTGCTCATGCGCAAAGCGTCCACGTACCGACACTTGGCGCGCTTGCGCCTGAGCGCACAGCACCTAAGCGCACAGCGCTCAAGGCGCTGGCCCCACGCATCCCTTGGATGCATTTTCCCCCTCTTTTTGTGTACATACATACATATATACATATGTATACAAATTTATACACACACGTACTCCACGACACTGTCCCTGTTAGAAAAAAATTTCTAACGGGGCGCTGCCCCGCACCCCGCAAGGGGGCTGCTAGCCCCCTTGACCCCCAGCCCGCTATCCGGGTAGCGGGACCCCCGTAAAAACTCTGCGTGGCTCCCGATATATCCAAAACCCCCCTTTCAAAACAGAACACATGTACACTGCGCATTGAGTTCGCATGACCAGTTTAACCCGTTAATCGGAGGTTCCCTCGCCCCAAAGGCGAAGGGTAATTAATGGCAGCTTAGTCCGCGGCTGCCAGAGATTCGGATCCCCACAATCATTAAACCCCAGCTTATCCTAGGCAAAGGGAATCTGTACTACGCCTGAGACGCGTGCGCGTATTCCCATCTCAATGGGGTAACAAAAAACACCCTACACTCCAGATGGGGTAAAACACGTAAGATGCAAGTGGATCTTCAAAAGGAAGATTGGTGTAGATGGACAGGTTGAGACCTATAAAGCTAGACTGGTTGCAAAGGGTTTTCGTCAAAGACCTGGTTTGGACTATAACGAAACCTTTTCTCCAGTAGCTATGCTGAAATCCATTCGGATCCTTCTTACTATTGCTGCCTTCCACGATTATGAGATTTGGCAGATGGATGTAAAGACAGCTTTTCTAAATGGACATTTAGAGGAGTGTGTCTATATGGACCAGCCAGAGGGTTTCATTCAGATTGGGAGCAGCGGAAAGGTGTGGAAGTTGCTTAAGTCCATTTATGGACTAAAGCAGGAATCGCGGAGTTGGAACATCTGTTTTGATCAAAAGGTCAAAGAATTTGGCTTTATCAAAAATCCAGATGAACCATGCATCTATTGTAGATTTGTAGCGAGAACTGTAGTATTCCTCGTTTTATACGTGGATGACATTCTCTTAATAGGAAATGATATTCCTATGCTACAATTTGTCAAGGGGTTCTTGTCACACAGGTTCTCCATGAAAGACCTGGGTGATGCCTCATACATTCTGGGTATCCGGATCTACCGTGACATATCCAAGAGGATATTAGGACTTTCCCAGTCCAGGTACATCGACACCATACTGAAGAGATTCAGTATGGAAGATTCCAAGCGCGGTAATCCACCGGCTTCTCACGGGATCGCCCTCTCCAAAGAGATGTCTCTCAAGACTGATTTGGAGAGGGATCGCATGTCTATTATACCCTACGCTTCTGCGGTAGGCTCTATAATGTATGCGATGTTGTGTACCAGACCGGATGTGGCTTATGCACTGAGTGTGGTAAGCAGGTATCAGTCAAACCCTGGGGAGAAACATTGGATAGCAGTAAAGAACATTCTCAAGTACCTGAGAAGGACTAAGGAGATGTTCTTGGTGTATGGCGGAAAAGACCTCCAGATTGAGGCCTTTGCTGACTCCAGCTTCCAGAGTGACAAGGATGATTCCAAGTCCATGTCGGGTTTTGTCTTTACCCTCAATGGAGGGGCGGTGTGTTGGAAGAGCTCCAAACAGGAAACCGTTGCTGACTCGACTATGGAAGCGGAATACATCGCTGCATCTGATGCCGTAAAAGAAGCTGTCTGGATGAGGAAGTTCTTGAGAGAACTTCAGGTGGTTCCGTCCATTTTTGACCCAATACCTCTGTATTGCGACAACAACGGGGCTATAGCTTTAGCGAAGGAACCCAGGTCCCATCAGAAATCCAGACACATCTTGAGGCGGTATCACCTGATCAGGGAGATCATGGATCGCCAGGAGATCGAGGTTCGGAGGGTTTCTTCAGAAGATAACACAGCAGATCCATTCACCAAGGCCTTGCCCCAGACTCAGTTCGAGCGGCTGATCGAGATGATAGGTCTTCGATACGCCAGTACATGGCTTAGTGCAAGTGGGAGATTGTTAGTGTATATGCCCTAGAGGTCATTACTGTGTCATACTAGTATGTATATTACTTGATGGAAGCTTGGGATATTCACAGTTGTATATACAATCTTGCTCGAAATGGTAGTATGCTACTTGTTTGTCTCTACTTCAATATGTGCATGTGTTTCTTTTAGCATATCGTTGATATACATATTAGTAGAGCCCTTAAGATCTTTGCTTGATTACCAGCGTTGTGATGGCGCTCACACTCGTTGGAGCTGGGTGATCTATAAGCACATCCTTATACAGGTCCCTAGTCGTTGGACTATCGAGACAGGGCATCGATACTCCAGAGTAGACTAGCGTATGCGCTTCTCATCCCAGTGTGGGAGACGGTCTGTCCCACAGCGTCAGTACATCGTACTTGAGATAGTATGCGGGTGCTCGTTAGGTTATGAGTACACTGGACAGGACTCGTCGGGAACTGTTGGTTGGTATTATACCTATCGTCAGTTATCAGTTCCCAGGTGACATGAGTACAGCTTAGTCCGCTGACTTGACACTGTCACTTCGCCTCGAGTGTGTTCCCACTGCACTTTGATTACTACCCTACCACGGCTCAAAGGAGTCGTGCAAACAGGTAGTTTTTGGGTGCAGTCCCGAAGCACTTGGAGGCAGTGACGGTTAGACAGGATTCGTCTCTCCCGGTATTGGGGGTTGACATCGCGCTGTGTCCAGGAGAGCCATTACACGAGTAATCCCTGGCCAGGGCAAGCGAGATATACTGGTAGGTTTCAGTGTTATCTCAGGGTGTTCTGGGCTACACTCGACACGGACTTTGTACCGCTATTAGGGGACTGACGTTCACCGCCCCCTAGGCCCGCCATGCGATGTATCAGACGAACAGACCGGATTGTACGGAGACTGTCACATACAGGCCCAGTAGGAGTTCAGATGGGGTTTATCTCGTCAGTCTTCTTATCGGCATCTACCTGGGGACCGTTACGTACAGCTAGTGCCGGTTGCGGTCTGTGGTTAAACCCACTGCCAGTGTAGTGTCGAGTCTTTAAAGTCCCACACAGAGAGCTATTCGCCTTTAAGCAAATGAGAAGAGGTCGCATGGTTTTGCCGACCAGGGTTCGTTCACATCCGGCGCACTTGTGCACGTTTGCTGTCCGGACATCTTATACTAGTGGGCTTTGGTTTAAGCCGGATCCCTAGTATATGATTTGGGATTGGTTTTATCTCATTGTATTCGTGTTCCTCGGATCACGAATACGGGTGCGTATGCACAGTTGCTTGAGACAGAGGGAGAGGACTTTGATTAGGGTTAATGACCATTGTCATTTTATTAACCCTAATGGCTTATGTGTGTATTATGGTTAATTGATATTAGTTTAAATAATTGTGCATGGTTATGGTTGTTGACCATTTGGACCCTTCCCCCTTGACTTGTTGACCTTGGTTGACACTATTGACCATCATCATTTCATTTGGAAGATGCTCTTTGATCCTTGCAATTTGCATTAAAAATGAATGATAATGGTCATGTCTTGATTAACCATGACAATTATCTAGCTAATTATCTAATTACAATAATTCTCACACAATATGAGAGAATGCTTCATATTTTTCTCTCATTCCATTATTTACTTTCTATCTCTTGTTCTTCTCTCCCTCAAGCTCTCCCCTCTCATGTGCTGAGAAAACACTTGAGCTTGAGAAAAAACCTCTTCTTGATAATCTCTACTCTCATCTAGGGTTCAAGGATTAGCACTTCTTGCACCCTAGTTACTTCTAGCTTGGAGTTGAAGCCCAAAAGGTTGAGGCTTCGGGTGGATCTTTCTTCGACGTGAGAAGACGACAAAGGTGACCACTTTCCACTACTCCAAGGAGCAAGGAGAGAAGGACATAAAGCCCTAGGTATAACCTTTCTAACACTTAGCTAGTTTCTAGTTTGCTTTAGCTTGTTTTTGTTTAGCAAAGATCCTTCTTTGTCTAGTCCATGTTGCCTAAGTTGATAAAAATTTGATTTTTATTCCGTTTTCCGCCTCCCCGCAAGTACCGGGGTGGGCAACGTGGACTTACAGTGGTATCAGAGCCTAACTAAACATAAACTAGCTAGGTAGTGAAAGTCTATGGAAGTTTGATCGGAAAAATCGAAAAACCAAAATATCACAACCCTAACTTTCTGTTAAATTTTTTCCTGCTCAAAATAAAATTTATCATACTCCAAAAATCGTCTCAGGGTTTTGTGAAGAAAGCCACCAAAACCGGTCCAGTGAATCGACCAAAGCGCCGCGGTTTCGCGGCAATAGCAAGCTATTGCCGCGCAACCGCGGCCGAGTTGGCTCGGTTCTGGGTCGAGTTTGGTGCAGTGTTCTTCTGACATAGTTTTGGGATTTTTAAGATGGTTTATATGTGCCCAGGTTTTCCAGAATAGAAATTTGTTTTTGGGGGCCTATAAATCCGTATTTTTTATCGAACTTCACTACACTTTGACTAAAAGGTTATATCTGTGATGTTTATATGTATTGAACGTCGGCTAATCGCTATATGTCGATTAGTCGGGGTTATACATATCTGTGATCTGTGTATGATGATGGTATGTGTATATGAATGCGTTGGATTGTCGCGGGTGAATAGCCGGGGTGGATGTGAGATGAGTGTTTCTTTTTCTTTCATTCATTGTAATATGTAAATTGATGTAATATTATTATTTGTATGGCCGCACAACCGGGTCGGGGTTGTAGCTGTCATTGTATAATTCTTTTTACTGTTTTTGCTCCTAAGATAGACCCATGGAGGGGTGCACAAACTACCGGGTATCTCGAAGTGCCGAGTGGCCTACTCACGGTGGTGAGGGAGGTTGCTTCGCTTCGGGTACTTGGCGGGTAGTTTGCCGCACCCGTAGGGGTCTTGGGTGGGGTATTGGCTATTCACCGCGACCGTGTAATCCGCTTTTCGTTGCAGGCTCGAACGTATTGCGGATTCCTAGTATATCCAATGCATTCATCTGTGATCTGTAATGTCTATCATTGCTATATATTTATATATGATAACTATTTAGGCGTTGCTTATGTTTTACAGCCGCGCTAGCCCAGCCCCCGCAAAAATCGTTTATTGATATGAGATCCTGAAATGTTACAATCTGAAACGTGCACCAAATGCCTGCAAAGAATTACAGATATGAGATCCTGATCCGGTATCCAATACCCAGGAAGTAGAGTTTACAGATATGAGATCCTAAACGGCAAGGTTATATATTTATATACCTATTTCGCTTATACCCAGGGTGTATACTACATCATTTACTTATAGATAGATACATATATCTTGCTATACTTTTATGTTGCACATATATCTGGTTATAGCTACATGTTTACCTTTACTTGATGTTATTTTAGAATTGGAGAGATTAGGAACCGCATGATATTATATTAACTTGTTACAGTTAATTGCTGCTTTTCCTTTATATGTTCGCATTTCAGATTTATGATGCGTAAATTATATTCATGGATTTTCGCATTGAGATATGGATATTTCATGATGTTTTCTGGATTTGGGGACCGTGGGAGTTCATGAAATTATGCATTATTTGAAAAATCCGGTTTCCCTTGATATGATATTTCAGCAGCCACCATGAGATTTATCGGTTCGGATATATATACCCCACGCGAGGAATGGAGGGGTCCGTGTGCGGGTACATGGTGGGGCCCGGAGGTACCCCGGGGCAAGAGTCGTGGAGTAGACGATGAGTTAGTGGGGGAACCATACCATCCGGTGACATTACCAATGACTCAGCGGTTATCTTGGGGATACCGACGGGAGTCATGTATGTATAGATACGTCGAGAGGCGAGGGTCAGAGCTAGGCACTCGAGCTTTCAGGATAGCGTATGATACGTACATATCAGGGTGCCAGTCGTGGTGACAGCACCTGATAGACCTGCATTTCTGTGTCGATGCTTGACACATTGGTTTCATGATATTTCTTTTTACTCCTTTGTATATATAACAGGGGTTTAGGCCGCTGTTATATATGCCCTTACACCAATATTAGTGGAATGGGATGCTAATATATGTGTATTGACATTAATTTATATACATCATCATATTTATTCATGCAAATATACCTAGAATGTAAAGGACTCATTGACATTGGATTTAGGACATTTGAGAATTTATTTGATATTGATTACAGGATATATAAGAGATCTACTTGATATTGTACATTCGGGGTATGTGAGATATACTTGATATTGTACATACGAGATATGTGAGATCTACGTGATATTGTACATTAAGGATATGTGAGACTTACTTGATATGATAGCCAAATTGGGGGCTGATTTGAGGAAATTGGGATTTGGATTGTCTTGATGGATTTTGATCCTACCACGATGTCAGGATTCCGTGGAAATGACATATTTCATTTCATACTCTACATTTATTGTTTATGCACTGCTTCATGTATTAGTAGTTCCTGTTAGATTACCTTTCATGACTGTTGCATTTACATACCTTTATTTATATGCATTGCTTCATGTATTAGTTGTACCTGCTAGTGTACCTTTCATGATTATTGCATTCATATGACTTTTTTTTATTGCTATTAATTGCACATGTTAGATTCACGTTGTACATGCATACTTGCGATTACCTGCATATGTTATTTACTATTCACGAGTTGGCAACTCACCCCCGTTGTGCCACAGTTTGTTTTGCAGGGAGTTCCCCAGAGTAGTCGAGGCAGGCTATTCTTCTATCATCTTTTGCTACGGATACCGCATCAGCTCACAGTGTGCAGTTTGCGTATGTGGATTTTGTGTTTATTCGTTTATTGTATTGTATATTCGTTGTATCCTTGTACTCTCCATCTACTATATTTTCTTGTTGACTTAGAGACTTGGTGAGGACGATATTGTATATTATTTATGACTTGTTGTCTTTTATACAGTTTCCTTTCTACCGTCTTTTATTTCTTCGCTACGGCGTCGTATATTTGTTATGGTGGTTGTTTTCCGCCTTTGGGCGTGGATTTGCTCCCGTTGGGGATACATTACTTTATATTTATGTTGTACCCATTTTTGGGGTTAGCTTTTACAAAGGAGGTGCCGCCAAAATTTTAAAGGAAATAAAGTTGGACTTTTAAAGAATTTGGGTTGTGATTTCAAAGACTTTTAAACAAAGTTTCTTATCTTTTCTTGTCTTTTACTGGTTTAGATTTCTGGATTTTGGCTTTCTTTTACTGCATTACGCCTGTAGATGTTGCGTAGTATTAGGGCCGTCACATGCCAATTTCGGGTCGTGACAAAGTTGGTATCAGAGCGCTAGGTTTTTACCTTACGGAGTGTAGGATGACCTTAGTATGATGGAGTAGGTAGCTTAAGCAGTGTAACATAGTGTGTGTATGTCTGCAGCATACTCACGATGCGGTACTCCGCCTAAAGTGACCTAAGTACAATTGTTTGAAATTCCTTCCTTGATGATTCATATCCTTGTGATTCGATTTCCGTGTTCATATCGAATCCTATCTATATTTATAGCCTTTGCCGCCGACGACTATGGGGACTCAGTGAGGTGCAGCGAGGGCCGAGGTCAGAGTTGACTCGGGTGGGTCGAGGACTGATCAGGATGGCACGCTCGTTGCACAGGTGTAGACGGATCCGCCTTCGACAAATAGTATCGCTAGGCTTGTGGCAGAGATGCAAGACATGCGCCAGACGATGAGTTCATTGGCTGAAGCCATTCGAGCGCAGCGACAGGAGGTTTTCAACCCTGCTACCCAGTTGTTCCTTGCGATCAGCACACAGTATTCCGTCACCTACATAGCACCAGTGGATGCAGCCCAAGTTTACAAGACACGTATTCCAGAGACTCTGAGAGTTCCGGAACAGTGGAGGACTTGTACCGGTGTACCAACCTAGAGACAGAGGACTAGTCGTCGAAATAGGTTTCGTGACCGTTGCGGGAGTAGCAGAGGTTTGGGACGAGGGGATTCGTGTTAGCTAGATCAGCCGTTTGTAAGTGTTAACTTCTTTCAGCGATTCTTTTGTTGCGCGACACGTATTTTAGTCGTATTCCAATCGGTTAGGAGATTCATCCGTCACTTGATCCTTCTAGAGATGTTGGATTTGACATTCTCCTGGGCATGGACTGGTTAGTTACGTGCTAGGCGTCTGTGGACTACCGCGAGAAAACAGTCAGGTTTGTTTTTCCGGCAAGTCAGTTCTTGTTGTGCAAGGGGACAGTGGTGCGGTCTCTCACAGCTCGAATTCAGCTTTTTTCGCTAGTCGGCTTTTGAGGAGAGGATGTCGAGGATTCTTGGCATTCATTCGTGATACCGGAGCCATAGTGGGTTTGTTGGACCGGGTTCTTATCGTGCGAGAGTTATCCGACGTTGTTCCAGATGAGCCGGCGGAGCTTAGGGAGCTTAAGGATCAGCTGCAGAGTTGTTTGTTGTGGGGATTGTGCGTCTGAGAATTTCGCATTGGGGAGCTCCTATTTTTGTTCGTCAAGGAGGAAGACGACAGTTTGAGGTTGTGTCTGATGGATCGTCAATTGAACCGGCTTACGGTGCAGACAGGTATCCTTTACCTCGCATTGACGATTTCTTCGATCAGCTCCTAAGTGCGAGACATTTTTTCTAAGTTTGCTTGGGGATCAGGTCATCATTGTTGCGGGTTCGGAGTGATGACATTCCGAAGACTGCCTTGTGTGTGCTACGGGCCTTGTGCGTGCTGGTGTGTCATTGGACTCACTAATGCCCTAGCAGCATTCGTAGATGTAATGAACCGGATTTCTTCAAGCCATTCCTCGACCAGTTATTGTTGTGTTATTTACGAAATTCTGGTCTATTTAATGTGTCTTGAGGGACAGGAGCAGCACTTGAGGATTTGATTTGCAGATACTGGGAGACCCCAGCGGTTTGCTAGATTTTCGGAGTGTTCCTTCAGGCTTGTTGTGTTGACTCCTAGGTCTTGTAGTTACGGGAGACGGTTTTCGTATGGTTCTGAGGAAGATCGAGGCCATACAGCTTTGGCCCAGACTTGTATAAGGGACGGAAGTCCGCAGATTTTGGGCTTAGCAGGTTTTTACCGCCGTTTCATACAGGATTGCTAGTGTAGTGCTGCACCGTTGACTGGACTGACCTGAATGGAGGTTTCTTTTTCTTTGGACTGAGGCATGCGTGCGGAGTTTTTCAGCAGTTGGAGATTCGGTTAACAACTGCACCAGTTCTTCTTGCTTTTTGGTTCGGGCGACTTTGTTATTTTAACTGTGATGTTTCGCGAGTGGGGCTCGATTGTGTATTGAGGTGACACTATAGAGTTATCGCTTTTGCTTCCCTACATTTGGAGGAAGTACTAGCAGGATATTCCACTCACGATCTGGAGATAGCCGCAGTGGTCTTGCGTTGGAGATTTGGAGACACTACTTGTTCGAGAGTCATGTCAGATTTTCACGGACTATCAGAGCTTAATGTACATCTTCCTGCAGCGGATTTGATTGTTGAGATAGTCTTCTGTAGATTCACAGTTCTTGTGCGATCGTTGAGCACAGCTTAAGTTCGCCTCTACTGAGGGGACAGCTTGCTCATGTCCGCGTCCGACCACTTTTCCTTAATCGCTTTCGCGAGACACTGCTCGCCGATGCTCGTTCGTCAGAAATACTTGAGCATACTCGGCTGGGTAATGATTCGGAGTCCTTGATTTGTGACAAGGGTGTGATGAGTTTAGGGATGCGTTTATGTACCTGATACTATTGGGTAGAGACGTGAAATCCTAGAGCAGGCACATCTGTCAACTCTCTGTACTCATTCAAGTTCCACCAGCATTTGACGTGACTTGTGAGATAGTTACGGGTGGACAAGGATGTAAAGAGAAGTTTCAGATTTCATTTCAAGGTGTTGTCTTGTTGTGTGTTTTGGTTGAGCATCTGAGACCGGCTGGAGAGTTGCAACCTTAAACCGTTTCGAAGTGGGAATGGGAGCAGATCTCCATGAATATTCGTTGTGGCGTATACCCAGGTTTAGTCAGGGTGTGACTCCATTCGGATGCTTGTTGTCCGGTTATACTCAGTTTGCTCAGTTGTTCTTTGTTAAGTTTGTGTGTTGCACGGAGTTCCTTTATGGGTCGTATCCAATGAAGGCACCCTGTTCGCTTGCCGTCTTGGGCAGGAGCTTCAGGAAGCCTTGGGTACTGGTTGAGCTTTAGCTCCGTCTTTCCATCCGCAGGATGATGGTTTTGTGAGAGCGGGCTATACCGACTCTAGAGGTTATACTCGTGCATACGTACTAATTGTTGTCGGCAGTTGGGATCGTCACTTGCCATTGTTAGGACTCTCCTTCGATAGCAGTTATCAGGAGACATTCCAATTGGCAACCTTTAAGTTTTTTTTGTTAGGTGGTGTCGATCTCCAGTCTGTTTTTCTGACTCTGCGTAGTTGGATTTTTGGACCCCAGCTAGTCTAGAGACTTCGGAAATGATCCAGCTATTTCAGGTGAGGATGATGACAGTCCAGTGCGGACAGAGGTCTTATGTCGACCATGGTGATCGCAGGCTCGAATTCGCAGTGGGAGATCATGTATTCCAACGGATTTTTCCGATGAAGGACGTGTTGAGTTTTGGGAAGCTTACCCAGAATTGTAGGTCCTTTCGAGATCCTTAAAGTGAGTTAGTTCCGTTGCTTTTAATTTGTCACTTCCGCCCAGATTATTGAGTATTCACCCTGTATTCCTTGTGTCGATACTTTGCAATTACCTTCATGACCTTTCTCACATGATCCAGCACCAGACCATTTAGCTTGGAAGAGATCTTTCATTCACCTGCAGCCAATTGTGTTAATAGCTAGGCGGGTGGAGAAACTTCGGTTAAGGGTCTTGCCATCTGTGAAGGGTTTTTCTTGGACGTAACCGTATAGTGAGGTAATCACTTGGGAGGCTGCGCACGAGATATGAGAGTTTAGTAATCCTCTCTTTGAAGGTACGCTTAGTAAAAATTTTTAATTTGGGGACGAATTTTTATAAGGGGGATGATTGTAACGTTTCAGAAATCGTTTTGCGAATTTTCCCGTTTTAGGGCAAAATTGTCGGTATTTTCCGTTTTAACCCGATTTCGATCAAACGTCCGTATAACCTTGCCGGCAACTTTTTTAGCTAAAATAAAGTTTGTGCGCGAACTTTAGGGGTATTTAGGACGTTTTTGGTTCAGATACAATTTTTCCCAAATAAAATATTATTTTAAGCGGTATTTGGTGCACGTAAATCGGGAAATTTCTTCTCTTGAGAATAAATTATTTTTTTGTCACTAGAATATTTTGGAAACTTCTTTTTAAATATCTAGATATTTTTTGGAGTGCAAAAGGTTTTATTTTAAAAAGAAAATAAAATGTGTAAAGGTGGCATATAGCATTTATTAAGCATTTATTACTCTTTTTCCTAGCATTTTTTTCACAAAAATTCACAAAAATACCCCCTCACCCCCTTGGCCGGCCCTTCCCTTCCCCTTGCTGCCCTCCATCATTCCCACTCTTTTTCAACTCATTTTGCATCAAATAAATCATAAAAAATCCAAATAAAATCACAAAAACTCAAATATATTCATTTTCCTTCTTTCTTCTTCACAAAAGTAGCTTGGATTTTCATTCAAAACATCATTTTGGAGGAAAAGATGATGAGTTTGGTTTCTTGGTTTTGATCTTTTGTGGAGGTATAAAACCCTAGCCCTAATCCTTTTTGTTGTTTCTAAATTTCTAATTAGCATATTAATTAAGCTTTTAATTTCATGTTTGAAATTCAAGACTTGATTTTTATGATAATCTAGTTAGGGTATAACTTGATTTATGTGTTTAATGTTTATTTGAAGTGTTAATTTATGATTTGGAGAAGATTAACATAGTAGAAAATGTTATTTTTTGCTAATTAACACTTTGTTTAGTTATGCAATTTTGCTTACTAGGTTTTTACTAAAATTTATTTAGCAAGTGTTAAAAATATTGAAATGGTTTTTATAGCTTAGTTAAGCTATTTTAAGGTGTTTCTAATCGCTATATATGCATTGGCTTGGAACTAGTGCGAAATATTGCGATAAGTTGTTTTCTAGGTTTCGGGGTTTTTCCGACGTGGGTTCGATTAGTCGTTGCGAGGTTATATCTATTTTATTCCTCATAATTGTTTGTGTTGTGTTGCACGATCGGTACGATCGGGGTCTAGACTTAGTGTTTTGTAGTTTAGCGACCCCAATTAGGGTTTTTGGCCGATGTCGTGCGCGATAGATGCGCTAAGCGTGCAGTGTAATTTTCAGGGCGTTATTCTTGTGTTTCGATGTCTTTTCGTCGATGTAGGATTTTTGCTTATGTAATGTGTTTGTGAAATTTTAGGTTCGCAAGCGGAGACTTCGGACGCTACGATAAGGGAAAACAGGTGGTAGGCTTCACTTAGCCAGGAGCGTTGGTGAGTAGATTTAACATCTACAGGGGGATAGCCCGCATGGCGTTATGCGTCTGGGCTAGAGATGTTATTTCTGTCGCATATTCTATGTCATATTTAGAATTGCGCATTTACCCTATTACTTAGATATTTTTGTGCTTTGACTAGTATCCTTAGGACACTGCATATATTATTGACGATTCATGTTGCACGAGCATTGATTGTATGCTACACATACCGTCAATAATTGCCATGTCACGCATAACCCACTTATAAATATAATATTGCTTGGTTAGGGACATTGAGACTTTAATTCTTATTTCTTTACGTATTGACTTATAGCATACCTGTATACCTACATGCTTACACATATGTTCTGACATACTTACATGCTAGTTACCTGTATACCTATTGAGTATTGTAC